>OZ023187.1:2266724-2892475 GCA_963995505.1 Hypericum androsaemum
GACGATGGAGGAGGGTGCGCACTGTCCCTCACCGACCGGTGGTCCAACAAGTTGGACCATGAATCAGAACAAAATCCGGACTAGTGTGATCATAAACTCCGCTTATTGTCGGGATAGGATTCCATCCTGGAAGACAGTTTCTAGCTCTGTCCTGGAGGATAGTAGTCAGGGGCAAAACAGTAACGATGCCATATACCCACAAACGATCATACGGGCCCCAAAATTTAAAATTAGGGAAGCGTGACGGTTACGGGCTCAGAAAATTACGGGACAATCTTTAACGTGATTAAACCAAAAACTAAAACTCTAATTAAAATTCTGATTGGCATAAAATTGTTACAATTATACTTCTGATGGTTTGTTCTATTGTATTCGGATGATTCGATTTATTGTGACCGGGATAGAACATACACCCAAGAATGGTTTGATGTGTTATTACGATGAAATAGTTTGTTCAATTACGTTAGAATAGTTTGCTCATCCATGATTAAATTGTTTGCCTCGTAACTGCTCGGATGGTTTGTCCTATTGTCTTCGGATGGTATGTTCTGTTGTGATCGGATGGTATGTTCTGTTGTGATCTGATGGCTTATCTTATTGTCTTCAGATGGTTTGTCCTATTGTCTTCGGATGTACAATTTAATTTAACCAGACATACCATTTAATATAGTCGGATATGCCATTCAATATAATTTAATCAGATATACCGTTTAATTTAATCAGGCATACTATTTAATTTAATCGGACATACTATTTAATATAACCGGTCATACCATTTAATATAACCGGTCATACCATTTAATTATAACATTACGAACTATTTAATCATAACATGATATACTAGTGTATCATAACATCATCATTCAAAAATCAGACCAAAAGTTCTAATCTGTACATCAGTAGCTCATCCCAAATAGTATCAAAAAGTTGCTCCCCTCCTATTGAAAATGTCAACACCAATGAACAACGAAGAGGTGTAAAATCAACAGAGATTGCAAACCTCCAATTGCAAGTAATAATCTGTCCATCACCACGAACCTAACAACATAGCAAGCATCTCAACTATAAAGAAATTCACATAAGTACTTTCTAAGACACGTTGGTTCAGCCAAGCACACTGAAACGCGATTCCGGTGAGATCTTCATCTGTATGTTGATTTTTCCTTGTCACTCCCACGCGCTGCTCTTCGGCTCCTCGCCAGAAGCGACTCCAAACCAGGGACCAGCGACGAAAGCAACGCTATTGCAGGTGCTCGAAATCGACGAAGAAGCTGTTACAGGTGCTCAAGAACTCCATCCAGATGATGCCATTGTGGATGCTCGAAATTGACGACGGTGTCCTCCCAACCAGACCATCACCAAAATTAGATCTGGACGACATTCTCCCACCAGCGACCACCACCAAGCCAAGAACCTATGATAAGTTGGAGTCCTCTTCACCAAACTTAGATCTGTCTACACCATCGGAGCTTAAGGACTCCCCGTGGATATCTATCGAGATGGACAGATCGGTCAGGATTTGGTCAGCCAACACTTTTGAGTCATTTCCATCTGCATAACAAATATGAAAAACACTTCAACCAATAAAATAGATGAAATGGTCTGTTATGCTCGGGAAAACATCATGACCACCACTGATAAAATGGTTCGATGGGTATCAGGAAATTGATTAGGTAATCTAATAAAATGGTCAAACTTGATATGCCCGCAAGAACAATCACAGAAAGAACACTCGAATCCACTACGACCAATTACTACAAACCCTAACACTATTTTGAATCCAATCCTCAAAACAAAAACTCCAACAAAATCCAGAGAATAATACATCCATAAGCAATACAATTGACACCGGCTAAACCCAGAAATCAACACATGCATGAGCCGTGACACTTTTCGAATCCAAACCTCAAAAATAAAACCAAAAATTGGTCTGCCATCTTCAACATGATTCACGACTTTTTGAAACCAATCTTCAAACCCAAAACCAAAAATAACAAAAACCCACCCAGAAACACAAAAATAAAGCGTGAGCCATGAAACCAAGTTCGTGAAAAAAGAGAGAAATATGGACAGACCTCGCGGGACTGAGTGATTGTGGACGACGATTTCACTACACCAAGAAGAATGAGCAAAGAAATTGTAGAGAGAGCGGGATTCTTTAAGGAGCGAATAAATGAAGAAGGAGAGCGAAGAAATCCCTAAATCGGAGCCTATCAAATCCTTTTTGGGCAGAAATTGGGGGAATTCCAATTTTGAAGTAAAATTTCACCTTTTTCTCTCCTATCTCGTCCCTAAAAAATAAAAAAAAAGTGTTTCTGATAAGGGGTTGAAAGACAAATTTATCCCGACTAATTCTTGACCTTAGGATCATCTACGGTTTTATAAAAAATCAATCGCATGGCCGATAAAGGACCCAGGCCCGTACTGGGACAAAATCTACGTCCAGGCCTGAATCCTTTCCCCTTATTATCAACCAGGGGTCAACAACACCAGTTTTGTTCCGTTGGATTAGCCGACTAGCAAAAACATATATATTTTTTGAAAACAATATATTTAAATTTTAAAAGTGATTAAATTATAATTATGATGTTTATATAGTATAATTTGAAATAAAATTAGACAATATTGATAATTATTTACTACTTTTTAATACTAAGTATAATAAATAATAACGAAAAGTACAGTTTACCACTCTGTGATTTTACTGATATCATGTTTAGGTCGTGTGGTTTAAAATTGGTAATTTAGTCTTTGTGTTTTTCAATTTTTTGGAGTATATGGTCCATTCCGAATGACAAAGATAAAACTTCCACCTGACTTGCCACATAGGCTAACACGATGTATTTTTACTGTCCACGTGGCATACTGATTGGATAAGTTATATATATTATAGTGGATAATTACCAAACTACTACCGACTATTCTTTATATTACTTCAAAAGCCCTATCTCTCCTTCTCTTCTCCTCCTCCACCACCTCCAACCTCCTCTCCTAAAACACTAGCTAGAACAAAATAATCATAACATAGAATAGAACCACTATAAATTAGCTCCAACTACTAAAATAGCAATCACCCATCGCTAGAAAAGAATCAAGTAAAACCCTTTTCCTATTTGGTCAACTAGCTCCGGGATAAAATCTCCTCGAAAACAAATAAGAAGAGCACCAAATCCTCCAAAACCTCACATGGACATTTCATCGAACACCTAGCAAACAAAACAATTCTATAAAACAACCTAAGCCCCGGAACCAGAGATGACCCTTGTAGTGTTTTAGTAGAGGTAGTCAGTACGGGTAATATGGGGAAGAACACAATTGTGGGAAGATGGGACAATATCCTCGAACTTCTTCCCGTTGAAGATATCGATCGCAACAAAGTGACACTTAGCGTGGCCATGCTTCCCAGTCTTGGAGGTCGAAACATCAACAACCTTGCAGGGGCAATTTTTGATGTTGACGTAATCGCTCTTGCGGATGGTTCAGGCCTGATGGGGGTAGGTCTTGGAGGCGCCGGTGTCGGCCTTGCACTCGAACTGGAGCTCCTCGTCCGACATCGTTTCGGGGGGCGGCGGCGAGTAGTTTTCTTTGGTGGGAGAATCAAGCGCTTCAAGGAGAGGTTTAGTCGTTTTAGGATAGGGGGTTGGAGGTGGGGGAAGAGGAGAGGAGAGGAGATATAGGATGAAGGAGAGGAGGAGGAGGAAGAAGAATAAAAGGAGGAGAGATAGGACTTTTGAAATAATATAAAAAATTGTTGGTACTAATTTGTTAATTATTCACTCTAAAATATGTCACACAACTTATTCACTCAGCACTCCACGTGGATGGAAAAAACTACATCATTTTGGCCTACGTGGCAAGCCATGAGGAACTTTTAGCCCCGTCATCCAGAATGGACCGTATACTACAAAAGATTGGAAAATATAGGGACTAAATTATCAATTTTAAACCACACAGTCTAAATATGATATCAATAAAACCATAGGATGGTAAAGTGTACTTTTGCTAAATAATATATTTTCAAATTTAAAAATTGCCTGTCTGACTAGTTAAACTGGTTGACACAAAGGACGGGAGAAATCTCGGATCGACCTCCAGATCCTTTTTGAAAACCATGCTAGAAAGAGAGATCTTATACTTAATTTTCTTGGACTGGTTGAGCTGACCGGTAGATGAAGTCTTGTTTTAACTTTTAATTGGTCAAATAAAATGCTTCAATAGGAGCATTGATCCCTCTTGTCATGGAAGGCCTATGCAAATTAAGATTTCCATTTGAGAAACAACAAATGACCCCGGGCATAATCCAGTTTCAGGGTACAAATTATAAGTGTTAAAAATTCGGCAATGTAATATTTTACCCGAATTATGCTATCTCAAAGAAATTACTGGATTAGGCCACACCTAAGATTTAACTAATTTAGTAGGACAACACCTACCTGATCAATTAGATAAGGACTTTGCTTGCTAGCTAGTTCCTAGTCTCCTGGATCCATCTCTCCAAGGAAAAAGAAAAACAAACACAAAAGAGCTGATTAAGCATGGGAAAGGACAGGAACATAGGAGTGGCCATGGATTTCTCCAAGGGGAGCAAGCTGGCTCTCCGGTGGGCAGTCGATAACCTGGTGGAGAAGGACTATACCCTTTTGATCATCCCCGTCAACGCTCCCGGAGGAGCCGAGTCTCGCAACCTTCTCTGGTCAACCACCGGCTCCCGTGAGTTCAATTCACAGCACTTCATTGCATAGTGAAAAATTATCTAGTGAAGGATGATGCAAATGATCGTTTGTTTGTTGTAGCTTTGATCCCGTTGGTCGAGTTCCGCGACAAGGAAGTAGCGGCGAAGTACGAGATCGACCTTGATCCCGAGGTTTCGGACATGTTGGACACTGCCTGCAAGCAGAAACAGGTAACCATGTGATAAGATTGGGTGCAACGGGGTGCATCGTGCTCGGTCAGTGGATAAAATTGTTCCGATACCATGTTAGAATTTTGTTTTCGTTCAAAACTTAAAGAAATTGGTATGTGCAGGCGATGGTGGTGGCTAAGGTGTACTGGGGGGACGCAAGGGAAAAACTGTGTCAGGCAGTGGGGATCTGAAACTTAATTGCTTGGTCATGGGAAGCAGAGGCCTTGGCAGCATTCAGAGGTACGTTTCCACCATCCAAATTTGATTGCTGGCTGTCGGAGTTGGTTGATCCGAATTGATCGTCGGAAACTTAAGCTTGATGTTGTTTGGATCCAACAGGGTATTGCTTGGGAGTGTGACCAACTACGTGATGGCAAATGCGACATGCCCCGTGACGATCGTCAAGGATCACACTTCTCATGCTTGATCAGAGGTGTTTCGACGTTGGTTTCGACTTATCACTTGAATTTGATGACTATAATCGCTACTTCGATATTCGTTTTGCTGCTAGAATTGGTTTCGATGTCTTTTATTATATGTTGTAATTCTTACCAGGAATAAAATTGTAGTGAACTCAGAACGTCTGCAATCTGCACCCTGTTATTCCGTACATTTGGCATTAGACATATGTGTTTTCGCCGTATATTATGCATACGATCATCTGATTCGGATTGTCTAAATATCGACAGTCGCTAAGATTAGCAATAGCCATTAGTTAAAACTTCCATAAGTTTGGAAGAACTTACTAAGTAGCTCAGAAACCGCATCACTTAATTCAGATCTGTTGTCTGATTTTTGACGTAAATTTTGCATTGATCATCTGATTCGGGTTGTTGAATTATTCAGAAGCCAGGGTTTATTTCACAAGAAGAGGGACTTCTAGGTCTCTCCTAGAACACAGACCCAGTTTATTTGCCTTTCCAAGCAAAACAACAACAACAACGCGAAGATATACGATCGTCTACTTCGAAAAAGCTTTCGCGGGATCCGTTACAACGCGAGCTCGAACATAGGCGAGAAGTCTGTCTCTGGGAGCCGACGATTCCTTCACAACCTCCATCTCAGACAACTTGGCAATCCATTTGTGAAGCACAGGGAACCTCTCTTCCTTAAAGAACACTACACCTGTGGCTTCTTGTCTGATCTGAAACGAGTTCGCTATATAGAAGAACATGATGTCAACCAATCCAATGGCTTCTCCTCCGAAGAACTCCTTCCCCTTGAGCTCCTTCTCAAGCAAGTCCAGCTGCTGGCATACTTGTTGAATAACGTCATCTAGCTCTTTCCCTGTCGCGTTCACGCCTTTGCGAGCGGTTTGCAGCAACTGCATATGTTTGCCAATGTCACAAAAAAGTATCAGTAATCAGTCAGTGCCTAGCTTGGTAGTTTTTTCTATAATCAAAATCTCATAGTAATCCGATACTTACTTGGATGATTAATCTCCCTACCGAGTTTTAACACAGATGACTCGAAATCATTGGTTAAAAACGATAATGTTATACAAGCTACAATCCTTGTAAAAAGATGGCGATAGGGCGGGTAGGGTATAGTAAGACTCTATATTTTAGTTTGAAAAATTGGACTCATACTCTATCTTTGATCATGAAAAAATTTTATTATTAGATTCATACTCTTACTTTTAAGGTCGCAGGACTATAGGATCTGCAGATTCGATCTTCAAATTAAATACGAGAAATTTCTAATAATTTTTTAACATAAAATTGTAATTTTTTTATATATAATTCAAATAAATGTAAAACATTTCATACGTTACACACATCAACACTCAATAAAAATTTTAAAAAAGCAATGAGACATCAAATTTTATAAGTTAAAGTTAAATGGTACAAAATTATTTCTTTCAAATTTCAAATATATAAAAATAAAGAGATTCTAATTAAGGTCTATTTAGAGTCGTAAGGGTAGTGCAAAAATTCATAGAATTCATAAACTATTTAGACCCTAATTCTGAAAGCAGATCCATACCTATAACCTCCTACCCTATTATAGACCCAATCAAAGAGAAAATAGGATTCGACCACGAAATATGCGTATTCCTGTCATCCCTACTTGTACAAAACAAGGATAATGTTACCGTGCCATCGACGAAGTTGGCCCAGAAGCGAGCCACGGCTCTTTGATAAGGGTCCTTAGGCAATAGAGGATATGTGCTTGGCCATGCCTCGTCTAAGTACTCGAGAATGATCATGGACTCTGGAATTGGATTCCCATTGTGTATGAGCACTGGAATTTTCTTGTGAACTGGGTTGCTCTCCAAGAGCAAAGGGCTCTTCTTGTCGGGGTCTAATTCCTCCTCTACGTACTCGAATTCCACCCCTTTAAGCCTGAGAGCCAATTCTACCCTACGACTATAGGGACTCGACCTGAATCCCAACAGCTTCACTTCTTTGGTCATTGTTTTTGGGATCAATTAGGACTTGGAAATGGTGGGAAGTAGCAAAGTGACTAATTGGAATTTGATATATAGGGAGGTGCTTGTATTGACTTTACCTTTTTTTGGCACAATGTATTGACTTTATCTTGATAAGAGAACCTTTGACTGGGGCGATACTTTTGTTAGGAAAAAATTGCAAGAATGGAAAATCCTAAGATTAAAAAATAACGAACAAAAGAGAGTTAACTTCGTAAGTCAAAATACTACGGAGTACAATAGAAACTCTGCACATAAATGCTATACATGGCAGCGTATTTGTCTTACTTTCTCTGTTGAATATATTTGTAAATTGAGATGTTGACTTCTTCTTTTTATAAAGAGGATGTTGTGAATTCATAGGTTTCCGTAAATTACGTCATTGGTGGCGTCCTGCTTTTTTCTTTTAATTTTTCTTTGGAGTCAAAAGTTGGGAATATTATATTGTGAATAATCCTAATGAGGTCAAGTGATTTTTGTGTCCAAACAATATACCAAGCTGTAGAACCCCTCAAAAAAAAAAACCAAGCTGTAGTAATCTGTGTAGAATCAGGCAATCAGCTATAAATTTAAAAATTAATAAAATCTAATCAAATGATATATGTTAATTTTTATTAGCGTCAAACCCCATATATTAAAAGTGTCCAAGCCCATATATTACAAACCCAAAGATTAAGTAGTGAGCCCACCGTTAATTTTTTGAAGGGGAAAAGATATGAGTGAGAACATGAGGGAATCAGATTTATGCGAGAAAAGATAAAGAAATGAGTACACTGAGTTCCGCCTTAGACAGAAGTACTCGCGCGAGTAGGATTGAATGAAACGGATGTGAAAATGTCAGCTTGAGTGACGTAAAATTGCTGAAATTCCAATATTTTGAAACCCAAAGGTTCTTTAGCAAAGTTTGTCCATGGAAGATTAATCAGGGCCTAAGATCATGTTAAAAGATGCAGGCAACGAACAACATGTGAATATTCTCGTACTACCTCCTTTGATAATGAGGGACGGGTAAAGTTTTGTATGAATTTATTCTTATTTAGTTGGACTTCAATGAATGAATGAATTAATTCAATATTCGAATATACCCCGGAAAAAAAAACTGGAAGGACATCACTTCCTTCACGCATTACCCCACCTTCCTTATCAAGCTATGACTCATTAGTTCCCTTTCCCTCAAAGACACTCCATTGCCTTGTTCTACGACTCCAACCACTCCAATTTAATTGCTCCCATCTCCCCTATCTCTAATCTATCCTTTAATCTCCTTTCATCGGTTGGCTAACCTATCCTCCTCCGTCCCTTGAGACCAACAAGGAATAGTGCGGAAATATTAACTTGTTATTCATCGACTACCTCTTTCAGCCAGATCTTAGACCCTAAATCACCCTTTGTGGATGAACCTTGTGAAGGAGTCCCGTTAGTTTTTTAGGGGCATTGTATTCTCCCCTTCATCTCCTCCCTTATGTTAAAAGCAATGTCACGAACCATCTCCAACCTCAAACTAATCTCGACGACAAAAATCCACCTCATGGCTCTAGATGGTATTGTAAACGTCAACTCTCTATTCACATTAGGCCTCTTCCTGGGCCTGACGTGGTCTCCTCCTTCGACAACCACCACCCTCGTCGAAACCCCTGCCTGCGCCCCCGCTTCCTCCGTGGCGGAAGACTTCGTGTCGTTCCACGTGTACTCCTTCAGCTCCTTCCTCTTCTCCAGCCTCGTTGCCTTGGCCCTCAAGCAAACCATCAGGGCCGTGGACGGAGAGGAAATGCATAATATTGTTTGTGGGGTGGCAAATCACGAGAGAGTGCCACGTGTCCTTATGGGCCACATAAATTTGGCGGCCCTAAGGGTTGGGACTCTTGTTTCTGGGCTTGGATCCGTTTCGGGATGTGGGTTTCTGACGATGGCGTTAGTGGATCTGGTCCAGATTAAGTTGGGCTCGTTGGGTTGTGGGAGCTTCCACAGTTGGGCCGCTGTTGGGCCTCTTGTCGTTTTGGTTCCCTCCGCTTTGGTTTTCTATCTGGGCCTCGTTATTTATGCATTTACTCGTTGAGTATTATCAATCAAGTAGGTAAAACGAAAGTAAATTAACAACGTGTATCATTTATTTTTGTTAATAATAATGTCTGGGCTGTACCAATGGATACCAACCAAAGAGAGAGTTGTTTTAATTTAACCAAAAATTCTATTTGGGAACTTGCAGTGAGAAAAAAAGTCTGGATTGCTCTTCATCAGAGAACAATGAAAGTAGATGCATTAAAATCAAGATTTTCAAATACGACCCGGAGTTTGGGCCAAATCTTGGGTCAACCGGTCTGACCGGTTGAACTGCCAGTCGAATCATTTTTTAAACACCATTAAAAAAAATATATGTATAATTGTATATGTAATCACATATGCACCTCAAAAAATCATCAAATACATGATGAAACTACAGAGATTGATAAAGTTTTCTCGATTTTAATTTTTTTGGTCTCTTTTCTTTTTTATTTGTGCAAAATTTTTGACCAAACCAAGTGACCAACTCATATTTTTTAGTTTTTTTTTAATCATGATTTTTGGTCCAACCTTACCAACCGAAAAATACGGACCCGTAATTTTAGACGAACCGCCCGGTCCGACCAAATTTTGGGCGGTTCGTAGGTAGACATTTTTGGGCCAATTCTGGTACGCTTCTTGTACCGAATCATGGTCTGACCGATCGGACTACCAGTCTGATCACATATTACATATTTAAAAACCCTGATTAAAATTCAATGATAATAATTTTATTAGTCTTTCGCATTTCAATCTAGCTCGAATTTCAAATAAGTTGACTCGGTAGATGTTCGAATATGACTCTTATCTTTTCGTCACAAAACTATACTTTACATGCATATCTAATTATCCACCAACACATTATCTCAACATTTTAGGTTAGATACAAAAATAAACTAATAAAGAGCAGAAAACAAGGAAAATAAATTTGTTTCAAACAGCATCTGGGATATTGGGAAATGTCATCCAAGAAAACTTCAAAAACAGATCAGATTCATTTCACAACAGAGGATAAAAGCTTGTAGGAGATTCTGGGAAAGATTAGTCCAGGATCAGCTACTTATTTACTGCACATATCATTATCTATCCAGTTTACTTTTGGCCTCTTGAGTTCCTGAAAAATTCGGAGCAGGGCCAATGTGAGAAGAAGTTCAAGTCACAAAGATTATTCAGCTTTCATTTGGCTTCAAACAGGTTGATTGTTAGTATTACTTGATGAAATAGAGCGAGAATTCATGCGCCAAGCGAAGTCCGGGTTCTAATAATACAGCGAACCTACAGCATCCGAGATCAGAAACTCGACGAAAACACAAATGTACAATTGCCAGAAGTCTGTCAAAAGAAAGCTGCAAGTACCTTGCCACCAGTTTCCTCTAGAAGCATTGGGTCATCCTCTGCGACATCCATCTTGAACTAATCCATTTCACAAAGCACTTGCTCTTTAGAAACATGACAATCTCTCTCAAGAGAAACTACAACGATGTATCACTGGCATAGTGTTTGAATTAGTTGTTAACTAATCAAAACTCACTACGGGATATGATCCGGCCGACTGAGAACTCGATGATTGCGACGAGTAGTTGTCTTGCCCACCATAGTAAAGAGATGAACTTAGATGACACGGTGCCACCCTTTCTTCATGAAACATTGGGTTGCTGTTGTTGTTCGGCGTGTTATAGCTTTCATCGTCGCGAAGTGCAGCTATAGAGATTACAAGAGACACGAAAAATGCATAAGGAAACTTTTCCAAGATTGTATTTGAACATCTAGTTCTTCCAAACTTGCTGCATTTTTTGGTGTAGCAGATCGTAGATTAAATTTAGCAGATAATACATAGTATAATGACGTAATACGCTATCTAAATTTAACCAATATGCTGCTAGCCAAAGATG
Organism: Hypericum androsaemum; assembly: GCA_963995505.1. Lineage (NCBI taxonomy): Eukaryota > Viridiplantae > Streptophyta > Magnoliopsida > Malpighiales > Hypericaceae > Hypericum > Hypericum androsaemum. Next base: position 2,277,991 of record OZ023187.1, read on the forward strand.
TAGATAGTAACCTGATGGCACTGGACAATAGTATGGTATTAAGGAGAAAAAAAAGACTTTTCCAAAGGATATCATCATAAGAAACAATCTCCCTTGACTGATGTTGGGATGGCGAGAAATAGGAAAGACTTATTTTCTATTCCTATTCCTATTCTGACTAAGTTTTGGACTCCTAATCTGACCTAGATAGGTTACTTGTACACCAAAGGTTTGCCTCTATATAAAGGCATGTTATCCTAAGGTTTTGTATGGTTTTGTGGCTCGGAAACTCATCAATAAAAGTTCTCCTTTCTCTCCGTGGATGTAGGCATTAGGCCGAACCACGTTATCTCTTGCGTCCATATTCTTTGCGCGGTTTGTTCTCTAAGTTGCTGAATTTCTAACAAGTGCTATCAGAGCTAAGGTTGGAGGATATCGAATCACGGCACGAAGTTTGCTCTTGTGAAGTTCGATGGTTCATTAAATTTCGGGTTATGGCAAAGGCGTGTCAGGGATCTCCTCGTGCAGCAAGGGATGGTTATCGCGCTCTCGGAGAAGAAGTCCGAGAAGATGGAGGAGTAAGAGTGGGAAGAGTTGGAGGCTAAGGCAGTAGCGAAGATTCGCTTGTACTTGGCGGATGATAAGGAGCCACCAGCTGGGTTACGGAAGAGGATCCAGGTTGGAGTCAAAGAAGTTCAATGGAAGTGGTATCAAGTGCGGAGAAGGGCACATAAAGGGGACTATCTAGGACGAACTGGGAATCAAGACAACGAGGAAGGATCGGCATCCACAACTATGGCCACATGTTCAGACGGGTCGGATGGTGACTGACTTTCTGTCTCATCAAGTCCAATGCATCCTGGTAATCTCTTTTCATTAGGGACCTTGGATTATAACAATGATAGTTATAAAAGTAGGCTAATAAAGGTGGAGAAGGATGCGATGGTAGGGATGAAGGGTGAAAGAAAATACCTGCAAATTAGTGAGGCACATTATTGTAGATGGAGTCATATCAATAGGTCTGAAGGAGTTGGCAAAAGCTCAAGTCATATGAGGTTGGTTCGTATGAGGGAGCAAAGACTTGACATGAATGGTTTGAGTAGAGTTGAGATGAGACATGGATAGCGAGCTATGGTTGTTTCGTAAAGGCATGGTTGGCAAGGAGCCATAGTTGTCTCGGAGAAGCATTGTTAGCTGGACCCCGCTATGGTTGTCTAAAGGGAAGTACACGTCAAAGGTGTTGGGTAGGTTTTGCATGGGGAATGCGAAGCCGTTGTAAACACCACGCGCGGATCAGGTATCTCACTCAAGGCCGAATGATAGAGTTTGAGGTATATCGAGGGTTCTACTTAATAGAACAAAAGGTTGCCCTTTGTATGCTATGGCGAGTAGCATTGGTTTGAGGCAAAAAGGTCCAACGGAAGAGCGGTGGTTGCGGAGCATAGGGCTGATCGAAAAATAGAGGGTACATCTATTGGTCGCAAGGTTGCTTCAGAAAGTGGACTCGCTAGTTGGGGTTCGATGGAGGTTGGAGGGAATAGGCCAAGCAAGCTCAGAATCTCGAGTTTGGGGGCTGGCTCCAAGTGATTGAGCAAAAGGTGAAGAGAAAGTTGAGATGGTCTTATTGATGCAGTTATCTATGGTCCGAGATAGAATCGGTGGAGTCGGATTGGTTTTGCAAGATCTCATGGTTCTTCATGGGGCAGTGTTTTGTCAAGGTGGAGTTTGTTGAAGTTTGGGTGGAGCTTCATGGTTCTTCTACGAGATCATTTCTCGCCAAGGTGGAGATTGTTGGGATGGCGAGAAATAGGAAAGACTTATTTTCTATTCCTATTCCTATTTTGACTATGTTTTGGACTCCTAATCTGACCTAGATAGGTTACTTGTACACCAAATGTTTATCTCTATATAAAGGCATGTTATCCTAAGGTTTTGTATGGCTTTGTGGCTCAGAAACTCATCAATAAAAGTTCTCCTTTCTCTCCGTGGATGTAGGCATTAGGCCAAACTACGTTATCTCTTACGTCCATGTTCTTTGCGCAGTTTGTTCTCTAAGTTGCTAAATTTCTAACAACTGAGATCCCAAATGTTGCCGGCCTCTCAAATGTTTCAATTCCAGTCAAAGTTGAGAGTGGTGGAAGTTGAGACATTAGACAGGTTTGCAAGGTTTGGAATCTCAGTATAGCTCTCCATCGGGGTTTTTTTAACTTGTGGTTTATTAAAAAAAATACTTAGATCAATTTATGATATTTTTATTCAATCTTTAAAAAAATAGAATTTAAATCATTGAAAAAACGTTAATAATACATATTTGTTCAGAAAGATTTCTCACTTTTATAAGATTAATCCAACTCGAACGTCCTCTGACTAGTGTCGACAAGTACTCCACGAGACCAGGTGGAAAATTTTATTGTCCGGTTGGAGTTGCATAAAAAATCAACTTGATTGGGTACGGGCTCAAATGGGCAATCGTTTTGGTTTCAGATCCCTAATTGGAATTTAAAACATTTCTGTGGCACTGGGCCCATCAGGCCTCCTAAGTTACCATCCAATGGTGGAGCATTTTTAAAAAAAATTAGGACAAATTATTCTCGGACTGACAGACTCTTTGCCTATAATATAAATATTGGCAGGGTCCTCAACTTTTTAAAATAGTGTATGTCGTCTCTGTTCTTTACAAAATAGAGATCTAAAGCAATCTTTTTATTTTTTTTTGTCATATGAGCTTTACGCTCTTACACACAAAAAATCAACTCATTCAACCGTTCAATTAAAAAACCCGGAAAATACCTCCGATTGATACAAATTAAAATGCTGACAACACAACCCAGCTCCGCCTTCTCCTTCCCCATCTTGTTCATCGCCGAAAATGGAATCCCAATCTTGTCCCCGCCCGATCCAGCCATGACCCCACCCAACCTTGAATCCAGGGTGCAGACTACGAGGGAGAAAGGGTTCTCGCCCCAGATTTGCCCGTGGCTGGATCTCTTCCCCAATCTGGAAGGGCCGACGGTTGTCCTCCAGCGAGAGAGGAAGGAGCGTCGCTGTCATTTTCCTGGACGGCTGTCCTCCGGTTGTTCTCGTTTGTCGTTTCCAAGCTCCCTTTCCATGGTTTCGGAAACGTCGCTGTCGTTTGCCTGTTGTCATTTTGCTTCAAGGTTCTGTTGGTTTTGGGTGTTAGGTTTCGGAAGGGGAAAGATGGAACCCACCATAGTGTTGGGTATGGAGACTTCGGACACCGCGGGGGGGCGTAGCCCCATCCAGAACTGGGATCGACCTGCCAGGTTTGTTGGCACTATAAATACCCCGCTTGTCTGTCACTGTATACTCATCTTCTTCCTTGTAGAGAGAGACAGAGAGAGAAGAGGAGAGAGAAACACCATTGTTGAGCCTGCGTAGCTCCAAAGTGTAGATCGAGCTTGATATAGTGAAATCTCCTGGCTTGGTACGCCCCCGGACGTAGATCGGTCAAGATCGAACCGAGTTACCAAATCTGTTGTTCTTGTTTTTCGTAGATCTTGCTCCTATCTTGTTCGCTGCGTTGTTTGGGTCCACGGGAAAGTGGGTTATTTCTCAACAACTGGTATCAGAGCACCTGGGTTTAGGGCGTGGTGGGAGCAATCACGATGGGTGATGTGAGATCGCCCGTGGAGAAGTTCGATGGCGTCGACTATGGCTTCTGGAAGATGCAAGTAGAGGACTACTTGTATGGCAAAGATTTGCACTTGCCGCTTGATGGGAAGAAGCCTGAGGACATGAAGGAAGAGGAGTGGAAGCTCCTAGATCGGAAAGCGATGAGCGTGGTGCGCTTGTCTTTGTCTAGGAACGTGGCCTTGCACACAGTAAAGTCAAAGACCACGAAGGAGATGTTGGAGACGTTGTCCGAGATGTACGAGAAGCCATCGGCGGCCAACAAAGTTCACTTGATGAGGAAGCTCTTCAACCTTAAGATGGCGGAGAGTACCTCGGTATCGGTACACCTCCACGAGTTCAATGCGACCATCGCTTCTTTGAGCTCGGTGAAGATTGACTTCGATGATGAGGTACAAGCTCTAATTTTGCTAAGTTCCTTACCCGATAGTTGGAATGGCACGGTCACGGCGGTGAGTGCCTCGGCGGGGAAGGTAGTACTCAAGTTGGATGAGGTGAGGGACTTGATTATGAGTGAGGAGATTCGTAGGAAAGAGTCCGGAATAGCCTCAGGTTCGGCTTTGAATGCTAGCAATAGAGGGAGGTCCGAATCTAAGTGGAAGGGGAAGAAGGACCGGAGCAGGTCCAAGTCCAAATCGAAGGATGGTTCGAAGAGGGACATGAGTTCCATTAAATGTTGGAACTGTGAGAAGTTTGGCCACTTTAGAACCCAATGCAAGGCACCGAAGAAGGAGGACAAGTCGGCAAATGCAATAACAGAGGACCACGGGGATGCATTGATCTTGAGTGTTAGTCGCCCGTTGGAGGCTTGGGTATTGGATTCAGGAGCATCATTCCACTCTTGTAGCGACAAGGGGATAATGGAATTGTATAACCCAGGAGAATTTGGCAAGGTTTATCTAGCCGATGATGAGCCATTGCAAATTGTGGGTAAAGGAGATGTGAGAATCAATACTCCCAATGGATCATTGTTATTGTTGAAGGGGGTGAGACACATCCCAGGGTTAAGAAGAAATTTGCTTTCCATAGGACAACTAGATGAAGAGGGGTATAATGTAACCTTTGGTTGTCGGACATGGAAGATCACCAAGGGAGCTAGAGTGGTGGCTCGTGGTGAGAAGGAAGGTACGTTGTACATGACAAGGAACACTCATGAAAGCATTGATCTTGTAGGAGCAACCAATGATGCAGATCTGTGGCATAGTAGGCTTGGCCACATGAGTGAGAAGGGGATGCGGGTGCTTTGTTCAAAGGGGAAGCTACCGGGTCTAAAGACCGTGGACGTGGGTCTTTGTGAAGACTGTGTATTTGGGAAGCAGAAGAGGGTGAGCTTCTCAAGAAGTGGTAGAACTCCTAAACCGGAGAAGCTTGAATTGGTCCACAGTGATCTGTGGGGACCGGCACTGGTGGCATCCGTGGGTGGTTCTTTGTATTACATGACTTTCATAGATGACTCTACAAGGAAGGTGTGAGTCTACTTCCTAAAGCATAAGTCTGATGCTTTCAATACCTTCAAGAAGTGGAAGGCTCTTGTGGAGAACGAGACGAATCTCAAGGTGAAGTGTTTGAGGTCCGATAATGGTGGTGAGTACGAGCTTCAAGAGTTCAAAGACTTTTGTGCGAAGTATGGAATTCGCATGGAAAAGACGGTAGCTGGGACCCCCCAGCAAAATGGCATAGCTGAGAGGATGAACCGAACACTAAATGAGAGAGCAAGGGCCATGAGGTTGAAGAGTGGCCTTCCGAAGATGTTTTGGGCAGATGCTGTAAATACTGCAGCATTCTTGATCAACAGAGGGCCATCAACTCCTTTGGAGAATGAGATACCGGAGGAGATGTGGAGTGGCAAAGAGGTTGATCTGACTTTCTTACGAGTGTTTGGTTGTGTTTTCTATGTGCTTGTGGATGCAGGTGATAGGAGTAAGCTTGATGCAAAGTCCAAGAAGTGCACATTCATTGGATATGGAGGAGATGAGTTCGGGTTCCGCTTTTGGGATGAGAAGAACCGAAAGGTGGTGAGGAGCCGGGATGTCATATTCAATGAGAAGGTGATGTACAAGGACAAGGGGGATTTAGCTGATGAAGTGGATCCTACCGGTGAGATGGTCGAGTTAGACATCTCAAACTCAGGTGGGAGCAGGATACTTGATGGCCAAGAGGCCGAAGTGGAGATGGGGCCAAGATCACCACTAACAGTGGTTCCATTGAGGAGATCCACTAGACAACGTGGATCTCCGGATAGATATTCGCCAGCAAACTACTATCTCTTATTGACCGATGGAGGAGAACCTGAGGATTTTGAAGAAGCTCAAGAAAGTGAGCAAGTGAACGAGTGGAAACTTGCCATGAATGATGAGATGGAGTCCTTGAGGAGCAATGGAACTTGGGAGTTAGTTGAACTTCCCAAGGGTAAGAAAACATTGCATAACAAGTGGGTCTATAGAGTGAAGAAAGAGGCGGATGGCACCAAACGTTACAAAGCAAGACTGGTTGTCAAGGGATTTCAGCAGAAATATGGTATTGACTTCACTGACATCTTCACTCCTGTTGTGAAGATGACCACCATCCGGATGGTGCTAAGTATGGTGGCTGCTGAAGATTTATTGCTAGAGCAAATGGATGTGAAGACGGCATTTCTTCATGGTGATCTAGAGGAAGAGATCTACATGGAGCAACCAGAGGGGTTCTTGCAAGGTAACGATAAGCTTGTGTGCAGGTTGAGGAGGAGTCTGTACGGGTTGAAGCAAGCTCCAAGACAATGGTACAAGAAGTTTGATGGATTCATTCGGGAGATTGAATTTTCTCGTTGTGGAGCGGATCATTGTTGTTATATGAAGAAGCTGGATAATGGCTATATCATCCTCCTGCTTTATGTTGATGACATGTTGATAGCAGGCACCAGTGCAAGTGAGGTGAGCAAGGTGAAGAAGCAATTATCCGAAAGGTTTGCCATGAAGGACTTGGGTGAGGCTAAGCAAATCCTTGGAATGAGGATTGAGAGAGATAGAGCTGCAGGGAAGCTATTTCTCTCACAAACCGAGTACATTGAGAAGGTACTGCAGAGGTTTAGCATGCAAAATGCCAACCCCAAGTTGACTCCTTTAGCTGGACACTTCAAATTGTCCAAGAAGGACTCGCCTAAGACTAAGGCGGAGGAGGCTAAAATGGAGAAGACTCCCTATGCATCGGCGGTGGGTAGCTTGATGTATGCTATGATTTGTACGAGGCCAGACATAGCACATGCGGTGGGAGTAGTGAGCAAGTTCATGAGCAATCCGGGTGAGCAACATTGGGTCGCAGTAAAATGGATCCTTGGCTACTTGAGAGGTACCACCGAGAAGTGTCTTTGTTTTGAGGGCAAAGATGTGAAGCTCCTAGGCTATTGTGATGCGGACTTGGGGTCCAATGACCATGATGAGAAGAGGAGCACAAGTGGTTATGTCTTTACGCTGGGAGGGACAGCGATATCTTGGGCCTCGAGACTACAAAAGGTAGTAGCTTTGTCAACCGCGGAAAGTGAGTACGTGGCTGTGACGGAAGCAAGTAAAGAGATGGTATGGTTGCAGAATTTCTTGGTGGAGTTGGGGAAAGAGCAAAGTGAGAGTGTGCTCCACAGTGATAGCCAAAGTGCGATACACTTGGCAAAGAATCCCGCTTTACACTCAAGGACAAAGCACATTGAGTTGAAGTATCACTACATACGTGATCTCTTGGAAAGGAAGATCTTGAGGCTTGAAAAGATTGACGGGAAAGTGAATCCCGCGGATATGTTGACTAAGGTGGTTACCTTAGAGAAGCTGAAGCTCAACATGGCTTCAGCGGGTCTAGTAAACTAGAGAAGAGACCCGGCGTACCAAGAAGTGAAGAGGAGAAGGTGTCATCAAGTGAATGGCGGCAGGTGTTGAGGTCAGTCTCCAGGTGGGAGATTGTTGGGTATGGAGACTTCGGACACCGTGGGGGGGCGTAGCCCCGTCCAGAACTGGGATCGACCTGCCAGGTTTGTTGGCACTATAAATACCCCGCTTGTCTGTCACTGTATACTCATCTTCTTCCTTGTAGAGAGAGACAGAGAGAGAAGAGGAGAGAGAAACACCATTGTTGAGCCTGCGTAGCTCCAAAGTGTAGATCGAGCTTGATATAGTGAAATCTCCTGGCTTGGTACGCCCCCGGACGTAGATCGGTCAAGATCGAACCGGGTTACCAAATCTGTTGTTCTTGTTTTTCGTAGATCTTGCTCCTATCTTGTTCGCTGCGTTGTTTGGGTCCACGGGAAAGTGGGTTATTGCTCAACACATAGATATTGTCGATTAAAGGTTCTTGAAGGTTCAGTTGGTTTCTGGGGAATTTTAGGAGGTGGGTGGGTCTGAATTGGTTTCAGTTGGTTCCTGGGGGTATATATTTGGTCTCAGATTCTTTCTTTAAATTGATTATGGGATCTTCAAATTAAGATGGGTAGTAGAGGTTGAAGAAGATGAACAATATGGAGGAGGGAGGAGATAGGGATGCATTTTTTTTAATTATAAGGATATAAAAGGTCATTTTACATGATAAAAACACGAAAAAAATTCGCTAACGTCAGCAAGGAATCTCAGACCAGTATTTTGTAAAGAACATGGACGGCATACACTATTTTGAAAAGCTAGAGACTCTACCAATAATTACACTATAAACTACAGATCTGAGAATAATTTGTCCAAAATTTAACCCGACCCTAAATGGCTAAATCACGCTAATCAGTTTAGTTGGTGTGAAAGTATTATATGGGGTATCATCAAAGAATAAATAAATTCAGATCGGTTCCTAAAATTGTTCAAGCGGACAATGATAAAAATTGGGTCTTATCCCAAATTTACATACGTCTGCCTAAAATAATGTAAAATGATACTCAATTTTGAAAAACATAATTGAGTACGATATGTAGATTTTGTAATTTATGTTTTTCAAATTGATTTATTATTATGCATTTGGCTTAGAAGATGAAATTGTCGAGAAACCAAGATTATGTTTTTGAGTTATTTTACTGAGGACCAGGCAGCCAGGCATCTGTTAAATTTGATTTCCTTGTTCTAGTATCCTGTATCTTGGTCTTGATTCATGTGCTTTATACCTCAGAGAAAGAGCGGCTGAGGACGATATGGGGATAGATAGAGAGTAGTATACTAACTCGTCTCGAGCCTCGTTGCCTTGGCCCTCAAGCAAACCATCAAGGCCGTGGACGGAGGAGAGGAAACGCATAATATTGGTGCTAGTGTGCCACGTGTCCTTTGGCGGCCTTAAGGGTTGGGACTTTGGTTTCTGGGCTTGGATCCGTTTCGGTATGTGGGTTTCTGGTCCATATTAAGTTGGGCTCGTTGAGCTGTGAGAGCTTCCACAATTGGGCCTCTTGTCGTTTTGGTTCCCTCGGCGTTGGTTTTCTATCTGGGCCTTATTCTTTATGCATTCACTCGCTGAATGGTATCTGACGAGCGTGTCGAGGCCCCTCAAAATAAATCGATATTCACGGCTCACTAATTAGTAGCAAGAAAGTGGAAATACCGAGTCAGATCCAAGGAGGGTCGAATACTCAATTAATCTATCTAATAACACAAAAGTAAAAAGGGGAGTTTTGTGGGATTCAAAGTTGTACGAAATCAACGAACACAAAAGAAAGTAGAAGTAGTGAAATCAATAAGAGAAAAGCGGCAGATTCGAGATCGGAGTACCACGACAGGTTGGCTGATCACTGGATCACAAAAGATAATCTAACACATGTAGCAAGTAGGTGTAAATCTCCTGCAACCGCAAAGAGACCACAAACATCCAACAATCAACTAGCCAAACGACCGCCTAACTAGTTATTTATTACCTAGTAGATAGAATATCAACCGATTTCTATTCTATAAGATAATAGCATTAAGAATAGATGTTCCTACTCCTAGCGATTATACTCAAAACCTTGGTATGTACGAACTAGCCTTACTTATTCCTAGTTAATTAGTTTGGTAACGACCGTTCCTCGCTGAATTAACCTTGCTCCTAGTTCAATTCCTAACTGCAATCGCTAATCAAGAATCAATGGCAAATCAGTTCTAGAATAAATTCACAACCGCAAAACTATTCAAGAACAATAATAAACACAAGGAATAAGTAAATGCTACTGAATTAAATTGAATAACCAAGATCCTCACAACCAAAACCTGGGTCTCCTCCCTCGAATCAACCTAGAGGTTTAGTTCCTCATGGTCTTGGCAAAGACGAAATAAAAATAGGGTTTGTTCTCTGGAATCAATAATTCCATCTAAAATAAGTCTAGAGGGTTATATATAAGCCCTCCTAAGTGTAAAAACCTAGAGAAGCCGTTTCGAGAGTCTTCCGCGATGCAGAAACCGAATTCCTAATATTGTCCCAAATATTCGCTGATAATATTCTGCCAGACCAGCCTTCAGTATTTTGGTCATAACTTCCTCTTCCGATATCCGATTTAGGCGTTCTTTATATGCACAGAAAGAGGAAAGAAATATCTTCAATTGTCTGTCAAATACGCATCCTCTGATTCGGCTCCAAAGTTGACCGAAATACCCTTCCAAGTCAGCTGTCCCTGCCAGACTTCTTCTCCAAGTATAATTCTTTCCAAATTTGCCTCCTTTTCCTACAATTTAGCACAAAGAACTTATTAGTCATCCAAAACTCAAATGTTTACTAAAACGATACTAAACTAAAGATAAACATGCAATAATGACTCGAAATCCTATGTATTTAATGCGTGTTTTAGACACACATCAAACATCCCCACACTTAAACTTTGCTTGTCCCCAAGCAAGACTCTAAGCTAAGACAGACTCAAAAGACTCATATAGAACACACAAATAGATATTGTCAACACGAGCACTAGCATTTTAACCACACTGAACTTATGAACCATCAACAACAAACTATCCCTAGGAATCCTCATGCCAAGTCAATTTCATAATTCAAGTCTAGCCCACAAATTACAGTAGTTCTCCATAATTTTAATCATTCAGAAAGCGGTGAAGACCACTAGAGACTCAACATCAATAAGCACCAGGCATGACTGGATATTAAGGCACTTATAGTGCTGTTTAGCTTGGCCTCATCCCAAAACATTTTAGGTTAGCATGGTTAGCACTCAACTTGCATGGCACTTGGGACTTCACTCTTAGATGTCAATAGGCCGGGTTACAACTTTTTATTGCTCCGATTGTACACCTATAACGATCTTCAAGCTCCATCCTAGTCAGGCCGGAGGCAACATCAACTCCAATTGTTTACCTGACTACTGCCCTTCCGCCAGCATTCATTCACATTCCACCTCTACATTCCACATTCCGCATTTCAATTTTTCTTCCTTCCTTTCCCATTCCTTTCAAACATTTTTTTTCTTTTCACAACTTAGAAGGGCAGCAAGTTTTCTTATACGCCACTCGGTTAATCCTCACGCAAGTCAGCAAAAATATTTTTATGATACAGGCGGGAGTTGGTTACTACAGCCGTGCCACCCGAATTCTCTCAAGTGTTATATCAGTCTTGTACACTAGTGGTCGCTTAATCCAATTATGAAATTTTTTCGAAAAGCAAAAACTACTTCTCAATATGGGCTTATTCCTATCCTTGCTAATGTCATCTTGGCATGAGCTTTCTTAAGGATTTTAAGTTGCTAAGGGGTCAAAAATTCAAGGTTGCAAGTTCAAGCAGATGGTTGACTCGACACGCAAACCATACTAAATATTTCAACTAAACATCCCCACACTTAGAGAACAACATGTCCTCATGAACAAAAACAAACATACTAGTGATGCCCGACATACCCACACTTAGAAAATAACATGTCCTCATGGTATATAGGTTGACTCTAAATATAACAAATAGAATAAAACACACAAGACATAACAAGTACTTGAAAATAAAATACAATAAATAAAGTTAAACAAAATAAATTAGTTTAGGGTTCAAGGGCTCCCTCATGTGGTGTATCTCTTGCTGGAAGAGGTGGCAGCTCGCATCCAGAATTCGTTGTCATCTCGGATAAGGAAGGAAGCCTTTTATGTGTCGCGAAGGTCAGCTTGATTTGTGGGTGCGACTTTGGTCTTGTTTGGAGACATGGTAAAAATCTCTGTCCAAAAATAAATAATTAATAACAATGAAGCTTGAATGACGAGAAAATATTGCTGTTCCTATTTTTTTTTAAAAATTGATGAGTTAAAATTAAGCTTAACATGATATGAAATATATATAATGGACGAAGAGAATATTGGAGAGAAGGAGAGTTCAAATTCGATTTCCAATCTGTAGGAGTCCAATTAGGACTAAATTTCATGGGCGCAGAAATCGGAGAGATAAATTGTTGGGCTGAAAATTATCGGTTTGGACTTTTAATCAGCGGCTGGGTCGTCGCGAGAAGGGCTTGGTCGGCGCGAGAAGGGCTTGAGCTTTTAATATTCTGTTCACGTCGTGGAGGTCAGGTGATTGTCGGGGAGAGAAGGGTCAAAGTGCCTCGGGTTTTGTGAAGGTCGATTGTTGGTGCTGGATGTCTCCACGACGAAAATCTGAATTAGAGGCATGATGAAAATCTGAATCCTCGAATGCCCAATTGTTCCTGTAAAAGAAAAGAAAGCAGACAAATTAGGCTCCTTGTGTTAATAAATAAATAAAATAAGGTTGCCAAAGAGTCCAAATCCCAATCAAAATCCAGAAAAGGAGTCACACTAGGAATAAAAGTGTCTGCGGGAAAAAAAAATTATCCCAGAAAAGTCAAATTGGAAATAAGAATCCAAATTTGATTTAATCTCGTGGAGTCCAATTAGGAATATATGGAACAATTGTTGCCGCGTTGTCATCCGTTGGAAATTCTCTGTGTACTTCGTCACGAGCTGGATTTATCGCTTCGAGGAGTGACCGAATTCGCTGTCCACTTCGTCTCGTGAATTTATTTCTCGCTACGAACTTTTTTTTTTCTCTTTTTATTCCACTTTCATTGTTAATCGACAGCTCCGTGAGGTTCTTTTCCTGCAAAATCAGTAGGGAAATTAAATCCAATCATCTGCATCATCCTAAAATTTAAAAATAAAAAATAAAATGCTAATAAACTAATGAATGAAAAAAAACTAAGAATGGAAAAATTATATTGGGTTGCCTCCCAATAAGCGCTATTTAACGTCATTAGCTAGACGCCTTTTTGTTCTTTCAACCGGGATTAAACATGTGATTTTGGTCCCGAATCTTCATCTTAACTCGGGAAGGTTGTGCAATCTTCCTCTTTATTTTCACTCTTCGTGCCTTCTCATCCTCTTCAACTATATCTAGTACGTACGCGTACTCAAATCGGTACAGAAATATGCTATCTATATAGGGCCCACCAACTTTAACTTCGAACTCCAATTGTTGTAATTTTATTGGTGTCACCATAGGTAGCATGATTTGTAGTGGTTCTTCAATGAGCGGCGACCTGATCATCACTTCACATTCCTCTTGTTCCTCTTCTTCAAGGTCCACCACTTCCTCTTCGTGTTGAATCTCAACCTCTACTTCTTCCATCTGAAGCTCTTGGCACTCCACGTTCTGACGACTTTCTTTAATCTCTCTTATATCAGCTGCAAGTTGAGATATGTGCTCTTCAATATTCTTGATGCTTGCCTGAGTTTGGTTGGCGAGATTTTGAATGCTTTGATTTGTGGTGATGGCCAAGGTCCTAATAAGATCTTCCAAGGAGAAGTTAGATGCTTGTTGTGGACAAGGTTGATAAGTAATAGCATAGGGATCATGATTCCATTGAAATCGATCTCCATAGTACTCCACAGGATACTCTATCCATTCATCACAATTTGGTTCAATCGTAGAGGTTGGTGGACCTGCATATGAAGCTCTATTGAACATAAGTTAGATCAATCAAATAAATCGAAACCTCCCCGGCAACGGCGCCAAATTTGACGAGCGTGTCGAGGCCCCTCAAAATAAACCGATATTCACGGCTCACTAATTAGTAGCAAGAAAGTGGAAATACCGAGTCAGATCCAAGGAGGGTCGAATACTCAATTAATCTATCTAATAACACAAAAGTAAAAAGGGGAGTTTTGTGGGATTCAAAGTTGTACGACATCAACGAACACAAAAGAAAGTAGAAGTAGTGAAATCAATAAGAGAAAAGCGGCAGATTCGAGATCGGAGTACCACGACAGGTTGGCTGATCACTAGATCACAAAAGATAATCTAACACATGTAGCAAGTAGGTGTAAATCTCCCGCAACCGCAAAGAGACCACAAACATCCAACAATCAACTAGCCAAACGACCGCCTAACTAGTTGTTTATTACCTAGTAGATAGAATATTAACCGATTTCTATTCTATAAGATAATAGCATTAAGAATAGATGTTCCTACTCCTAGCGATTATACTCAAAACCTTGGTATGTACGAACTAGCCTTACTTATTCCTAGTTAATTAGTTTGGTAACGACCGTTCCTCGCTGAATTAACCTTGCTCCTAGTTCAATTCCTAACTGCAATCGCTAATCAAGAATCAATGGTAAATTAGTTCTAGAATAAATTCACAACCGCAAAACTATTCAAGAACAATAATAAGCACAAGGAATAAGTAAATGCTACTGAATTAAATTGAATAACCAAGATCCTCACAACCAAAACCTGGGTCTCCTCCCTCGAATCAACCTAGAGGTTTAGTTCCTCATGGTCTTGGCAAAGACAAAATAAAAATAGGGTTTGTTCTCTGGAATCAATAATTCTGTCTAAAATAAGTCTAGAGGGTTATATATAAGCCCTCCTAAGTGTAAAAACCTAGAGAAGCCGTTTCGAGAGTCTTCCGCGATGCAGAAACCGAATTCCTAATATTGTCCCGAATATTCGCTGATAATATTCTGCCAGACCAGCCTTCAGTATTTTGGTCATAACTTACTCTTCCGATATCCGATTTAGGCGTTCTTTATATGCACGGAAAGAGGAAAGAAATATCTTCAATTGTCTGTCAAATACGCATCCTCTGATTCGGCTCCAAAGTTAACCGAAATACCCTTCCAAGTCAGCTGTCCCTGCCAGACTTCTTCTCCAAGTATAATTCTTTCCAAATTTGCCTCCTTTTCCTACAATTTAGCACAAAGAACTTATTAGTCACCCAAAACTCAAATGTTTACTAAAATAATACTAAACTAAAGATAAACATGCAATAATGACTCGAAATCCTATGCATTTAATGCGTGTTTTAGACACACATCAGTATCAATCAAGTTGGTGCAATGAAAATAGATTTTACATTTTGTATCATTTATTTTTGTTACTAATAAAGTCCCGAGAAATTATTTTAGCATAACCAAGAGATTTCGAATTTAAACTCTTGTGAACGTAATAGTGTAAAAAAAAGTTTAGGTTGCTCTTCATCCGACGATAATAACAGATGCACTGACCAGACTGAATATTAGGTGTTCGAAAATATTTGTCACGCTTTACCCTATTTTTTGTTACAAAAATATACTTTACATGCATCTTTAATCATCCACTTATATATTACCTTATATTTTTAGGTTGGATATCGAGATTCTAACTCTTTCAAAATAGGAGAAGACTTGGTAGCAAAACAAGATGGTCTAATAAAGAGCTGAAACCTTGGAAAATGGATTTGTACAAACAACATCTGGGATAAGGGGAAATGTCATCCAGGAAAACTTCATACACAGATCACATTCTTTCACAACAGAGGATAAAAGCTTGTAGGAGATTCTGGGAAAGATTAGTCCAGGATCAGCTAATTATTTACTGCACATATCATCATCCATCTTGTTTTCATTTAGGCTCCATGAGTTCCTGAAAATTCGGAACAAGACCGATGTAAGAAGAAGTTCATGTCACAAAGATCATTCAGCTTTCATTTGGCTTCAAACAGGCTGATGGTTAGTATTACCTGATGGATGTAGAAAAGAAATAGACTATGTAATCTTCTAAGGAATAGGGTCACATCCCACCCTCGAGATGAATTATAGTATTAATTAGAATTTTTTGACATATATCGTTAGATCTGGACGATTTGGAGGAACCACCAATCCAACTTTCTCAATTTCGACACCTCGTTTCTCAATTCCTACAACAATATCCAACTTTCTTTCAATAGCGTCGTTATAGTAACACACATGAATTGGGTTGAATAAGCTCCAAGAGAAATGTCATCGTCAGTAGCAATTTTACAGTAATCCTTCTACACTAATTGATAAAATTTGAATAAATTTTTTCCCTTAAAACATGAAAGAGAGAAAACGAAATTTGTAGAGCCTATCTTCAAATTGAAACTTGGTAAAAATTTACCAGCATTATTGGAGATTTGAAACGGTTACATGTGATACAAATCCCTAACTAATCCAATTTAGTGGATTTGGTTTTTTCAACATTAGAAGGTGGATACCCTTTACATTGTTCCGGACACGAAGATGCGCAAACGTGAATGCCGCAGGAGGCTGGCAGACACCTTTTCATGCACTCTTCATACGTTTCGCCCCAAGCTACCGGCCCAGACGACACAAGCAACAACACTAACACAGTTACAAACATGATTTTGTCTTTCCCTGCACTTCCCTTCATGTTTGTTGACTTAATATTCTTTAAAGATAATGATTCACTGCTTTATTTTTTCGAGATACGATTTTCTACTTTGGTTTTGGAATGAGTAGAATGACTCGTCCTTCTATATAGCAAAATCCTTTATTTAGTTCTGTTTTTGTGAGCATTAATTATTCTCTTTTTTATGGCAAGTTCTAACCGCATACCATTTAATCGTACTCTTTTTATGGAAACTCTTGACCACATAACATAAAATGGCTAATTTCATCTCCTTAATTCGTGGTATAAATTAAGAGGACTCGAGTTCGTATTATTGAGAACGTAGCACGGCATTGCAATCTTTCAATGGTCTCATCCGACTCAAACATGTATTAGTTAGCACAATAGCATTAGGATGTCAAGTTCCACAAACCAAAAAGTTTATGCACTTATTAAACAACAACCACGTAGATCAACTAGTGAGAACTTTGTACTAACTTAACCAAAAGATTTCGAATTCAAGTCCTTGTAAACGTTAAATACTTGTTGAGAACTTTGTCATCTTTCAAGGGTCTCGCTCAACTTAAACCTGAATTAATTATGCAATGGTTTCCTGTACAACCTATTTTCATCAAATTTTATCCATAACTAACATTTATTGCTCTATTTTAATTAATTCTTGCATTAATTATGCGCTTTTTTGGGCAACTCCTATCCAAATACTATAAATGTGTCGTTTCATCTCCTTAATTTTTTGTCACAATGTATGTACTTATAACTAACGATCACTTAGATATAAAAACATTGTTCTAGTTTATCCAAGAAGTCTCAAGTTCAAGTCATTAAAAACATATCAGTGTTAAATATTTGTTAGAAGAACTTTGCCACTTTTGAAATGTCTCACCCGACCTCGAACTTGAATTACTTAGGTAGTGGTGTGTGGATATCACCTATTTTCAGCAAATCTTATCTATAATTAACATCTGTTGCTCGGTTTTAAATAAGTCATACATTAATCATGCACTTTTTATGGAAATTACTAACCACATGCATACCATAAATGACTTGTTTCATCTCCTTAAGTACTTTGTCTCAATGTACTACACTTATTAACTAATAACCACTTGGATCAACTATGAGGGCATTTTTCTTGCTTAATTAAAAAGTATTGAGTTTGAACCCTTGAAAATGTAGCAATATTAAATATTTTTAAGAGAGTTTTGTCACTTTTCAAAAGCTCCAGTCGGCTTAAACTTTGATTAGTTACTCGTTGTTGTGCGGATACCACATACTTTCATCAAATTTTGTCTATAACTAACATTTATTTCTCAAATTTAATTAACTTTTGCAACTTTTTGTGGCCAACCATGTATCATAAATGGCTAATTTCATCTCCTTAATTATTTGTTTCATTGTATGCACTTATTAACCAACTATCACTTAAATCAACTGGTGATAGTTTTATACTAACTTAGTTTAAGTTTTGGAAAGTATTAGTGTTAAATATTTGTTGGGACACTTTTGTCACCTTTCACAGGTATCATCTAACTTGAACCTTGATTAGTCGAGCAGTGGTATTCAAATACCACATATTTCATCTATAACTATCATTTATTGCTTTATTTTGTTTAAGTCTCCAATTGGAGTCACAAAAATATAATATTACAATTTGATGAGAAAAATTGATGATACCGATCTATGAGTAACATTTGCTGCTCTAGTTTAATTACGTCATGCATTAATCATGCGCCTTTACGGAAAGTCTTAACCACGCTTTATAGCTATTTTCAAAATGTATGTACTTATTACCGGGGGCGATTGGATGGGGACAAGGATAGTCTCCAAATTTGGGGACTAAAGAAGATGTAGTGGCTGTCTAGATATTAATAAGCTCTTTAAGGATAATTTTGGAAAACTACTCTTCAACAAAATCTAGATTAAAATTATGAAAATTTTAAAAAAGGTAAAAATAACTACCAATAAACGTGGAGGACTCTTCAACTTCCTGTAAGGAAGGACTCTTTACCAATATCAAAAACCCTACCAGCCACTTTATCAATAAACTAAATTCTCTAAAACAAAAAATTCATTAGAATGCTTTGAAACTTATGAAAAAAAAATATTCTTCGTCTTGACAAACTCTTGAAGGTACGTATATATTTTTTTTACCAAACCTTCTTCGTCTTCGACAAAATCTATTTTTTAAAGTCCCAGTTGTCTTTGTTTAAAAGCTCTTCGATGATGATATTGGTTTTACCCTTTATAGTGATTATTTGTTTCCTTAGTATATTTAATTTTAAAGTCTAATTCATATTGGGTTTTGATATGCAAGGTGTAGCAAAATTAGATTTTAGTAGACTATTGCTATTGGTTAGAAGATGCAGGGCTATTGGGTTCAACGTGTGTCTTATTTGGTACTGAAATTGATTTTTATTTTCACTGATATTGGTTTGACGTTGAATTGAAATTGGTTTGTAACAGTGTTGATATTGATTTTTAACTGTGTTGATAATGGTTGTCGGATGTAAAGATATTGGATTATAGATTCAATGACATAGGTTTTATCCTGTTGTAATATTGGTTTTAGGGTGTTTGGATATTGGTTTAAAAGTGTATCAATATTGGTTTATTGCTGTACTAAAATTGGTTTAAATCTTTATCGATTTTGGTTTGTACCTTCAGTGATATTGCTTTTGAGATGTATCAATATAAATTTTTCGCTTTATATCAAGTAGTTTACAGCTTTAGTGATTTTAGTTTTCCAGCTTTATATAAAGGTTGTTAGCTGTATTGATACTGGTTGTTAGCTTTATTGATATTCGTTAGTACCTTTACTCTATTAGTTTTGAGCTGTATTAATATTCATTATTTTATATGATTATTGATATTGGTTTGATATTTTATTGATATTTGTGTGCCGCTGTATTGATATTGGTTTGACATTTTATTGATATTGGTTTGAAAATATATTGATATTGATTTGACGCTGTATTGATATTGATTTGACATTTTATTGATATTGGTTTGACGATGTATTGATATTGGTTTGACATTTTATTGATATTGGTTTGACATTATATTGATAGTGGTTTGATGTTGTATTGATATTGGTTTGACGTTATAGTGATATTAGTTTTTAGCAGTGTTGTTACTGGTTGTAAGCTGTATAGTTATTGGTTTGTAACTTCGGTGATATTAGTTTTTGGCTGTCATTATATTAGTTTTCAGCTTTTTTGATATTGGTTTGTATCTTTAGTGATATTGGTTTTGAGCGTTATTAATATTGGCTTGTGTGTGCATCCATATTGATTTTAAGGTTATTGATATTGGTTAGTATGTCAAGAAAGAGATTGAAAGCAAATGAGGTTGGTTGGCAAAAGCATCAGAAGACGAAACAGAAGTAACAAAACAGTTGTAATGATATCTAGAACCAGCAAACAATACAAGATAAAAATATCATGGACATAGATTTGAATCGACCACTAAACTATTTATGAACTTGGAATATTGTAAAGACCAAAAGATTGTCAAAAGTTAACATCATGTTATTTATTAACATTCGGAAATATTTTTAGCTTATCTTAAATTTGAACTTATGGTATACGAGCCGAATGAAATAGGTATCCTTCTATGATGATATTTGTACATCTTAAAACCAATATCTCCGCATCACAAAACCAATATCTTTTAAACCATAACAACAATATTATTTCAGCTCAGAATCAAAATCGGTACCGTAAAAACATACAACAAATATCGCTGCCAAACAAAATCAATATCGATAGGCATATGGGATGTCAAATTTGGACTACCAATATCATTCAAAGTAAAACAAGACCAATACAATTAAATACCAATCTCAGCAGACCTGAAAACCAATCTCAACAGACCTGAAGACCAATATATGTACAGCTGAAAACCAATATCTCCATATCTGAAAACCAATATCGTTACTGACTCAAACAAATATCAATTCAGACTCAAACCAATATCAATAAAGACAAACCATTATTAACGCATAATCAAACCAATATCGACAGACTAAAATCAATATCTACACATATTAAAACCAACATCAACACAGACTCAAACCATAACAAAATATACTCAAACCAATATCTTTATAGACTAAAACCAATATCATTACAATAACATTAAAACAAAATTGACAAATAAAATAAGTCTGAAACAAGCCTATATCAATTAGAAAATGTCCGTACAATATCAGTCAAAATACAAGTCATATCCGCTAAACCCTAGTCGACTTCCTAGTTCTTGTATAAACATTCTTCTTTCCTTCATTCTCAAGAACAACGTTCTTTACTCTCCTCATTATTCTTTTTTCTCTTTTTATTCAAGTGTTCCAATGGACCCTCATTTTTATCCTCTTCGTACTCATCATCCTCCTCATTTCCTTTTTCATCGTTGTGAAAAAAGTCATCCCCCTCATCCTATCATACAAAAAAAAGAAATGATACCAGTATTAGATCATACAAAAACCAATATCACCACAGACTGAGACTAATATAATCACAGACTAAAACTATTAAATAACAGAGTAAAACTAATATAATAACAGACTAAAACTAATATCATGACAGAGTAAAACCAATATCATAACAGAGGTAAACCAATATCAATACATACCCAAACCAATATCAACTCAGAATCAAACCAATATCGATACATACACAACCAATGTCAATACAGACGCAAACCAATATCGATATAGTTTCAAACCAGTATCAGTACATCTACAAAACATACAACAAAGAACCTAACTTTATCACAAAGAACCAGATCCAAAAAACGTGTGCACCAGATCTAGAAACACAACAAACATACAAATAAATCTCAGTACCAACCAACGAAACTGCCATGAAAAATCATTAAAGACCAGAACTTTACCACAATCTAGGCCTTAAATTCCCAACCCAAAAAGAGGAAGTTAAAAATAAAATAATTTTTTGGGAAAAGTCCAAAAAGGAAAAGACTTTAAGAGAAGATCGAAACGATAACAATCAAATAAAATAGACCCAAAAAAGGAATTCAAAATTTACCTTTTCACCACCGGAGAAGATGAGAGCTCAGGGAATGCCATACTAAATGAAATTGAACCGTTAACAAGTAGCAACAAAAAAAATCTGTTGTGGGAGTGTTCTTCTCTCTCTTTCTTTTATGTTTCTATCACAAGACAGAGTTTTCTAATCTCCCGCCATCGTCATCGCCAACAAACCTCAAGAAGTCGATGCAGATCTTCCTTGTACGGGCCGCGACTCCAACGGGAAAATATATTTAGGATGATCTGGGTTTATAATTAAGTGGGTGGGGAAGAAAAATAGATTTTTGATGATAGGAATTGGTATTTGGAAAACAGAGAGAGAGAGAAGAAGAAGAAAAGGAAGAGACGTGGGAGATGGTGGGTTGTGTTTAATTGGTATTAATTGGTATATTTTTTCTGGGAGTATTAATTGGGTATCTTTCTTGTGTAAAAAAGTCAAAAATACCCCTGATTGGTTATTGACCATCAGATTTAAAGATTTTTTTTACAAATGAATCTGATGGTCCAAAATCTAGTCCCCACCTATGGACAACATTTCTTTAGTTCCCACTCAATCTACTCTCCTTATTACCAATGTGAGTTCGCATAAGTGGTAAGTATTTGATATACTTAAAAAAGTCTTAATGATAAAAGATATTATACGGAGAGTTGCCTCTCAAATAGGGCTCCAAAAAATTAATGGGAGTTGCCTTAGTGTTAAATATTTGTTGGGAGAACTTTACCACCTTTTAAAGGTCTTATCCAGCTCGAAATTGAATTAGTCGGCCCAATGAGTCGGATACCAATTGGTTAAACCAAAAAATAGGGCTCCAAAGACTCTAAGTATTGATTTGAAAAAAAATATGGACTTAGACAATGTTTCATTCAACTATTTGAAATATAATAAGATTAAAGACAGTTTGGTACTCTGTATTATAGAGAATAGACAATCTAGACTCTGTGTTTTAAAAACACCTAAAAAATAGTCTGTTATTTAAAATCCTAAAACTATCATATGACGAAGTCCATTATACCCCTCTAAGCAAAAAAATTACATTCTTCTTTCTCATCCTTCCTCATCATCCCTCTCTATCCAACGACAATTCCTCCCTCTCCCTCTCTCAATCACCCACTATGAACAGCCATAGTTCAATAGTATTATCACATCCATATTCAATAATTAAGCTATCCAGGGGATGGTTTGTGAAGACTCTAGTCGGGGGTAAGGTGACAGGGAGATTCATCTATTTTGTTATAAACAAAAGAGGTTGGGGAGGAGGGAGGAACAATCGTTAGAGAGATGGGGAGATGGGGGAGGCGAAGGAGGAGAAAAAAGAATGTAATTTTGTTTTCCTAGAGGGGTATAATGGACTTTTTAATATGATAGTTTTAGAATTTTAAATAACACAAGGTCTTTTTGGGTGTTATGTCTATTCTTTATAACACATAGTACTAAACTATCTTTAACTCAATATAATATATTCAACGAATTAAAGGAAATGGAATGATAAGAATCAGTGAAGTCAAAGCAAAAAGAGAATCAGAAATTGATAGGAAGAAGGAGCAAAAGCGGGTGATACTTATCAACCGGGTTGGAAAAAAATCGTTGGTATACATTGAATACAAAAGTCTTCTATTTGTTTAATCACTTGCACATAATTTGTTCTGTATATGTCTCGTAAATTTGTACTCCAATTAGTCTACTCGAACAAAACTAGTAACTTTTCCTCAAAAAGCATATTAGCAAGTATCATCCCTCAGGTTAAATAATCTTCTCGCTTTTTCTTCATTATATTATACTCGTTGAACTTATTTAGCTGTCAGGGTGATAAGAACCCAATAATAAGAAAGTGAAAAAAATGGCATGGAATTTTGTATGATTACTAGTATTGATTATTGGATGGAATTTTGTTACTACTCTATAAAAAGATTATATTTTTAAGAAAATTATAAATAATAGTTACTTATAATTATAAAATTAGAAATTGGGAATAAATAAAAATTCTGATATGAAGACTGGGATGCATTAAAGAACAAAAGA
Organism: Hypericum androsaemum; assembly: GCA_963995505.1. Classification (NCBI taxonomy): domain Eukaryota; kingdom Viridiplantae; phylum Streptophyta; class Magnoliopsida; order Malpighiales; family Hypericaceae; genus Hypericum; species Hypericum androsaemum. Next base: position 2,301,237 of record OZ023187.1, read on the forward strand.
GAACCATCGGGATTATTACTGGACCAATGGGCTCGTAGTAATTCGATATATATTTTTTACTGGACAGTCTTCTATAGCCCAGGCCCAGTATTAGCCCAGTCTTCTATACACCATGGCATTGCAATATGTACCAAGAAATGAAGAAGTACCAAGTTTGAACTTTTAATTAAATAATTATTGAAAAGTTTGGTACTAGACAAAAAATATATCCAGTCTAATTTGTATTGAAAAACTATAATTTTTTTCAGGAAAGAATAAAGGGCGAAGTTAATAGCTCTAGTCAACCATGCGTCAGTTATTATTGAATTATTTTAACTATTACTTTTAAATTATGGTTCACTTTATTAGTAAGAGAGCTTAATTTACATGGATCGGTTGCGTTGATCGGTAGATGAATTCTTAATTTAACTTTAAATTGGTCAATTCAAATGCTAGGAATGGGAGCATTGATCCCTCTTGTCACGACTCACGAGGGTCCTCTGCAAAATTAAGATTTTATCTGTACTTCTAAAAAAAAATTCAACTTGTAAAAAAAAATTAAGATTCCATCTGTGAAACAGCAAACTTGCTTGCTCGCTAGTTCCTAGTCTCCTAAGGAAAAGAAAAACAAACACAAGAGAGCTGATTAAGCATGGGAAATGACAGGTATACAGGAGTGGCCATGGATTTCTCCAATGGGAGCAAGTTGGCTCTCCGTTGAGCGATCGATAACTTGGTGGAGAAGGAAGATACCCTTTTGATCATCCCCGTCAAGGCTCCGGGAGGAGCCGAGTCTCGCAACCTTCTCTGGTCATCGACCGGCTCCCGTGAGTTCAATTTAGTGTAGGATGATGCCAATGATCATTTGTTTGTTGCAGCTTTGATCCCGTTGGTCGAGTTCCGCGACAAGGAAATGGCGATGGAGTACGAGATCGACCTTGATCCCGAGGTTTCGGACATGTTGGACACTGTCTGCAAGCAGAAACAGGTAACCATGTGATTATATTGGGTGCAACATAGCGTATCGTGCTCGGAATAGCAACAGCAACAACACGAATACATATGATCATCTACTTCGGAACAGCTTTCACTGCGTCCGCCACAATTTGAGCTCGAACATAGGCAAATGCGACATGCCCCGTGATGATCGTCAAGGATCACACTTCTCATGCCTGATCAGAAATGTTTCGACGTTGGTTTCGACTAATCACTTGAATTTGATGACTATAATCGCTACTTCGATATTCGTTTTGCTGTGAGGATTGGTTTTGATGTCTTTTATTATATGTTGTAATTCTTATCAGGAATAAAATTGCAGTGAACTCAGAGCATCTGCAATCTGCACCCTGTTATTCTGTACATTTGGCATTAGACATATGTACTTTCGCCGTATATTATGCATACGATCATCTGATTCAGGTTGTCTAAATATCTACAGTCGCTAAGATTAGCAATAGCCATTAGTTAAAACTTCCATAAGTTTGGAAGAACTTACCAAGTAGCTGAGAAACTGCATCACTTCATTAAGATCTGTTGTCTGATTTTCGACGTAAATTTTGCATTGATCATCTAATTTGAGTCGTCTAATTATTCAGAATCACTTAGAATTAGTAGTTGTCATTAGTTAAAACCACCATAACTTTACAAGAGTAGGCCAAGTAGCTAAGAACCGAAACACTTAATCAAGAAGGCAGGATTTATTTCACAAGCAGACGGACTTCTAGGTCTCTCCTATAACACAGACTCCATTTATTTGTAACACAAAAAGAACAGCAACAACACCAAGACACAAGATCGTCTACTTCAAAACAGCTTTCGCGGCCTCCGTCTCAATTTGAGCTCGAACATAGGCAAGAAGTCTGTCTCTGGGGGCCGAGGACTGCTTCACAACCTCCATCTCAGACAACTTGGCAATCCATTTGTGAAGCACACGGAACCTCTCTTCCTTAAAGATCACTACATCTGTGGCTTCTTGTCTGATCTGAAACAAGTTCGCTATATTGAAGAACATGATGTCAGCCAATCCAATGGCTTCTCCTCCGAAGAACTCCTTCCCCTTGAGCTCCTTCTCAAGCAAGTCCAGGTACTTGCATACTTGTTCAATAACGTCATCTCTCTCTTTCCCTGTCGCGTTCACGCCTTTGCGAGCGGTTTGCAACAACTGCATATGTTTGCCAGTGTCAAAAAAGTATCAGTAATTGGTCAGTGCCTAGATTGGTAGTTTTTTCTATAATCAAAATCTCTTAGTATCTGATACTTAGGACGATTCATTTCCCTACCGAGTTTTAACACAGATGACTTTGAATCATTGGTTAAAAACGATAATAATATACAAGCCACAATCCTTATAAAAGAATTTCATTAATAGACTCATACTCTTCAGCTTCCGTTGGTTCTATAGGGTATGTAATTTCAAATAAATCATAAATTCAAAGTAATTCATACGTTAATGTGTTAACAGTTAATTCAAAAAACAATGAAACTAAGTTAAGTTAAATAGTACAAGGTTATTCATCTTTTTAAATTCCAAATAAATAGGTATAATTAAAGTCTAATTAAGGTCGTAAAGATAGGATAAAAATTTATAAAATTCATAACTTACTTAAACTTGGATATATACTCATAACCTGATATCATATCCTAGACCACGGAGTATGAGTATTTCTGGCAGTCCCTGCTTGTACTAAACAAGGATAATGTTACCGTGTTATCGACGAAGTTGGCCCAGAAGCGAGCCACGGCTCTTTGATAAGGGTCCTTAGGCAATAGAGGATATGTGCTTGGCCATGCCTCGTCTATGTACTCGAGAATGATCATGGACTCCGGAATTGGATTCCCATAGTGGGATGGGCGCTAACCTTTCCTTACTCCAATGCGCCGACGACACCATACTTTTTTCCAAAGCCTGTCACCAAAATCTTAGAAACTTCAAACTTTTTCTACTTTCTTTTTCCCTTGTTTCAGGTCTGACATTAAACTTTGATAAATGCTCAATAATAGGAGTCAAACTTGGATAAGACATGGCTGACCGAGGCTACCACTTGTTGGGTTTGTAAGGGCCAAAAGCTCCCCTTCAAGTACCTAGGCGTTCTGATCGGGGCCTCCATGAAGAGTTTAGCTCATTGGGAGTCCGTGGTAGAGTTGTTCGACAAGAGACTTCTTGGCAAGGTAATCTTTTATCTATCGGCGGGTGTGTAACACTTGCTAAGGCTGTTCTCTCAAGCTTACCGGTATTTTTCATGTCCTTATTTAAAGTTCCTACAGGTATTATGAAGTTGTTGGTGAGCAAGATTCGTAAGTTTGTTTGGTCGGGTGATCCCTCTAAACGGAGCTCATCCTTCGTGTCTTGGAATCACGTGTGCCTCCCCGTTGACAAAGGCGGGTTGGGGCTCATTCGCCTTGACATCCATAATGACGCGCTTTTATTGAAATAGATTTGGCGCTATCTTTCTAATCCGGATGCACTATGTGCTAAGGTGATTCGCGGGATACACGGTACTCCTGACATTGGCTCCTCTTCTGTTCTTTCTAGGGTTCCTCATTGTGCGCGCTTCCCTGGGATTTGGCTTGAGATTTGGTCGGTTGCCTCTTCCGACTCAGCTATGCCTTGACAAGGCGCAACATTGGGACCAGGTTGGGCTGGGCCGATGTCATAAGATTTTGGGAGGATGTTTGGGGCTTCTGATGCTCCTCTCTCGACCCTATTTCCCCAGTTGTACGCGCTGTCCCTGGACAAAGGGGCTCCCGTCAAAGATAGTTATGGCGATAGGGCAGACAATTGGAACTTGCGTTGGAGGAGGGGTCATAGGCCTTGGGAGGAGGAGTCTTTGCGAAGTCTTCTGACTTTGCTTTCCACCTCTTCTGGGCTGAGTGACAGCGAAGCCGATTCTTTCGTGTGGAGGCCTGATCCCGTATCGGGATTCTCTGTCAAGAACCTCTACCGCTTGATGTTCGATGGTTTTGACTTTGACTCTCCAATTGTGCTCAGGAATGGCTGGCCAAAACTTATTCCATATAAGGTTGGAGTGTGAGTCTTCGGACCACTTCTTCCTACAGTGTCCGCTCATGATGAAGATTTGGAATCTGATGGCGAAGTTGGCGGGTGTCAGTTGGTGCAATGGTGGCTCCACTTTGAGATTCTCTGAACTTTGGGTGGGCTTGGTGCGAGGCAAATTGCTCAAGAAAGTCTGGTATGTCATACTCGCGGCAGTATGTTGGTGTGTATGGAAGGCAAGGAATAAGTTAATCTTTGATGATGAACCTGTTTCGATCAATATGTTGCTGCTGAGTATCTACATGCAAGTTTCGGAGTGGTCTTATTGGTCAGGCCTCTCCTCTCAGCTTCAACATCAGGATATTCGTTTGGCTATCAAAGCTATGACGTAGCTATTTTTTATATATATTTTTTCATCTCCCTCTTTTGTACATTTTGTCTGGGATTAGATGTCTTTGTAAACTGGGCATGTGTGCAGCACTTTTGTTTACGCCCTGTGTAAATTTCGTGTTGCTTTGTACATGTAATCAACTTGGAGTATCAATAAATATATTTTACTTTTCAAAAAAAAAAAGAATAAAGGGCTCTTCTTGTCGGGGTCTAATTCCTCCTCTACGTACTCGAATTCCACCCCTTTAAGCCTAAGAGCCAATTCTACTCGACGACTATAGGGACTCAACCAGAATCCCAACAGCTTCACTTCTTTGGTCATTTTTTTTGGGATCAATTAGGACTTGGAAATGTTGGGAAGTAGCAAAGTGACTAATTGGAATTTGACATATAGGAAGGTGCTTGTATTGACTTTACCCTTTTTTTTGGCACAATGTATTGACTTTATCTTGATAAGAACTTTTGACTGGGGCGATATTTTTTTCGGAAAAAATTGCAAGAATGGAAAATCCCAATATAAAAAAATTACGGCGTACAATAGAAACTCTACACATAAATGCCATACATGGCAGCGTAATATGGGTCCGAACTCGATACACCCAATGAAACGAATTTGGTTCAAAAGTACTATCCATGCGAGCATTTATCTAACTTTCTCTGTTGAATATATTTGTAAATTGAGATCTTGAGTTCTTCTTTTTATAACATTTCATAGGTTTTCGAAAACTACGTTATTGGTAGCGTCATGCTTTTTTGTTTTAATTTTTCTTTGGAGTCAAAAGTTCGGAATATTATATTGTGAATAATCCCAACGAGGTCAAGTAATTTTTGTGTCCTGACAATATACCAAGCTGTAGTAATCTGTGAGGAATCAGTTATAAATTTAAAAATTAATAAAATCTATATAAACCCCATATATTAAAAGTGGCCAAGCTCATATATTACAAGCCCAAAGATTAAGTAGTGAGCCCACCTGTTAATTTTTTGAAGGGAAAAAGATGTGATAATTTAGAACAGTAGGGAATCAGATTTATGCGTGAAAAGATAAAGAAATGAGTACTGTACGAAGAGTATGAGGCAGGGGCCGTGAGACTTGCTGGCGGCGACGGCGGTTTGTGTGACTGCATCGCGGGCCGGCGCGTCCTCCTCCGTGTCCCAGTACGTCTCCAGCGCCCTATATGACGGCGCCGGGTGTAGCCACGGGTTCTTCCCCATATTTCAGTTATTGTCGTACGTTGTTCATGAGTTTCTTTTTATTTTGAAGTATTTATCTTATTATTGTCGTAATTTGTTTTTCAATGCTCTTCAATATATGCATTAAAGCATGGAAAAGATCTATCCACTATATACCATATACCAGAAAATTGTTTTGGCAGACCGACCAGAGGACTAAATCATAAATGATATTAAAAAGCATTGCTACTGCAGTAAGGATGCCGACCGACCAAAACAAATCTCTATATATTATCAAGTGGCAACTTCTGCTGAATCTTTCATTTTATGGCTCAATTTTGATTATGTTTTGCATTAATCAGAGCTTTTTATGGCAAGTCTCAACTATATACCATAAATGGATCTCTTCAGCTCCTTAATTCTTTGTTTCCATGTATGCACCAACTAATTAACTATTTCTTAGATCAATTAGTGACGACGTTTTTCTAACTTAACAGAAATATTTTTAGTTCGAGTCTTTAGAAACGCTATGTTAAATATTTGTTGGGAGAATTTTGCCACCTTTCAGAGGTCTCATCCAACTTGAACCTAAATTAGTCGTGTAGTGGTGTATGGATACCACCTATTTCCATCCGACTTGTAGATTTTGTATGATTACTAATATTGATTATTGAATGGAATTTTTTTACTACTCTAGAAAAAAGATTATATTTTTATGAAAATTATAAATTACAATTACATATAATTATAAAATTGTGAATAAATAAAAATTCTGATATGAAGACTCTGATGCATTAAAGGAAAAAGAGAACTACCGGGATTATTACCGGGCCAATGGGCTCGTAGTAATTCGATATATATTTTTTACTGGACAACCTTCAATAGCCCAGGCCCAGTATTCTATTCACCCTGTCATTGCAATATGTAACAAGAAATGAAGAATCGAGAAGTACTTTCGTACTCTTAATTAAATAACTTTTTGAAAGTTTTGTTACTATACAGAACTTATATCCGTCTCAAACGTACTGAAAACTATTTTTTTTTCAGGAAAGAATAAAGGGCGAAGTTAATTGCTCTAGTCAACTATGCGTCATTTATTATTGAATTATTTTAACTATTCCTTTTAAATTATGGTTCACTTCACTAGAAAGAGAGCTTAATTTACTTGGACTGGTTGTGCTCACCGGTAGATGAAATCTTAAATTAACTCTAAATTGGTCAATTCAAATGCTAGGAATGGGAGCATTGATCCCTCTTATCAAGATAGTCCCGAGCAAAATTAAGATTTTATCTGTGAAACATCAAATTTGTAACCTCACGGGTTGATTCCTTGTCCGTTATTATTTTTACATGATTCTATTTCATCGCATGTTAGTAAAGCTAAAGTCTGTGCAAATCTCAGTTCGATGAATTTTATTTGAAGAGGCGTGTAGAAATCTTCGCATCTCTAATCACAAATGTAGTAAGCTTCTGTTGAAAATCCACCAATAAAAAATAACGTGTAAATGCGACAAAAAATGAAAAAAACTATGGAGCGACCCAAAACAAGAAGAAGCAGCAGCAGCAGAAGAAGAATAATCAAATAGTGTTTGGCCAAAACAATGAGAGGACCAACTGGGAAGCTTCTTCTTTACATGAGGAAAGTCATCTTCGCTGAACAAATTAGGAGGAACCTTGTTGTTTCTGATGTGGGAGAGTAACAAATGACGAGGAGACTGTTCGATAGTGCTCGACTCTAAGTTCACGGGTTTTTGAGAGGATTGTGTGATTATGGCTCTTCCTGGATTGCTCTGGAGTTTGAGGGGATTTTTTCTGTGTTGGAGACCTGTTATAAAGGCAGAGGGACAGAGTTCGTGGTATAGAAGTAGGATTTATTTTTACTTTTTATATATGTTATATGTATAATATATGTTGGACTTCGTACAGACGAGGAAACGTGGTGGGTGTCGGTAGAGAGAGTGAATTTTTGGGACAAGAAGCAAATACGTCCCACCAACTTCTGTAGAGATTCCGTTCGATGCTTTACTTTTGACATTTGGTACTTAAGTCCTTCTGTTGCCAATTGCGCATGACTTAGTGACTCTTCTCTTTTCATTTGGAAAATATTTTATATCAATGTAAAAAAATTTGTTGAAAAAAAGGTTAAATCAGATTTTGTTGCGAGTTAATTTTGGACAAATTTTTGTATGAGTTGTTAGCAATTAGGAAAATGTTTTATGAAGAATTTGGTCATAGAATACTTTATTTCAAAATACAAAGGTTTACGATAGGATATAAAAGTTGATTATTGTAAAATTTATCAAAATTGCAAAAAAACTGTAAGATCAAGAAAAATATTACTGTGAAAGTGCCAAAGATCATTTGGGCTACCAGCACAAGACGTACATGATTTGACGGAGGTCAGAGTTTAATCCTGGCAGGTGTAACTTGGTATAAATATTTACCTTTCAAAAAATATTATTGTGAAATTATTTACCAAAACATAATGAAGCCTTAGTAAAAAAATTTGGAAAAATTTGGAGCCTTAGTTTAAAAATTTGGAAATTTCCAAATCAAATTTCGGTATTCGGTATTTGGAACCGGGATATTTCGAATACACTCCTCTACCGAATTAAATTCGGGATCGATATGAAGTTTTTTTCAAATTTCGGTATTCGATATTTCGAATCGGGATATTCCGAATGTACACCTCTAGCTATAACTTTCACGTAGGAGTAGTTAGCCTAAATAGGGCCCACCAAGATGATTATACTCGTCCATGCAGCTGGGAATAGTTATGACTTATATTTGAAAAAAAAAACCATAAAATTTAGTCATAAAATTAACCGAGGTCTCGACGTCAATATTAAGTCCCATTAGTGTTAAATGACACTCTTTGCCAAGTCAACCATGACCGTCAATGGATACTGAGCTCATATAATATAACAACGTTGTAGATATATTCTATTTCCCAAATTGTATAGAGATTTGCAACGACAGAAGTAGGGGTGACCACTAGCCAAGGAATCTTTTACGAAGGTTTTAACTTTTTTTTGAAAGATAATATATATTATTACGAAGGTTTCAGTTTCAATTTATTGTTTTATAGAACCGCAAAATTGGGTGATGCTTTGACATTTGAAACTAATTACTCATTTTTCTAAAAAAGTAAGGTTAAAAAAAATATTATTCGATATCTGACTGATCAAATTGCGAATCGAACTGGTCACCGTACTGAATTTGAGGTTAACCCGGTGCCTTGCAAACTGTACAAAATCCGGCGGATTTGAGGTTAATCAAGATTTTCTTTTAATAAAAAGGAATGCGGATACAGAATTTGAATTCCTAATTTTCCAAAGGATTTGGCCTCTAGTCCCCGCTCTAAAATGATTTCCATCAAGACATTGCTAGTTAGAAATCGGAATCGAAGACTCTGTCTTTATGCGCAACCTGTTCTGTTGGGGCTAATTTAGGGTGTACTGTAGATCTCTTTTGGTGGCTGCTTGGCTGGGGCTGTTTTGTTTTTTTGGTGGAAACGGGGGCTGTTAGTTTGGTGTTTCTTTGGGACTGTCGATTCTGTTATGTTGTTTGTATCTCAGACAAACTGATCCTTTTCCTCGGTGTAAGCTTTTTCCACATCGAAATTTTTACAGAGTACAGCGGCTGTAACTCATGCATTGCACTTTGCACGGGGTTAGAGTTCGACCAGGTTGGGAATCTTGTGCAACCGGTTGTGTCACTTGTACTTTTATATCTATGGAGTTTTGCAATAATATACATCCCTTTGCAAAAAAGCTATGTACAACCTGATAGTTGAACATGCTTACAAAAGACTAAGGCTAGGTCATCTTCCAACGGATTGGGTCTCATCCAAACCTTCGAGCTGAACTATTGGATTCCAATTTTCTCACATGTATTGTGGTATCTAGGCAGTCCATGGAAACCACCAAATTCGTCTCTTATCGAGAATCCATACATCCCTTATCATATATGTCATTTTACCTAAATAAACTCTTTTCGGATCTACAATTGGCAATTAAACCATAGTAAGAATCGATAGAACTTTAAGTTTTTGGTTGTTTATCACCACCTACATGACTTGTGGGAAGGGATCCACAGGAGATGCGAGACCCTCCCTCGAGAATTGGGCCTTAATGGACTCTTGAACACGTTTTCACATCACGAGTAATTTGATGGTGATCATTCTATACAATTATTCATACACTTTTTAAGGCAAGTCCGAACCACATACCATTTAATCAAAGTCTTTTTATGGCGAGACATACCGAATTCACAGCCCTGGGCCTTAATGGGCTCTCGAAAAAGTGTCATCATCGCCACGAGTAATTTGACAGTGATCATTCATAATCAATTGACAAAATTCGAATAAATTATTTTTCATTGAAACTTAAAAGACAGAAACTCAACTTTGTAGAACCCATGTCTAAGTAGACATTTGGTAAAATCTTTACCAACATTATTGAAGATTCAAAACGCTTACACTTTAATGTAAAATAGATATCCCTAACTAATCCAGTTCAGTGGATTTGCTTCCTTCAATTTTCTTAGAAGGTGGATAATGCCTTTTACATTTTTTCTCACAGTATGGTATGTAGCAGTTAATGTTAAACAGGCGACAGGTATTAAAGCAGTCTCCAATATTCTTTAGTGGAGGCATTTCACACTTTTTTGCACACACAAATGGGTTGCAAGTTAAGTAGTCACCACAAATACCAATACAACTTTTGTAGTCTCTGCCCCAAGCTACCGGCCCCGATGATAACAACAACAGTAACACAGTTACAAACATGACTTTGTCTTTTCCTGCACTTCCTTTCATGTTTATTGAGGTTATCAAGGACAACGATTCACTACTTTGTTTTTTGTCAAAAACAATATTCTACTTTGATTTTGTTTTTTGAATGACTTCCCTTCTATTTATAGCAAAATCTTGTTCATTTTCCTGTGAGCATTAATCGCAAGTCTTAATCACTTACCATTTAATAATATTCTTTTATGGCAAGTACGAACCATCAGTCTTTTTATGGTAGTCACGGTCTTCACATACCATTTAATCATACTATTTTATGGCAAATCTCAACCACATACCATATAATCATACTCATTTTATGTCAAGTCCTAACCACATAACATAAATGACGTTTTTCTTCTCATTGATTCTTTGTCTCAAATCAAGAGGTCTCAACTTTAAGTCCTAGAGAACGCAACAATATTAAATACTAGTTGGAGAACTTTTTCAATTTTTAAAAATCGCACTCGACTAAAGCTTAATTAGTTGGCACAATAGTTTTTGGATACGAGTTGGTCTAAACAAAAAAAATGTATGTGTTTATTAACTAGCAATTAGTTAGATAAACTTATGTGAACATATACTAGCTTAATTAAGATGTTTAGTGTTCAATTCCTTGAAAATACAACAGTGTAAAGTAATGATTAGAAGAGTGTTGCAAAATTTCAAAAGTATAATTAATTAATTAATTATTTCACTTTTTATTATAAGTCTTTTTACATATATTGGTACGGGGCGAAGGAATCGCCTTTCTTTCTTCAAGCGGTTGTTCATACTTGCTTCTTCCGCTCTGCAAGGAAGCAGAAAGCCAGAAACCAAGCGGGAATTCTCTATCATGAACTTGTGAATATAAAGCAACATAATGAATGTGGATCTTTTGAATTTTGACTTTTGAAAGGGATTGATTTAATATGATTTAAAAAAATTATAAATAAATTTGAGATGTTTTGGTAATTTATTACTATCTAAGTCATCAATTAAAATGTTGTGATGTCATCACACAGTCATCAGTGAAAAGATGACATGTCTTAATAGATGGCCGGGCAGCTCTGCCCGGGACCTCTACATGATAAAAATTGGATAAACTTGGACTCATTCTATGCGTTTAAAATTACAGAGTAATCGAGTGCGAATCTGTGATACTACATAGTACTAAACTAAAAATTTTCCTATCTTTCTATGAAACAATAAATTTTAATATTATATGTACCTATCCGTCACATCATAATTCTGCGGTGATAAAATCCACTGAGATAAAAACCGTTGCATAGAAAAAATACCCGATAACACCGTGTAAACATTATATAAATACTAAGCTCCATATAAAAATTCCAAAAAGATACTTATCGCCGTTATACGTTGAACACAAAGTCTTCTATTTGCATAATCACTTTCACATAATTTGTCTTATATCTCGTAAACAATGTGAGATTCATATTCTAATTGGTCTAATCGAAAAAAACTAGTTATGTATATTAGCAAGTATCATCCCTCGTTTGCTAATCAGAGGGATTGTTATTATTAGCCCCGTGAAGTTTTGCTTAATTGCTTTGAAGTTGTCTAATTTGATTGTTAGGCTCCGTTTGGAGGTACGCAATTGGACGGCTCCCCCACCCTAAACAATCTTCTTGCCTTTTCCTCATAATCGTATCCTCATTGAACTTATTTAGTGTTTTTTGGGTGAAAGAATAATAATAGAAATAAAATGAATAAGAATAATAATAGAATAAAATCAGAAATTAAAATCAGAAAATAAGAAATAAAAAAATCAAATGAAATAAATCAAATGAAGAATAATAGAATAATTTTAAAATAAATTTGAATAATTCATTTAAGGTCTTTTTAATCTTTGAATAAGACAAAAGAATTTATAAGATTAAAAAACTAGAAATAATATAAATCGAGATTCTCTTGATTTTCTATATTCTCATGATTGTTTATATTCTCATGATTTTTTATATTATCAACTATTTGTATAGGGCGTATACAGCTCACAGTCGTCGTGCCACAAAGCTATTTCGTCCGTTACTCCAGTGCGAGCTATTCTTTTTTTTATCTCATTCAAAAATCTTTTTTTTACTTAATCAATTTGCCGAAGAATAGGAAAGTGTCATTTTCCTTTGTGTCTTCTTCCTTTTTGTCGATAGCTTTTTTTTCGTCCTTCTTCACGCTTTTAGCATCAGTCTGGCTCACATTTTTTGACTGATTCTTGACCCTTTCTCGTAGTGTTTTTGGCTCTCTAGTTTGCTCAGAATTCTTCAATTCCTTTGCCAATGTGTGAACAGTTTCAACTGTTGGTGATTGAACATTGCACCTCGAACCCCTTAATGTATAGAACCCAAGTCCAAAAAGAAAGAACGCGCTCGTAACTCTCAGGTTTCGAAGAATGGCAAAAAAGAAATCCTAGCGGGGATTCCGACCTCGGCCATTGTTACTATTATTCCTTGGTCTCATTGAAGGGATCCCCCTATAGCTATAGATTTTTAAAATATAAAGAAAGAAAATCGATGCTCCAACCGCTTGCTGCGGTTACTTTAAGTATTTCTTGACTGAGAGCGGCCCAAGCCGTGCTTGCCTTTTTTTTTTTCCATGCCAGATGACTGGACAGATGAACTTCTTTGCGCACACGGGCAATCAACCGGTTCCCCCAGCACACCAAAGGGAGAATTTTTGTAAACAAACTTTACTAAGAGATGGAATAGAATAATCCGGTTGATAATATTAAGTTGCGGAAGTAGTGAGAACCTAATAGTTAGAAAGGGATACCAACCTCTAGTTTCCTGGAAACTGTAAGATGAGTATCGAAAAGAGTAACAAATCAGTGAAAAAAGCTGATCAAATAGGGCGGAAACAAACGTTAACAAGTAGAATTCTATTTATTCAAAATAAAGGGCGAACTTAATTACTCAAGTGAACCGTACGTCAATTATTATTAAATTATTTTAACTATAATTATCCTCTTTAATTATGATTACCTTCACTAGAAAACATGGTTTTAAAAAACATGGTCGGATCAGTTAGACCATAAATTAGAACAAAATTCTGGCTAGTTTGATCATAAACTCTGCTTCTGGTCAACCGGTGGTCAACAATAGTTTTGTCCAGTTGGACTTGCCGAACAGCAAAAACATATATGTTTAAAAAATATATATATATTTAAATTTTAAAAATGATTAAATTATGATTTTGATGTTTATATAGTATAATTTGTAATAAAATTAGACAATACTTATAATGATTTGCTATTTTCTAATACTAAAGTAAAATAACTAATATATTTTTTAAATTTAAAAATTGTCAGTCCGACCACTTAGACTGGTTGATCTGAAAAATGGGAGAAATCTTGAGTCGACTTCCGGATCATTTTTAAAAACTATGCTAGAAAGAGATTTTATACTTAATATACTTGGACTGGTTGCACGATAGATGAAGTCTTGTTTTAACTTTTAATCGGTCAAATCAAATGCTTCAGTGGGAGCATTGATCCTTCTTGCCTCGAGAGGCCTGTGCAAATTAAGATTCCATTTGTGAAACAACAAATGATCCCGGGCATGATCCGGTTTCAGTAAACTTTGGTTTAATGAACTCGTCTGAGAGGAAGTGGTAAAAATTATAAGTGTTAAAAATTCGGCAATCTAACATAATATTTTACGTTAGAATTATGCTATCTCAAATAAATTACTGGATTAGGCCACACCTAAGATTCAACTAATTTAGCAGGACAACACCTACCTGGTCAATTAGATCAGGACTTTGCTTGCTTGCTAGCTAGTTCCTAGTCTCCTGGATCCATCTCTCCAAGGAAAAAGAAAAACAAACACAAGAGAGAGCTGAGTAAGCATGGGCAAGGACACGAACATAGGAGTGGCCATGGATTTCTCCAAGGGGAGCAAGTTGGCTCTCTGGTAGGCAGTCGATAACTTGGTAGAGAAGGACGATACCCTTTTGATCATCCCCGTCAATGCTCCCGGAGGAGCTGAGTCTCGCAACCTTCTCTGGTCAACCACCGGCTCCCGTGAGATCAATTCACAGCAATTCAATGTGTTGGAATAAATGCTTATTTAATGCATTTGGCCCAAGCTGGAAGGCCCGAGCTGAAAAATCCAAGCTGAGGATGGGAGAACCATTACCACATCGGAATTCACAAGGGATTTTTTTTCTGTTTATAAGGAGAAGATCAAAGCTGGTGTAACACTAAATGTTCCACCTGAAGAGCTGATCGAGGCTGCCTGCGAGGATGGTTCGCACCATCCGAGCACGAGCACGCGCACATGCATGTGCGCATAGCGCAATGGGCACTTTGTGGCGCACTTGGTACTTCGCACGTGGGCATCATCGCGAGGAGCTTGAGGAGCCTAAAAGTTCCGAAGAGCCACGAGCGCAGACGGACGCGCCCCTTCGGAGTGCCTGCCTCCCTCCCATTCAGCGCCTATAAATAAGTCCATCCCCCTCATTTGCATCTCACTCCACTACAACTTGCATACGCATTCGTTAGTAATTATAAGCTGCCTCTCCCTCTCTCAAAAAGTTCTGAATATCGGACGGTTCGCCCGAAGCTTCGAGGGTCGTTGTGCTACGAACTCGAAGTCTGAAAGTCGTTGTATCTTGGGGATGATTGCCGCAGCCCGTAAGCACTGAATACGGGGCAATCTTGTCTTACGGAGAAAGAGTCTAACTCTTGCCTCGACTTTACAAGATCCTAATCAAGTACACCACCTCCGACAAACAACAATCGTAAGATGAGATATGTGTACTTGAAGATGGCATCATCAAACAATGCATTAAAACCAGTGCCAGCGGTCTCAAAAACTGTCCACGCTGAAAGGCCGACCAAGTTTAACGGTACCGAGTTCAAGAGGTGGCAACAGAAAATGCTGTTCTACCTAACGACGTTCAACCTGGTCCGATTCTTGAAGAAAGAGGCTCCAAAGGTGGCAGAAAATGAGGCTGATCCACAAAAGATCAGTGCCCTCAATGCATGGAGTCACAACGACTTCCTATGTCGTAACTATATCCTGAATGGCTTAGACGATGCTCTGTACAATGTCTACGCATGTACCAAGACTGCGAAAGAATTGTGGGACTCCCTGGAGAAGGAGTACAAAATGGAGGATGTCAGAATGAAGAAATTCATTGTCGAAAGGTTTCTCGACTTCCAGATGGTGGACTCCAAGAAGGTCATAGACCTTGTCCAAGAGCTGTAGCTGATTCTACACGAGATTCACGCCGAAGGCATGCAACTCAGCGAAACCTTCCAGGTGGCTGCTCTAATCGAGAAGCTACCCCCTCTGTGGAAGGACTTCAAGAACTACCTCAAGCATAAGAGGAAGGACATGGGACTAGAAGACCTAATCGTGAGACTAAGGATCAAGGAAGATAACTAAAAGTCCAAAGTCAAGACCAGCAAGACCAACTCCGAGGCTAAGGTGCATCTCGGGAATAAGAGGAAAAAGCCCAGGAATAAGCAGGTGAAGCAAGAGCCAAAGCAAAAGAAGGCTAAAAAGATTAAGGGCAATTGCTACAACTGCGACAAGCCCGGTCACATGGCAAAAGATTGTCGCCTGCCAAAGAGGGACGATCGTGAGAAGGCAAATCTGACCGAAGACCTGTCTGAGCTAGACTTATCCGCCGTGGTGTTTGAAGCCAATCTGGTGGATAATCCAAAAGAGTGGTTCATCGATACAGGGGCAACCCGACACATCTGCTCAGACAAGGAGATGTTCTTGACCTATATCGCGATCAACGGCCGAAAGTTATTTATGGGTAACTCCGCAACTTCTCCCATAGTCGAACTAGGCCAGGTGGTGCTAAAGCTGACCTTCGGAAAAGAGCTGACCTTCAAGGATGTGCTGCATGTCCCAGATATTCGTAAAAATCTAGTATCCGGCTCCCTGTTGAGCAAAGCCGGGATGAAGATTTGTATTGACCAAGGCTGGTGCCTTTGTAGGAAAGGGTTACCTCGAGAGGGAGCTCTTCAAGATGAATGTAATAACTATCAAATGTGCCTTTAATGGCCCTAATAAAGTTGTTAATTCTTCTTATTTGGCTGAGTATTCTAACTTATGGCATGATAGATTAGGACACATAAATTTGAGCTCACTAAGAAAGTTAGTAAGTTTAAATTTATTGCCTAAAATAGAGTTTGACCCGAACAATAAATGTGAAGTATGTGTAGAGGCAAAAATGACCAAAGCACCTTTTCATTCAGTGGAAAGAAGTACTATACCTTTAGAGTTAATTCATACTGACATATGCGATATGAAACAAGTGCAAACTAGAGGTGGAAAAAAGTATTTCATCACGTTTATTGACGATTGCACGAGGTACTGTTATGTACACCTCTTAAAAGAAAAAGACAAAGCTCTAGAAGCTTTCAAGAGTTTTAAGAATGAGGTTGAAAATCAACTTAGCACTAAAATCAAAATGATTCGAAGTGATAGAGAGGGAGAGAATATGTAGCTCCGTTTGAGGAATTCTGCCAACAAAATGGCATTATTC
Source organism: Hypericum androsaemum (assembly GCA_963995505.1). Classification (NCBI taxonomy): domain Eukaryota; kingdom Viridiplantae; phylum Streptophyta; class Magnoliopsida; order Malpighiales; family Hypericaceae; genus Hypericum; species Hypericum androsaemum. The sequence continues at coordinate 2,318,060 of OZ023187.1, forward strand.
ATCAGACAACAGCTTCATACTCACCTCAATCAAATGGCGTAGCTGAACACTATGTTGATTAGCTCGGGCTTACCCCAGAACTTGTGGGGGGAAGCTGTGCTCTCAACTAATCACATTCTAAACAAATTGTCACACAAGAAAAGGGACAAAACCCCATATGAACTATGGAAAGGGAGAAAGCCTTACTACGGTTACCTTAAAGTGTGGGGGTGCCTAGCTAAGGTAGAAATACCTTCACCTAAAAGGGTGAGAATAGGACCCAAGACCGTTGACTGTATCTTTATCGGATATGCCTATAATAGTAGCGCATACCAATTTTTAGTACACAAGCCTGAAAACCCTGAAATCAATGAGGGATTGGTCATGGAATCAAGGAATGCAACATTCTTTGAGAATATCTTTCCTAAAAAAGAAATGAAAGAAGTAAGCTCAAACAAAAGAAGTTCTGAAGTTACACAAAGCTCTGATCAAGGTGCTGAGGAACCTAGACGGAGCAAGCGGGCCAAAATGGCCAAATTATTTGGTCCAAATTTTCTGACGTACGTGTTAAAAAATAAACCTGGATAATCTAAGAGGCATTATCTAGTCCAGATGCTCCTCTCTGGAAAGAAGCTATCAATAGTGAGATAGAATCCATCATGCAAAACCATACGTGGGAAATCGTGGATCTCCCAACAGGTTGCAAACCATTAGGTTGCAAGTGGATCCTTAAAAGAAAATACAAAGCTGATGGATCAATTGATAAGTACAAAGCTCGGTTGGTAGCTAAAGGGTTCAAACAGAAGGAAGGATATGATTTCTTTGACACGTATTCGCCGGTCACAAGAATCACATCTATTAGAGTGCTCATAGCTGTTGCAGCACTCTATAACCTCGAGATACATCAGATGGATGTAAAAACAGCTTTCCTAAATAGAGAACTGGAAGAAGAAATATATATGGAATAACCTGAAGGTTGATTATCCCCGGACAAGAACATAAAGTATGCAAACTCGTCAAGTCACTGTATTGGATGAAACAAGCGCCGAAACAGTGGCATGAGAAATTTGACAGAACAATGATGTCAAATAGCTTTAAGATCAATGAGTGTGATAAATGTGTATACATTAAAGGTACACTTGATGCTTACGTGATCGTATATTTGTATGTAGATGACATGCTAATAACATAAAGCAATAATGATCTTATCGTAAAAACTAAGAACATGTTAAAGAATAACTTTGACATAAAAGATATGGGCCTAGCTGACGTCATACTAGGGATTAAAATCTCTAGGACGACTGAAGGAATTGTCTTGTCACAATCTCACTACGTTGAGAATGTACTCAAAAAATTTGATGCTTTTGACAAACCTCCGGCTAAGACTCCGGTAGACCTGAGTCTACACTTGGCTAAAAACAGAGGTGACCCAGTATCTCAACTGAAATATGCAAGAATTATTGGGAGCATGATGTACTTGACAAATTGTACTCGCCCTGATATTACATACTCAGTTAGCAAGCTTAGTAGATTCACGAGCAATCCAGGATCAGACCACTGGCTAGCTCTAGAAAGAGTTCTAAAGTATCTAAAATATACCATGAACCATGGCATACTTTATACTAGGTATCCAGCTGTATTAGAAGGATACAGTGATGTGAATTGGATATCGGACACTAAAGACTCTAAATCCACTAGTGGTTATGTGTTTACCATAAGTGGAGGAGCTGTGTCCTGGAAATCTTCTAAACAAACCTGTATAGCTCAATCCACCATGGAGTCAGAGTTTATAGTACTAGACAAAACTGGAAAAGAAGCTGAATGGCTCAGAAACTTCTTAGAGGATATTCCTTGTTGGAATAAGCATGTGCCTCCTGTATTGATACATTGTGATAGCATGTCAGCAGTTGGGAGAGCACAAAGTACTATGTACAACGGTAAGTCTCGACACATCCGTATGAGACATAGCACCATTAGACAGTTGATCTCAAGTGGAGTAATAACTATTGATTATGTGAAGTCCAAGGACGACATAGCTGATCCTTTGACGAAAGGAATCAACATAGATCAAATGTATAACACAGTAAGGGGAATGGGGCCAAAACCCACACATTAAAGAACATTCATAGCAGTAACTCAACCATGATGAGTGGAGATCCTACAAACTTGGTTCAATGAGATAACTAAGTTATGGATGGTTCAGATGATTACTTGAAACCCATCCCATTCTCAGAAGCTGCCCGAGTACAAATCTGCAGAGGTGTGATAAGGTTAGGCATCTACACTTTTAATGATTCCTATACCAAGAAAAGGTAGAGTATGGCAGTGTACTCCTGATGGGAGATCACCTATATAAGTGTGAAGTGAGACCGCTTCAAATGGAAAAATACTTATGAATCCAAGATAAGGTCCATGGCCTAAATGGACACAACGTAAGAACCAAAAGATATTAGAGATATCATTGTGTAAATGTTATTGTCTTGGTTTACATAAAAAAGCTGACCAGTTCAAGAGATCGCGTTCACTGAGTAGCAAGTAAATCCGATAATATCTTACTAGAGAAGGTTCAAAACCATAAGCTACCTATCTCGATGCAATGATATTTCGTTGGAACTTTTCTTAAAAGTGTCAGCATGCATTAATCATCTTTTATGTGGGGGATTGTTGGAATAAATACTTATTTAATATATTTGGCCTAAGCTGGAAGGCCCAAGCTGAAGAGCCCAAGCTAAAAAGCCCAAGCTGAGGATGGGAGAACCATTACCACATCGGAAATTGCAAGGGATTTTTCCTGTTTATAAGGAGAAGCTCCAAGCTGGTGTAACATTAAATATTCCACCTGAAGAGCTGATCGAGGCTGCCTGCGAGGATGGTGCAAAGCACCATCCGAGCACGAGCACAAGCATGAGCACGAGCACGTGGATGCGCTCACGCACGCGCACGTGCATGTGCGCATGGCGCATTGGACGCAGGTCGCAATTGGCATTTTATGGCGCACTTGGCACTTCGCACGTGCGCATCGTCTTGAGGAGCCTAAAAGTTTTAGAGGATTCCGAAAAGCTCCAGAGCACGGACGAAGAGGTACGAAGGGTCACCGAAGAGGCACGAAGGGCTGGAACATCCAGACGGCCGAAGAGTTGCGAGATCCCTCGCGAAGGAGTGCGAGCGTTGGCCTATCCCTCCGAATGGTCACAACCCAATCTGGTGGCACCTGGAAGGATCCAGAATGCCACCGAAGAGCCACGAGCGCAGCCAGCCAGCCTGCTGGCCGAATGAAAGAGAGGTTTTTTTACCCCTCTTACAATAATGAGTAAGTAAGAGATTTTCGTCCCACAAGGACTAAGCTAGGCCGCAAACTCGACTCTACTACTAGTTTAGGACTATAAGAAATGGAGATGTCAATTCCAAACTTAATTTGCTACTTGAAATAAAATTGCAACTAAACAAGGTGATAGTTTAAACACTTAAAACAACAGTGAGCTTGGTACCAATGAAAACCTAAATAACCAAATGGCTTATGGTGTTTATAAAGTTCATGATATGGTCCGGATGTTTCGAAGGCAACTAATCAACGCTCTCGTGATAAACTAGTCTAAATTGATTCTTAACTAGACTTAGATGAACCAACCACGCTCTCGCGATAAATTAGCCATCTAATCTAACTAATCACTAACTATAATTACCATCATTTGGACAACTAGTCACCTAAGGTGATCTCTCATCAATAAGTTTCTACTCAACTAGTTAAATGGTCTATTAATCCTAACCCCTCTCGGTGATTAACATTAACTATATTCATAATCAAGGTGATCAAACGAGATTAAGTATTAAGCTCATTAACTAGTACACATACCTAGACATATTAACCCCCTAAACTATTGGCTAAGTAGGTACCATCAAAGCACCAAACTCACTAATCAACTACTCACACATATTCACCAAGTAACATAACACATCCATTGAACAAAGCAAGCAAAGCATAAATATAAAAGAGAAAGATAAAGAAAGCTCAATATGATCTTCAAGCTCCCAAAAGTTCTCCTTCAAGTTCTCTACACAAGCTTTAACAATGGAGAGCTAAAGTTTTCTCCACCAAGATGGAAGATGAGAATAGGTGAGTATTTTTAGCAAAATATCTAAAAGTCTAAGGCTAAAAGTTGGCTTCTAAAATAAGCCAAGAAAGCTATTTATACAAGTTTTTTTTTGCTTAGGAAGTGCCAGCCAGGAAATTCACTATTCATGCCCAAAAATAGGCCCAAAACAAATCCTAAATTTCGGCCCACTCGTCAGATTTATTGACAGATTCGAAGGTCAACTTTGGATGTGATTTTTCTCCCACTTAGACTCCGAATTTGAAGAAACATATGAAGACAAAGTTATAGTCCGGATGTCTTCTTTCCAGCGCCACCTTGCTTGCCTCCATTGGACTTCGGATAAGAAAGTTATCGGCATTTGAGTCACAAGGGGTCAGTTTTGCTCCACGCTTTCTTCGGTCTCGTAAAACGCCAATTGTCCCGGCTGATCCGATCGCCTATGACACGCTCCAAAGTGCACCAATATCCTCCTCGCATCACTACATAGTCTCCTAGTAATAAACATGAACGAAATGTAATAAAAATTACAAGAACTATACTAAAACATTCAAAGCACAATATATAACAATACAACGATACATAACACACAAAAATGCTAGAAACAAAGGAAAATCTATACTAAAATATACATGAATGATAGAGTATTTCCACACTCATCACCGAACGGACGCGCCCCTTCGGAGTGCCTGCCTCCCTCCCATTCAGCGCCTATAAATAGGTCCATCCTCCTCATTTGTATCTCACTCTACTACAACTTGCATAAGCATTCGTTAGCAATTGTAGGCTCTCTCTCCCTCTCTCAGAAAGTTCCAAATATCGGACGATTCGCCCGAAGCTTCAAGGGTCGTTGTGCTACAAACTCGAAGTCCGAAAGTTATTGTATCTTGAGAACGATTGTCACAGCCCGTAAGCACTGAATACGGGGCAATCTCATCTTACGGAGAAAGAGTCTAAGTCTTGCCTCGACTTTACAAAATCCTAATCAAGTACACCACCTCCGACAAACAACACAATGCATAGTGAGAAATTATCTAGTGAAGGATGATGCAAATGATCATTTGTTTGTTGTAGCTTTGATCCCGTTGGTCGAGTTTCATGACAAGGAAGTAGCGGCAAAGTACGAGATCGACCTTGATCCCGAGGTTTCGGACATGTTGGACACTGCCTGCAAGTAGAAACAGGTAACCATGTGATAAGATTGGGTACAACAAGGCGCATCGTGCTCGGTCAGCGGATAAAATTGTTCCTCATGTTAGAATTTCATTTTTGTTCAAAACTTAAAGAAATTGGTATGTGTAGGCGATAGTGGTGGCTAAGGTGTACTGGGCGGACGCAAGGGAAAACTATGTCAGGCAATTGGAGATCTGAAACTTAATTGCTTGTTTATAGGGATTGCAGTGGGTAGGGTAGAGTATTGGCAGCATTCTATTCATACCCTAATTTTTTTAGTTAGACCCATACCCTACACATCAACATTCAATAGAAAATTGATGAAATATCAAATTTTGTAATTTAATTTCAGTAGTATAAGGTTTTTCTTTTCGAGTTTGAAGCACATAAACAATTCAACAAAAGAAGAATATAGAATGTCGGCTTTAAGTGATCCATCATTCATGACATCTTCTAAGCTGGTTGTGTAATAACATAATAAATATGTTAAAGTTAATCATAAAGTATATTATATGTATTATCAATACGGTCTAATTAGAGTCTAACTAGGGTCTCATTAGAATAGAGTCTAAAATATGGTAAAAATGTAAAGATAGGGTCCGACCCACGTGGTCTAACTATGGATTCATACCCTACCCTAGACCCTACTTATAAACATGGACCCATACTCCCGTACTCTATTCTAGACCCAGTCAAAGTCAACGTACCCTAGACTCGTAGAATAAAGGTAGGGTCCGACTCTCAAGGTATGGGTATTTCTGCTATCTTGGTCATGAGAAGCAGAGGCCTTGGCAGCATTCAGAGGTACGATTCCACCATCCAAATTTGATTGCTCGTTGTCAGAGTTGGTTGATCCGAATTGATCGTCGGAGACGTAAGCTTGATGTTGTTCAGATGCAACAAGGTATTGCTTGGGAGTGTGACCAACTATGTGATGGCAAATGCGACATGCCCCGTGACTATCGTAAAGGATCACACTTCTCATGCCTGATCAGAAGTGTTTCGACGTTGGTTTCGACTAATCACTTGAATTTGATGACTATAATCGCTACTTCGATATTCGTTTTGTTGCGAGGATTGGTTTCGATGTCTTTTATTATATGTTGTAATTCTTATCAGGAATAAAATTGTAGTAAACTCAGAGCATCTGCAATCTGTACCCTGTTATTCTGTACATTTGGCATTAGACATATGTGTTTTCACCGTATATTATGCATACGATTATCTGTTCGGGTTGTCTAAATATTGACAGTCGCTAAGATTAGCAATAGCTATTAGTTAAAACTTCCACAAGTTTGGAAGAACTTGCACCAAGTAGCTGAGAAACTGCATCACTTAATTAAGATCTGTTGTCTGATTTTCGACGTAAATTTTGCATTGATCATCTGATTCGGGTTGTTGAATTATTGAGAAGCCAGGCTTTATTTCACAAGAAGAGGGACTTCTAGGTCTCTCCTAGAACACAGACTCAGTTTATTTGCCTTTCCAAGCAAAACAACAACAACGCGGAGATATATGATCGTCTACTTCGAAACAGCTTTCGCGGGCTCCGTTCCAACGCGAGCTCGAATATAGGCGAGAAATCTGTCTCTGGGGGCCGAGGACTGCTTCACAACCTCCATCTCAGACAACTTGGCAATCCATTTGTGAAGCACAGGGAACCTCTCTTCCTTAAAGAACACTGCACCTGTGGCTTCTTGTCTGATCTGAAACAAGTTCGCTATATAAAACAGCATGATGTCAACCAATCCAATGGCTTCCCCTCCCAAGAACTCCTTCCCCTTGAGCTCCTTCTCAAGCAAGTCCAGGTACTTGCATACTTGTTCAATAACGTCATCTAGCTCTTTCCCTGTCGCGTTCTCGCCTTTGCTAGCTGTTTGCAACATCTGCAAATATTTGCCAATGTCAAAAAGTATCAGTAAGTGGTCAGTGCCTAGCTTGGTAGTTTTTTCTATATTCAAAATCTCTTGGTACTCCAATATTTGCTTGAATCTCCCTATTGAGTTTTAACACAGATGATTCGAAACCATTGGCCAAAAATGATAATAATATACAAGCTATAATCCTTGTAAAGAGATGGCAATAGGGCGGGTAGGGTATTGTAAGACCCCATATTTTAGTTTGAAAAGTTTGACTTATATTCAACCATGAAAAATTTTATTATTAGATTCATACTCTTATCTTTAAGATCGTAAGACTATAGGATCTGCAGATTCGACCTTTAAATTAAATGCGAAAAATTTTTAATAATTTTTGAACATAAAATTGTAATTTTTATATATAATTCAAATAAATCATAAATGCAAAATATTTCATGTTTTATACTTCTACACTCAATAAAAATTTCAAAAAATAATGAGACATCAAATTTTATAAGTTAAATGGTACAAGATTATTCCTTTCAAATTTCAAATACATAAAAATAAAGAGATTCTAATTAGAGAAAAGTTTACTTTAGTACCCTGTAGTATAGTCCCAAATCTTTTTAGTACTCTGTGATAAAAAACTAACCAATCAAATCATACCTATTCTAATTAATATAAAAAAGTCCACAAACAACTGGCCGGACTTGCCCGAACCCTGCCGGACTACGTAGACAAGACACATTAACAAAATTTGATGACATGGCACCAGGTGGTCATCCCCTTCGCCCCTCTCTCTCTCCCCCCTCCTCCTTCCCTATCCCCTTTGCCTCGCAAAATTTCAAGAACTCACCCATTAAACAACAAAATAAACCCAGAACGAACCAATACAAAATAAGCTCCCACGCTCACCCACCACTCATCCTCACGCAAGCCTCCACTCCCACCAACCAACACGAACACAAAAGCAGCCAAACCCGAAAAGCAAAGAACTTTACAAAGTAAAAACTCTTGTGGTCTAAGCAGAGACAAGACGACAACAACAACCGAAGAGGAGCATGGAGAAAATCGAATTGAAGTAGTTGGAACCAGGTGTTAGTGGCGATGGCGAGAGATGGGAATCATGGTTGATGAGCTTGGGAGATGAACGGGTTTTGGCCGGGAATTTGGAAATAGGGTTTTGGAATCGAGACCATCATCGGCGGTGTGGGATGTGGTGCGCCGGGCGCTACAGCGGTGTGGAATCGAGGCCTTCATCGGCGGTGTGGAATGGGTTTTGGCCTCGATCACGCCCCAGGTGAGCATTATAGGTCCACCCGTCGCTGAGCCCCCAGTTGCCCTGCCACGTCTCGCGCTGATCAGCCGGGAGGAACCCGCCGAGGTCGTACTTGGTCAATGAGGCCCCGTACATGCGGTAGCTTGCCATGGACGAGACAGGCAGCAGTCGAATGAGGAGAATTAATAGGGAGCTCGGCCGGTTACTGGGTGTGGTCATTTTGGTAATTTCAGGGGGAGATGGACTGCTGTGATGCGAGAAGGAGAAGAAGAAGAAGAAGAAGAAGAAGAAAGGGGAAGGAGGAGATAAAAAGGGGTGTCCACATGACGCAACGTCATCAAACATTGTCTGCGGGGTCGAGCAGGGTTCGGGCAGCTGCCCGTGAACTTTTTTTATATTAATTAGAATAAGTATGACTCGATTGGTAAGTTTTTTTATCACAGTGTACTAAAAATTAAGTTCTATTTGGAATAGTAAAGGTAGTGTAAAAATTCTTAAGATTAATAAACTATCTAGACCCTACCTCGGCCGTCTACCCTATCATAGACCCAACCAAAGAGAGAATAAGATCCGATCATGGAGTATGAGTATTTCTAGGAGTCCCTACTTGTACAAAACAAGGATAATGTTACCGTGTTATCGAGGAAGTTGGCCCAGAAGCGAGCCACGGCTCTTTGATAAGGGTCCTTAGGCAATAGAGGATATGTGCTTGGCCATGCCTCGTCTATGTACTCGAGGATGATCATGGACTCTGGAATTGGATTCCCATTGTGTATGAGCACTGGAATTTTCTTGTGAACTGGGTTGCTCTACAAGAGCAAAGGGCTCTTCTTGTCGGGGTCTATTTCCTCCTCTACGTACTCGAATTCCACCCCTTTAAGCCTAAGAGCCAATTCTACTCGACGACTATAGGGACTCGACCAGAATCCCAACAGCTTCGCTTCTTTGGTCATTTTTTTTGGGATCAATTAGGACTCTTGGAAATGGTGGGAAGTAGCAAAGTGACTAATTGGAATTTGATATATAGGAAGGTGCTCGTATTGACTTTACCTTTTTTTTGGCACAATGTGTTGACTTTATCTTGATAAGAACCTTTGACTGGGGCGATATTTTTGTTAGGAAAAAATTGCAAGAATGGAAAATCCCAAGATAAAAAAATTACGGCGTACAATAGAAACTCTATACATAAATGCTATACATGGCAGCGTAGTATGGGTTGAACTCAATATACCCAATGAAACGAATTTGGTTCAAAGTACCATCCATGCGAGTATTTATCTTTCTTTCTCTGTTGAATATATTTGTAAATTGAGATGTTGCCTTCTTCTTTTTATAAAGAGGATGTTGAATTCATAGGTTTTCGGAAACTACGTCATTGGTGGCATCATGCTTTTTTGTTTTAATTTTTCTTTGGAGTCAAAATTAGGAATATTATATTGTGAATAATCCCAATGAGGTGAAGTGATTTTTGTCTCCTAAAAATTTAAGCTTTTCACTTGCCAATATATTCTAATAGATAGCTAGATTTTCCTTTTTTTTGGTCAAAGATATGAGAATTTTCTCTTCGATCCACACCCTTTCTCTCTCTCTCTACAATCTCACATGATAATATGAATATCCTCTCTTCCTCCTCTCCAAGTGGATAAGTACCATCTGGGGTCCACTCGTCATCTTGGACTTGCCATGTACTGCTTGTCATCGTCAATCTTGTCCAAGACGGCTGCCAAATAGCAACTGGCCTAATAGTACACGCGTAATATGAATTGACGAAGATACATGTTCAATTTCTGTGAGCGGCTCACCCTCACCCGTTCAGAGTACGAAAGTAATGAGATCAAATGGTTCCACTCGGGCCAACATATGGCATATGCTATTTGTTTTCTCCTTTCTACTATACTAATACTCGGTCGACTGACTTATCTAGATTATACATTTAACACTGTAGCTCGGACTCAGAGAAAGTTCTTTCTCGTGTTTGTTATCGCGTGAAGTGGGGTAACTTATTAGAACATTCACAAAGAATCCGAAATTGAAAATTAAGGGTGATGGTTAAGATCAAGCTTGATGATGAGCCAAGTAATCGATTGGTTTTCCGGCTTAAATGAATTTTTTGTGGCGAAATTGCTTTTTAGTTGCAGTCAACTTCAGTATGAATAAGGAGAATATAGGCCATTGCTACCATTTTCCTTACGACCCCATCCATCCTGGTGCACAATTAAGAATAATTTTCACCACAAATCATCATTAAGTTCTTAGATAACTATGTTCATAGAATCAAACGAAAAGGAAGGATAGATCGCCAAGTTATCAATATGCTTATCATGTTTGGAGTTATCAATTTAGTTTTGCCCGATGCACAAATAGAAATGGTTCGAATTTGAATCTTCTAAATAGAATAAATACGAGAATACTCAATTTTGAATTAGATATCCCTTTTAACAGTTGCATGATGGGCCTTTTTCAGTTAGCTCCATGATGGAATCACGTAAAAGGACCTTCTCCGATCCTGTCCCCGTCAATCTTATTATCCTGATTCAATGGCTATTCATTTCCTATACATGCTAGCTCACCAAATATATCACACCACACCCTCAAAAAAAAATTATATCACACCACAAATTCATCCCGGCTCAACGAAATCGTGAGTTACGCCAATACATGAGAGTGGATATGCGTTAAAATTTGCCGAACAAGATTTCGGATTAGTTGACCTAGTAGTTGCATACCACGGTGGTTCTAAAGTTACTAAATCTCGTCAGAGCTATCTCAGGTTTGTGCCATTATTACTTTGCATCTCAAGTTTGTCAAACGCATGAATGTTTCAGGGTTCCCCAAAAAAACATGCTCATCAAACATTGATTATCTTTTTTTTTGGGGGAGGAAAAACATTGCCTATCTGAGTACCTGGAAAAAGAGGAATGTGCATGTGCTGGTGCAAATATCAGCGCACACCGAATATCTCTTCGGGAGGATCGTAAACATGCTTTTCAGGAAAGATCTCTTCATAATCTTTCTTAACTTTATTCCTAAGAAGAGGATGTGGCAGAAGACCCTTCAACAGAATCCTGAATGGCAACTCCTCGGGCGGATCTGCTGATTTCTTCATGTCCTCGTATATATTCATTGCATCAGCGGGAGAACCATCCCTTAGAAATCCCCCGATAGCTGCAGTATACATCTGAGAATCCGGGTACAAATTATCTTTCCTCATGTCCTCCCATAACCGCATCGCTTCATCCATCTTCTCGCTCTTGGCCAATGCTATGATCAAGTCCTTGTATAGATACACATCGGGCTTATACCAATCTTGTTTCTGAATCAGCCAAAAAATCTGCAAGTTCAATGATTTCCTCTTCAGCTTGACCATATAAAAACCATAAACTCATGACGGAATCGGATACAGAAAGAATTAAATCCAAAAAACCCTCAAAATTTCTGCATCAAACATCCGAAAGACTGTTGATAAAGCTACTCACTTGAGGCGTGAACATTCATATTACAACCAGTACAATTCCACATGTTCAGCGCACTGATAATCAAATTCATCAACGCTTAATTGCCAGTTTATAAATTATAAATTTCTTGAACGGCGGCCCATGAAGTATCACTCTCTATAACCCAAAGGTAGAATATGTTCTTTGAAGCATTTCGTCGAACACTGAGAAGACGAACCCTAAACTCAAACTAAAACACAGAACCAATAAAAACCCACAAACAAAACGCGAATCTAAACGCAACCCAGATAAGAAAACACCAAGAAGACTGATCAAGGTGGCTAAAGCAACAACCTTGATAACCCAAAGCTAGAACATGTTCTTTGAAGCATTTCGTCGAACACTTAGAAGACGAACCCTAAACTCAAACTAAAAAAAAGAACCACTAAAAACCCACAAACAAAACGCAACCCAGTTAAGAAAACAACAAGAGGACTGATCAAGGAGGGTAAAGCAACAACCTTGATGGCCAAAGCGACCTCGTCTTGCCGCTCGAGCTCGCCGAGGACCGCGACCATGTCCATCTTCAAAAGCCTGACGACGTGGGTCCCGATGAACTTGTCGAGCTTATCCTCGCCGTCCTTGAACCGCTTCAAGCCCGAAATCACGAAAAGGGCTTCTTTCCCTATCAGTTTCTTCCCCCTCCATAGGGGTCCCCTCGGCCTCCCGTCGTGGTATTGCCTCGACCCGTGGGGGTTCGGGTTGGTCCCACGGGCCGTGGGGGTGCGGGGGATCGGGTAGTGGAGCTTGGGCAATTGGGTTTCGGGTTAGGGTTCGAACGAGGAGAGATTTTGTGAAGTTTGGGAAATAGCCATTTTGGAGGGCTTTTGCTCGGAGAAGGTACCAAAGAGGGTTTATGCTTTTTAACGGGACAGGTTTAAGAGGGCCAATCTAATTTGGGAAAATTACTATGTAGTCCCTGCAATTTGTTTAAATATACTCAAAAGTCCCCCTTGTTCACAAAATACATTTCAAAGTCTCACTAGTTTGCTTTTATTATACTTTCGTGTCCCTAAATGAGTTTTTTTCTTTTTTATCATTCAAATGATTAAAATACCCTTAGAACAAAAAACTAAAAAAATGCTGACAACATGTGTTCTTCTACCTCATCTCTTCTTCTACCCTCTGAAATCCCAAATCCTCAAAATTCAATCGTAAAAATTCAATCGAAACAGAACACCTCCTCTGCCTTCAAGAATCTCACTCTCGCTCTCTAAGCAAGGGAGCCGTCGTCATAGAGTCGTCGCTCGGGGTTGGTTGCTCTAATCTGTTGCAACGATGGCACCTCGGGGTCGTCGTGAGTTCTGGGAGCAGCGGCTTGGGACAGGCTGCCAAGTGTGCTCTAGCTCAGAGATGACTGCGAGCACCTTCAGAGATCCAGCAAGGATGAACTTGGTGGCCGATTGGGGATTTTGATGAAATGATGTGCCTTTGGCGAAATGGGAAGAGGAGGAGTAGCGGACGGGAAGGGGAGGAAGAGAACAAGAACCCGCCCAGAGACCTTCCCCTAAGACTCGAAGCCTCTGGCCGAGGTTGCCGATGATGGCGGGGGCACATATTTAGAAGTCATAACTGGCTTCGATTTTGACACGGCGGCGGTCGAGAGGACTGAGTGGTCAGCCGTCTTCTAAGAGCCGTCTGTGAACCTGCTATAGGTCATCGTCGAGAATAGTGGCTCCCCGGCGGCGAGGGAATTATGGCTTCCCGTCGTCGAGGATTGTTTTGGCTGAAGGAGGAGAGAGGAGGAAGGAGAGAGATGATGTCAGTATTTTTAATTTTTTTGTGCTAGGGGTATTTTGGTCATTTTATTGAAAAAAATAAAAAAAAAGTGTTGCTAACATACGCCAGGGACCCTAAAATATAATAAAAATGAACTAGAAGGACTTCAAAATATATTTTGTGAACAAGGTGGACTTTTTAGTATAATTAAGCAAACTTCAGGGACTTGAGAATAATTTTCTCATCTAATTTTGAGATGTTGACTTCTTCTTTTTGTAAAGAGGATGTTGAATTCAGAGGTTTTCGCAAACTACGTCGTTGGTGGCGTCATACTTTTTTGTTATAATTTTTCTTTGGAGTCAAAAGTTCGGAATATTATATTATGAATAATCCCAATGAGGTCAAGTGATTTTTGTGTCCTAAAAATATACCAAGCTGTAGTAATCTGTGTAGAATCAGCTATAAATTTAAAAATTAATAAAATCATATATGTTAAATTTATTAGCGTTAAACCCCATATATTAAAAGTGGCCAAGCCCATAAATTACAAGCCCAAAGATTAAGTAGTGGGCCGTTAATTAGGTAGGGCATAAATATGAGAACAGGAGGGAATCAGTTGTTTTTTCTTCTTTTTTTAGGAGGGAATCATATTTAAATTTAACATATATGATGCACCAAAATAATATTTATTTAGTGACCGCAGGTAAATCAGAGTGATGGAAACAATAATTATGAATGATGGATGTTCGATTTATCTATACATCTTTTTTTTAATCTGGAAAAGGAAATCAATAATAATTAAATAATTGAACAATATCTTAGTTAACTAGTTGATTAAATACATTGGACTGTGCTGAGAAAATTTCATGTAAATTTTCGTACACTTTTAAAATTTTTATATTTTGAGAGAAAAAAATGGTTGAATACCTTATGTGATAGACACTAAGGTCAACAAGAAAAAAAAAGCCAATGGGAAGTTGCAAAAAAATTAGTATATGGTTAATTTCTAGATATATATGATATAACTCATTAAATTCAATTTCTGAGAAAATATTAAGAACATACTTGATTTCCGTAAAAATCACTCCCAAAATTTTTTAAAATACTAAAATGGCTGAGATTTTACGATATATTTTGAACAAAATTACTATTTGATATTCACATATTAACTATACTAATTCATCAAAGTTTTGAGCTGGAGATCACATATAGTAACAAAGTTTTCTGTAGACAATTTTTACAATGCAATGTATTTTCTATTCAAACTCGAAATATATGAATAATTTTTTACAATGGATATTATTGCGTGGTAGTAAATTTTGTAATACTTTTGATGATCCCTAAGCTTATGTTTGATGTTTGTTTACTAAAACCAAAGCATTAGTATAGCACGCATGGTGGGGAAGCATTCAATCTTCAACATCACAAGCGGCGATCCAAGTGGTTCACTAACTTCACTTACCCCAACATTTTAGATGGGATCTTTAAACAACAGCCTAGGTATTGGAATGAAATTGTTGGAGGATTTATCGTCCTTCAAAAATTCTCCAGATTTATTAATTTGTCAATATAGTAAGTGTCCAGATAAATGTAATATTTTAAGGTAGTATTGTAAGGTTTCCATATTTTTATGTCTGTCGAGTATATCTGGCTTTTGAAGGACTAATACTCATAAAAGACATTCTTTAAATGGTTTTTTCTTCATAATCAAATTTATTCGGAAAAAGTGACTGTGTAAGCTTCAAATCAGATAGGCCCGAACCTAGAAAATTAAACTATGTATACAGAGTAACGATCTTAATGTATTATTGGGGTGATTTTATGGGTTTAGGGTTGGATTGGGCTTGATCTATTGGGAATTTTAATTTCCAGTGGACATTGGCCAAGATTGAAAATGATTTTGGCCCGACCCGTTTCGTGTGTCGATGGTAAGATCAGTTAGCATATTGCAGATTCAAATGTAACAAGAACTAGTTTAACATCATTTTAGATCCATTGGGCAATCACAACAGAATATAGCAATATTTCTTAAGACATTGACGACAAATAAAGCAGAACCAGCTTCTAGGATTTGGCCTTAGGACCAGGTAACTCTGCCTCTACAGAGCGAGGCCGTTTCCGGCCGATGGACCTTGCTATCTTAGAATTTTGATGTAGTAAAGCGCTCAGTGGCAGATCCTCGGGCGACCGATTAATTCCCGCCTTCTTATTTGAATCCATTCGAGCCCGCTTGCTAGGGGAGTCGTCTTTTGCTTTTGCTTTTGCTTTCGAGCCATCTTTGGAGGAGCGACCCTTCTGCATATCCGACGAACCGTTGGCAGCCTCTTTAGATTGGTCGGCATTTCGACCATTTGCCCAATCTCGTTTGGGAGCATGTTTCTCCTTGCCCCTAACATCACCAAGTTTTTCCAAGAACCTGATCTTAAATGTGGAGCCATCTGCACTTGCAAATCTTGCAACCTTGGCACTGTGTTTTGTAGTTGAAGTTCCTTGTTCCTCATCGGCAGCATTAGCAGCTTCGGATACTCCGTTTCCAGTGTCTCCTCCACGAGAACATCTAGCTTTTGCAGAGGAGGTGCATTCCATCACGGAAGGCTGCTGAACCGAGAGGGAATTCCCATTAGTTTGGCTGCAAACCTTCCTCGCTGAAACATTGTGAGATTCTGTAACTGGCGAGGAGGAAGAGGAAGAGGAAGCTTCTTTTATGAGCTTAGCCGGGGAATTATTTCGTATCTTAACCCTTATTTTTACGGATTCTTCACAAGTCTTGTTGGACGAGCCACTCTTTCGGCAACCACGTCTTTTATCAGCATTGCATTCTACAATCACAATTTTGCAGATCGTCAGCTTTACTACGCACAGTAAATTACCCCAAGCGACCTGTTGATAAATTTATCTATGAAGGAAATATATTACCAATGCTCTTCACGGGAGTGAGATATCCATTCGTATCGAGATCGAGCTTCGAGGCCTTGGTTTTATAGATGCGCTGGACGGAAAGAAAAAGATCAGAAATGTTTTACACCATTTCAGACAATCATAGTTTGTTTAGAGAACAACGATAAGCACGGTAGATCCTGCACAGGCATCTTCGGACTACTGCACTAAGCTTTAATCGCTTCCACTCGAACGAAATCAGACAGGTTGACCAAAGTAGTCGATCTGCCTTAGTCTTCAACTCCAGATGCACACTTATGTAATACAAGACAACAAAGCAAAAAAAAAACTAAAAGTTCAATTATTCTAAGCTCCACGAAATTGTACCACGTTTTCCTCGGAAGCATCATCTTCATAATAAAGTGCTTCTGTCTTCGCTTGACTCTCAAATTGTCGAGAGCATACATGAGCAACAGCTCTACTGTAATCATCTAAAGGGAATCCCAGGTGCTGCACTGCTTCACTCATATGAGGAGCTAGCTTTAAATCACAATTCTCTAGCACTCCCTCGGCCAATTTCCGCGCAATGGGTGAAACGACCTAGAGAAAGGGCAAAAATTAGTACAAGATGATGATATGAGTGTACAAAGATATGCGTGCGTTTGCATCCTAAGCCTTCACCTCGTTGCCATTTCTCACAGTCTGCAAAAGGTTCAAGGTAAGCTCGAACGGGACGCGTTTCATCTTTGTTATCGTCAGAATCATAATTGACCCCATGGATGAAAACACGGCATCTGGTTGAGTTTCACTGAGAGAAGAAAATCAAACTTCACTTCCAAAATCCACTCTAATAACAACGAAATTCGCATCTCAATACCAAATAGGAAACAATGTTCATGATATCAGAGAAACCAAAAGCTATTGAAATGGGAAAAAATGAAGAGCTGTCCACAAAAAGATAGAAACCGTGGTATTGTGATCTAATCCAATTAAGAGCATATAAAGCCAAATACTGCCTGCGTCAGTAAAAAAGTTTAACATCAAAACATAAACTTAACTCTCAGAATGAATCTTTACATGCAATATAAACTTATAGAAGCATAAAGCTTTATTTAGTAAGACCAAATTCGTGACATTTGAAATTTTCAGAATCCATCGGCACAGTAATATGATTGCAGCCAATTCACAAAAAAAATAATAATAATAAGCGGACGAAAATCCTCTCACCTTATGTTTCCGAGAAAACACTTGAACATACCCACTATTAATTCGCGACATTCAAGATTCACCATCAGAATGAATAATCTAGCCTTTTCAAAGGTTTTAAGAATTGATATCCGTTTGTGATACAAACCACTAGATGTGTCAGATATGTTGTCAAAAGCTGATACCACCAATCCGAGAACCTCCTGCGCAGTCGTGAATTTGTTGAAGTCAAAAACGCAATGTAGATGCTAAACCTACCACTGGCTTTGCCAAGCACAACAACCACTTACCTTGAGAAGTTCATCACTACCGAATGGAACATGGAGCGTCATTATCCTCAATATATGACAGAAGCAAGACGCCATAGAAACCCTCACATGCAGATCCCGATGGTTCAAGAGCTCTTTTGGAGCCAGCGCCCGAATAGCACAGCCCAAAGCATCCTGAATGATTGTGTATTGTGATGGCCCCATCTTCATCAGAGAATCCTCGAGTTTCTGAAAACGGAAAAAGGAAAGAGCAAAGTGAAATACATATCACAAACTGGTATTGGACCATACCAAATACCCGAGTTAAATGCATACATAATCAGTCAGTCCCCCGTAGTTTGGCATAAATATGCACATACATGCAGCAGCCATTTTGGGTTTTAAATCCAAACTCGTCCTTGGATATGGACAATGGATTTTAGAGGAACATGGGTCATCTTCTAAACGGACATGCACAATGTAGCAATCCTCTTCTCACACTGTCTTTGCCTTCCCTTGTAGTAACAAAAAGTGGGTTCACATTCATTCTCTAATGTCCTAACCAAAACCCCAACAAAGATAAAAACTTAAAAGACAGGAAAACAGAATAAAGCTTCAAGTAAGAAAGGAACCCAGAGACAAGGAAGGACTGTCATTACCTGGAGACAAGGGAGGAGGTGTTGAGAGGATGAAGAAGAAGAAGAGAGGGAGACGAGGGCTTCCACCGCCTCTTTCATCTCCGTTTCCGGCTCCACCATGGTCTGGTCCGGTCTTCCGTCCGATCTATTTTTTAGCAACGACTCTAGCTTTTCTTTTTTTTGGGGAAATTATTATGGGTAATTGTCCTCAGATCCCTGATTTATATCGTAATTAAAATTAGAGTCCCTACTATTCGAAATATTATTTTGCCGTCTTTATTTTTTGTTAAAATGTTGATCAGCAGTCAATTTTTTATTTTTTATCACAAAATAACCTTTATACCCTTAAAAAAAATAACAACCTTTAGCAAGAACATCATCTTTCATCTCCTTCAATCTCTAAAACATCCCAAGAACATTCAATTAAATTTAAAAAAATCCAGGAACACTCCAATTACAGCAACAACTCTACAACCCAACCCAATAATCAATACAAATTACAATTCCAACTCAGTAAAAAAAATTCGCAGAACACCCGGCCAAGAAAACTCAGAACTAAATAATGGTACTGTGAATAAAACCCCTAACCAGAGCCAAACTAAGAAAACCTCCAGGGGCCACTCGAATTCGTCCGGCTATGTTGAAGAATGAAGAAGGGTTCTCAGAGAAGCATCGGAGAAGAAGGGGTTAGTCTCCTTCCCTCCCCCGCTCGCTACTTTCTTTCACCGAGCCACTCTCTCCTCTCCTTCCCTCCCCTCTCTCGCCATCAAACCCTAAGCCTAATCCCCAGATTCACGCAATTCCCCTTAGCCCGAAGCCCTAATTCCACATCACATCTAATGAACGCCGACCAGAACAACCTCTTCGAACGACGTCACTGCTCGACCCTGGAACTGATGCCTACACGCCGAGGAGCTGCCAGGGAGCAATGGAGGGCCTTTAACTTTGAGGAGACCGGAGACCTCTACGCACCAAGACCGCACTCGCCGTCGTCTTCCTCGAGGGCCTCGGGCGAGAGGATGGCGTCGATTAGTTTCTGAGTTGGTTGTTCATATGGTGCTCAAGGTTGAAGTAAAGAATTTTTGTTTTATTTTTTTTATAAGGGTATAAATGACATTTTATGTGACAAAAAAATAAAAAATAGATAGTGACATCAGTCACCTAGGGACCAGAGGCCAATATTTTTTTGAATAGAAAAAATCCTAACCTTAATTACGACATAAGTCAGGGAATTGAGGACAATATAATACTTCTCATGACCAGATTAATTTTCTGGTTTTCGTCCTAGTTGATTTCGGAACACGTTGTAATTAGTGAATTATTATATGTCACCATCGAATCTTTTAATAGTTCCTATGGTGATCCCAATTTTAAAACAAATTAACAAGCTTCAACAAAGTAAATTCGAACCTAGTCTTTTGATTCAAATCTAGTTCAAGATCCCAATTTTAGAAACAGATCTAACTTTGTATCCGTCAAAAGTCAACAGGTCCAGATCCGCATACGATAGGTCCGCCGGATCTGATTTTGGTGCCATCCCTAAACTGCAGAGCTGCTCTTTGTTCAATAGAATTTTCTACGTTCCTACCAACAGTGTTTAGATTCTGAATGATGATTCAAGCAACGACCTCAACAAAAAGAAAAACTCTAAAGAAACCTATTGAAACAATTAAGCATCGAGGCGGTCGAAGAACAAAACACAGCGGTCGGGTCTGAAGCTACTTGTCTCCCTGTCATCAAGCAAGGCAATTGTCACAGCAAGTTCATAAGATGGCCATGAATGATATTAGAAGCAGAAAGTTGGATCATCACCGGAGTCATAGTTTCGCCATCGCAGAGCTTCCAGCATTGCTCCTGCAGAACCAGCATTTCCATGTCGCCGTTGGCGTATACAATCTGCAGACGGAGCCTCATACGGGGTGACCATGATATCATGACTCCAGTAAACATGATGATAGAGGAACGCATCATGCAAAAGTCTTACCTTGTGTTTTTTCGTCTCGGGGTCGTAAGAATCGATAACAGCATCCTGGAACCTGAATCAACAGGACTATATAAGACTCGATGTTTCTTTCGGGATTGCCATCAATCTCGCCACACGGCCGAAACAAAGTCGTTCATGGATAGTTATTTAGCACAGTGAAGCGACTTTCGAGAGTGATATCTTTTAGAATCAATCCCAAACCCAGATACATGTTTCCACTTCTACGTAACAATTTAACAGAAACTTAGCTCAATTAGAGCTTCCAAGTACTTGAAAAGGGTTTGAACCCTGAACCTCCTAAAAATAATACAATCTTTGTACCGCTAGGCTAAATGCCCTTTGGTCTTATGTAGTTTATATGTTTCAGAATATTCCTTGGTATGTATATACAGAAAGTTTATCCTTCATTGAAGTATTAAACCAAAATAACCACATGCCATTGAGAGCCAAGCAGAAAGGAAAATTTTATATCTGCCAAATGAAAGTGTATAGCCAGAAAGCAATATATGAAATCGAAAATTGTCAAGAATAGGCTACGAGCCATAGATAGACAAGCAAATGCTCGTTTACCTGCAATATTTTGGCTGCCAGACTTTAATGTTCAAGCGAATTAAGTTAGTATCAGAAATCATCTGATTTGCCATGTCCACGTGAACTTAAAAAGGGTCAAGGCGCATAATTTGATACTCACGAATGATTCGCATAACAGGTAAAGGAACCCAAACTAATCCAAGATGAAAGTAGTACACTAGAACGAATTGACACCTTTAACTTTTCTTGAGTTCTATTTCTAAGTGGACTATCTCCCACACGTATGCCACACACTACTTCCTACACAACTCATGAGACATTCTCTAATAACATCCGGGCCATTGAACGCCTTCTTTCAATCTGCATCACATTTTGCCTCGCAAGTCCAATAGAAGACGCTAGTTTTTATTGGATTAATATAAGTTATAAATTTGTTTGGAGACTCACTCATCAACGTCGTCAACCGAAGGTGGAATTTGGTT
Organism: Hypericum androsaemum; assembly: GCA_963995505.1. NCBI lineage: Eukaryota > Viridiplantae > Streptophyta > Magnoliopsida > Malpighiales > Hypericaceae > Hypericum > Hypericum androsaemum. The sequence goes on from OZ023187.1 coordinate 2,339,620, forward strand.
GGGCTGTATTGTGTTCACAAATATCCAACAAAAATTAAGAGTTGATAAAACTGGAACACACATGTAATCTAAAAGGACCTAAACATACACAAGTGGGATAGGCCTAGATTTTATAATCCTTATGGCACTGGAATGCGGGAACTCATATACGTATTCCTTGCAGCAAAAGCGACGTACTAGTCGTCCACTTCGCAACTTCTTCGGAGCATTAGGGACAATTTCCTCCAGAACTCTCCTTTTTTTTCAGATATATAATAAGAAGTTTCAAACCATCCTTATATTTTCCGAAAAACTTAATATCTTCCTTTATCCTCAACGTGATTAGGAGATCTTTGAACATCGAATGCCAATCATTTCCCCAGTCATAACCTCCAGCCCAAATGCACTTCTGCATCTCATGGTGAACAGAATATATATGCTCCGTAAGCACTTTGCTACTATCCTTATGCTCCCACCAGGAAATACGACGCTTCAATATCTTTCGTCGCAGCGTGTGTGAATAGAGATCCCGATGCATAACCGTCTTCAACTTCGCCATCGTTGGTCTGCAACAAAATGCAGAGAGAAGAATCGGGTCAATCTCATATTTTCCCAAAGATTCAAAATCAAAATTTTCAATCAAACGATGATTCACACATCAAAAATGTGATCACAATTGAGTTTTATATGTGATTAATAGGTCATATTATTTTCCATATTTTCTAGTGTCCAAACTTTAAATAATATGGAAAAAATATTTTAAGATTTCATTCAAAAAAATATTATAGTTTATCAAATTCTCACATTAACTTTCAAAACTAACTTATTTAAAATAAATTTCTATTAAAATCCTTTTTTTAATGTTTTATCTTGAATAAAACATAATTTATTCAATAAGGCAAAAAAAAGCGCATATTGACTTGACCATTTTGGTCAACTTGGGCCACATAATTGGAGGCCCAGATTGTGAAGAATTCTGTGTTGACTCTTCACAACTTGGTCAACGCGGGCTTGGCCACGTCCCACTTCTGATTTGGGAAGCCCGTGTGACTTGGTCAACGCGGGCAGTGGGCTTGGCCAAGACAAAGGCCCGCGAGGGCTTGTTTCCCTTTTTTAAAACCATTTGGGCTTAAGCCCGCAAACTGGCCCATGGGTAAGAGAAAAAAAATCAAAGCCCTTCCCCCTTTTTTATTCATTTTCGGGCTTGGCCAAAAGGTACTTAAAACACATATGCCCATTCGAATTTTGTTTTCTCAAAAAAAAAAAATTGAACCCCTAGGCCCGAATTCGAGAAAAAAATTCGGTTCACCCAAAATTATTTCTCGGCCCAATGACGAATAATTATAGCAACCCCGTTTTGAATTCATAATTAGACATTTTCATATTATTTAAATCCAGAAAAAATTGGCCTATCATTTATTTTTCCCATTAAAAAAAATCCCAGTCTCAAAACTAGGCCCAATTCAAACATATTTCATTCGGCCCAATTATGAATTAGGCCCAAAAAACTGAAAAAAGATTTCTTTCCAAATTTTCATCTGCGCCGCCGGCGAGGATTTCGGCCCCGACTTCAATTGCCGCCGGGACGATCGCGGGCATTCTCTTTCATCTCTCATTTGCGATTTGTTCTCGCCGAAACCAGAGGCTGTTGTCGCCTCCCCGTGCTCCATGGTCCGGTTTCGTGGCTCCGTTCTCCTTCGTTGACACCATTCAATATCCTTCTTCCCTCTCAATTTCGCCAGGAAATGACAAGAGTCGAGCAGTTCCAGGTTTGGACATGTGCGGCCTTAGGGAAGTCGCCGGCCATCGTCATCATGGGGTCGCAGATTGTCCAACTGGAATTTTGGGGAAGAAATCCCCAATTTCGCAAATTAGGGTTCATCCCAATTTTTGGGGATTTTTAGAGATAAATTACATATCAATCCCACAGAATTACATGCATTTGCACATAAGGACGTAGGCTTATTGTTCGTGTTTCGCGCAACAATTGTAGTTTAATCCCGCATGTCTTGCGCGTGTGCAAAGAAGGATGAAAAACGTGAGAACGCGGGTTTTATTAAAAAATACAGTTCAGTCTCTAAGGCTTTATCTTTTATGCACTCGAGGACAACAGTAGGGTTTTCTTCTTAAAAATCCAATTTTTGATCAAAAAACACAGAAAAAATTCTTCATTGCAAAAATTGATTACAACCAGAACAAACCTCACGATGGCTCTGATACCAATGATGCTTTATTATTTTTTGGGCATATATAATCTTAATTATATAAATAAATCATAAACAAAGGCCATAAATAAAGGATTACCTCTTGTAGTGCATATTGAAGCGTTCAGATTTTATTTAAGGTTTTCTCATCTCGGTTTCTTCCGTTGGGGAAGATCAAGTGGTGGGGGAGGAGGAGGAGGAAGGTAAAACTTTCTGGATCTATTTGACATACAAATCTATTTTTTTAGGTATAATTAATATTATTGTGAAAAAAATTACACCATGAGAACTAAAAAATTGAAGCGCCTAGAAACCCTTAAGACTAGTTCCTAAACCCAAAAACCCCCCCGATGACCGAATTCTCTAGAAATGGAAGAAAACTTCCACCATTCAAAACGAAATGGCAGCGGCCTTAATAGCCATCAAAATCATTTCACCAAAAAACAAATAGCCATAAAAATCTATTCCTTGACTGACCTTTAGTTTTACCATAATGACAACTTATAATTCCAAGAAAAGAGAAATTAAATGCACAAGTGAGATTATTTTTTTCCCGTATATACCAATATAAATGACAATTAAGTCAAGAACCAAAATTTATTATTCCTTTAATGTAGTAAGTGAAAATCACATATATTGTTATGTCTAGAACCATTGACAATCTTAAGCACAATAGAAGCTAGTGACAATAGTCCTATATTCCCAAATTCCTCTTTAATGTAAAATCTCAACGCTAAATACAATAAACATGCATTTAATCAAATCCCATGAATTTAGACGTCCAATTAATTAACTTCTTCTTAATCTTAATTTTACATGGTGTTCATCATATTACATCACTTTAGAATCTATATTTCTTATCGCTAATAAGTTAGCTCAATAACCAACCTATCGAACTTATATTCCTTGCCTAGTAATCTCTATTCCTTGCCCGAAGTATTTATTTATTTTTTGTTTATAGTTAGTGTTGGAATTCCACCTTGTCCACCCATGATTCTCCATTAGTGGAGAAGCCACTTATGAGTGCTTTGGCACATAAAATAATACACCACCATAGTAGTGGGATTGTAGGTGAATCCTCTTCCTTTAAATGTGAGGAGGAAGAGGAGAAGTGGCAGGGGGAAGAAAATGAACGGACACACAAGAGAAGGATTGGGGATTAATACTTGATTAATCCCTGAATTCTCGATTTATCTCCAAGGCAAATAGAGGTCGTGGAAATTGTTCTTGACTCCGACATACCGTGAGCAAGAACCGACCGGTGACAAGAATCCGTTACGCTCCTGTGGATAACTGCGCTACAACAAGTAAGTGTGTTTACATTTTAACGAATTCATTCGTGAATTTATTTAACGTTAATTTGATTCAATTTCTAGATTGTAATTTGTTATAATCCACGTTATATATATGCGTATGTAATATGTAGAAATCTTCATTGGTATCAGAGCTTGATTAGTTCTTGTTCTGGATACTATTTAATTTTTGATAATAAAAATTATGTGTAATTTTTGGATCAAAAATTAGTTTTTAATAAACTGTTCTTAAGTTAACAGTTTCTGTTGTACTTGTGTGTACAATTGGCAAATGTCTAGGGATTGAATTGAATTGTGGTTCAATACGCGCATCAAAGGACTTCGTCCTAATTTGCACACGGGTGAAAATCCCAGGGACTAATATGTAATTTTGTACGCGTTGAAGAGTATAATGCTTTTGTCCTTATTGTGCAAACTCGTGTACCCCTGAGGGACTCGATTGATATTTGCCAAATTCCCAAATCGGGAAGAACCCTATTTTCGCCTGTTTTTCCCCAAATCTACATCCGACGCAATCCGATCAAATACGACGTTTTGGAGGCCGGAAATCGAGTTTGCTCGAATCCCCGATGAGTCCCCGACGTCTTCATACCATAATATCGCGTTGACGTTGCCGGAATCAAGAGATTGAAGCCGGCGACGCCGGAAGAACGCGGGAGGGAGAAGATGACGGCGATGGTGATCGGGGGCATGACGGCTCACGAGGATGCTATCGACGCGCTCGTGAGACCACGGCGAGTCCGTTGGGACCGGTCTCAGCCGTCGATTCGCCGTCCTCTCACCGTGGTCGTGGTTGTTAGGGTCGGCCGCTTTTTTCTCTTCGATTCGACGAAGAAGAAGGAGGAGAGGGAGAAGGAGGAGATTGTGAAAAGGGCATTTCCGTAATTTTACGGATTTTTTGCCGGAGTATTTATACTCAAGAAGGGCAAAACCGTAATTTCGTAGTCAAAAAAAAAAGGGAAGAGGACGCGGGTTTGACCATGGGTCAACGCGTCGCGGGCCGAACGCGTCGCAGCCCGTTTTCGTTTTTCTTTGGGCCGTTTATTTTTAAAGGGGCCCAACCCACATTTTGACTTTTACAGTCAATACGAGTGTGGGCTTTTGGGCCAATTTTTTCTACGCGGCCCATTTGACTACTATGATTTAAATGAGTCTATTTTTTAGACTTGGTTGAATAAAATGAGTTTTATTCATATAAAATTTTATTTTTTAATAAAATTTTGATTTTAAAATTATTATGATAATTTTAAAAATCAATAATATATATTTTAGAATGAGTTCTAAACTATATTTTAATCAATATTTTTAGAGTTAAGACACTAAAAATATGGAAAAGATTATAACCTATAAGGATCACGCAATAAAAGGCTACATCGTGAATATTCTTGGTGCGCTTTATCATTGATATGATTAAAATTATGATTTTAATCAATTGGGACTACTTGTGAGTTGACCCAAATAACTAGCGTTATGATACAGGTTATCAATGAGGATAAAGTGTTGTCCAAGAAAGTGTGTTGCACCTGTGCTTATTGCAAAGGCACAAGACATGCGCCGAAAGATATTAAAGCGTCGTATCTCTCGTTGGGTGCATAAAGATAATGAACAAGTGCTTATCGAGCATATTGTATCTGTTCACAATGAGATACAAGAATGTATCTTGGTTGGAGGTTATAACAGTGGGTATAACTGGGTATTGATGTTCATGGATCTTTTAGCTACGCTAAAGATTACGGAAGATGTTGACACTTTCATTTCTCCTGTAACTGGGACTATTCATAGAAAAGCTGTGGAACGTCTGGTTACATAACTAGGTGGGAAGGGAATTTTAGAGGAAATTCCTCATAATAAGTCAATGAGGTTGCGAAGTGGGCGTAAAGTACGTCGCTTCTGTGCTCATGAATACGTTCATGAATTCCCTTATCTTAGCAAGTGGACAATCATGAACTCTGTTCCAGCCCGTGTTGTATATAGAGATATTGTCTTTAATAATGCGTAGATTTGTGGTATGGGTTTAAATCTTGTTGGAAATTTTTTGTACATATGTGTATAGAACTTCATGTATTTTCATGATTGTAATAACGATGCATGTGTGTTGTTGTAATTAAATAATTTGTTTATTTAATTGCTTATTATTACCATGAGATATATCCACTTGAATTTACTATTAAAGAACTTTGAACGTTTAAAGTTCAAAATTAATTCTTGAATGGTGAGGGGAAACATACCCGTGACCTTCTTCGAATTCGAGGTTAATCAAGAACTTTATATCGTTTACAGTTATGGACGTATAGTAAATTATAATGTATTGCTGAAAACAAACTCCTTACACATTTTTTTTTATGATTCCCTATAGTCATGTCGATTGCTTCCAAATCCATTATCGCCGAGCTCAATAAGGATTTAAAGCTCAATGGTGATAATTATGATAACTGGAGCATGAAAATCCAGTATGTGCTTGAAGAACAAGAAGTGCTTGAGACCATAAGTAAAATTATGGTTGAACCTGAAACTGGCAACACCTCCCAGCATAGGCGTGATTTAGACGCCTACACAGTTTGGAAAAAGAAAAATTCTACTGCTCGACTCATCTTACTAAGTGCCATGATGGATGACATCACAAGGCAATTTCGTATGTTTGAAAATGCCAAAGGCCTGTGGGATGCACTTAAAGAAAGATTCGGGAAGCTTTCTGTTTCGAAGCTGCGAGCTTTGACTATTAGGTTTGATACCTACAAAAAGCGTCCTGATCATTCGATGAAAACACATCTCAGGCAGATGTCAAATATGATCAGTGGGCTAGCTGAGGCTGGCCACGTACTTAGTAACGAGCAGCAAATCCAAGCTGTCATTCGTTCCCTGCCTTCAAACTGGGAACACATGAAAATGACTCTTACCCATGCTGATAATGTTACGACATTTGATGACATGGCCCGTCACCTTGAGCTAGAAGAGGATCGCCTCCTAGCAATCAAAGTCCACCCAGAAGCACATGTGATTGGGTCTAGCTTCAGAGGAAGCAAGAGACAGATGGGCCGAAAGAGCAAAGGTAAGAAGAGCTGGGCCAACAAGAAAAAGAAAGCTGAAACTTCTGGAATTAATGAGAATAATTCTGGAAAGAAGAAACAACGAAAGTACAACATTTTAAAAGTAAAATGTTTCAACTGTCAACAGAAGGGTCACTTTGCAAAAGACTGCAAAGAGAAAAAGAAGGTACATCTTGTTCACTCATATGTGAGTAAATTATATGTATCCAGTACTATTCTTCTAACTGAAAGTCATCCTATGTGGGTGATTGATTCAGGAGCGACAGACCATGTGACAAAGGACCGTGGTACTTTTGTTGAATTTCGACGACTACCAGTTGGAGCAAAATCTATCTATGTTGGCAATAACGCACGCGTAAATGTCAACGGGATAGGAACATGTAGTCTGAGCCTGCGTGAAGGACGCACCCTACTACTACATGATGTATTATATGCTCCAGAGATTCGTCGGAATTTAATTTCTGTTTCAGCTTTAATGTCTCTTGGATTTCGTTGGGTGTTTGAGAATAATTCTGTTCAGTTATTTTTGGAACATGTTTTCTACGGTTCTGGTTTTAAATCAGATGGTTTTTTAATCATGAATGTTGATCTTTGTGATTTACCTGATTCGAGTTTTTCCTTTGCCACTTCTTCACACACATCTCAAGATGATGTTGTACTGTGGCATTCTAGACTGAGCCATATTGGTCAAGATCGCTTGAATCGTCTAGCTAAGGCAGGATTGTTGGGTAATCTAGAAAAGGCTATATTACCTACTTGCGAATGTTGTCTAGAAGGAAAACTGACAAGAAAACCATTTGGAAAGGGAACTAGAGCCAATGATCTATTGCAATTAGTCCATTCTGACATCTGTGGTCCAATGAATGTGAGGGCTAGACGTGGAGCATACTATTTCATCACCTTTATAGATGACTATAGTAGATTTGGTCAAATCTATTTGATTTCTCACAAATCTGAAGCAATAAGTTGTTTCAAGATATTTATGAATTATGCTGAGAATCAACTAGATCGAAAGATTAAGGCTTTACGAACTGATCGTGGTCGCGAGTATCTTTCTGATAAATTTAACGCTCTGTGTCAAGAAAAAGGAATTGAACATCAGTTGTCCATTCCTTATACACCTCAACAAAATGGGGTAGCAGAAAGAAGGAATAGAACCCTTCTTGACATGGTTAGATCTATGATGGCGGAGGCAAATTTGCCTATATCCTTTTATGGAGATGCGCTCCTTACCGCTACATATGTTCTAAATCGTGTCCCCTCTAAGTCTGTCACTACCACCCCTTACGAAATGTGGACAGGTCGGAAACCTGATCTGAGCTACTTAAGGCCATGGGGGTGTGCATCTTACGTCCATACTACCTCGAGTACATACGGTAAATTAGGACCGAGAGGTAAAAAGAGTATTTTTATAAGATACTCTGAAGTATCAAAAGGCTACATGTTCGTGGGCGAACTAGAAAATGGACAAGTGACAGAATTTGAATCACGAGATGTCACATTCTTGGAAAAAGATTTTCCAAAATTGGGAGAGGTGAGTCATGATCTTGCCTTATATGAAGTTATTGAGCCAGAATCATCTGGATCACTCCATCCGAGTGGGAGAATTGTGGAGGAGGAAAATCAAGTTTTTTCATCTCCAATTGATCCGGAAGTTCATGATCCAAATGATCAACATCTTAGTGGGAGTACTATTCCGATCTCCAGTGGGAGTATGGATTTTCCTCCCAGTGGGAGTACGATTCCAGGTTATGATGAATACATGAGAGATGTTTATCAAAATCGAGAAAATCGTAGAACTAAAAGACCTAGCATTCCACGCCGACGATTTGAGATTGAAGGTGCTGCAAATGCTTTCTTGGTATCATTAAGAAAATATGGTGGTCCAAGTGAGATTCTTTTAGCTATCCTACAAGATGAAGATGAACCTACAAATATTTCTGACGCTCTATCATCTCCCGAAAAGAATGAATGGGGTAAAGCAATGGAGGAAGAGATGGCTTCCATGAGAAAAAACCAAGTATGGGAACTGGCTGACCTACCTAACGGACGTAGGGCAATTGGGAATAAATGGATTCTCAAAATTAAGCGTAAAGCAAACGGAAGTATCGAAAGGTACAAAGCTCGCTTAGTTGCCCAAGGATTTAGACAACAGGAAGGAGTTGACTATGAGGAGACCTTTGCTCCTGTTGTTAGATTCACGTCCATTAGGATTATTCTGGCTATGGTGGCAAATTTAAACCTTGAGTTACATCAAATGGATGTTAAAACTGCATTTCTCAATGGAGAATTGGATGAAGAGATCTATATGGTCCAGCCAGAGGGCTACATCCAAAAAGGCAGCGAACATATGGTTTGCAAATTGAAACGATCAATTTATGGCCTTAAGCAGTCTTCTAGACAATGGTATATTCGTTTTCATAATACGATCATGTCGTATGACTTTAAAATGATAGACGAAGATCATTGTGTCTATATTAAGCACTCAGGTAAGAAGTTTGTCATAATTACGTTATACGTTGATGACATTCTAATAGCTGGAAATGATATGGGATATCTAATCGAGCTCAAAGCTTGGTTTTCGTCCAACTTTGAAATGAAAGATATGGGAGAAGCTGATTATATACTCGGGGTTAAGATCACGAGGAATCGTTCGAAGAGGTTATTATCTCTTTCACAAGAGACCTATATCCGCAAAGTAGTAGAACGATTCAATTGTAATGATAGTAATCCCAAATATGTCCCAATTGTTAAAGGTCACCATCTCAGTAAAGACATGTGTCCTAAAACAGCTCAGCAGGAGAGGGATATGATGAAAATCCCTTATGCCAATGCGGTTGGTTGTCTCATGTATGCAATGTTGTGTACAAGACCAGATATTTGCTATGCTGTTGGGATAGCGAGCAGATACCAGTCTAATCCAGGTATTGCACATTGGAAAGCAGTCAAGGGAATCATGAAATACTTGAATACGACTGCAGAGTACTCACTGTGTTATCAAGGTCAAGACCTGAAATTGAGAGGTTACACCGATGCTGATTGGGGTGGTGATGTGGACGAGAAGAAATCCACATCTGGATATGTCTTCTTGCTTGGCGGGGGTGCTATTTCATGGAGTAGCAAGAAACAGACGTGTGTCTCCCTATCAACTATGGAAGCTGAATATGTAGCTTCTGCAGCTGCTGTGCAAGAGGCAGTATGGTTGAAGAGATTCTTGAGCCATTTATTCCTAACCGACTCAAAAGAACCAGTGAGCTTATTTTGCGATAATCAAGCATCGATAGCTTTTGCTAAAGATCCTAGGTATCATAGCAGAGCAAAGCATATCGATATCAAATATCACTTTGTTAGGGATATGGTTGCGTGTAAGGAGGTGAGCATAAAACACATATCTACACAAGATATGGTCGCAGACCCAATGACAAAGGGTGTTGTTAGAGATGTGTTTGAGAAACATGTCAAATCCCTGGGTTTGCGAAAGTTTTAGTGTTTTGTGCTCATATTGTAAAGAATTTGTTGTTCAATATAATGTTGTTTTCAGCAATACGTGTTGTGTGAATGTTATGTAGGGTAACATTTACTAATGCATGTCGGACAGAAAAGTAGCCCACTCACACGGGTGTTTACCTCAGTGGGAGTCATGAGTTGATTCTTGATTGAGATGAGGCATGTTTTAGAACATTCTTAAATATCGAGTGCCTGTTCTAAAACAAGAGTGCTGTCTTGCTTAACTACAAGAGCAGTCTTGTTAAAGCGCAAGATTATAAGTAAGCAATAGTTGCTACATTAAATGAGTTCTTGGAACTTATTGGATTATATGGGATCCAATGGTAAGATGTAAGTGAAACTTACCATAATTCTGTCTAGATAGCCTAGAGTAGTCTTTGTGTAGACTAAAGCTGTTGTTTGTAAACATCGAAGCTGATGCTCTAGTATGGTGTTATTTGCGAAAGACATGTGCTCCTTTAACAGGAAAGAATACCATAGCACATGAATAGTGTCATGTGTGCTCTTCGACCTATGGATGGGAAATCAATTTTATTATTTAGTGATTTCAGTTTCCCTGGTGTGAGACCAACTCCGAAAACTATGGTTTCCGGAACTCTACCCTTAAGATCCTAAATATATTTTGGAAATATGATTCAGTGCTGCTAGCTTGGAAAGTCTTTAAAGGGTCATGTTTGATTCGACCTGGCAAGGCTGACTGGAAAAGCAGGCTGGATCATGATGGAAAAAATATTGTTAAGGGAGAAGGTTCTTTATTGATCACATTCGAATAGCTTCGTGGTTCACTGGTGCACCTATTGTATTGAGAGCAATACAATAGTGAACACGAATAGATTGTTTCAGAAATCACATGTGGAAACAAAGAATGTGAGATGAGACCTAGGGTAAGGCATACTTTACGTAATGGAGATATCGAGATGCTATCATTCAAGTGGCCGAAATGTGCTCTTGAGTTTAGCTACGTGCACTCGATGTATGCTGGTCGCACGAAATATTTGCCTATTACGATAAGAGAAAACATTGAATATGTTCAATCATGTGTGAGTGGGAGATTGTTGGAATTCCACCTTGTCCACCCATGATTCTCCATTAGTGGAGAAGCCACTTATGAGTGCTTTGGCACATAAAATAATACACCACCATAGTAGTGGGATTGTAGGTGAATCCTCTTCCTTTAAATGTGAGGAGGAAGAGGAGAAGTGGCAGGGGGAAGAAAATGAACGGACACACAAGAGAAGGATTGGGGATTAATACTTGATTAATCCCTGAATTCTCGATTTATCTCCAAGGCAAATAGAGGTCGTGGAAATTGTTCTTGACTCCGACATACCGTGAGCAAGAACCGACCGGTGACAAGAATCCGTTACGCTCCTGTGGATAACTGCGCTACAACAAGTAAGTGTGTTTACATTTTAACGAATTCATTCGTGAATTTATTTAACGTTAATTTGATTCAATTTCTAGATTGTAATTTGTTATAATCCACGTTATATATATGCGTATGTAATATGTAGAAATCTTCAGTTAGAATATGGTCGCTCTCCCTACTTCATTAGGACCCTATAATTTACTAGCTTCTGACTTTTTCTATGTGATTCTCGGATTCCTAATCGATAGCTACCTTATATTTTACCACATCGTCTATTCTATTTATTTATACCTGTGTGTCATTGAATTTAAGATTTAATGCTACTTCATCTATTCATGAGTTCACTTCCTGAAACCTCCAACAAATATTAAATTTTAAGTTTCACAAAATAATAAATATCTTGAACCCATTTCTGATCTAAATCCCCGAACTGATAATTCTTCATCTCAAGAATTCATTCCATTGACTTAGTTTTTTTTAGGCTACTTGGATACTCTAGTTAAAGGAGTTCCATAATCTTAAGTTTTCAACTCATCATAACTAAGATATTCTGTGTGCACGAAATAAGTTACTCATTTTTTTTATCCAATGATCTATGTAAGGTCTTGATTACTTTTTGTCAGAGATGGCAATACAATGATTTTCAGATTTTGGTTACAGCTAATTAACAAAAGAAACAATGCATACAAAAGAAACAATTTTTTCACGTACAAAATTAACAATACGATCAAGAGTATAAGCAAAGCGCATTCCAATTATGGTATATCCTATGTTTTTTTTTTTGCCTTTTTTTTAAGATAGTAAAATCACTAAAAAATTCAATGACTAAGTAATGTGCATTGTAATATGTGGTTATGGAACTTTGTAGAATCGTGTATACATTAAGTAATTATCAAGTATGAGATTTAGGAACCTAGAAAAACTATAATAAGGAACTTAGATGCTCGTACAAAATTTTTTAGTACTAGAATTAAAGTTGTAGCTCATATGATTGAGTTTAGTGGTGTAAATTACTATTAGTAGCTACTGCGTTTTGTAACTATTATTGTAGAGTACCTTTTATAGAAAATAAAATAAATTGCCTGATTGTTCCTCTTATCAAGAACGAGCAAAAGTCAATCAATATTTTTTTTAGGAGTATTTTGCTTTAAATCTTTTTTTATTATCTATCTATTAAGTTTTTTTTACTTGATAATTAACAAGTACTGAAATTAAATTACTATTTACAATTAATCTTTCAATTTACTCGTCTTATGTCAAACCTAAACACAAATTTAAGAATACAAACCAGTAAAATTATTCTAGCAGCCAAGTGACACACAAATAATTATTGTAATTTATGAATTTATTAGTTTTGTTAAGCATCGTATAATTAATAATTTGGAACTGCATTTCTTTTGATATGTTTTATATATTCAATTTAGACCAATGATTTTATTTACTAGTTCTCCTGTAATCTGTCTACTGTTTGTTATGAGAAATAAAATAAAATATGCAAACGTTTGTTTCACACTAACACATATCAGTACGAAACTTCATTAGAAACAATATACTTCAGGATACACAATAGAAACAATGTTACGTTTATCACTAGTTAAGACAAGACAGTAAGAAGAAGATAAAAAAATTACAAGGCGACAACAAATGCCTTTCTAATAGGAACCCAAGAACTAAAATTACCTATGGGATAATCTGGTACTTATGGAGTTGTCTTTTTGATGTACACTTTGGTGAACTTTTTGGTAAAATATAATAATTTACTTATAATAAACAACTAAAGTTACTTATGCGATGAATATCCTACATGAATGGAGGAGGCTAATGCTCTCCTGAAGTAGAACAAAGTCCTAGAACCATCTAGAAAACCTTAACACAACGAAGGCACCAAAGTTTCCATAGCAACAGAACTGACGAACTATCAAAAGCAAAGCATGAAAGTGAGACCAATCTAACATAATTCAAATGAGTAGAGATCTTCAAAATGCAAATGAGAGTTTTCAAGTTCACTGAGCCTACTGGTTAGCTACTAGTCTTGTAACTCAGAATGATTGTGTAACCATTGGCCATTGACAATGCAGGTAAGACTTCAACAAGTTTGTCTACATGTCATGCAGAAGTAAAAATACCTACGCGTTAGATTTTTTTTTTCGTTCATCGCTCTATATTCTACATTTTACTGTGACAACATGAAGCTGATAACATGAATAGAAAATGTACTCTAAGCAATGAACAAATAAATTGCAGCTCGGTTTGAAGCAACATGAAAACCAACAACACATCTTATCAACAAGATCATTGATATAGACTTGGCTAGCAAATTGTATTTCAAGTAATCGGTTCAAATAAGAGCCAAAACAATGTCTCATAATAAACATCACTAAAATTACCTCATTCACCTGTTCATGCAGACAATCTAATTTATGAAGAGCCTTCTAGTACTTGAAAACCTAATATGCAAAGACAGCAGTAAAATTAAAGATGCACGTAAATAAAATATGTCGATTTAGGGAAGTTGAGGCCGAGTTGTCGAGATAGCGGCCTGCAGACTCGAATCGTCGAATTAATCAGAGACATTGTATTAGTTAAGATAGAATTACTCTTCTACCAATTGATTTATATATTTTTTGGTAGTATGAATCTTGCTAATTATTCTAGCTAAATACCCATCTTGTAATTAATGTGGGTGTTAATTAATTTGATTTGAATATAGATGAGATTTTAGGTGTCAATTTATGGTGACCACTTACAATATAAAAATCATGTAGCAAGTGCATACTTTTGAGAGAAATGTTGCTTAAAAGCCATATATTAATTAAGTAGTAATCATACATTAGAGCAAATGCATAGCAATGAGAGCAAATGACAGAAATAGAAACGCTAGACATAATACAATGGATACAGCTAGGATGAGTTAATGGTAGCTAGGTAGTTAAATAGTCTACATCTCAATGCCATGGATGTTCTTGTCAATTTAAAATATTGTACCCAATTAGACTCCGACTTGGCGATAATTGCCAAATCTCTTAGATGGACAATAAAACCATGTACCTCATATCTCCCGGGGTATAATTTCAGGTTCAAATAAGAAAAGATGCCCACATGTATCAATTAGAATGTAAAAATATTTTATCGAATGTACAAAACCCTCTTAAGGAAGCAAAATATTAATCCAATAGTATTAATCATTTAGAGCAGCGCCGAATTCGGACCACCAGACTTCTTCGTGGCCGCACCTCTTTCTCACGGCCTTCCTCTATGTATTTGTAGAAATGCTTGCCTAAATCTTTCAAGCTTTCTAGGTTGTGCTCACCAAGTGTTCGAGGAAATTTCAAGTAGAACTTTGGCCTTGGGTCTTTTGAATTCCAAAATTCCAATACTCGTCCCGGTTGCATCGAATTTTGAATTCCGAATTTCGTTCATACCAATTGCAGAACGATATGATCAACAATGATGTTTTACGATATTTTATAAATACTTTTATTGATTAATGATGTATCATTTTTTGTTCATACCAATTGCAGAACGGTATGATCAACAATGAAAAAGAAGTCATGGAATATGACGAATATCGTATTTTCAACCAACAAATAGAAGAAAATATAAAAGAAACCAAACCTTATGCATGGCATAATCTGAAAGAGATCAAATATGTATTACATCCTTTAAATTGATTTATATTGTGCTTTTAAGCGTAACAAATGCTTCTGCAGCTAAACGAACTCTTTTTTATTATACAGTGGTTCTTCCCATGGATTGAAAAAGACCACTTCAGAATATTTGTGATCGACAGTTCTTCCAAATGTGGTTTGATTTTGGACAGCATGCGACGAAAGGAAAACACTTGATATAGAGAAAAAAAATTCAGCGCCTGTTTACTCAATTTTTTATCGAAAAGCTTGATTGGTTTGATTTTTGTGATCTTCAATAAAAAGTCTTATCAAAAGCTCCTCAACAAAAGGACAATTACAGCTGCGGCGTATTCACCATTTTATACGTAGAGACATGTAATGATAAATGGGCACTAGAAGGTCCACCACCGGAGTTGCATAAGGAGTGGGCGAACCAGGCTTATATTGATGACAGGCGAAAACTTATATTGACGAGAAGCTTAATCCGTCCACAAAATATAATTCTTCACAAAGTTCAGGAGAAGGTAAAGATATGGAAATATAATGCCTCGCCCTCTCATATCTTTGCTGATGACCCTGATGAGGAGCCCGCTAGGGTCAAGCTTTTACCGGTTGGGCTGACCGGTAGATGAAGTCTTAATTTAACTTTAAATTGGTCAATTCGAATGCTAGGAATGGGAGCATTGATCCCTCTTATCACGACTCACGAGAGTCCTGTGCAAATTAAGATTTTATCTGTACTTGTAAAAAAAAATTAAGATTCCATCTGTGAAACAGCAAACTTGCTTGCTAGCTAGTTCCTACTCTCCTAAGGAAAAGAAAAACAAACACAAGAGAACTGATTAAGCATGGGAAAGGACAGGAACATAGGAGTGGCCATGGATTTCTCCAAGGGGAGCAAGTTGGCTCTCCTGTGGGCAGTCGATAACCTGGTGGAGAAGGACGATACCCTTTTGATCATCCCCGTCAAGGCTCCCGGAGGAGCCGAGTCTCGCAACCTTCTCTGGTCAACCACCGGCTCCTGTCAGTTCAATTCACAGCACTTCATTGCATAGTGAAAAATTATCTAGTGAAGGATGATGCCAATGATCGTTTGTTTGTTGCAGCTTTGATCCCGTTGGTCGAGTTCCGCGACAAGGAAGTAGCGGCGAAGTACGAGATCGACCTTGATCCCGAGGTTTTGGACATGTTGGACACTGCCTGCAAGCAGAAACAGGTAACCATGTGGTTATATTGGGTGCAACATGGCGAATCGTGCTCCGTCAAAAGATAGATTGCTCTGGTACCATGTTAGAATCTCATTTTCGTGTAGGTGATGGTGGTGGCTAAGGTGTACTGGGGGGATGCAAGGGAAAAACTGTGTCACGCAGTTGGGGATCTTAAACTTAATTGCTTGGTCATGGGAAGTAGAGGCCTTGGCAGCATTCACAGGTACATTGATGGATCCATATTTGATTGCTAGTTGTCGGAGTTGGTTGATCCAATTGCCCGGTTGTGATCCGAATTGATCGTTGGAGACTTAACCTTGATGTTGTTTGGATCCAACAGGGTATTGCTTGGGAGTGTGACCAACTACGTGATGGCAAATGCGACATGTCCCGTGACGATCGTCAAGGATCATACTTCTCATGCCTGATCAGAAGTGTTTCGACGATGGTTTTGACTAATCACATGAATTTGATGACTATAATCGCTACTTCGATATTCGTTTTGCTGCGAGGATTGGTTTCGATGTCTTTTATTATATATGTTGTAATTCTTATCAGGAATAAAATTGCAGTGAACTCAGAGCATCTGCAATCTGCACCCTGTTATTCTGTACATTTGGCATTAGACATATGTGCTTTTGCCGCATATTATGCATATGATCATCTGATTCGGGTTGTCTAAATATCGACAGTCGCTAGGATTAGCAATAGCCATTACTTAAAACTTCCACAAGTTTGGAAGAACTTACCAAGTAGCTGAGAAACTGCATCACTTCATTAAGATCTGTTGTCTGATTTTCGACGTAAATTTTGCATTGATCATCTAATTCGGGTCGTCTAATTATTCAGAATCACTTAGAATTAGTCGTTGTCATTAGTTAAAACCACCATAACTTTAGAAGAGTAGGCCAGGTAGCTAAGAACCGAAACACTTGATCAAGAAGGCAGGCTTTATTTCACAAGCAGACGGACTTCTAGGTCTCTCCTATAACACAGACTCCATTTATTTGGAACACAAAAAGAACAGCAACAACATCAAGACACAAGATCGTCTACTTCGAAACAGCTTTCGCGGCCTCCGTCTCGATTTGAGCTCGAACATAGGCAAGAAGACTGTCTCTGGGGGCCGAGGACTACACCTGTCTCTGGGGGCCCAGAAGCGAGCCACGGCTCTTTGATAAGGGTCCTTAGGCAATAGAGGATATGTGCTTGGCCATGCCTCGTCTATGTACTCGAGGATGATCATGGACTCTGGAATTGGATTCCCATTGTGTATGAGCACTGGAATTTTCTTGTGAACTGGGTTGCTCTCCAAGAGCAAAGGGCTCTTCTTGTCGGGGTCTATTTCCTCCTCTACGTACTCGAATCCACCCCTTTAAGCCTAAAAGCCAATTCTATTCGACGACTATAGGGACTCGACCAGAATCCCAACAGCTTCACTTCTTCGGTAATTTTTTTGGGATCAATTAGGACTTGGAAATGGTGGGAAGTAGCAAAGTGACTAATTGGAATTTGATATATAGGAAGGTGCTTGTATTGACTTTACCTTTTTATAAAGAGGATGTTGAATTCAGAGGTTTTCGAAAAATACGTCATTGGTGGCGTCATGCTTTTTTGTTTAATTTTTCTTTGGAGTCAAAAGTTCAGAATATTATATTGCGAATAATCCCAATGAGGTCAAGTGATTTTTGTCTCCTAACAATATACCAAGCTGTACTAATCTGTGTAGAATCAGCTATAAATTTAAAAATTAGTAAAATCTAATAAAATCATATATGTTAATTTTATTTATTAGCGTCAAACCCCATATATTAAAATTGACCAAGCCCATATATTACAAGCCCAAAGATTAAGTAGTGAGCCCACCGTTAATTTTTTGAAGGGGAAAAGATATGAGAAGTGAGAACAGGAGGGAATCAGATTTATGCGTGAAAAGATAAAGAAATGAGTACACCGAGTTCCGCCTCAGACAGAAGCACCCGCGAGTAGGATTGAACGAAACGGATGTGAAAATGTCAGCTTGAGTGACGTAAAAATTGCTGAAATTCCAATATCCCGAAACTTAAAGGTTCTTTGGTAAAGTTCGTCCTATAAGATTAATCCGGGCCTAAAATCATGCCGAAAGACGCAATCAACAGATAACATGTAAATATTCCGGTACTACATTCTTTGATAACGAGGGACGGGGAGAGTTTTGTTATGAATTTTTCTTATTTAGTTCGACTTAAATTAATTAATTCAATATTCGGATATACTCGAAAAAAAATATGTGCAATAAGGACATCACTCCCTTCACGCATTACCCCACCTTCCTTATCAAGCTATGACCCATAAGTTCTCTTTCCCTTAAAGACACTCCATAGCCTTGTTCTACGACTCCAACCACTCCAATTATATGCTCGCATCTCCCATATCTCTAACCAATCCTTCGATATCCTGTTGGCTAATCTATCCTCCCCCGTCCCTTGAGACCAACAAGAAATAGTGCGGAAATATTCACCTGTTATCCATCGACTACCTCTTTCAGCCAGTTCTTATACCCTAATTCACCCTCTATGGACGAACCTTGCAAAGGAGTCCGTTAGTTTTTTCGGGGCATTGGTTTCTCCCCTTCATCTCCTCCCCTATGTTAAAAGCAATGTCACGAACCATCTCCAACCTCAAACTAACCTCGACGACAAAAATCCACCTCACGGCTCTAGACGGTATTGTAAACGTCAACTCTCTATTCACATTAGGCCTCTTCGTGGGCCTGACATGGTCTCCTCCTTCGACAACCACCACCCTCGTCAAAACCCCGGCCTGCGCCGCCTCCTCCTCCAAGGCCGAAGACCTCGTGTCGTTTCACGTGTACTCCTTCAGCTCCTTCCTCTTCTCCAGCCTCGTTGCCTTGGCCCTCAAGCAAACCATCAGGGCCGTGGACGGAGAGGAAGCCCATAATACTGTTGGTAGGGTGCCACGTGTCCTTATGGGCCACATAAATTTGGCGGCCCTAAGGGTTGGGACTTTGGTTTCCGGGCTTGGATCCGTTTCGGGATGTGGGTTTCTGACGATGGCGTTAGTGGATCTGGTCCAGATTAAGTTGGGCTCGTTGGGCTGTGGGAGCTTCCACAGTTGGGCCGCTGTTGGGCCTCTGGTCGTTTTGGTTCCCTCCGCTTTGGTTTTCTATCTGGGCCTCGTGCTTTATGCATTTACTTGTTGAGTATTATCAATCAAGAAGGTAAAACGAAAGTAAATTAACATCGTGTATCATTTATTTTTGTTAATAATAAAGTCCTGGCTGTACCAATGGATACCAACTGGCGAGAGAGTTATTTTAATTTAACCAAAAGTTTTATTTAGGAACTTGTCAGTGAGAAAAAAAAAGTGTGAATTGCTCTTCATCGGGGAAAACGAAAGTAGATGCCTCAAAATTCAAAGATAATAATTTGGAGAAAGTCTACATAAGTACTTTGTAGTTTTACGCTTTCACAAAATAGTACCCTATAGTTTTTAGTTGGTAATTCGGTCCCCATTATTTAAAGTAATCCCACCCCTTCCTCTACCCCTTCTTCCTCCCTCTCTACCTCCTGCCTCTACCTTCGTTCTCAATTGGCTGGGTAAGAGAGAACAAGGAGGAACCCAGATGGAGACACCGCCCTCTGCTTCGTCTTCGTCGATCATAACCCCAAAGACGATTCTGACCTCCGCCACCCAATTATTTACCAGCCTAACCTCCCGCTTTGCCTCCCTCGAGTAAACCCTAGCCGAGAAGAACCAGTCCCTAGACTCTGCCGCTGCCGCCTGGGTTTAATGAGCTCAAGGAGGCGGCTCTTGCAGACCTCGCCGGCGACAATGCGGGCGCCGGTGGGAAGCTCGGGGACTTCCGGACGGTGGGGTTTCGGGTGTGGACGCTTTCAACGACGAGGGCACATTAGGAAGCCGCACAAAATCCTTCATTTTTTTGTTTTTTTTTTGCCTCCCTCGTATGGACGCCTTCAACGACGGTGTTCTTCCCTTTTCTTTTTTTTTTAGAACAAAATCCTTCGTTTGCTCCTTAATTATTATCTCAAAATAATATACTAAAACCTAATCCTTAATGGTATTATAAGGAGGAAGGAGGGTGGAGAGATGGCGGTCATTTCTTTGTTTTGCTCTCTCGGTGGTTTCACCTTCATTTGGTTTCAATTTGTTTTGCTCTATCGGTCATTTCTTTGTCGAACGAGGGAGGAGGAGGAGGGGGGGAGAGGAAAAGGAGGAATGTGCATGTGCTGGTGCAAATATCAGCGCATACCGAATATCTCTTCGGGAGGATTGTAAACATGCTTTTCAGGAAAGATCTCTTCATAATCTTGCTTAACTTTATTCCTAAGAAGAGGATGTGGCAGAAGACCCTTCAACAGAATCCTGAATGGCAACTCCTCGGGCGGATCCGGTGATTTCTTCATGTCCTCGTACATATTCATTGCATCAGCGGGAGAACCATCCCTTAGAAATCCCCTGATAGCTGCAGTATACATCTGAGAATCCGGGTGCAAATTCTGTTTCCTCATGTCCTCCCTCCCATAACCGCATCGCTTCATCCATCTTCTCGCTCTTAGCCAATGCTATGATCAAGTCCTTGTATAGATACACATCGGGCTTATACCAATCTTGTTTCCGAATCAGCCGAAAAATCTGCAAGGTCAATGATTTCCACTTCAGCTTAACCATAAAAGAACTATAAACTCATGACAGATGACAAAATTGGATAAAGAAAGAATTAAACCCCAAAACCCTCAAAATTTCTGCATTAAGCATCCGAAATACACTATTGATAAAGCTAATCACTTGAGGCGTGAACATTCATATTCTTTGAAGCATTTTGTCGAACATTTAGAAGACAGATCCTATCTCGCACTAAAACACAGAACTACTAAAAACCCAAAAACAAAAGCGACCTCGTCTAAGGAAACACCAAGAAGACCGATCAGGGTGGGTAAAGCAACAACCTTGATGGCCAAAGCGACATCGTCTTCCCGCTCGAGCTCGTCGTTCTTGAACCGCTTCAACCCCGAAAAGGGCTTCTTTCCCTATCAGTTTCTTCCCCCTCCATAGGGGTCCCTTCGGCCTCGCGTCGTGGTATTGCCTCGAACCCTGGGGGTTCGGGTTGGTCCCGCGGGCCGGGTGCGGGGGATCGGGTACTGGAGCTTGGGCAATTGGGTTTCGGATTAGGGTTTGAATGAGTTGAGTTTTTGTGAAGTTTGGGAATTTTGATCTGGAAATGGCCATTTTGGAGGGCTTTTGCTTTTGCTTTTGCTCGGAGAAGGTACTAAAGAGGGTTTATGCTTTTTAACGGTTGGAACAATGTTTCTGTTGGGGTAAAAATACACATATGATTAATAATCTTTTAAAAATTTGCAGATTCACCCTGCAGATTTGCAGTGGCACTCATGGGAGTTGCTGCAGGATCAAAACTGTTGTCTCGCCACATCATAGGTTAACTAATAATAATCAACAAAAATCACGACAGTTACAAGTATCTTTTTTGTGTGTGGAAGGGACAGATACAAGTATCAGCCGGACTTTTTCCCAATAGAAGACGCTGGTTTTTATTGGATTAATATAAATTATAAGTTTGTTTGGTGACTCACTCAACAACATCGTCAATCAAAGGTGGAATTCGGTTGGGTTGTATTGTGTTGACAATGATGGGGGTGTTAACTGTATTGTGTTCACAATGATGGGAGTCCTAATACTGTGAAGGCCGTCAGTCCATACGAGTGCTGCAGATTCGAATAAGCCTGTTGCGAAACCTCTCCCCGAAACGGTGACGTTAAACGATTTCTTCTCCTTTAACAAGTTGAAGGAGAGGACCTCAGGTTCCACTTTAACGATGAAATTCCGAGCTGGTGAAACAGTTGCCTTGTACACGGAATTGGCTCGTCCAACGTTGGTGACTACTCTATTGAACCGAAGCACGAATGGTTTGTTTTCTACCACTGTAGCTGTCAAAGAAGGGTAGTTGAAATCCAAGACCGGATCTTGTTCACTTCGTGTTGGGCAACTGCTATTGTCTCCTGTGATCGCTCGGAGCTTCTTTTCGTCGAAGCCAACACGACAAAGCAACTTCAAGTAATCTTCTTTCAGCGCCTCGTAAACTAGACCGGGCTGAGTTGCCTTAATGGGATTAACATGTCCAGACCCGTATGCGAATTCACCCTGCAGATTTGCAGTGGCACTCATGGGAGTTGCTGCAGGATAATATAATTATTAGATGCAAAGTAGATAACCAAAAGTTTATTGAAAAGCGATCTTCTATACGTCATATGCCATACTCTATATGCACGTGTTAGTAATACCATATAGCTAGATTCTAAAGTGGTATCATAGTGACTGATTTCATGGCCCATTGTTGTTGCACGACGTCCGTGTGGTACAAAAAGTAGTGTCAAGCCGTTCAAATTTCAGGTTGCTATGCCAAATAAGCTCATAATTACCCGTTGTCATGATGGCCGATTGGATGGCAGAAGGAGACCAATCGGGATGAAAAGATTTAACGTAGGCAGCGACGCCAGCAACGTGAGGACAAGCCATTGATGTTCCAGATATGAAGTTATATGTTACTTTTCGCTTGTCGGTAGGGTTCGGAAAATTGCTTGCTGGAGCGACAGGGGAATATCCAGCCAAAACATCTACTCCAGGAGCACTCACATCGGGCTGCAAAGCGATGTCAACATAGTTTTAATTCTAAACCGGCCACACACAAATGCTCAATTAATTGGCAAGAAGGAAGCAAATACCTTCATGATTTCGTGCAAAAGCGCATTGGGCCCGCGTGAAGAGAAGGAAGCAACTATAGGTGCAGAAGGGTCCTCAATTACTTCACTTGGCAGTATGGTTCCTACAGGATCTCTGCCAGGACATGACTCGTAGTTAATCCGCTGAATGCAAGAATGATTTGAATCCCGCCAACAATTGACAACTTACTTCGTTGAGTTCACATATGATACGGCCACTTCATAATCTGCATTACTTACGGCAACTCCAGGAAATGGGACAACATAAGAAACATCCGCAACGGATTTATAGATGATTCCAACAGCAGCACGTTCAACACTTAAGGAAACATCACTTGAGCCAGAACCCACCACTATTTTCCCCTTTACTGCCAAACTGTCATAAGAAATTGATAATTTTTTACCAAAAAACATTTCCAACGAAGAAATATTGTAAGCTTTTCTGAATTGGATTGCATAAAGTACCTTTTAGAGTCGTCCACAAGTGGAAAGTTGGTTCCATTTAAGCTAAACGAATTAACTGACCTCCCCTGATGAAGTCGTCAGCCAGATAATGATCGTTAGTATGTGTCTCATATTTCAGACATAAGTTGCGATATGTCTACTGTGATAGTATATGAAAAGAAGAGGACGGGGTACATACAACTAGAGTCCTTCCGTTCCCAAGAACCGCCTTATCGATGATGCGACGATCCATGCTACTCGCTGCAACAGAGATCATCCATGGCGCAACACTTGTAGTGAGTCCATAGGTAAAATTACCATCATTGCCTGCAGCAGTGACTGTAAGAATTCCTTTGGCCATTGCATGAAAGGCACCAATTGCAATGGGATCGTGATCGAGGGGTAAGGGCCCCCCGCTAAATCCTATAGATACACTTAGGATGTCAACTCCATCTGCAATAGCATCGTCAAAAGCAGCCAATATGTTTGATATGGCACACCCAGAATCACAAGCTTTGTATGCAGCAATCCTTGCCGATGGAACACCTCCCCTGGCTGTGCCTTTTGCTAATCCATAGAAGGAAATATTTTTTACAGCAACACCTGCCGCAATCGAGGCAGTATGGGATCCATGGCCTTCCTCATCCCTTGCTGACTTCGCCGAGCCATAATATCTAGCTCCAATCAACTTGCTACAAAGAAAACAATTGTTTGAAACTGATTAAATCCAATTGTGTATGTACTGATATCTTTAAATCATGATTTAAAATGCTTTGTAGATAACTCACTTGTTGCAAGTAAAGTTGACGCCGCCTTTACAAGCACCCTTCCACTTTTTCGAAGGAGGACCAAAACCTTTATCACTAAAACTTGGCAGTTCTGGCCATATTCCAGTATCGATAACTCCGATGATAATATCGCTCTCTAACTGCGGATTTCGACGTGCTGTCTCCACGAGCCCCAAGAAATCCCAAGACCTTGTGGTTAAGAGATCATACTTCCTATCAGGAAAAACAGAGACTACATCTTCCATGCCTGAATCATTTACAAAATCAAAGTAAAACTGAGGTCCCACCTTAATTACGGCATGACAAAATCCATATTTTTTTTTACTCACCAGATAACTCTTCTACTTCACTACGAGTTAGCTTGGCAGCGAATCCATTGAAACTTCTATTGTAACTTCTAATCATCAGGTTTTTATGAAAGCTGGATCAAAGAGACAAGAGTGTTCATGAAAAATTATAGATGGGACCAAAGAACATCTTAATAGTTCCTGTAATTAATATTAGCATTATACTTTTGGCCGACAGCTTTTTGGAGCAAGCTAACATGGTGAGACGATGCTGTGTATAGTTGATTTCTCGGAAGTGACCCCATATACACAATATACACCTGCAAATCATTCACATTAAAATGTCAACTAACACTTTGGGACATATCTGATGTTATATAAATTTTGATTTCTGCGTTCGGATAGAAATTTGCCTTCCGTTCTTCGCTGGCACCAGTGAAAGTCTGACTTGCGAAGAGGGCGAGTAGAGAGGTTAAACTAACAAGCACCAAATATGTGAAGTTAGCCATTTTCAGAATAGAGGGAAAGAACGACGCTGTCTTGGTCTTATAGATGTATTAGGATGATGAACATGACAACCAGAACCATCCGAATCCATTTCATTTGGTGCAATTGTGCCAAGATTGGAAGGAACCCAAAGAATTACATGTAAGATCCATTTCATTTGGTGCAATTTTGCCAAGATTGGAAGGAAACCAAAGACTTCCATGTAAGTTTTGAAAATTACGGATGATTAATAAATTCGGATTTTAAATATAGGTTGTTACAATTTTATAACATCTCACATTAATTACTCAAATCTTTTATGTCCATTAAAATTCTCATTGAATTATAATTTTACTCGCAAAGTTTTGCTCAATTTTTCCAACAGTTTGAACGCAATGTGCTTTTACTAGAGTAATATGTGGGTGGAGTCTAATGATTCATTATATAGTGGGTCTATATTTATTCCGATGTGAGATTCATATTCTTACATATTCTTTGGGCTATCTCAAAGAAAGTGCCACGGAGTCGTGTGAGGTTAGGATCTCTTTTTTCAACTCAAAATTTTAAGACAATAAACATGTAAATTTTTTGCACTTGTTATAATTTGGGTGGCGAAATCTCCTCCTCACACAAACATGGTTTTATTCGATCAAATTTATTGTCTCATCACATCATAGGTTATCTAATAACAACAATCAACAAAGATCGCGACAGATACAAGTATCAGACGGACTTCTCAATAAAAAAACTCGCCGATGACTAACGGGCCACCGAAAAACTTCTTGCAATGTGCATCACATTTACCCTACTTGCATCCGACGCCTCCTTAAAACGTAACGGTAGCCCCACAAGGAAGTTTTTTTTCCCGAGCAACTCTCATAATCTGCACTCTACATAAATTGCATGGTTTAAAGATGTCTGCAATTACAATTGACTAAATTTTCGTCAATGTGGTGTGTCTGATTCAATATCTTAATAATTTATATGTATAATACAAACATCGTTTGTGTGTATATTAAAAGACTAATACCATGCTAGCAAATTCAATGTCAAAATGTTGATTTTTTTTCGATAAGTAGAATTTTAAACCGGCATTGTCTCCGATTTCAAAGTCTACATCCTATTATTTACTATTAGTAAATACGCACGCGCGATGCGAGTGCTGTTCTATTTCAAAATTCGTAAAATAAATCTTTCAATATTTTCTTTTTTAAGCTGTAGAAAAATAAAAAAGAATGGGGTCGGAGGTTCCGGGAGTCGGGATCAATGGTTGGGGGGTTCGGAGTCAGGAGATCCGGGGTCGGGAATCTCGCAGTCCAGTGGTTCGATGGTCCGGGGGTTCGGGGTCAGGGGTCCATCAGTTCGAGGGTCCGAGATTCGGTGGTCCGATGGTCCAATGGTCTACAGTCCGGGGGTCCAGGGACCGTGGTTCAGTGTTTCGGGGGTCCGTAGTCCATGGTCCGGTGGTCTGCGGTCCGAGGGTCTGTCGTCCTTGGTCCGATGGTCCGGGGTCCATGGTCCGAGTGTCTAACGGTCCTGTAGTCCAGGGATCTGTGGTCTGGTGGTGCAGGAGTCCGTGGTTCAGGAGTCCGGGGTCCGGTGGTTCGCAGTCTGGGGTCCAGAGTTCGGTGGTCCGATGGTCCGGGGTTCAGGGTCGGGAGGTTCGATGGTCCGAGGGTCCGTGATCCGATGGTCCGGGGGTCCGTGATACGGGGGTTCGGTGGTCCGGTGGTCCGAGGTTTGTAGTTCGGTGGCCGATGGTCTGGTGGTCCGGGGTCCGAGGGTCTAGTGGTCCGGGGGTCTGGTGGTCCGAGGATCTATGGTCTGAGGTTCGTAGTTCGATGGTCGATGGTCGATGGTCTGATGGTCCAGGGTCCGGGGGTCTGGTGGTCTGGGTGTTGGTGGTCCGGGGTCCGTAGTTTGGTGGACCGGTGTCCATGGTCCGAGAATCCGTAGTTCGATGGTCCGATGGTCCGGGGTCTGGTGGTCTGTGGTCTGGGGGTTCGATAGTCCTAGATCCATGGTTCGGTAGTCCGGGTGTCCTAGGGTCCGGAGGTCCGTGGTCTGGTGGTTTCAGGGTCGGTGGTTTTGGGTTTTGGGTTTGGATTTTGGGTATTGGGTTTGGGTTTCTGGTTTGGAATTTGGGTTTGGGGTATTGATTTTGGGTTTTTTTTAGAGAAATAGATATGCTTCATTCATGCTCAAAAATCAAGTGACGTATTACATCCTGTCATTAGCTAATACATCAGTAATAGCGGCAGGTTCAGAAAAAAGAATCAACGGAAAGGACGAGAATAGACAAGGAATTTTGGCCATAACGTGAGCCGCCTCATTAGCAGAACGGTGAACGAAGCAGAACTGAACTTGTTCCAGGGGTTTCGAAGCTGCGAGATAGTCTCCAATGATGACAGCCAGATCACTTCTATCGTCTCATCGTTGTTTCAAAGCTTGCACCACTGGCTGACAATCTGATTCTAGGACCACATTAGTAAGGCCCAAAGAGGCAGCCAATTCCATCCCGACTTTGCACCCATGCGCTTCCAGCAGAGTTGGATGATTGACAAGGGGAAACCGACATATGGCTCCGGCTACAAACTGACCTGACGAATCTCGTACTACCGCACCTACTTAGCCTCCTCCTCCCGAGACTAAGCCAGCGTCTGTGTTTATCTTGAACCAATCCATTTCCGGAGGGTGCCAACGATGAAAAGTAGAACTGCACTGCACAGTTGACTGCGGGTTGGCAAGAAAGTAATCCGCACCCATCTTAATAGCTTTTTCCAATTCTTTCTGGTAATTCAAATTGGCAAGGTCTTCAAAAATAATGAGATTGCGGATTTTCCATACAGCCCATAGACTTGCCACTACACGGACTTGGGATTCCACTTCCCTAATCTCTTCAAGTAACTTACTGCATGCTTCATGAAAGGGGAGGTCTCTATAAGGTTGTAAATTGACCTGTACACTAGAAAGCCAAACCTTAGAGTGTGGGCAAGACAGGAAAAGATGATGTACTGACTCTGGAGATGCCTGACAGAGAGGACAAGAGCTATCTGTTAACAAATTTCGATGACGAAGGTTCTCCCGCACCGGTAGATTATCGTCGATTGCTCTCTATAGAAAGTTTCGGAATCGTGGAGGGCATGGTAAGTGCCAGAGTTGAGTCCATTGAAATTTCCTGGAATCCATTGTGTTAGGCATATTAGCTGCAAGCCACCAGGCCTCAAAGTCAGCATGATAGCCTTTTCGAACACTATATAATCCATCTTCAGAGTGGCGCCAACGGATGGTATCAGGATGGTGTCTTGAGCTGACTTGGATTGCTAGAATCTTGCTTACATCTTCTTCGTGGAAGAGCTTATGCAGCAGAGTCATGTTCCACTCATATCCTGATTCAGTAAATAGTTCTGAGATGATCATAGTAGCATCTGAGCCAGGGAACATGTACTTAGGATGGCCTAGCTCCGATTCTGGCAGCCACCTGTCATGCCAGATGTTGATGTTGTGTCCATTACCTACTCTCCATTCCAGTCCTGGCGCTAAAAGAGATATTCCTTCCATAATACTGCGCCAGGCATGGCTTGGATGATATCCCAATGGCGCCTCTAACACCGATACCCGAGGAAAATATTTAGCTTGTAGCACACGAGTAGTTAGGGAGGAAGGGTTGCACAGTAGTCGCCACGCCTATTTGGCAAGCATGGCGCGGTTAAAGTTGTGCAGTCTCCTGAAACCCATACCACCTTCTCGTTTGGAACGACAAAGTCTGGCCCAGCTGTGCCAGTGCAGCTTCCTTTCTCCGTTAGCGCTCCCCCAGAAAAAATCACATAGTTTCTTTTCAATCCGATCACAGATGTCAATAGGAATAAGGAAGCAACTCATGATGTATATTGGAATGGCCTGCAAAATAGATTTAATCAGTATTTCTCGACCTGCACGCGAGAGAGAGCAGACCTTCCATCCCGAAATCTTGACTAAGACCCGATCTTCCAGTGAAGCAAATACTGCCTTTTTGGAGCGGCCAATGATAGTCGGGAGGCTGAGATAGATATCATCATCAGTGGCAAGGCGCATCCCTAGTCCATTCCTGAGATGCTCCGTGATCTGAGAGGGCATATTTCGGCTAAAAGTGATGGAGCTTTTTTGAATATTGACCTTTTGACCTGAAGCTGATTCATATAGAGATAATAGCCCCATAATATGTTGGATTTCTCTAGCTGAGGCTCGAGCAAAGAGTAGTGAATCATCTGTAAAGAAAAGATGAGTGACTGGGGGGCATTCCTGGAGATCTTGATCCCATGTATCTGACCTGTTTGTTCCGCATGTATAAGTAGGGCCGCAAGACCCTCAGCACAGATAAGGAAGAGATATGGAGATAGTGGATCACCTTGTCTCAAGCCTCTGCTTGGCTGGAAATAATCCCCCACTTGTCCGTTCACCTGGATGGCGTATCGAACAGTGCAGACACATCTCATGATTAGGCCGATGAAACTCTCCCGGAAACCCATTGCACCCATCATCCTTTCCAAGAAAGGCCACTCTATTCGATCGTAAGCCTTCATCATATCGAGTTTCAGCGCACACCATCCTTTATTCCCTGACGTCTTCATCTTCAAAAAGTGGAACATCTCAAAAGCGATCAGTGAATTATCAGTAATAAGCCTTCCAGGCACGAAGGCGCCTTGATTCTCATGAATAATGTCAGGTAAAAATAGCTTCAATCTATTAGTGATTACTTTTGTGATAATCTTCATAATGACATTACATAAGCTTATTGGATGAAATTCTGAACAAACAGTAAAATGGGAAACTTTTGGTATCAAAGTAATAATGGTATCATTGATGAAAGCTGGATTTTTCCCTTCATTGAGAATAGAAAGAGAGGCTCTCACCACCTCATCGCCAATAATCTGCCAGTATTTTTGGTAAAACAGTGGGGGCATGCCGTCTGGACCTGGGGCTTTCGTCGGGTGCATGCCCTGGAGGGATTGGAAAATGTCTTCTCTCGTGAAAGGCATGCATAAAGTGTCGTTCATATCTTGGGTGACTCTCGGGAATGTATAAATTACTTCCAAATCCCAAACCCAAAATCAATACTTGGAATGAGTGACCTCCTGAAAAGTTTTTCGGGATGCGTACGAATGAGGACAAAGCATGCTGGAAAAAGCTCGTGTTGGTATGTGGAGACAGTCGGTCAGATCATGGGACGTTACATTTGGTATTAGAGCAAAAACGGTTCTAAGATTGTTCTGTCTGGCGCGACGAAGATGTCACGTATTTAAGGAGGGGTGAATATAATACCTCATAAATGATATGTTTTGTCTGAAATGCTACTTTTTTGGCACACGTTTTGAGAAAACTCCAAAGTTAAACGCGCTTGACCTGGAGTGACCTTATTGAAAATTTTTTGAGATACATGCGAGTAAAACTATTTACACAGTTCAAACTTAAAATTGTTAGTTGAATGAGTATCCAGATACACGATCCATTTACTTTGTTGTGTGTTTTTATCTATTTTCATGAATTCAGAACCTTGCTCGTTCAACTTTTGTGTAAATCAATATCGAGAGACCAATATTCCAATATTTACTAGTTGCATTTTGTAATTATGTAAAAAGTGCATCTAGTTTATTGGTCTTCTATTATGCGTCTCATAGATTTGGCATATATCACCAATTTGACTGATTCCTTTTTTTTATGCTTACACACGGAATATACCCAAAATACTCCAATAATTCATGATTAATCCAGAATTAGGAAAATTTGATTAATGCATCAAAGATTGAAATCTGATAATAATACACATTTTAAATATTTGATTGTAGATCTTCGGTATGATGTCATTTGGTTGATTGAAACAGATGAAAACAACCAACGCTTAATTAGGAAACATCATTAACTTGTAATTAATCTCTCTTTGAATTTTATTCGCTACAACAATTTTTTTATCACTTGATATTCATACACTTATTAAGCTGACTAATCATTCTGAATACAATAATGTTAAATATTTTTTGGGTAAATTTTGTCAAATCTAATCCGATTCGAAATCGGCGCGGTTAATGACGAAACACCGAATAGTATACATATTCAACTTGATTGGGCTACTTGATTGTCCGGTTGGAGTTGCATAAATATTCAACTTGATTGTTGGGCTACGGGCTCAAATGGGCAATCGTTTTGTGCTCAAATCCTTAACTGGACTTTAAAATATTTATGTGGCACTGGGGCCCATCAGGCCTCCTAAGTTTTAAAATCCACTGGTGACACATTTTTTCCTAAGATAAGCCCACCCAACTCTTTCTAAAACTCTCTAAAAAAAACTCTTTCTAAAACAGAGATACCCACCCAACTCGGCCCACGCTTGTAGTTTATATCTTCTAGAGGCGGGCCCAATACACAGAGTTAATCATGGTACGTAAATATGAACAACAAACACTTAAACATATTTTAACTTAATCAAAAAAATTTGAGCAATGCTAGGCATGTAAGGTGAGTTTTGTCACAGTTCAAAAAAATTGGGTTAAAAATAATTAGGTATTCTATGTTATTAAAAATAGACATAGGTGCCCGTATTATAAAAATACCCAAAAAAATACCGTGGGTTATTCATAACACCAAATTTTCTTAAAGAAAAATCCATTATGTCCCTCTGCAAAATAAAAATCTTAGAAAATTAATTTACCTTTTTCTTATTCCTTTAGGGACTCGTTCCCGTCAATAAAAAAATCTTAGAAGTAAGCATTAAACCATGAACTTTGATCATGCTTACTTCTGTCATTCCACTCCACTGTTACATACGCAACAACTAAAAGGTGGCCTTCTAATATCACAGTCTTAAATCAGCATATGACAGGAATGCTGACAAGTTCAGGGATAATCCCGCATTACAGAGCCTTGAGAATGGCCTTGCTTTTAAGAAAACGACTAGATCGAAGAGAATCCCGACAATGTTCTTCCCGAAGGAGTTCACAGAGAGAATCCCGCATTACAGAGCCTTGAGAATGGCCTGGAAGCTTGAAATGAGAGCTATCTTTCCCTTGTTCCATCCAACTTCATAGCCCCTGTTGTTCTGATTGAAAATACCTGAGACAAAGCAGCAAAAGACTTCAGTGTAAGTAATAATGTCAACAGCGCTCCGTTGCGGTATCAAATTAAACATAACAAAGGAACAGCAGATATTTCACTAAACAGTTTGGGACAAAACTAGAGATCCCATCCCTGTGGAATCATGGCACAAGACAAGGCAATAATCGTGATCTGATGCGCGAAAGAGATGCAATTCGACCAGGTGGGGATCTTGTAATAAGTAAGAATGTTATTGGCAGCCATGACAGGAGGAGGATAGGATGTTCAGGATTATCTCCCACGGGAGAGAACTGATGTTGGTGGTAGTTGGACTTGGATGGTCCATTGCTTGATCGTAAAGAGAAGATGGGATGTGCATCAGAATTACCATATACGTAATATCAAATGGACACACAAAAGACTATTTACAGAGCTATTGGCTTGAACTTGGGTAAAGTTATAACACCTTCTTACGCGATTTAATAAGCCGTCCTCTTTGAAAGGAAGCCATGAAATGAAATTGAGTCGTTGAATAGTTTTACCAAAACTGAACTAAAAGGGTGAACCAAGCTTTTATCTTCTGGAGCAACATAAGAGAAACCCAAGTTATTACCTGTAGCAGATTATGCCACTGGCTGTGCCGACCTTACTTTACATAACTCCTCTTGCTCGCAACTCATACCGTAGCTCCTCTGCTTCCTTAGTAAATCCTTCGGAGGCTATGCCTTCAACAAGAATCTTGTACGTATATATGTTGGGTTTGCATCCCTTAGAAACCATATATGACAAGAAGTCAATAGCATAATCAGTCAGCCGGGACTTGCAAAGTCCAAAGATAATAGAATTGTAGGTCTGTGCCCGTGGTCTCTCTCCCAAGTCTTCTAATTGATGAAATAGGTACATAGCCTTGTCAACTTCTCCTTCCCTACAAAGTCCGTAAATAAGTGAAGAGTAAGTTATCACGTCAGGCTTAAGCCCCTTTCCTTGCATCTCATGCCACAGGTCTACAGCTTGATTTATTTTTCTTGTTTCACAAAGCGCGTCAATCACGGTATTGTAACTGATAACATTAGGCGCCACTTTCATACTGTCTAGAACTTCAAAAGCCTGCTCCAACTTGCCACATTCGCACAGACCTTTCAAGATTGGTGTGTACGTGATAACATTAGGGGCCACTTTCATACGGTGTAGAACATCCAACGCCCTATCGACCTCCCCATCCCTGCAAAGCGCATTGATCAATTCAGTATAGGTTTTGACATTAGGAGCCAAACCGGCACCCTCAATAATATCCATAGCCCGCTGAGCCTTCCCGACCTGCCTGACCCTAATGAACCTCCAAATCACATCCGAGCAGGCATGGACATCTGGCACTATCCCGCGAGAAATCGTGGTCTCAAGGAACACCAAACCTTTCTCCAGCTCCCCATTCCTAACCAACTGACGCAGATGGGTGGAGCTCTCAATAACCTTCCACGAGGCTGGCGTAGAGTTTCCCCTATTATACCTCGACCTAGTGACCAAAACCCTAGAAGACATCTTCCTCCTCCTTTTCCCAGCCCCTAAACAAAGTGCCTTGCTTGGGTGGGCCCTGAAAATTGTACCCTTCTTCTTCTTCTTCTCCATGTACAGAAACACCTCGTGGGTCGGTCTCCATTGCACTACCAAGTCCATGGCAAGTTCCTCGAGAGTACTAATTCATTGTCTAGAAGTTGAAAGCTTAAAAAATAATCGGGAATCCAGAATCTGCGAGTACCTTTCCATGGATAGGGAGGCTCCCGGAAATCGGATGTTGGAACTTGAGGTCGAGCAGAGCTCAGTGGAAGTGTGTGGAACTTGAGCAGAGCAAACGCTGTTGGTCATTGTTTTCAAAAATGACCCGGAGCTCAATCCAGATTTTCGTCCGAACTCCGGGTCAACCGGTCCGACCGGTTGAACCGTCGGTCGGACCGAGATTTTTTAAAAATTATATATGTATAGTCGTATATGTAATTACACTCACACCTCCAAAATTAATGAAAAACATGCACAAATAGAATCAAATACATGTTTCGGAAAAGTTTTTTAAATTTTAGGGTTGAAAATCAGAAAGAAAATGGCAAAATTCGGTAAGTTTAGGCTCGATTTTTCACTTTTTTTCCCAAAGCCTAACGAACCATGATTTTTTGGGTCACTTTTATGGTCCAACCGTCCGATCCGACCGGAAAATCTCCGGTTCGTAAGGTTGGCATTCTGACCATGTTTTTTGACCCGCTAACCCTTCCGATTCGTAGTCTGATCGGTCGGACTGTCAGTCGGACCGCCGTCTCGAAAACAATTAGACACCGTCAAAGGTGGGCTTTCTTAGCCCAATTCATCTGGATCGAAAAGAGACTTGTCCGGCACAACCAATCTGGATGGATGGATTTCTATTTTCCAATGTTTTAGTAAAGGACTCGAAGGCGACACGGATTTTTCTGTTTCAACTGTCCGTTGGCTCAGAGATCTTTTATTAAATAATTATATAAAATAATTATATTGACTAATTCAAATTCGAATCAAACAAAATTAAATAAAATTAAAACTATTGTTCCAAAGGCTCTTTATCCCAATTTTGAAGGTACAAAAAATCAGAGAAAAATCCCTTCGGTTGCACTCTTTATTTTGTATACAATTAAGATACCTTTTTATACTTGCCGACCTGCTTTTCCTGCTTTTCCATTAAACAATTCTTTCTCTAATTAAAAAACTGAAAAAGGATTAAAATCTCTTTTTATTTATTTTTTATAAAAGGATTGCAATTTCTACCACGTGATTATTTTGCCACAGAATTTTTTTAGAAAAAAACCTACCCAAATCCTACACAGCCATATCTAACTTTCCGGTATATAAAAATATTTATTTAAATTTTCCTGAAACAAATAAATCCTTCGGAGCCCATACATTATCCACAATTAAAGGGCCGGATAATTTCTTTGCAAGATGAGGCCTGAATAATTGAAGAGAACCCAAGAAGTAGGCCACAAATGTTGACTCTAGAATTAGGCCCGTAATTTCGAGCCTCCGTTAAAGACCATAGAATGCAATTGTGTGTAGCTGGACAACTTACCACTTGGTACCAAAAATAATGCTACTTAGTTGACAATAAAGTTGTTTCAATTTATCAAGAGGTCTTAAGTTTAGATTCTAGAAAAATATATTAAATATTTGTTGAAATAATTTTGTGAACTATGAAAAATCAAACCCAATTTTAAATAACAAACAGTTTATACTAAAATAATGTATCCAACGTGTTACTGTTAAAGTATGTGCTCATATATCCTCACATATATGAAATACATAGATAAGGTATGTGGATCCACATTTTTTTTCCTTAGATGGGGGAGGCGGTAGGGTGTTTGGACCCACTCGAAGCTTGGCTCTATCTAACGACATTAAACATGCGTATAACCTACAGGTAATGTAAGGTTACGATTTCATTGTCAAGGAGGAGACCAGTTGCCATTTTATACTACGACCGAAATCAAATGTGGTCGGAATTTAGAAACAAGATGCGGATTGGGCATCTTCAGCACTATATAGGCTGGTTTGCTTCTGGAATGTTAGTAAAGAGTATGAAAATTTTACTTCTAAGATGCTTTTTATATACGGAGATTTTAGCATAGTAAAAAGTGTATTAATTTTTTTGGTGGACTTTTTATATATATAAAAATTTACATATTCGTTATTTTAAAATATTACATGGACTCGTAAATTCTAGCAATTATATGTCTATATTTATGGGGTTTACCATGATATAATAACCAGCCTTACATACTATTGAAATTGAAAATGGTTGGTGTCATGTCTGAAATTCAACTGTGATGTTTTCGATTGGATGAGTTTTCTTTAGTTCGAATGACAGTAGTTGTTAGAAATCATCAAGGTCTCGTAATTGAAGGTTGGACTTAATTAAAGTTAGCTAAATCCTCACTGGAATTGGAGCTCCAAGATCTGGAACTCTCTTTGACTTTGATAATCAGAGATATCATGGGCAGCACATTGGTAGAGACATACTTGCCTCTTGGCGTACAATTTCCTAAATGATCCAACCTCTTTGGTATGTTGGCAATTTTAATCACTTGTACTTAAAGCTTAGGCGGCAATTGCTTGATTTGGCAAACTGCAATTTTCGTTTAATTTCTAGATTGCAGAACCACGTGGCTCACTAGTTTAGCAATCAATGTAGGCCAGGATGATTCCCTACGGAGTAGCTTCTTGTCTATCCAACGTAGCTAGATATATTTTTTTCACAAAATTTCCTACCGAATTGCAATACAAAGGGAGTACTAACCTAAAAAATGGTTGGTGACAATCACTTGGTCGATGTTTTAGTCAAGTTGGGTCACGAATGATTAAAAGTCGAACGAGCAAGGTTCTGAATTCATGCAAATAGATAAAAACACACAACAAAAATAATGGGATCGTATATTCGGATGCTCATTCAACCAACTATTTTAAGTTTGAACTGCATAAATAGTTCAACTAGAACAAATAGTTATGTTTTCCTAATCATATAAAAAAACGTATTAAATACAACCTAAATACTTGTTTCGGACCACTTGGCCTACATTATGGTGTCTCCGTCTCTTCTCCCTCCTTTTGGATCATGTCTAAGTCTTCAATTTTTCTATGTACCCCCAACTCTGTGCCCTATTATAGTACCACAATATCTAGTGTAGATAGGATGCATAAAAAAGCGCACTTATAATATTTAAATAAATAGTGATAAAATATTTTAACTTAAGAAAGAAGTATTGACTTTTTTTTAGAAGGAAAGAAATATTGACTTTAAGCCCTTAGATTTCAAGCGAAAACTTCACTGATAGCTTTTAGCTCATTGCTAGTTACTTGTCCAAGCTTTTTCACCATATATAGTAAGAAATAATGCTTTAATTCTATGTTTGAGCTACCATATAAAATGACGCGTAAAAATCTAACCAGGACATTATGCCATAGAAGAGAAAAAACTGCTATAGATAAGTGTAAAAACTATATATTTTTTAAATTATTTCACACGTTAGTTTGATATACACATGCAATACGTTATTATTGATTTATGCGCACCGTGTTACATTAGTGCAATCCGTATGTTTTTGCAAGAGAAATGAATTGCAATTTTAGATGTTTTAGAGATATATTAAAAAGTAGAATGCTAGTATTGTTAAATGTAAAAATGATCTATTTTCCAAATTACTTCACACAATAGTTTGATATACACATGCAACACATTGTTACTGGTTTGTGCGCACTCTGTTACATTAGTACAATCTGTATGCTTTTGCAAGAG
The DNA here is from genome assembly GCA_963995505.1 of Hypericum androsaemum. Taxonomy (NCBI): domain Eukaryota; kingdom Viridiplantae; phylum Streptophyta; class Magnoliopsida; order Malpighiales; family Hypericaceae; genus Hypericum; species Hypericum androsaemum. The sequence continues at coordinate 2,377,015 of OZ023187.1, forward strand.
AAATGAATTGCAATTTCAGATGTCTTAGAGATATATTAACAAGTAGAATGCTAGTATTGTTAAGTGTAAAAGTTATCTATTTTATGAATTACTTTATACATTAGTTTGATATACACATATAACACGTTATTGTTGGTTTATGCGCACTCTGTTACATTAGTACAATCTGTATGCTTTTACAAGAGAAAAGAACTGTAATTTTAGATGTCTTAGAGATATATTAACAAGTAGAATGCTAGTATTGTTAAGTGTAAAAATTATCTATCTTCCTAATTATTTCACACATTAGTTTGATATACACATACAATACATTATTATTGTCTTATGTGCTCTTCTTGGAGCTAAAGCTCAACGTCATCGAAGGTTTCTCCTCAGGCATCACTTTTATTGGAGATGATTTTTATGTAGTCCCCTCTCAATGTGAACTGCAATTTTTATCAAATCTAAAGGCTCAAATTTAGTTCATGGGGATAACTTTTATATAATCCCTTCTAAATCCAAATTTTAGCTGGGCAGTGTTTTGCTTGCTGTGCAACTCTGTCCACTTTTTGGTTGTAATTTTGTAAATATTCTTGGAGGTTTAATATATAATTTATTTTTTAAAAAAAATTATCCATTTGATTTGTAAAAGATACAAACAATAATTTTCCCATCTTAGTTTTTCTTTTTTTAGAAATCCATCTACGTTTTTTTAGAATCCATTAAAAAACACAAACCCATACTCTCTCTTCCAACCCCCCCTCTCATCTACTGAATAAATTAGAAAAAAAAGTGCATTTTTCCATATGCAAAGGGAAAGTTTTAATAGGATATCAATTGAGAATGCATCATCGCCCGTGCCAGGGCTTTCTCGCCGGTGCATTTCATCCTCTTCATCATCCATTGCATAAAGTTCCACCATATCTTCGCCTAATTAATTAAGAGAACAATCAATATGGAGTTAGGAGATTAGACAACTAGACCCAAACGGCGCCTGGAGGTGAGAAGCGGCAGCTTCTCAAGTTGAAATTAAATTAGGACTTTGTTTAATTGTTCTTAGTTTTGCTCATTTTGTTTTTAGGGTTGGTTTGCCTTTTGGCTTTTTCCTTTTTTGTCGTTTTGTTTCGGGTAGTTACCTTTTTCTTAAATTTGATCGTTTGTTTTTTTTGCCTCGGGTGAACCGGGTCAGCTAGAGACGTTCGACAAGATTTCGAACGGCTGAACCTCTCTTTGTTTTTAAGACAAAAAATGAGCAATATTTTGTTCCAAGCAGACCGCGATTTTTAAAACATTGGTTATCAGAAGATCGGAAAAGGACAGACTCGCTAAACGGTTGTGCGAATTGCTAGCAAGGTTAAACAAGAACGCTCAAGGACTTCTGAACCTACGTTAAGGCCGTCCCGGAAGCCAAGCCAAGGATCTACTCTCTCCATACGCAAACTAAGCTCTTCCCTGGGCTACAATTAAAGGGTACAGTGCAAATTGCCTAAACGGACACCTACATATCGAAGGTCCAAAAGGTCTCAGCAGATAGTTTTGGCATCTGCAGCCCCTCGGCCAGGTTAAAAGTTGCAGAAACCTGCAAATAAAAGGAACAGAAGTAAGATTCTGGTTCGAATGACGTTACTACTGCAACCCGAATTGCATTAATCGAAAAAAGGTATTCAATTCACATGCATGCAACTACTTGTTCCCAACCATAGTTCTTGAAGGATAAGATAAAGCTTATCAAAGTTTCTACCAGAGCTGTGTCCAAATGACAGTTCAAGCACAGTATCTGATCCATTCCGGAAATGCTTCGAGCAAAAACGGAGTGCAAATCAACTCTTATAAGCAATTAGACTCTACATATCCAAAGGTTATCGAGGATTCAATATGGCGTCAGAGCTAGTTCTATCCGCGGGCTTGCCAACCGAACATAAAAAAAACTAATCACAATCTGTAGAATGCCAACGCGCATTACCTTAAATCTACCCTCTTCGGTGATCGAGGACTTGGACGACCAGGCCAAGACCTTACTCCCCGTATCATAGCTCCCTCTAACCACATCGCCATCGAACCGACAAGTCCCACAATCCGGTCCCGAAATCGTACCCTGGCTCCAGCGATGTCGCCCCTCCGTGCACGTGGCTGTACCACAGCTTGCAGTTCCTCGTACCCACCTGGTTAATGAGCAGACACCCTGTTAGCCGGGTCCACCACCAGTGTCCCATCCAGAACGGTGTCGTTCTCGGCCCTCGAGTGCACGTACGTCCAGTTTAGCTGCTTGTCCAGAAGGTTCACCGAGTTGATGAACTGAAACCGAACATCCTGTGGCAGAAAACCAAAACCCCTCGTTATTATAGTGCTAAGGCTCTGTTTGTTTCGACGAAAATATTTTAATTAGGGGAAGAGAGGGAATTCTTACGCGGTTTGTGAAGTTGCCATTTTCATCCGGACTTTTTATAAATACGCATTTAAGTCCTCGACTTTAAAATATTACAATTCTTTTCCAACACATGGAAAGTTTTGCACATTTGAAAGTCATATCGGATTGGTCGATCCCGATAATTGTCTAGACATCGGATAGTTTCGAGAAAAAAAAACTACCAACTATTCTAGGATAAACTGTGATATAAAAATGTTTAATTATTGCCGCAGTGAAATGGCAAATCAGAGGAAGAGACGCAGACATCTTGTTCAGGTAACAGAAGTATCATCAGGCTCACTGCTCGGGGCTCGATTCGATCACCTGTGTCTCCCAGGCCGAGTTGACCATGCTCGCTCCAGCCCCATGTCATGATCTCTCTTTTCTCTGGTTATGATGGTTGTTAGTCAATGACATAACAGTTGAGAGAACATTTCCAGTGAAGAAACTCTTGCCCGTCACTTGAACGGAACGCTCAGCACCAGCGGCAACCTGAACGACTCTCGCTTCATCCAGAGTCGAGACTCTGGCTATGATGGCTTCTTCTGGATCTGTTGGAAGCAGGAACACCGGATTCAATGCAGAGTGAAAGATGATAGTATCTATAGTTTAAGGAAGTCATAAGGTTATGAATGATAAGATCATTATACAACGTACTCGTGACATTTGTGTCAAGTTAGTGTCTGATTTGATGAATTTTTTGCTAGCAGCATATTGGTCAAAGTCAAGTAATTGTTACCGAAACATTCCTTTGCGTGGCATGTTTGTTCGAGACGACTGCGCGAGCATCTCCAAAACCTCTTCCCCAAGTGTATAGACGCCCATCGGCTAAGTAACCAACAAGAAACATCAACAGGAGAAGATCACAAATTATTGTTACATTCAACGGTGATTGACCAAATGACTATTTAAGACTTTCATATTTCAACTCAATACTGGGTCATAAAGAAATTCACACCGCAACTCACCGGATAGTGCAGCACTATGGTAACCATTAGCAGCAAGGGTAACTACGTCACCATCTTCAAATACACAGATAATGACCTCCAATGTAAAAAACCTTCAACTCTTAGTGGGTGTAACTTAAAAAGTGATCAAAATTCTCATACTAGATCTGTTCTCACAGAGCAACCAACTCCTGAAAACAAGTTTCTATAGAATCTAGTCCAAAAATACTCATCTCTACTGAAGGAAGCAACCCCGCAGACTTTACACTTAATGGAAGACGTAGTAAAGTATAATATTGTACAAAGACAATTGCAGTCAGTCTTCAAGCAAAGTTCACACAGCGCAGTCAGACATTACAAAAAACATTCATTTGGCATCAACAATCCTTCTGTCTGAAGATGCAATTTACCTTTCAAGAATACAAGTGAATGATCAAAGAATAAAACTTTAGTAGGAGTCCCACGTGATACGCAGTCTCCAAGCCCAAGCTGACCACATGTGCCATCCCCGCAAGCAAAAAAGCCATCCAGCATCTAAAGAAAACCCGGTAAAGTCAGGAACGCTAACCAAGCACCGAATTCGCATTTGACCATAACAACCACCGAGCCATTGCGATAGGGAAAGGGACCTGAAACAAACCCGGAATGGCTCCAACCAGCAGAGACCTCAGTAATGGTATGGCTCTCCAAGAAATCTACAGCTTTCGGGTGTAAGCTATTGACCATTTCGCCATGACCCAGCTGCCCTGACGCACCCAACTCATCACCTTCCCATGTGCCAAACGGCACATAAATGATAAATCGCTTCGATAACCAAACCACCGGGGAAAAGAGAGTGTAAGGAGATTCAAAACCTGAGGTCAAGGCAATGACTTGAGCCCCGCCGCAGGCAAGCATGGGGATGGGTGGATAGGGATTAAAGTGGGGAAGGAGCTGAGGAAGATTATCGTCCTCCAGCAAACCAGTGCCTAGCTGCCCCTCTGTTCCTGCTCCCCAACTCCATACCTGTGCCTATGTTGCTCTGCTTCTTCCTCTTCGGCGCTTCTTTCGTTTTCTCCATTATGTCTGGTGGGTGATTCTCATCGTAGAAGTCCAACACAGATGCTCCTTTCAGTTTTTATTGTCTGTGGGAGGAGCGAATTAATTCAATTAAGGAGGTCTAAGGAACCGTCTCTAAGACGGGTTCGATAGTGTTCGTTCAGATAAGAGATTCACACAAAAAACTAACATCTCGTCTAGGTAAAAGATTGTCAGCGAGAAGAATTCTGGGTTTATTTGAATCAACCTGTGGAGGAAAGCGTAGTTTGGGGCAACTGCTGCGTTTATATGAACTCCAAGGACGCACAGAGTTCGGCAGCGGCTTCAGGGGTCACCGGAAAATTTAGGGCACAATCCAAGTCACCTTCGACATGGAAAATGATGACGATCAAGTTGCAGTAACTGATGCAAGTTGCGGAGTCGGGCGGTGGAGGTATTTGATATGCGCCAGCAGCTGCGCAACGGCGGATGCCGAAACCAAGAGTCATGACAGAGGATAAGAATAGAGAATGTGATATCAGGACCTACCAATGACCAGGCTCATCAGAGTCTTTCTACAAAGATGCAATTCACATAAGAAGTCTAATTACATGGATCTGCATCAAACCAACATCAAGCTAGAACCCGACTGCTCGGTCAAACTCACGAGAATGTGGATCTAGAACACGAATCACACCCAAGTCATAGATTCAACATTTCAGGACTAATATTTCTTACAGACAAGGCGAGAAAACCAAAACCATTAGAATGCCTCGCACCAAACAGTAGTGGATGGCAATATACATGTACTAATTAGAGCATAACCCCATCGAAGTCATTAGTTACTGACGAATTCGGGTAAATAATATTTGATACAGGCTATCACAAACCAAAGCCACTCCTTAAAAATAGAACATAACCCCGTATAATTCGTTAATTACTCAGCGAATCAGGGAAACTACTATTCGATACGAGCTATCACAAACCGAAGCCACTCCTAGAGAGGGCTCCCCGGCTGCGAGTGAAAATCTAAAGGATATCATCATAAGCAACAATCTTCCTCGCCTTTAAAGCTGCATCATACACAGACTACTCCTCAATAGCGGATGCGAGCTTATTACCTACCTCTGCTGAGACATGGTGTGCATTGTCCCTTTTACCCTTGCCAACAACCCCTTCCCGCCAAAAAAAGAGGGAGAGTGATAAACCAGAATTTCCGCTGAATTAAGGTTTCGAGGTCAGATCATTACTCTCATCGAATCAATCCAGATCCCAAAGGAGTCGAGGGAGGCGGCCACCGCGGCGTCACCGGACCGGAAGCTGACGTGGCCGACGCCGTCTCGGTCGATGCGGATGCGAGAGATTGAAGCGGTCGAGGTGGCGGCGCTCGGTCTTGGCGGGAGGACATGTAGGGTCGATCTCGCTTCCGGATCATTGGCGTCGTCCTTTTGCCTCTTTCAAATAAAAAATAAAAATTGGGGGTTTTACTTTTAGGAGCTACTTCCTCTTCTTCTCGACGACGCACGAGTGGAGTGTCGTTTCACCTTCGTTTTGGAGCTGGGGAGAATCTTTGAGGTGATACGGCTGCGTTTCAAGTGCGATTCCTTCCTATACGTATAATTGTATATACATCTCAAGAAAATCATTAAATACATAATGAAATTACGGAGATTGATAAAGTTTTTTCGATTGTAATTTTTTTGGTCTCTTTCTTTTTTTTATTTGTGCCGAATTTTCGACCAAACCAAGTGACCAACTCATGTTTTTTAATTTTTTTTAAAAAAATTATGATTTTTGGTCTAACCTTACCAACCGGAAAGTACGGATCCGAAATTTCGGACGAACTGCCAATCCAACCAGATTTTGGACGGTTTGTAAAGTTGACATTTTTTGGGCCAATTTCAATACGCTCCTTGAACCAAATCACAGTCCAATCAGTTTGATTGCCGGTCGGATCGCATATTTAAAAACCCTGATTATTATAGCGTGAATAGAATTATTTGTTTGAAATTACCTGGTTTACGCATACCAATTGAGTTTGACTACTACATCAATTGACTCAATTTTTTTCCAATTAAAATTATTTTCACACCTGTTTCGGTCCTGCGTGTTGAAACAAAGTTATTTTGTAACGACGTGACATGTCTCATCAAGTTTTTGGAAAAATTACTCTCAGGTCTTTCAGATTTGCTTAAATATACTAAAAAGTCTCTCATATTCACAAAATATATTTCAAACTCCCTCTAGTTTGCTTTTATTATACTTTCGGGTCCCTAACTAACATCAACTCTCTTTGTTGTTTTTATCATTGAAATGACAAAAATACCCCTAGGACAAAAAAAGATGACATCATTTCTTCTTCTACCTCTAGAAATCAAAACCAAAACATAATCAAAATTCAAACTCAATCGAACATTGGAGACCTCTAATCGAAGCCCTCGATGCAGCCACCTAGTTGAAGCCCTCAAAAGGCCACCCATTAATTAGTTCAAGGTACAACTTCATCGATTGGAGACCTCTAATCGTCATCGACGTTCGAGTCGTCATCGGTGTTCGGGTCATCGTCGGCTGCTCGGGACGAGGATGCGAGGGAATCCATGTCTGAGGAGACTACCACCGATGTCTCCAAGATCTCGTCAACGACTCTGTCATTGCCGAGCTTCTCCAGGTTAAAGACGAACGACGACGGTGAAGACCACCTTGTTGAGCGCTCAACAGCGAAGCCGAACCCATAATTAACACCCACCCAATCGACGTCGTGTGAGTGTTTGGCTTCGCCGAGGGGAAGGGGAAGCGGGGGATGGATCCCACCACAATGAGACCCGCTTCCACGAGGAGATGGCTGTGGATCTAATCGAAAACCAGCTCTCATCTCTTGCCATCACCGCTCACTCTCGCATCAACATCATCAACATCACCATCAACGAATATCAGGTGAAGCGGGCCTGGATCCACAATGGTGCCTACTCGGATGAGAGCTTCGACGGTGCCTGCTCCCTCTGCATCCTCCTCAAGCTCATCTCTGGTTGATCCCATTCGGTGTCCCGCCCTAGGAAGTCGAGGTGGTTGGAGAGGAGGGTCGAGGGGAGAGGCGGTTGGCGGGTTTTTGAGTGTTGGGTTAGTTAGAACTTTGGGTTTTGAAGGACAAGAGAAGGCTCGACGAGGAGTCGATTGGGTTTGGGTTTGGCTAGAGGTAGATGAAGAGATGACATCATCTTTTTATTTTTTATTCTAAAAGGGTATTTTGGTCATTTTATTGACAAAAATGAAAAAAAAGATCTGCTAACGTGCGCCAGGGACCCGAAAGTATAATAAAAGTAAACTAGAGGGACTTCAGAATATATTTTATGAACATGAGGGACTTTTTAGTATATTTAAGCAAATTTTAGTATCATACTTGTAAAAATGACGTGACAGATGACCAAAACAATCACGCCCAAATTTAGGCCGGGCCTGTTAGAAAAGACCGATATCGGTGGGCAAGAAAGTGACCCAACAGGAGCCCACAATGGGCCTAAGCAATGGGAGTTAGAAGCGACTCTTTTGTTTCGTTTCTGATTTTACTTCCCTGGGAAAATGTGAACTAGCCATTGAGAAATAATTTAGAGAGAAAGAGGGTGTGGGGCAGTGGGGCTCTAGTTTATATACTGGTTTTTTTAGGAGGTAAACTTCTTCCTCACTCCCTAATTATTCCAGCTTCTTGATTCCAATCCAACAAAATTTATTCCTTCACTTTGAGGAATTGTCTAGATATATAGGGATATAGAAATATGCACGAAAGGTGTGAATTGTTTTATCTAGTGAGGATGTAACTAATATTCAACCATCCTTAAATACGCGACGTTACCATCACGCCTTATCGTTACCATCTCGGATTCTTCATTTTTCAGGTGTGGCATTGGTTCATCAATGTCTCCCTCCACATGAGCCGCTGATTGTTCGCCCACTTCCACAATAACGATCTCTCCATGCCCTCATTCCTCACTGGCTTGATGTAGTCATAACATCCCTCACTAACTTTTTTGGAGGAGGACCAAAACCTTCGTAATATCAACAAATATCCCTATTCTCATGCCTTGGAGGACTCGATCGACAACAGATACATTCTGGCACACGTCTCTACCAACTGCTTCCATCTGCTCCACTCATCCTATTTGTATGGCACGTAGCAGCAATCACTCCCCAAAATCTCTCCATTACATTCGTTTTGGATCTTTTGACCCTTGTAAGCTAAGTAGTTCTAACGACCTAAGTAAACGTGGTTCCTAACTTTTAGTTATTCGGTTGTAACTAGATTAATATAAATATGTACGTATTAGCTGAGATTAATTAATACAAGATTATCCATTCGCAAATTTATCATGGTATTAGAGCCTCCTAGGTATATCAACACCTAAGGACTCTTTTCTCGTAACTAAAAGCCGAGTCGATCTCGAAAACGACTATGGCTGTCACTAATCCTTCTGATGAGACACTTTCCAGTCAAATTTCTGATCCCCTCTACCTCCATTCAAACGAAAACCCAGCCTTGGTTCTCGTTTCACCAGTCCTCAATGGCAACAATTACTACGCATGGTCTCGATCCATGACCATCGCCCTGAAGTCCAAAAATAAGTTACAGTTTGTAGATGGATCCCTACCTCCGCCTGCTGCTGATAGCATCCAATTTCCAACCTGGGAGCACTGCAATACAATGGTTCTCAGTTGGATAATGCACTCCATTGATGGTTCCATTGCACAAAGTCTAATCTGGATGGAGACAGCCGCAGCAGTCTGGGCTGATCTCCGGGAGAGGTTCGGTCGAGGCGATGCAATTCGCATCTGTGATTTACAAGAGGAGATTTATAATCTCCGACAAGGAGCGTTGCCCGTCAACGATTACTTCACTCAATTCAAGACTTTATGGGATCAATTGGTTCAATTTCGACCACTTCCCGACTGTAAGTGCACTTCATTGCTCTGTTCCAATTCTCACAATTGTATTGTCCATATAAACGTCAAGACCTACAGGGATGATGATCAAACAATTCGATTCTTGAGGGGCTTGATCGATAATTTTGGGACATTGCGGTCTCAAATGCTGCCCATTGAGCCATTACCGGCGGTGAATCGGGCTCTCTTCTTGGCTCTCTAACATGAGCGCCAACTCCTCAACCATCCCGGACTCGAGGTGATAGCCGCCGCCAATAGAGTTCAGAATCCTCCCAACAACCAACAGGTCATGCTTGCTGCTGGATGCCCCACTCAAAGCCGACGTCCTTGGGAACAAGGTCGTTGACCGCATTGCACCTTTTGTGACAAACCGGGACATACCATCGATAAGTGTTTTAAGAAACACGGCTGCCCTCCGGGCTACAAATTCAAGCCAAGACCAAATGGTTCTTCTACTGGACCGAATGTCAATCACGTCTCCGGCAATTCTGATCAAAGTGGCACCACAGATTCGTCCCAATTCTGATTGTCCTCAGAGCAATATTCCAATCTGATTTCTTTGCTACAACAAGCACCTGGCGGCCTCCCTGGTATCGCATCATCCTCCCATCCTCCACAAATCAACTCACTTATGTCCAATCCTCTAGATAAAGCCGGTAAGACTGCACTATCCCTAGTTTATGATCCCATCTCCTTATCTAACACCTGGATACTCGACTCCGGTGCTACTGATCATATTTGTTGCACACCATCTCCTTTCAGTTCCCTCTAGCCTTTATCTGACATGTTCGTGTCGTTGCCAAATGGTCAGCGAATTATTACCACTCATATCGGATCCGTACAACTGACGGATACACTTTGTCTCCATAATGTCTTATTGATTCCATCTTTTAGCTTTAACCTCATCTCTGTTAGCCAATTGACCCGTCAATATTCATGTTCCCTTATTTTCAAGTCTAACAATTGCATCATTCAGGACCTTGTCTCGATGAGGGAGATTGGTAGAGTACGGGCACACGGGGGACTATATCGAATCATGAAGGTCAATTCTAGTAATAAAGTCATCGCAGCAGCAGCCCAAGCCGATGTGTGGCACCTCCGCTTCGGTCACATTCCATCACTGAAGCTCAAAGTCCTTAACAAATTAGACCCGCACATCACCTACAACTCATTGATACATTGCCATACATGTCCAATTGCTAAACAAAAATGGTTGTCATTCCCGCTTAGTGAGTCATTAGCTAGTTGCCCTTTTGATTTAATTCATGTTGATCTTTGGGGGAAATATAATGTTCCTTCCCATGACGGTTTTCATTATTTTCTAACGGTTTTAGACGATTATTCTCGATCACTTTGGGTTTTCATGTTAAAATCTAAGGCTGAAACTCGCTCCACTCTTGAACGATTTGTTAACATGGTCGAGACGCAATTCAATACGAAAATTCGACACATCCGTAGCGACCAAGGTAAAGAATTTCTCATGCACTCATTTTTCGCACAGAAAGGAATTTTACATGAAATGTCTTGTGTTTATACACCGCAGCAAAATGGCCGTGTTGAACGAAAACACCAACATTTATTGAATATTGCACGAGCCATCTTATTTCATGCACATTTGCCACTTGTCTTTTGGAGCGATGCAATTTTACATGCCACCTATTTAATTAATCGCACTCCATCTACAGTTCTACACAACCGTACACTGCACGATATGCTTTTCAAAGAAAAACCACGATTTAATCAATTACGTGTATTTGGTTGTCTTTGTTATGCCTCAAATTTAATTTCCAATCGATCCAAGTTTGATCCTCGTGCACGCCCTTGCATTTTTCTTGGAATTCCATATGGCATAAAAGGTTTTAAGCTTTATGATTTACATACTCACGACATTTTAATTTCAAGGGATGTTATCTTTCATGAATCAATTTTTTCCTTTGAGAATCGGCATGAATTAAATCTCCCAGTTCACCAATCCTACTACCCCACTGATATGATTTTACCCAATTGCATTCCCTTAACTGATATTTCTGAGCTCAACATCCATTTCACATATCCTACCAATCCACACAATGACGAACATGTATCTTCCTCGCCTCACAACCTCGCATCTGAACCCGTTGCTATAACACCATCTCTACGACGCTCAACGCGAGTTCGATGTCCCCCGGTACGCCTCTCTGATTATATTTGCTCTAATTCTCTCTCGACGAACAAGGTAACATCTACTCACTATCCTCTCCATCATTTTATTTCCTTTGCCCATCTGTCTAATTCACATCGAGCCTATAGCATTTCCCTCTTAGATCACACTGAACCTCGTACATATAGGGAGGCTGCCTCTAATCGTAATTGGTCCGATGCTATGTCTTTGGAATTAACTGCTCTATAGGACAATCATACTTGGGACTTGGTTATTTTACCTCCCGGAAAACCTTTAATCAAACGTAGGTGGGTTTACAAAACGAAGCTCAAATCGGATGGCTCAGTGGAACGATTCAAAGCTCGTCTTGTCACCAAAGGCTATACTCAGGCTTATGGCATCGATTTCTTTGATACCTTCTCCCCCGTGGCAAAAATGACAACAGTCCATATGCTTCTTGCTCTCGCCGCCATCAATAATTGGCATCTACACCAGCTTGACGTTAATAATGCTTTTCTTCATGGCGATTTAAATGAGGAAGTCTAAATGGCCATTCCTCTTGGTCTCTCTATTACCAACACGGACAAGGGCAAGGTTTGTCGCCTTCGAAAATCTTTATACGGCTTACGTCAAGCTAGTCGTCAGTGGTTTGCTAAATTAACCAGTTTATTGCTTGATTTTGGCTATCTCCAATCACAGTCCGATCACTCTCTATTTACAAAGCGGGATGGTTCTTCCTTTACCGTCTTGCTCGTGTACGTCGATGATATTATTTTGGCAGGCAATGACATGGAGATCATTACTCGTACCAAGTCCTTTCTCAAGACACATTTGAAGCTCAAGGACCTTGGTGAACTGAAGTATTTTCTCAGCCTCGAGATTGCTCGTACCAAGGATGGCATCCACATCTCCCAAAAAAAATATGTTCTCGAGCTTTTGAGCGATGCCGGGGTCTTAGGAAGCAAACCAGTCACTTCTCCAATGGCCACTACGACTCATCTTACTACTGAAGATGGCGAGCCACTTTCAGAAGCACCAGACGATGCCTCGGATGACGATGATCCTTCTAGTCTCCCACTCAATGCCTCAACATATCAGAGATTAGTAGGCAAGCTACTTTATCTTATCACGACTCGGCCTGACATTACATTTGTGGTACAACAATTGAGCCAATTCATGTCAAGGCCTCTGGATACACACTATCAGGCAGCCATACATGTCCTAAAATACTTGAAGCACGCACCAGGAGGCGGCATATTCTTGTCCTCTACATCCATGCCTCATATTAAAGCCTACTGCAATTCAGATTATGGTAGGAATCGCACCTCTCGGCGGTCCATTATGGGTTCTGCAATTTTTCTTGGGGATTCACTTATCTCATGGAAATCCAAGAAGCAAACTACTCTTTCCCTCTCGTCCTCTGAAGCCGAGTATCGGGCGCTCTCTTACACGGCAAAGGAAATTCAATGGATCAAGTATTTGCTCAATGATTTCGGGGTCCCTCACGATCATCCAGCATTGCTTTATTGCGACAATCAATCAGTCTTATATATAGCGGATAATCCCGTCTTTCACGACTGTCATCATGTCTGCGAGAAGATAAAATGAGGACTTATCAAGACCTTCTATGTTCCTACGCAATTTTAGCTTGCGGATATATTCACCAAGGCGTTATCTGCCAAACGCCTTCATTTCTTGCTCTCCAAGTTAGGACTGCTCGATGTTTACTCTCCTCGCCTTCCAACTTGCGGGGGCGTATCTACGAATATCCCTATTCTCATGCCTTGGAGGATTCGGTTGACAACGGATACATTCTGGCACACGTCTCCACCAACTGCTTCCATCTGCTCCACTCATCCTATTTGTATGCACGTAGCAGCTGTCACTCCCCAGAATCTCTCCATTACATTCGTTTTGGATCTTTTGACCCTTGTAAGCTAAGTAGTTCTAACAACCATAGTAAACGTGGTTCCTAACTTTTAGTTATTCGGTTGTAACTAGATTAATATAAATATGTACGTATTAGTTGAGATTAATTAATACAAGATTATCCATTCGCAAATTTATCACGTAACTAAAACTCAACATATCAGACCAAAATATTAATTTTTCCTGATCCGGACAAACCGGGTCACCTAGATGTATTTGACTAGGCGATCCGACCAGATTTCAAGCTCTTAAACCGCTTTCCATTTTTCAGTAAAAATCAACCTGGGATTGGTCCAGGATAGCGGGCCATCGATTAGACTGCAGTTTTGAATACATTTACAATGAGTAAGTGAATTTTTCACACTTACAAAGAAATCTATTTGTGTGCAAGATTACCACATGTCTTCTTCTTAGCGTGGTTGTTGTAGACTCGATTTTCATACTCTGACAACTTTGACATTGACTCTCAGTGTCTTGAATTACACCTAATGTGGGTAATAAGCACCAGTAAACACCTTTACAATATTAACCACTTGAACATGAATTTCTGTAATCAGCGAACAAGTATTTTATTACTCGCGATAGCAACATTACATCTCGAATACACCGAGAGGATGACGCCGAGAGTCGACGCTGTCAAAGGATGACAATCGAGTCTACAACGACAAAGCTAAGAGATGGAGATGTGACGATCTTGCACACCAATAGACGAAGCTGGTTTTATTGGATTAATATAATTTATTATTTTTTTTGGATAATCACTCATCAACATCGTCAATCAAAGGTGGAATTTGGCGAGTTGGACTTCTGGGTTGTATTGTGTTCACAATGATGGGAGTCCTAACACTGTGAATGCCATTAGACCATACGAGTGCTGCAGATTCGAATAACTTCTTTGCATAACCTCTCCCTGAAACGGTGATGTTAAAGGATTTCTTCTCCTTCAATTCGCTGAAAGAGAGGATCTCAGGTTCCACTTTAACGATAAAATTCCGAGCTGGTGAAACTGTTGCCTTGTACACAGAATTGGCTAGTCCAACATTGGTGACTACTCTGTTGAACCGAATCATGAAGGGTTTGTTCTCTGCCACTCTAGCCGTCAAAGAAGGATAGTTAAAATCCAAGACCGGATCTTGTTCATTTTGTGTTGAGCAACTGCTATTGTCTCCTGTAATTGATCGAAGCTTCTTTTCGTCGAAGCCAACACGACATAGCAGCTTCAAGTAATCTTCTTTTAGTGCCTCGTAAACAAGACCCGGCTGAGTTGCCTTTACGGGGTTAACTTGTCCAGATCCATACGCAAATTCACCTAGCTCGTTTGCAGTGGCACTCATGGGAGTTGCTGCAGGATGAGATGATTATCAGATGCAAAGTAGATAACGAGAAGTTTCTCGAAGTAAAAAATCTTTCAAAAGTCGCTAAGAATAAGCAGCCTGCTAAATTAATTTACAATTTGTAATATGTCGTCCGTTGTTGTTGCACGACTCAAGTGGTACGAAAAGCAATGTCAAGCCGTGCAAATTTCATATAGCTATGACAAATAGGCTCATAATTACCTGTTGTCATGATGGCCGATTGGATGGCAGAAGGAGACCAGTCAGGATGAAATGATTTAACGTAAGCAGCGACACCAGCAACGTGAGGACAAGCCACTGATGTCCCAGACATAAAGTTATATGTGACTTTCCGCGTGTCAGCAGGGTCTGGAAAATCGCTGACTGAAGCGATAGGGGAATATCCAGCCAAAACAGCTAGTCCAGGAGCACACACATCGGGCTGCCAACCAATGTCAACTTAGTTTGAATTCTAAACCGGACCCAAACAAAAGCTAAATTAATTGGCAAGAAGGAAGCAAATACCTTCATGATTTCTTGCAAAATCGCATTCGGCCCACATGAAGAAAAGTAAGTAACTATCGGTGCAGAAGGGTCCTCAACTGCTTCACTTGGCAGTATGGTTGCAACAGGAGCTCTGCAAGGACATGACTCATAGTCAATACACTGAATGCAAGAATAATTCGTATCTGTGTCGTGACCATAGTAAAATTTTCCCGTCAACAAATGACAACTTACTTCGTTGAGTTCACATAGGATTTGGCAGCTTCATAATCTGTATTATTTACAGCTACTCCAGGAAATGGGACAACATTAGGAATATCTGAATCGTATTTGTTATCGACCTGATAGATGATTCCAATAGCACCTTCATCAAGTGTATCGGTAATAGCATATGTGCCAGAACCCAGCGCTATTTTCCCCTTGACGTCCGTTCTGTCATAAGAAACACCCGCAGGGTCTTTGTTAGATAAATAGATAATTTTTTACCAAAAAAATTTCCACCGAGGAAATATAGTAAGCTTTTCTGTATTGGATAGGAAAAATTACCTTGCACCACCGATTCCAAGCGGAAAGTTGGTTCCATTTAAGCTAAAAGAATTAATTGTCGACCCCTGATGAAGTCGTAAGCCCGATAGTGATTGTTAGTGTGTGTCTCGAATTCCTCGTAATTTAGAACTCATGTTGTTAGTAGGTTCTTGTTGTGTAACAAGTTGTGATATGTCTATTATGATAGTATATGAAAAGAAGTGGACAGGGTACATACAACTAGAGTCTTTCCGTTCCCAAGAACAGCCTTATCGATGATGCGACGATCCATGCTACTTGCTGCAACAGAGATCATCCATGGCGCAACACTTACAGTGCTTCCAAAGCTAAAATTACCATTATTGCCTGCAGCATTGACTGTAAGAATTCCTTTGGCCATTGCATGAAAGGCACCAATTGCAACGGCATCCTGATCAAGGGGTAAGGCGTCGCCA
Source organism: Hypericum androsaemum (assembly GCA_963995505.1). NCBI lineage: Eukaryota > Viridiplantae > Streptophyta > Magnoliopsida > Malpighiales > Hypericaceae > Hypericum > Hypericum androsaemum. The sequence continues at coordinate 2,393,184 of OZ023187.1, forward strand.
CTCCATCCGATAGATACGCTTAGGATGTCAACTCCATCTGCAATAGCATCGTCAAAAGCAGCCAATATGCTTGCACTGGCACACCCAGAGCTGCAGCCGCCATTGTACGCAGCAATCCTTGCTGACGGAACACCTCCCCTGGCCGTGCCTTCTGCTATTCCATAGAAGGAAATATTTTTTACAGCAACACCTGCCGCAGTAGAGGCAGTATGGGATCCATGACCCCCTCCATCCCTTGCTGACTCCGCTGAGCCATAATATCTAGCTCCAATCAACTTGCTACAAAGAAAACAATGGTTTGAAATCCAATTGTGTAATTGCAGATATCTTTAAATCATGATTTAAAATACATTGTAGATAACTCACTTGTTGCAAGTAAAATTGACGCCGCCTTTACAAGCACCCTTCCATTTTTTCGGAGGAGGACCAAAACCTTCATCTCTAAAACTTGGTAGTTCAGGCCATATTCCATCGTCGATAACTCCGATGATAATATCGCTCTCTAACTGTAAATTTCGACGAGCTGTCTCCGCGAGCCCCAAAAAATCCCAAGATCTTGTGGTTAAGAGATCATACTTCCTGTTAGGGAAAACAGAGACTACATCCTCCATACCTGAATCAAATACAAGATCAAAGTAAAATTGAGGTCCAACTTTGATAACGGCATTACAAAACCGTATTTTTTTTTACTCACCATATAACTCTTCAACCTCATTACAGGTTAGCTTGGCAGCAAATCCATTGAAACTTCTTTTGTAGCTTCTAACCATCAGGTTTTCGTGAAAGCTGGATTAAGAAGACAAAAGTATTCACGTAAAATTATAGATGTGACCAGAGAACATCTTAATAATTCCTGTAATTAATACGAGAATTATACCTTTGCCCGACAACTTTTTGGAGCAAGCTAACATGGTGAGACGATGTTGTGTATGGTTGATTCCTCGGAAGTGAACCCATATACACAATATATACCTGCAAATCATTCAGATTAAAATGTCAACTAATACTTCGGGACATATCTGATGTATCATTTCTTCGCTCAATAAGTTATATAATTTTTTATTTCTGCGTTAGGATAGAAATTTGCCTTCCGTTTTTGGTCAGCACAAGCGAAAGTCAGGCTTGCGAAGAGGGCGAGTAGAGAGGTTAAACTAACAAGCAGCAAACATGTGAAGTTAGCCATTTTCTGCTTTTGAGTCTGAAGAAAGACGTTCTTTCTTGTAAGAATAGAACGACGCTCTCTTGGTCTTATAGATGTATTAGGACGATGAACATGACAACTAGAACCATCCGGATCCATTTCATTTGGTGTAATAGTGCCAAGATTGGAAGGAAACAAAAGATTTCCATGTAAGATCCATTTCATTTTGTGCAATTGTGCCAAGATTGGAAGGAAACCAAAGATTTCCATATAAGATCCATTTCATTTTGTTCAATTGCGGCAAGATTGGAAGGAAACCAAAGATTTCCATGTATGTAAGTCTTGAAAATTAAGGATGATTAATAAATTCGGATTTTAAATGTAGATTATTATAATTTTTTAACATCTCACATTAAATACTCAAATCCTTTATGCATATTGATGAATGTCCAATACACTTATTTTACTAGACCATTTTACGCCTGAGCATTACCTAATAAAATTTTCTTTGAATTATCATTTTACTCACAAAATTTTGCTCAGTTTTTCCAACAATTTGGACGCATAAATGTGCTTTTACTAGCTTATGCAGTTGCAGATATAGATTGGTTTAGACCATATTGAGTCTAAGAGTTCGTATATTTTCAAGATTTGTAGTCTTTGGATCGAACTGCTATAAGATGTTAAAATCGGTGATTAGTGGGTGGACTCTAATGATTCATTGTATAGAGAGTCTATGTTTATCCCGATGTGAGATTCATATTCCTACATATTGTTTGGGCTATCTCAAAGAAAGTGCCACTGGGTCGTATGAGGCTATAATCTCTTTTTCCAATTCAAAATTTCAAGACAATGAATAGATGAATTATCCGGGTGGTAAAATCTCCTTCTCGCAGAAACATAGAGAGACCCAAAATAACTCATAACATTACTTTAGTTTTATTAGATCAAATTTATTGTCTCATCACATCATAGGTTATCTAATAATAACAATCAACAAAGATCGCGACAGATACAAGTATCAGACGGACTTCTCAAGAAAAAACACTCGCCGATGACTAACGGGCCACTGAAAAACTTCTTGCAATATGCATCACATTAGCCTACTTGCATCCGACGCCTCCTTACAACGTAACGGTAGCCCCACAAGGAATTTTTTTCCCGAGCAACTCTCTCTACATAAATTGCATGGTTTAAAGATGTCTGCAATTACAATTGACGAACTTTTCGTCAATCTGGTGGGTCTGATTCAATATCTTAATAATTTATTTTTGAGAACCTCTATTTTTGGTTTGGTGCGACAACATGAAAATGTCTAAATTACTCTTTTACTTAAAAACACTAAAACTCACACGAAAACACTCGCGCGGGAGAACTCCAGCGGGTGCGGGACGACGGCGTGGCCGAGTTGTCGGAGAATTCCACCGCCCACCTCCGCCCCGATCCCATCACCGCTTTCCCTTTGTCCATCTTCCCCTCGATCTCCCCTTCCGTCTTTGGGATTATAACTTTGATGCTCTGCTCTCGGAACGGAGTAGACCCGTCGGCCGCCGGTTTATTTGTAAGGAAATCTAAGGAGGTTAGTTGGGCGAGGGAAGAAGCCGAAGTTATTGTGAGGCGCTTCCGTTTTAATCGAACATTTTATTTTAGTGAATTTTCAATTTCCGACTTAAATATTATTTGTTGTGCTCAATTAATAAAATTCAATCTTTTTAGAACTTATCGAGTAAAAAATAATCATGGGTATTATATGTTCGTAGAACGTCGAAAATTATGTTGATTCTGATATTTTTTCTTATAATGGTCTCTATAATAAAAAAAATTGGTGTACGGAAGAAGAAAAATATCACTAAATTATTTTCGTGACCATAAATGTTTATTTTTTATAATGTTAACTTATATTTTTTTGGAAAATTTTTACATCATAACAGAGTTGAACCCTGAACTTCCTTGAATAAATATACTCTTTTTGCCCATAACTTATAGTTATAATTATCTAACATTAATTTACATAAAAATTATTCTACTTTAATTAAGAAATCTCGAGTCCGAATTTTAAAATTAAGCGAACGTAATTGCCCATGCTCAAATTTCATTCTTATTAGTGCATGATCAAATTTTACACTTAAAAATATCAAAACTATTCCTAAAAATTAAAACATTAATCCCAATTCCAAACCTCTAAATTCAAATCACAAACTCCAAAGCTAAAACTCCCAACCTCGAACCTCTGTACTCTCGGACTTGGACCCCCGGACCTCTGCTCCCAAACCCCTGACCGCGGAACCCCGAACAACGGACCCTGAGCCACGGACCCCTGGACCTTCGAGACCCCTGGACCGCCGAACCCGAACTCCCAGAGCCCAGGACCACCTAGACCACGGACCTTAGACTGACAGCCCCAAACCACCGAGACCACCGAGCCTCCAGACCTTCTAGCCCCGGACCACCAAGACCACAGAGACCCACAGACCTTTGACCCACTGGACTACCAAGCCCTCGACCACGAACCGCAAGACCCCCAGACCATCAGACCCTCGGACTGCCGGACCCACCGAACCATGGACCTCTGATCGCCAAACCCCAGGACCACCAGACCACGGACCCCCGGACCACGAACCCCTGGACCTCCAGCCCACCAGACTGCCAAACTCCCGACCCCGGATCACCAGACCGCCAGACCCCGAACCTGGACCACAGACAACAGACCCGCAGACCGCCGAACCCCTAGACCACCGAGCCACGAACCCTAGACGACTTGACCACGGACCCCCGAACAGCCAGACTCCCGAACTGCTGAACCCACCGAACCATTAGACCCCCGAACACGAAACCCGAACCCTGGACCACGGGCACCAGGACCAATTGACTGCCGGATGCCCGAACTCCTGACCTCGGACCACCGGGCCTCGGACCATCGGACCCCCAACCCTGGATCCGCCGACTCCGGACCCCCCACCGACCATGAACCTCGACTCCTGGAACCTCGGTCCCCTTTTTTTTTTGTACAGCTTAAAAAAGAAAATCATTGAATGACATATTTTGCGAATTTTGAAACAGAACAGCACTGACATTATGCGTGCATATTTACTAGCATGTATAATACAAACATCGTTTGTGTGTATATTGAAAGACTAATACCATGCTAGCAAATTAAATGTCAAAATGTTGTTTTTTTTTTCGATAAGTAGAATTTTAAACCGGCATTGTCTCCGATTTCAAAGTCTACATCCTATTATTTACTATTTGAGACGGGACTCGGGGAAAAAATGTTGATGACGACTTTTAGGTATAGCGCAAACCTTATTTTAAATAAGTGAAATGTGTATACTAAGAGAATAATACTATGCTAGCAATTGAAATGTCAAAATGATGTTGATTTTTTCAACAAGTAGAATTTTAAAACAAGTCTTGACTTCAATCTCAATCTCAAAATCTATATCCTACTGTTTACTATTTGAGAGGGGCCTCAAGGACAAAAAAATGGTGATGATTAAAGACTGCTTTCGCTAATTCAGATAACTGAATCGAATTTTAATTGTATGTTGGAAAAAGTATATTTTTATACTTTGTGATTTCACGTATTTTGTATTTAGAGTATGTAGTTTAAAGTTTCAAATTTGGTCCCTGTAGTTATTTTTGTTCGGACAAGGATCAGTCCTGGACAGCCCGGGCAACTACCTGGCCATTTGGTTGTCCACGCGGGCTCCACATGCCCCAAAACGATGATCTTTAATGTCCTACATGTATGTTCTATTGTTTAAGTCGTTGTTGACGTGGCGTATGATAAATTATCAAAATAGTCCTAATTTTTTATAAGCACTCAAGAAGACCCTTCTTCTTAACCTCTCTCCTTCTTTCCCTCTCCACCTCTCTCCTTCCTCCTCTTTCCAATCCCAATTCCACATCCCAATCCCCACTAACCCAAGATTTCGACCACAACCATTGTGATACTCCATAAATGAAATGTCCTATCTGAAATATTTAAGTGGTTTGATTTGACTATCTATATCAACAAGGTGTATCTATTTTTCTGGCACACATCTTGAGAAAACTCTAACGTTAAACGTGCTTAACCTAGAATAGACTTGGGATGGGTGACCTCCTTAGAATTTTTTTGAGATGCGTGCAAGTGAAACTATTTACGCAGTTCAAACTTAATATAGTTAGTTGAATGAGTATCCAGATACACTAACCAATTACTTTGTTGTGTGTTTTTATCTATTTTCATTAATTCAGAACCTTGCTCGTTCAACTTTTGTGTAAATCAATATCGAGAGACCAATATTCCAATATTACTAGTTGCATTTTGTAATTTTGTAAAAATAGCATCTAGTTTATTGGTCTTCTATTATGCGTCTCATTTTTTTGGCATATATCACCAATTTGACTGATTCCTTTTCTTTTATGCTTACACACGGAATATACACAAAATACTCCAATAATTCATGATTAATCCAGAATTAGGAAAATTTGATTAATGCATCAAAGATTGAAATCTGATAATAGTACCCATTTTAAATATTTGATTGTAGATCTTCGGTATGATGTCATTTCGTTGATTGAAACAGATGAAAACAACCAACGCTTAATTAGGAAACATCATTAACTTGTGTTGCAGGAATAAGTGAGCAAGTAACCCGAGACGGATCCGGAGTGATCATCCCAAGGTCGGTTTAAAGCTATGCTAAGGCTAAAGCTAGAGCTAGGCTACAGAAAGGAAAAGCAACAAGATAAATAAAGTGTAGTTGTGTTGTGTTGTTGATGATCGTCTCCGTTGCCCGAGCTCCCTTTATATAGCACGTCTTGACCTAGCTCCATCCTTCCCGTGCAAGAAATCTCGTCCCGAGTGAATATTTCGTTTCCAAATCAACCTAGCTTAGAATAGCAAAATCTAAACCGTCTTCCTTAAACGAATAGATCTCGTCTTCGATTAGGAATATACCGGTCGTGTCGCCCAAGCAACTGTGTCCCAAAATCTTATTGGAATCTCGGAAATCCCGGCTCTACTTAGGAAAATATAAGTCAACCCGGTTTTCTCGAACCTTTCGTGCAAAATTCTGTTTCAAGCCCGTCATGTCTCAATAGCTTATCGCCTTTAGGCCCAAAGCGAACTCCAAAACGGGCCCAAGTCTCCCGCCTACACGGAACAAAAAGGCTTCATGTATACCGAGCCTTCCCACCTTCGAACTTGGAATCATCGACTAGGCCCCTAAAGCAACGAGCCAATCCGGATCCCTAAAATGGGATTAGTCCTATCGCCCGGGCCCTCTAAGCGGGCTTCTCGCTTACAAAATCCGAGATGAAAGGCAAGCCTTACCGCCCTTAGGCCCGAGGCGGGCCTTACCGCCCATGAGCTCCATCGCCTTGCTTACCACCAGCTCCTCCAAGTGGGCTCATTCCGCTCAAGCCCTAGGCAGGATTCTCCTTCCGCCCGAGCTAGCGGACCTCTTCTTATCGCCCAGCCTCTCCTTACCGCCCGGGCCTCATCAAGGCGGGATCCATCAGCCGCTTAGACCCTCTAAATGTGTCGAGCGGCCCCACCTGACCACCAATCACTTCGGATCAAATCGTGCAAACCCGGAAGCAACCACCTACGTAAAAAACCCGACATGTAATTTTTGTGCTCCAACAACTTGTAATTAATCTGTCTTTGAATTTTATTCGCTGCAACAATTTTTTTATCACTTGATATTTAGATACTTATTAAGCCGATTAATCATTGTGAATGCAATAATGTTAAATATTTGTTGGGTAGTTTTCGTCAAATCTAATCCGACTTGATTGGGCTACTTGATTGTCCGGTTGTAGTTGCATAAATATTCAACTTGATTGGGCTACAGGCTCAAATGGGCAATCGTTTTGGGCTCAAATCCTTAACTGGACTTTAAAATATTTCTGTGGCACTGGGGCCCATCAGGTGACGCATTTTTTCCTAGGATAAGCCCACCCAACTCTTTCTAAAACAAAGATACCCACCCAACTCGGCCCATGCTTGTAGTTTATATATTCTAGAGGCGGGCCCAATACACAGAGTTAATCATAGTACGTAAATATGAAAAACAAGCACTTTAACATATTTTAACTTAATAAAAAAATTTGAGCAATGCTAGGTAATTGTAGGGTGAGTTTTGTCACAATTCAAAAAAAAAATTGGGTTAAAGATAATTAAGTATTCTATGTTATTGGAAATAGACATAGCCCCTGTGTTATAAAAATACAAAAAAAAAAAAAACCTAAGTTATTCATAACACCAAATTTTCTTAAAGAAAAGTCCATTATACCCCTCTGTGGGTGGAGTCTAATGATTCATTATATAGAGGGTCTATGTTTATCCCAATGTGAGATTCATATTCCTACATATTGTTTGGGTTTTCTCAAAGAAAGTTCCACTGGTTGTGTGAGACTATAATTTTTTTTCAAATTCAAAATCTCAAGATAATGAATATGTGAATTATCGAGGTAGCAAAATCTCCTCACATAAACATTGAGAGACCCAAAATAACTCATAACATTACTTTAGTTTTATTAGATCAATTTTATTGTCTCATCACATCATAGGTTATCTAATAATAACAATCAACAAAGATCGCGACAGATACAAGTATCAGAAGGACTTCTCAAGGAGAAAAAAACTCGCATATGACTAACTTCTTGCAATCTGCATCACATTTGGCCTGCTTGTATCCGCCGCCTCCGTACAACGTTGCGGTAGCCCCACAAGGAATTTTTTTTGCCGAGCAACTCTCATAATATGCACTCAACATTTTTTTTAGGGGAATAATATGCACTCAACATAAACTGCATGCTTTAAGGATGTTTGCAATTACAATTGATGACCTTTTCTCGTCTTTCTGGCGTGTTTGACTCAATGTCTTAATAACTTATATAGGTATAATGCAAACATCGTTTGTTTGTGTATTATAAGACTAATAACAAGCTAACAATTGAAATGTCAAAATGTTGCTGATTTTTTCAATAAGTAGAATTTTAAACCGGCCTTGTCTCCGATTTGAAAATCTACATCCTATTATTAACTATTTAAGACGGGTCTCCGGGAAAAAATGGTGATGACGACAACTTACTGATATAGTTCAATCCTTATTTTAAATAAGTGAAGTATGTATATAAGAGAATAATACCATGCTAACAATTGAAATGTCAGAATGTTGTTCCTTTTTCTCAACAAGTTGAATCTTAAACCAGTCTTGTCTCCGATCTCGAAATGTATACTATTGTTTACTATTTGAGACGAGCCTCAAGGACAAAAAAATGTTGATGATTAAAGACTGCTTTCGATAATTATTCGAGTTTTAAGTGTATTTATAACCATCAAATCTGAACTTAAAGCATATGAAAATTTGCTTAAAAAGAGAAAAAAAAAGCGTGTACGTACACATAGAGGTGAGAAGTAAAAGAACGAGGAAAATAGTGAAAGTTGAGGCAGTTTTCATGGTGACTTTTTTGTAATAACGCCGACGACAGAAATTTTGTGTCTGATTCACTAGGGAAGTATTTTGTTGGTGGTGGGAAATTCACTGATTTATGTGGTATTTATATTGCTAGTAATCAATGGAACAGTCGAAAAGATCTAACTTTTCATGTATTATGAGGTTGGTAATTTAATTCCGTTAACTGTGAACAGTCGAAGAAATCACCTCATTTATGGAACTTCTTATCATTGTTTTTAAAGACGTATTCCGACCGGCAGTTCGATCGATCAGACCGTGAATCGGATGGTTTAACCTATCGAAAAAATGATTAGAATGCCAACTTTACGAACCGAACTTTTTTCGATCGGACTGGACGGTTGGACCAGAAAAGTGACCCAAAAAAATTTCGGTTCGTTAGGTTTTGCCCAAAAAAGTGAATAATTGAGCCTCAGTTTACCAAAATTTTCCATTTTCGTTGCAACTTCTAACCCTAAATTTTTGAAAACCTTCTCTCGCACATGTATTTGACTCTATTTATACATGTATTTGATAATTTTTGGAGGTGTGATTGTAATACATATACAAGTATAAATATATTCGATATATATATATATATATTATTTTTAATTAAAAAAGGTTTGGTCAGAATGGTGGTTCAACCGGTCAGACCAATTGACCCAAAAGTCGGACCAAAATCTAGATCGAACTCCGAGTCGTTTTTGAAAACAATTCTTCTTATACTAGTTTGACCAGTTAAAAAGCATGATTGCCATGTACGGAATGTTGAGAAATTCTTGATTTCCGTTGAATGGTCAATTCCTTTCTTGTAAAATTATGCAACTTAGATCAACCTGCAAGAGAAGTCATTGTAATATCTTCGGTACCTCAGACCGAAACAATTAAGGACTTCTTCCTGTTTAGAGAAGTAAATGACAGTGTTTGGGGCAGTATTTTGATGTCAATTTCTTTGATCTGTTACGATATTCGTTGCGTAGAGATTGCAAGTAAATATTACTTGAATCTTTCGTTGATTGTGTAATTAACATTTTGCATTTGTTTTCCTAAAAATTTGATGCTTCTGGACAGCGAGAAGGCTTCTGCATTATAGAATCAGATTTACTATCTTAAGTGTCAGGAGCATTGTTTGGACACGAGTTTGATTTTCCTTGTTTTACATCACTAAAAGGTGTTTGTCTATTGAATAGACAAATCTGTCTCAGGATCGCGTAGTCTGATTCTTGGATATAGTTTGAGAAGTTGCATATATGAATTAATTAAGAATATTTAGAGTCCAAGGGTCGTATATTTTCGCCGCGAAGTTAGAATCTCTATATTTGATCTTAAATCTCGAAACAATGAGTAGATAAATTCTTCACATTTATAAAAAAATCTATCATGCTCGCAACTAATGATATAGTCTATATGGCATCGGATAGTGGAGCTTGAGCAATTGGGTTTCGTGTTAGGGCTTGGACGAGGAGAGATTTTGTGAAGTTCGAGAATTTTGATCCGGAAATAGCGTGAATAGCCATTTTGGAGGGGTTTTGCTTGGAGAATTTACTAAAGAGGGTTTATGCTTTTTAACGGTAGGGAAGCAATGTTGCGAAAAATATACTTATGATCACTCATTTTTTGTAAATATAAGTTCATAGTCACTTAAATTTATTTGTTCCATTTTATGGTCATTGATATACTAAGTCCCCACTAGCATCCATGGTTGAATGGTTAAAGTATCCAAATCATAACAGGAAAGTTCATAGGTTCAATTCATATTGGATGCACACAAACATAATGGTACCATCCATCCAATAAATCTATTGAAATTCGTGCAGTATCAATTGAATCTCATCATCCATACATTACATAACAAATTGGTTTTGGTTGACGCATCATCACATTTGTATAGTCACTCTACTTGTATAGTCACTCTAGATCACATTCAAATTTAAAATTTTAAAATATCTTGAACTTTTTTTCCTTTTTCTTTTTCTTTCGCCGCTCTTTCCTTCATCTCTTTTCCCTCCTTTCTTTCTCTTTTCGACAAAGAATTGCCAGCCCCATTGATGCCGTGCTATTAAATATAACCTATGTGCAGTCATGTTTATTTTTGCGTCGAAGAAGAAAATAAAGATCAGGGTAGTGAAATCTCCTTCTTACACAAACATAAAGAGAGATACAAAATAACTCATAACATCACTTCAGTTTTATTAGATCAAATTTATTGCCTCATCAGATCATAGTTGATCTAATAATAACAATCAACAAAGATTGCGACAGCTACAAGTATCAGACGGACTGCTGAAGAAAAAACACTCGCCGATGACTAACTTGCCAGTGAAAAAGTTCTTGCAATCTTTATCACATTTTTTCTGCTTGCATCCGCCGCCTCCGTACAACGTTACGGTAGCCCCACAAGGAAGAATTTTTCCCGCACAACTCTCATAATCTGCACTCAACATAATTTGCATGGTTTAAGGATGTTTGCAATTACAACTAACAAACTTTTCGTCTTTCTGACGTGTCTACTCAAAATCTTAATAATTTATCTTACTATAATAAAGAGAATCTTCTTTTTTGGTTTGGTCGGACAACGTGGAAATGTGTAAAATTGTTGATTCTCACAACAGAAACTTTCGATGGAGGATCAGGTGCGGTTTCTGGAGCCCGAAGGAAAGAAACCTCCCGTGGGTCCCGCCCCCACACAGAACGTGACGCTACCATCGAGGCAACTTCCACGTGTCCCTTCTTTTTCCTCGAGTGCTAAAACACTTTCTCTCTCTGCGTGAGGTTGTCTCCTCCGAGGCTGCCCGCCACCGCATTTTCCTCGCCGTCTTTTAGAAGAAGGTAGAGGGGGCAGCCGCAGTGCCGGGAGGTGTCGATGACCATGTAAAGCTATAAATGATGACGTGGCGGTGGATGGCTGTAGGAAAATTGGTGTTTTCCCCCTTTGACCCAAACTGGGGAAGTTGTGATCGAATGTGATCTTCTTCAGGAATGGTTTCTTCCACAGGTATGCGCGAAAAAGAATGGTGTGGTAAAATAGGTATTTAGCCCGTGGTAATTGGAGTCGGATCAAATTTCTTTTAAGGCCGGTGCATTTTCAACAACTTCAATTATCTAAGTTCTGTACGTCTAATTAGGTAGGAATGTTTGATTTTTCTAAGCATTGATGTAAGGTGACCGTATTTGATTTTCAATATCTTACTATAAAAATAACTTCTTTTAGGTAGTTTAGTGTCACACTGTGGAAGTGTCAAAACTACAATTTCAGTTAAATCGTGATGATCTTGGCCTGGTCGAGGAGAAAAACGAGAATGGCATCATAGAGGGATAGGCGGATCCTAGCGGACATGACGGGGACGAAGGGGGAGAAATATTCTGGCGCGGCAGAGGGGACAGTTGGCGTGAGATCGGAGCAAAGGGTGGGAGCAGGCCGAGAGAGTCCTCGCATAGTCGTTCTCTTCGAACTCCAGCAAGCACACAGTGCAGTCTCGCAAAACGGCGTCGCTCGACGACAGATTGTAGAGGGAGAGAGGGATCATTTTGATGACAAAGTCATCGAGCCTGTAGGGGGAGTACACGTGGAAGCTAGCGGCCCTGTCAGGGGAGGAATAGTCAAACAAGAGGGGAGGCGAGTCCAAGTTAGAGAACGTGGTAGAGTAGGACGATAACCTACAGGGCCGACGCTGGCGCCACCACCGGCTGAACCGATGGATGAGGTGGCAGGAGAGGAGGCGGCCAGTAGGAAGGCCGCCGCCACAATGAAAACTATGGCAATGAGCGGCGGGCTGAAGTCCACGCTCGAGATACCAGTGTTGCTTGACAGCAGAGCAGACTGACTGGCTGATGACGAGGATGTTGTTGGCATGGTCGTGGATGTGAACGTGGTTCCTAGGGATGAAGACGATGATGGGGACCACAAGGGAGAAAAAAAAGGAGAATGGAAGTGAGCTCCGACCATCACATATATATTTTTTCCTTTTCGCTTATTTAAATTGATGTAGTTTTCTCTATGGAAATTCTGTCTATAGGGTGCCATTGAACCCACCAGAGAATCTTAAAATACCGATAAGATGATACGCAAAGAATTTACGGTATGTATGTATTTTTCATTCACGATCAACAAAGCACAAGGATACGCAAGCAGAGAATCTTAAGATGTCGTATAAGATGATACGCAAGCAATTTTCAGTATGTATGTGTTTTGCATTCACGATCAACAAAGTACATGGAGAAATAATTAAAAATACTGAGCAATGGGCAGTTGAACGTTGCCATTTCAAGAGATTTTTCACCAAGAACACTTAGGTGTTAATCAAGAGAGATGATGTTGCTGATAAATTTAGAATGTTTACAAAAAAAAAAATATTGTGTACAAATAAATTTTTATGGCATTTTAGGTAAATCAAACAAGAAAATAGTATAATTAAATATGTAAAAAAGAATATTATTCGTGTACAGCATAAAAAATAAAATCAATTGCAGGTTTTGAAACAGAATGGTACTCGCATCGCGCGTGCGTATAGGCTAGTAGGTATAGTACAAACATCGTTTTTTATTAGGTGAAGTGTGTGTATCAAAAGCCTAATACCATGCTAGCTAGGGGTGAGCAAATGGGATCGGTATTCGGGATATCCCAAAATTATTTCGGTATTCGGGAGTTCGGGATCGGGAATTCGGTATTCGGGAGTTAATTCGGTAAGGTTTTTGAGAAAATTTTGGTAATTTCGGTATTCGGGATCGGTTTGGTATATACCGGTATTATTTCGGTAATACCAAAAATCCCGAAGTACCAAAATATAATTTTACCAATCTATATATATTTAAAAAAAATTGCTCCCCCCCACCACTTACAGAACACACCCTTCTTTTTTCTCCCTCTCCTCTTCTCCTTTCCTCTTTCCCCCTCTTCTCTTTTAATCAACAAGAAAATCAACCATTTTTCTTCTTCTTTAACCCACTCTGGCAAGCTACCACCACGAGACAGCGACCGGCGATCATCGTGGCTGCCCTCTTCCACCACGCTCCTCTCCTCTCCTCTCTCTGACTTGTTCTAATTAGTGATTTTTTTTGACTTAGGTTCGTATTTTGGGGGTTTTGCAATAGATTGTGAGTTTGTGTCTAATTTAAGTTGATGCATGTCAATAGATTGTGAGTTGGTGTTGCTCTCAAGGAAAAAATAGGTGAGGTTGAAGCGGTTTTGATTTAGGAATTAGGGTTTCGTTTAATTTTTTTTTTGCAAAATTCGGGATATTCGGGATTTTCGGGATAATTCCAAAATTCTAATTCGGTATTCGGGATATCCCGAAATTATTTCGGTTCGGAATCGGGATGGATTTTTTTCGAATTTCGGTATTCGAGATTTTCGGTATTCGGTATTCGGGATCGGGATATCTCGAATGCTCACCCCTATTGCTAGCAATCGAAATGTCAAAATGTTGTTGATTTTTTTCAACAAGTATAATTATAACCGGACTTGACTTCGATCTCGATATCTTTATCCTATTGTTTACTATTTAAGACTGGCCTCAAGGACAAAAATTTTGATGATTAAATTCTGCTTCCGTTAATTTAGGTAATTGAACCGAGTAATTGTGTTTATAACCATCAAATTTGAACTAAAAGCATATGAAAATCTAGGGATGGCAGAAATACTCATACCCTGAGGGTCGGACCCTACCCTTACCCTACGGGTCTAGGGTATATTGACTTTGACTGGGTCTAGGGTAGGGTATGGGTATGGGTCCATGTTTATAAGTAGGGTCTAGGGTAGGTTTTGAATCCATAGTTAGACCCTGCGGGTCGAACCCTACCCTTACATTTTTACCCTATTTGAGACCCTACCCTAATTAGACCCTAGTTAGACCCTAATTAGACCATAATTATACTATATATAATATACTTTATGGTTAACTTTAACATATTTATTATGTTATTACACAACCAGCTTAGAAGATGTCATGAATGATGGATTACAAGAAGCCGACATTCTATATTTTTCTTTTGTTTAATTATTTATGTACTTCAAATTTGAAAAAAAAATCTTGTACTATTGAAATTAAATTACAAAATTTGATGTTTCATCAATTTTCTATTGAATGTTAATGTGTAACATAGTAGATATCTTGAATTTGTTTGAATTTTATATACAAATTAACTCTTGATTAAAAAATATCAAAATGTAGAACGTTAAAGGGTCGGACCCTACAGACCCTGAAAATCCAGGGTCTTCAGGAGGGTAGGGTATGAATCTAACAATAAAAAACTTATAGGGTAGGGTATGGGTCCAACTAAAAAAACTAGGGTATGGGTAGGATCCTACCAATACTCTACCCTACCCATTGTCATCCCTATGAAAATCCGCATAATAGGAGGAAACTAAGTGTATACGTACACATAGAGCTGACAAGTAAAAGGACGAGGAAAATAGTGAAAGGTAATGCCAACGACAGAAATCTTTGTCTGATTCACTTAAGAAGTATTTAGTTGTTGGTGGGAAACTCAATGATTTATGTGGTATTTATATTGCTAGTTATTAATGGGTCAAATCTAACTTGCCATGTATTAGGAGGTTGGTAACTTAATACCAGTTGACTGGGAAATGGGCAACTTCCAATTAAGAAATCAGCTTATTTATGGAACTTCTTATACCAGTTTGACCAGTTAAAAATTCTTGTTTTCCATGTATGGAATGTTTTGAAACTTCTTGATTTCCGTTGAATGGTCAATTCCTTTGGGGAGAATTTGGCAATTCTTCTACAGTAAATTAACGAGTAGTTAAATCAATTAGTTAAGAAAAGCCATTGCAAGGCCTCCAGTATCGGAGACTTCTTCTTGTTTAGTGAGGTACATGACAGTGTTACGATCTTCGCTGCGTAGAGATTGCAAGTAGATATTACTCGGATCATCCATTGATTGATTGTGTAATTAACATGTCAGATTTGTTTTCCTGAAACTGATGCTTCCAGACATCTGACTTCTCAATATAGAACCAGATTTGCGACCATCTTAAATGCCAGGAACATTGATTGGACGCATGAATGTGCTTTTACTAGCTTGAGAAGTTGCAGATATAAATTGGTTTAGACCAATTTAGAGTCTAAGGGTTCGTATATTACCAATTCAAATAGAATTGATTCAAAACGCGGCTAGCACATGGATTGGCAGTCCCAGTTCTGCAGTTTTCATCGATTAAATAATATTGTTTCAAGATTTTCAGTCTTTGGTTCGAACATGTTAGAGTCGGTAATCTGTGGGTGGAGTCTAATGATTCATTATACCGAGGATCTATGTTTATCCCGACGTGAGATTCATATTCCAACATAGTGTTTAGGCTATCTCAAAGAACATGCCACAGGGAGTCATGTGAAATTAGAATCTCTTTTTCCAACTCAAAACCTCAAGATAATGGGTAGGTAATTTTTTCTGGATGAAGTCTACAATATTCATCTGATGGTTTATTATTCGAATATATAATTTTAATTATATGAATAAACCATAAATAAAAGCCATAAATAAATGATTACTTCTTGTAGCGCAGAATCCACTTAAAGCATTTTTCAAAGGTTCTTCACAGGATCTTGATGATGGAGGCTCGTTACTGGTAGATCCCTACTCACGTATGAACGAAGCAGGGATTGGATTTCATCGCCTAAAAGTCTGGTGCTTTCTCAGAGAAAACCTGCAGAGAAAAATAAGCGTTTCTTTTTCTCCCTGTGTGTTTGATTATCCGTAGGATTTTCTCCACCTCTTCTCTCCTCCCAACCCTTTTCGTTTTAAAAGGATTTTTAGAGAGAGAGAGAGTAGGGATTGAGTTGTTTAATCCCTATTAAATATATTTAAGTTAAATTAAAAAGATTTTTTTATCTTTTAATTAATTTAAACTTAAAGAATAAATCATGGGTGAATATTTCCAACATATCAATTGAACGTGAATATTTGTAATCAGCGAACAAGTATTTTATTACTCATGATAACACCATTACATCTTGAATACACCGAGAGGAAGACACCGAGAGTCAATATTATCAAAGGATGACAATCTGAGTCTACAACAACCGCACTATGAGGCAGATATGATAGTCTTGCACGCCGATTTTGCAAGCTGGTTTTTATTGGATTAATATAATTTATAATTTTATTTGGAGACTCACCCATCAACATCTTCAATCAAAGGTGGAATTACCGGGCTGTATTGTGTTCACTATGATGGGAGTCCTAACACTATGAAGGCCATCAGACCACACGAGTGCTACAGAATCGAATAAGTTCTTTGCGAAACCACTCCCAGAAACGGTGACGTTAAAAGATTTTTTCTCCTTCAACAAGTTGAAGGAGAGGACCTCGGGTTCCACTTTAACGATAAATTTTCGAGCTGGTGAAACCGTTGCCTTGTACACAGAATTGGCTTGTCCAACATTGGTGACTACTCTGTTGAACCGAAGCATGAATGGTTTGTTTTCTGCCACTCTAGCTGTCAAAGAAGGGTAGTTGAAATCCAAGATTGGATCTTGTTCACTTCGTGTTGGGCAACTGCTATTATCTCCTGTGATCACTTGAAGCTTCTTTTCGTCTATGCCAACACGACACAACAGCTTCAAGTAATCTTCTTCCAGTGCCTCGTAAACGAGACCGGGCTGAGTTGCATTTATGGGATTAACTTGTCCAGAACCAAACGAAAATTCACCAAGCACGTGTGCAGTGGCACTCATGGGAGTTGCTGCATGATGAGATTGATTATTAGATGCAAAGTAGATCACCAGAAGTTTTCTCCAAGCATAAAAGCTTTCAAAAGTTGTTAAAAATAAGCAATCTGCAAACTTGAACTTACAATTTGTTATGGCATATACTATACACAATATGCACCGTGTTGTAATACCACATTGCTAAATTTTAACATGGTATCACATAGCTCGTTGTTGTTGCATGACTCCAGTGGTACGGAAAGCAATGCCAAACCGTGCAAATTTTATATTGTTATGACAAATAAGATCATAATTACATGTTGTCATGATGGCCGATTGGATGGCAGAAGGAGACCAATCAGGATGAAATGATTTAATGTAGGCAGCGACACCGGCAACGTGAGGGCATGCCATTGATGTTCCAGAATTAAATTTATATGTGACTTTCCGCTTGTCAGTAGCGTTCGGAAAATCGCTTACTGGAGCGATAGGGGAATATCCAGCCAAAACATCTAGTCCAGGAGCACTCACATCGGGCTGCCAACCAATGTCAAAATATATTGAATTCTAAACCGGCCACAAACAAATGCTCAATTAGTTGGCAAGAATGAAGAAAATACCTTCATGATTTCTTGCAAAATTGAATTCGGCCCACAAGAAGAGAAGTAAGCAACAATAGGTGCAGAAGGGTCCTCAACTGCTTCACTTGGCAGTATGGTTCCTATAGGAGCTCTACAAGGACATGCCTCAAAGTTAATCCACGGAATGCAAGAAGGACATGCCTCAAAGTAAAATTTTCCTGTCAACTTACTTCGTTGAGTTCAAATAGGATATGGCAGCTTCATAATCTGCATCACTTACAGCCACTCCAGGAAATGGGACAACATAAGAAATATCCGCTACGTATTTGTCAACCTTATAGATGATTCCAACAGCACCTCCATCAAGTGTTAATGAAACATCAACTGAGGTAAGACCCACCGCTATGTTCCCCTTGAATTTAGTACTGTCGTAAGAAACATCCACAAGGTCTTTGTTAGATAACTAGAAGTTTTATTACCCAAAGAAATTTCCACCGAGGTTAGCATAGATTACCTTATAAAACTATTTACTAGCGGAAAGTTGGTTCCATTTAGGCTAAAAGAATTAACTGACCTCCCCTGATGAAGTCGTAAGTCGGATAATGATTATTAGTATGTGTCTACTATGATAGTATATGAAAAGAAGAGGACGGGGAACATACAACTAGAGTCCTTCCGTTTCCAAGAACAGCCTTAGTGATGATGCGACGATCCATGCTACTTGCTGCAACAGAGATCATCCATGGCGCAACACTTGCAGTGCTTGCATAGCTAAAATTATATTCATTGCCTGCAGCATTGACTGTAAGAATTCCTTTGGCCATTGCATGAAACGCACCAATTGCAATGGGATCCTGATCCAGGGGTAAGGCGTTGCCGCTCCATCCTATAGATACGCTTAGGATGTCAACTCCATCTGCAATAGCATCGTCAAAAGCAGCCAATATGTTTGCACTGGCACAGTCGGAGCCACAAGCATTGTATGCTGCAATCCTTGCAGATGGAACACCTCCCCTGACTGTGCCTTTTGCTAATCCATAGAAGGAAATATTTTTTACAGCAACACCTGCCGCAATGGAGGCAGTATGGGATCCATGGCCTTCCTCATCCCTTGCTGACTTCGCCGAGCCATAATATCTAGCTCCAATCAACTTGCTAACAAAGAAAACAATGGATTGAAACTAATTAAATCCAATTATGTAAATGCCGATATCTTTAGATCGTGATCAAAAATACATTGCATATAACTCACTTGTTGCAAGTAAAGTTGACACCACCTTTACAAGCACCCTTCCACTTTTTCGGAGGAGGACCAAATCCTTCATCACTGAAACTTGGCAGTTCAGGCCATATTCCAGAATCAATAACTCCGATGATAATATCACTCTCTATCTGTAGATTTCGACTAGCTGTCTCCGTGAACCCCAAGAAATCCCATGACCTCGTGGTTAAGAGATCATACTTCCTGTCAGGAAAAACAGAGACTACATCCTCCATACCTAAATTGGATACAAGATAAAGGTAAAATTGAGGTTCAACCTTAATAATGCCGTGACAAAAAACCATATTTTCTGTTGCTCACCTGATAATTCTTCTACCTCACTGCGAGTTAGCTTAGCAGCAAACCCATTGAAACTTCTTTTGTAGCTTCCAACCATCAAGTTTTCTTGAAAGCTGGATCCAGGAGACAAGAGTGTTCACAGAAAATTATAGATGGATCCACATAACATCTAAATAGTTCCTGTAATTGATACGAGCATTATACCTTTGCCCGACAACTTTTTGGAGCAAGCTAACATGGTGAGATGATGCAGTGTACAGTTGATTCCTCGGAAGTGACCCCATATACACAATATACACCTGCAAATCATTCAGATTAGAAAGTCAACTGACATTCTATCATTTCTTAGCTGGATACGTTATAAAAGTTTTGATTTCTGCATTAGGATAATAATTTGCCTTTCGTTCTTGGTCAGCACCAGCAGAAGTCAGGCTCACGAAGAGGGCGAGTAGAGAGGTTAAACCAGCAAGCAGCAAACATGTGAAGTTCGCCATTTTCATTTTTTGAGTCCGAAGAAAGACTTTCTTTTTTGTAAGAATAGAGGGAAAGAACAACGCTGCCTTCTTGGTCTTATATATTTATTAGGACGATGAATATGACAACAAAATCCATCTGGATCCATTTCATTTATTTCAATTGTGTCAAGATTGGAAGGAAACCAGAGCCTTCCAAGTCGGATCCATTTTATTTATTCAATTGTGTCACAATTGGAAGGAGGAATCCATAGCCTTCCATGTATGTTTTGCTTCTTAATATAGCAATACTTTCCTAAGATGCTCATGTTTTATACAATTGGAAGGAGGAATCCATAGCCTTCCATGTATGTTTTGCTTCTTAATATAGCAATACTTTCCTAAGATGCTCATTTTATTTATTCAATTGTGTCACAATTGGAAGGAGGAATCCATAGCCTTCCATGTATGTTTTGCTTCTTAATATAGCAATACTTTCCTAAGATGCTCATGTTTTAATTTAGCAAAAAGTCTCAAATTCAAATGTACGAATTGTGTTAACCCTTGTAATATGTCTATTAGTTGGCCTATCCACCAACAAGCAGTTAGATCAACTGGTAAGGACGTTGTTCTAACTTAACCAGATTACGAGATTGAGTACTTGGTAACGGTGTCTTGGTCTTATAGATGTTTTAAGTCGATGATTATGACAACCAAAACATTTCCTTTAATGCAATTATGTCAAGATTGGAAGGAAATAAAACCAATACTGAGATTAACTAATATAGATCGTAGGTAATGAAAGACAATGCCCCGTGATGAGGAATCAAATGATTTTTGTAGAACGGATCTTCAATCTTGACCTTCTCCATCATGTAGAAAATTGGTAAAGCTCGATAGGACTGATTTGATGAGCGTCGCACGCCCGCCAATGGACAGGATCTAAAACATTTGTGCGTAAAGTGAGTATGTAATTAACATGTCAAATTGGTTTTGCTGCATATCTAATGCTTCGAGACATTTGAGAAGTCTCCTGCAATATAGAACCAGATTTACCATCTTAAATGGCAGGAGCATTGTTTGCACACATGAATCTTCTTTTTCTTGTACTTACTTTACATCACTAAAAGGTGTTGGTCTATTGAATAGACTATCTAAGGATTGCATTGTCTGATTCTTGGATATAGTTCGAGAAGTTGCAGTTATGAATTTGTTTAGATCATTTAGAGTCCAAGGGTTTCATATATTTTCTACGAGGTTAGAATCTTCGTATCCAACCTTAAATCTCAAGACAATAAGTAAGAGAATTTTTCACACCTAAAAAAAACCTATCACACTCGCAACTAATAATATAGTAAACACCAACGTGTTCTATTTTTGTGCAAGATTATCACATGTCCACCTCTTAGCGTGGTTGTTGTAGACTCGATTGTCATCCTTTGACAACATTGACTCACAGTGTCTTGAATTACACCTTATGTGGGTACTAAGAACCAGTACACACCTTTACAATATTAACCAGTTAAACATGAAATTTTGTAATCAGTGAAAAAGTATTTTATTACTCGCGATAACAACATTACATGCTATCAGTGGATGTCAATCGAATCTACAACAACGAAACTAAGAGGTGCAGATGTGATAGTCTTGCACACCAATAGAACAAGCTGGTTTTTATTGGAATAATATAATTTATTATATTGTTTGGGGACTCATCATCAACATCTTCAATAGGAGGTGACGTTAATTGGGTATCCGGGAAGTATTGTGTTCACAATGATGGGAGTCTTAACACTGTGAACGCCATCAGACCATATGAGTGCAGCAGATTCGAATAAGTTACTTGCGTAACCTCTCCCAGAAACGGTGACGTTAAAGGATTTCTTCTCTTTCAACGAGTTGAAGGAGAGGACCTCAGGTTCCACTTCAACGATAAAATTCCGAGCCGGTGAAACTGTTGCCGTGTACACGGAATTGGCTTTTCCAACATTGGTGACTACTCTATTGAACCGAATCACAAAGGGTGTGGATTCTACCACTTTAGCTGTCAAAGAAGGGTAGTTGAAATCCAAGATCAGATCTTGTTCACTTCGAGTTGGGCAACAGCTATTGTCTCCTGTGATCGCTCGAATCTTCTTTTCGTCGAAACCAACACGACACAGTAGCTTCAAGTAATCTTCTTCCAGCGCCTCGTAAACGAGACCTGGATGAGTTGCTTTTATGGGATTAACTTGTCCAGACCCATACACAAATTCACGCAGCACATGTGCAGTGGCACTCATGGGAGTTGCTGCAGGATGAGATGATTATTAGATGCAAAGTAGATCACCAGAAGTTTTCTCCAAGTAAAAAAAATTTGAAGTTGCTAAAAATAAGCAATTTTCTAACTTGAATTTACAATTTGTTATGTCATAAGCTATACACTAAATGCACTGTGTTGTAATACCACATCGCTAGATTTTAATATGGTATTAGAGTCAGGTATGTCATAGCCAGTAGTTGTTGCATGACTCTAGTTGTATGGGAAACAATGTCAAAGTTTGACTAAAAAAAAATTGTGAAAGCCGTGCAAAGTTCATATTGCTATGAAAAATAGGCTCATAATTACCTGTTGTCATGATGGCCGATTGGATGGCAGAAGGTGACCAATCAGAATGAAATGATTTAACGTAAGCAGCAACACCAGCAACGTGAGGACATGACATTGAGGTTCCAGAATTGAAGTAATATGTGACTTTCCGCTTGTCGGTAGGGCTCGGAAAATCGCTTGCTGGAGCGACAGGGGAATATCCAGCCAAAACATCTACTCCAGGAGCACTCACATCGGGCTGCAAAACGATTTCAACATAGTTTGAATTCTAAACCGGCCACACACAAATGCTCAATTAATTGGCAAGAAGGAAGCAAACACCTTCATGATTTCTTGCAAATACCAATTCGGCCCAGATGAAGAGAAGTAAGCAACTACAGGTGCAGAAGGGTCCTCAACTGTTTCACTTCGCAGTATGGTTCCTACAGGAGCTCTGCAAGCACATGCCTCGTAGTTAATACACTGAATGCAAGAATAAATTCCTACATCAGTCGTGACCATAGTAAAATTTTCCCGTTTACAAGTGACGACTTACTTCGTTGAGTTCAAATAGGATTTGGCAGCTTCAAAATCTGCATCACTTACACCCACTCCAGGAAATGGGACAACTTCAGAAACATCCGCAAAGGCTTTGTCAACATTATAGATGATTCCAACAGCACCTTTATTAAGTGAAAACAAAACATCACTTTCCAAATAACCCAACGCAATTTTCCCCTTGACTTCGGTACTGTCATAAAAAAAAAACCGTAAGGTCTTTGTTAGATAAATAGTTGATTTTCACCAAAAATAAAAGTTTCCACCGAGGAGATATAGTAAGCATTTCTGAATTAGACAGAAAAAATTACCTTGTATCACTGTATTTGACAAGAGGAAAGTTGGTTCCATTTAAGCTAAAAGGGTTAACTGTCAACCCCTGATTAAGTCGTAAGCCAGATAATAATTGTTAGTATGTGTCTACTATGATAGTATATGAAAAGAAGAGGACGGAGTACATACAACTAGAGTCCTTCCGTTCCCAAGAACAGCCTTAGCGACGATACGACGATCCATGCTACTTGCCGCAACAGAGATCATCCATGGCGCAACACTTACAGTGGTTGCATAGTAATCATTATAACCATTGCCTGCGGCATTGACCGTAAGAATTCCTTTGGCCATTGCATGAAAGGCACCAATTGCAATGGAATCCTGATCCAGGGGTAAGGCGAATCCGCTCGGTCCTATAGATACGCTTAGGATGTCAACTCCATCTGCAATAGCATCATCAAATGCAGCCAATATGTTTGCATCGGCACACTTGATGTCGCAGGCTTTGTATACAGCAATCCTTGCCGATGGAACACCTCCCCTGGCTGTGCCTTTTGCTAATCCATAGAAGGAAACATTTTTTACAGCAACTCCTGCTGCAGTGGAGGTAGTATGGGATCCATGGCCTACCTCATCCCTTGCGGACTTCGCTGAGCCATAATATCTAGCTCCAATCAACTTGCTACAAAGAAAATAGTGGTTTGAAAATACATTGCAGATATCTTTGGATCATATGATCTAAAATACATAGCAGATAACTCACTTGTTGCAAGTAAAGTTGACACCGCCTTTACAAGCACCCTTCCACTTTTTCGGAGAAGGACCAAATCCTTCGTCACTAAAACTTGGCAGTTCAGGCCATATTCCAGAGTCAATAACTCCGATTATAATATCACTCTCTATCTGTGGAATCCGACTGGCTGTCTCCGCGAGTCCCAAGAAATCCCAAGACCTTGTGGTTAAGAGATCATACTTCCTGTCAGGGAAAACAGAGACTACATCTTCCATTCCTGAATCAGATACAAGTTCAAAGTAAAATTGAGGTCCAACCTTAAATACGGCATGACAAAAACTATATTCTATTTTGCTCACCGGATAACTCTTCTACCTCGGTGTGAGTTAGCTTGGCAGCAAATCCATTGAAACTTTTGTTGTAGCTTCTAACCAACATGTTTTCTTTAAAGCTGGATCAAGGAGACCAGAGTGTTCATGTAAAATTATAGATGGGACCAGATAACGTCCTAACAATTCATGTAATTAATAAGAGTATTATACCTTTGCCCGACAACTTTTTGGAGCAAGCTAACATGGTGAGACGATGCAGTGTATAGTTGATTCCTCGGAAGTGACCCCATATACACAATGTACACCTGCAAATCATTCAAATCAGAAAGTGAACTGACATTTTGGGACATATCTGATAAATCATTTCTAAGCTGGATAAGTTATACAGCTCTTGATTTCAGCATTCGGATAAAAATTTGCCTTTCGTTCATGGTCAGCACCAGCAGAAGTCAGTCTCGCAAAGAGGGCGAGTAGAGAGGTTAAACCAGCAAGCAGCAAACATGTGAAGTTCGCCATTTTCAGCTTTTGAGTCCGAAGAAAGATGTTCTTTTTTTGTAAGAATAGAGGGAAAGAACACCGCTGTCCTAGTCTTATATATGTATTAGGACGATGAATATGACAACAAAAGTCATCCGGCTCCATTTCATTTATTTCAATTGTGTTAAGATTGGAAGGAAAATAGAGCCTTCCATGTAAGATCCATTTCATTTATTTCAATTGCATCAAGATTGGAAGGAAACCAGAGCTTTCCATGTATGTTTTGCTTCTTAATATAGCAATATTTCCCTAAGATGCTCAAATTTCCATAAAAATAACCAACTGCGTAGAACACGTTTTAATTTAGCAAAAAGTCTTGAATTCAAATGTACAAACTATGTTAACCTTTGTAATATTGTCGATTATTTGACCTATCAACCAGCGGATTTGGATTCAGGGGGGACTACATAAAAATCATCCCCATGGTATGGACTAAATATGGGCCTTTAGATTTGATCAAATTCTTTTTTTTCAGATCTGATGGTCAGAATCTGTTGAGGATATTTTCGAATTTTTATCCAAACATACTCATTAGGGTTTCACTATTTATCCTCCCCTATAAATAGCCACCCCCGACGCCGTCTAAAACCTTCTTTCCCTTCCTTCGCCTCTCCCATTGGGCCAACAAATCATCTTCCCCATTTCCCCTTTTCCAGTTCCCTTTCTCCTTCCCCCTCGTTTAGATCTACAGTTCCGACGTGGTTTTGCTGGTTTCTTGAAGAGCGAGTAAAAGTGGATAGGAGGAGGAAATGAATTTACCGATAATATGACACGCGCCGGCCCCATGCGTCGAATCCGCCTCCTCCACTCATTCTCCGTCGTCTTCCTCTACTGGTTCTACGTCTTCTCATGAGCTGAAATCCCCCTGATCTCTACACTAAGTTTTTTTTGTTTGTCCCCAACCCTAATCTCCCCCAATTCTGACCAATTCCTTAAACCCTAATTTCACCTCACCGAGATGTCCGGAAGCCAGGTCCCGGCCGGAAGCACAGGGTCGGACTGCTCCGACCCTCGGTACGCGCACGTCAACGAGAGGAAGAGGAAGTGGATGGTGTCGAACCGGGAGTCGGCGAGGAGGTCGAGGATGAAGAAGCAGAAGCTGCTCGGGGACCTGGTCAACGAGGTTAGCAACATCCAGGACCAGAACGCCCGCCTCCGCCAGAGCATCGACCTCGCCGCCTCGCGGTACACCCAGATAGACTCCACCAACAATGTTCTCCGCTCCCAGGTGTCGGAGCTCACCGACCGCCTCCGGTCGCTCAACACTGTCCTCGAGATCGTCGAGGAGGTCGGGGGGTTCGACGACATCTATATTCCCAAGATATCAATATCCTAGAACGATGATACTAATATTCAAGAAGAATAAAACCAATATCATAGTAGAATAAAACTAATATCCGAGAAGATGGAAACCAATATCATAGTAGAATGAAACCAATAGCATAGAAGATGGAAACCAATATCATAGTAGAATGAAACCAATAGCATAGTAGAATAAAACCAATAACATAGAAGATGGAAACTAATATCATAGTAGAATGAAACCAATAGCATAGAAGATGGAAACCAATATCATAGTAGAATGAAACCAATAGCATAGAAGATGGAAACCAATATCATAGTAGAATAAAACCAATATCATAGTAGAATAAAACCAATAACATAGAAGATGGAATTCAATATCATAGTAGAATGAAACCAATATTATAGTTGAATGAAACCAATAGCATAGAAGATGGAAACCAATATCCGAGAAAATGGAAACCAATATTTTCATATTTGTATTTCCATAAATTGTATTATTTTGCTGATATTTTTTTTAATTATTTTAATTATTGTATTTCCAATATTGCCCATATCCCCTTCAGTGGGGATTATCCATGTCCCCACTGAATTTGAACCCCCAACCAGCAAGCAGTTATATCAACTCGTAAGGGCGTTGTTTTAATTTAACTAGGTCTCGAGTTTTATTACTTGGGAAAGTTGTCTTGGTCTTATAGATGTATTAAATCGATGATTATGACAACCAAAACATTTCCTTTAATGCAATTGTGTCAAGATTGGAAGGAAAAAAACCAATAATGAGATTAACTAATATAGATCGTAGGTAATCAAAGATATAAACCCGTGCAATACTTACCAAAGATGTTCAAATTTACCATAAAAGGAATCAAATTTACCACAGCCTTCCATGTATGTTTTGTTTCTTGATATAGCTAGAGTTGGACAAGAAATATAATGATCCGTGCAATACTATCCTAAGATGTTCAAATTTCCATAAAAAGAACCAAACAACTGCCTAAACACGTTTTAATTTAGCAAAAAATCTCGAATTCACGGACTATGCCAACCTTTGTAATATTTTCGATTAGTTGACCTATGATATGTCCTAATCCATATCCACAGAAAAAAACAGTTGATGATTGTATGTCTTGAATGGTGTCCCAATGCGAGGCAGGTCAGGAGGAGTGTGTTTAGTTTTTGTTTCTTCGGGACTCTCAGAAATTAACGGATGTTTTTGTGAGGGGACCGAAATGAAATGACAAGCTTGAAGCCAAAAGCTCTCGACAAGCTTTTCGGATTCCGCAATTTTTGCAGTTCAAATCCCGGCTTGTAATTTCTAACCATCAGTCTGCAAGATATAGACAAAATGGCGGCTTCCCTGTCGACGACGAACTCGAACCCCTCCGCTCTTATCAGTTTCACCCGTCTTCTTTCTTCATCTTGATTTATTTCAATTCGGATTCTATTTTAGGAAACTGCTCTCTTGTTTTATTTTTGGTTTTACTTCCCCGGGAAAAGAGTGAACTAGCCGTTGAGAAAGACTTTGGAAAGAGAGACAGGGTGGGGCTCTTTTATTTAGACAAGTTTTTAGGAGGGAATTTTCTTTCTCACTTTGAGGAATTGTCAAGATTAATAACAGGGAGATAGAAATTTGCATGGAGGGTATGAATTTGTAATCGTAGTTAGGAAGAGGTTCAAATCCTTAACAAATAAAAATATATAAACTTATTGAAAAATAGATAATAAATTAAGAAGTTTTTTTGGTAAATAATAAATTAAGAAGTTAACACTGGTATTTTCATAATCAAACTCAAAAGTGTAAAACAATCGATTGATAATTTTTTAACGCTTATAAATAAGTTTACTACACTCAGAACTAAATGTAGTAAAGGTGGCATATAACTGATAGTATCATAGTCATGTTGAACCCACTGAAATTCCATAAAATTTTCGAAAAATCCATAAAATGTGAAATTTGTTAGTGATAATCATATCAACTCCTTTATTTTTGGGTTTACATAATTACTATGAAAAATTTGATCGGAGAAATCAGTCTAAAAGGTGTTGTCATTGGACAAATCTGTCTCAGGATTGCATAGTTCATATTTGGAGGGTCTATGTTTGTGCTGATGTGAGATTCATATTCCAATATACTGTTTAGTCTATGTCAGAGAACATGCTACGAGTAAAATTTCCAATAACTATATGAAATTTCTAAATTTATAATCAAGTTTATCACACTCGCAAATAATGAAATAACAGTTGAACATGAATCTTTTGTAATCAATGACCAAGTATTTTTTTTTTTACCCATGATAACAACATTACATCATGAATATACCAAGAGGAAGACACCATGAGTCAAGGTTGCAGGAGGATGACGATCGAATCTACAATTTATAATTTTTTTTGGAGACTTATCCATCAACATCATCAATCAAAGGAGGATTTTAGCTTAGGTTCTATTGTGTGCACAACAATGGGAGTCCTAACATAATGAATGCCATCAGACCACACGAGTGCTGCAGATTCGAATAAGCCCGCTGAGGAGCCTCTTCCCGAAACGGTGATGTTAAAAGATTTCTTCTCCTTCAACGACTTGAATGAGAGGATCTTAGGTTCCACTTTAACGATAAAATTCCGAGCTGGTGTTACCGTCGCCTTGTACACGGAATCGGCTTGTCCAACATTGGTGACTGCTCTCTTGAACCGAAGCATGAAGGGCCTGTCTTTTGTCACTTTAGTAGTCAAAGAAGGGTAGTTGAAATCCAAGACCGGATTTTGTTCAGTTCTTGTGGGGCAAGTGTTATTGTCTCCTGTGATCGCTCGAATCTTCATTTTGTCAAAGCCAGCGCGACAGAGCAGTTTACTGTAATCTTCTTTCAGTGCCTCGTAGACGAGACCGGGATGAATTGCCTTTACGGGATTAACATGTCCAGACCCATACGCGAATTCACCCTGCAGGTTTGCGGTGGCACTCATGGGAGTTGCTGCAGCATAAAAGTCGATGACCAGAATTTTCTTGAAGTAAAACAGCTTTCAAAAGTTACTAAAAATAAGCAATCTACTAAATTGAATACCGCCATGCTAGATTCTTAACATGGTATCAGAGCGGGTGATCTCATGACCTATTGTTGTTGCACGACCTCTTGATACGAAAGGCAATGTCAAGCGTGCAAAATTTCATGTTGCTACACCAAATAAGCTCATAAATACCTGTTGTCATGATGGCTGATTGAATGGCAGAGGGAGACCAATCGGGATGAAACGATTTAACATAGGCAGCAACACCAGCAACGTGAGGGCAAGACATCGACGTTCCAGACATAAAGTTATATTTGGCTTTCCGCTTGTCGACCGAATTGGGATAATTAGTTGTTGGACCCATAGGGGAATATCCAGCCAAAACATCTAATCCAGGAGCACTCACATCAGGCTGCAAAACAATGTCAACATAGTTTGATTTCTAAACCATCTACAAACAAATGCTCAATCAATTGGGAAGAAGGAAGCAAATACCTTCATGACTTCTTGCAAAATCGCGTTCGGACCACGTGAAGAGAAGGAAGCAACTATAGGTGCAGAAGGGTCCTCAATTGCTTCACTTTGTAGTATGATTCCTACAGGAGCTCTGCCAGGACATGCCTCAAAGTTAATCCACTTAATGCAAGAACGAGTCATATCTGTGTCGTGACCATAGTAAATTTTCTCGTCTACAAGAGGCGACTTACTTCGATGAGTTCAAATAGCATAAAGCCGCTTCATAATCTGCATTACTTACAGCCACTGCAGGAATTGGGACAACATAAGAAACATCTGGACGGTCTTTTTCAATTAAATAGATGATTCCAGCAGCACCAAGGTCAGCAGTATCAGAAACATCCTTGGGGCCCACCACTATCTTCCCCTTGACCGAGACACTGTCAAAACAAACAACCAGATGATTTCTGTCCAAAATATTCTAAGCTTTTCTGAATTGGATAGCATAAAAGATCACCTTGCATTGCCATCAACAAGCGGAAAGTTGGTTCCATTTGAGGAAAACGAATTAACTGACAACCCCTGATGAAGTCGCCAGCCCGATAATTATCGTTAGTATGTGTCCCGAAATTGACGTAGGACGTTATCGAGTGCATGGCGAATGCGTGAAAAGAGCCTGGTCTAAACGTATGCAAGATGATGTTCCAATTTACGTGCAAGCATGTGGTTCAATTTTTGTGAAGATTCTGATCTATTTGATGAAGGGACGTATGAAAGAGAAGGAGTAAACAACATGCGCATGATTTGAGTTACGTATGCATGCATGAGTCAAGATCAAATTAATTTCCGTTTGTATTAAATAAGCCACTTTAAGTTGGTCTTATTTCGTTCATCTTCTTTCCGTTTAGTAGCTGAATCATTCAGCCTTTAATGTTTGCCATTAGATGTAATAAGTGCATTAGTTGCTATTTAAATTTGCATTAAGTAGGAAGCTGAATAAGGGGAGCATTAAGTGGTATCCAATTATGGATTTAAGTAGGTGGAAGGGACGTTTGTAACAGCCTAATAAGGCTTTAATCACGTCTGAACTTATGCCTTTAAAAGGGACGTGATATGTAATAGAAATACAGAATTTGAGAGAAAGAATTGTAGGCTTTAGCCAAATTATCTTTGGGTGGATTCCCATTGTTCTTCGGGTGGATTCCCGTTGGTTTAATTCGGTGGACTCCGAATTGTTTGTTTGCTGCCCTGGTGCCGTTGGAATTGGAATCCAACAAACCTCAATCACCCTACGGAAGTTGGTGGTTGTTGATTATCCGGTGACATTTGTTCGTTTTATACAATCTGTTCTTTACGCTTCCGCGTGCTACGTCAGGTGGTATCAGAGCCTCGTGAGATCCACTCAATTTCTATATTGAGAGTTCGGGTTTGAATCTGAAATTTTGGAGGTATATTTTTCAAACTGATCTTAGCCTTTTTGGAATTCTGGAACTTTGAAATCTGGGAGTCCGTTTGATTTCTCTTTGCGATTTTGAAATCTGGGAGTCTTATTGAAATTCTGGAATTTTGATACGTACACTTCAAGAGTTTTGGTGGGTTCAAATTCGTGACTTTATTATTATAATAGCAAGCTTATAAAGGGGCAGATTTCAAGGCTCTATTGAAGGCAATCATGAGCTTGAAATTCCCGTTTGTGTTCTGGCCGTTTGGGAAAAGATAATCAATGCTTTGGTTTTTGCTCACGGGTTCTGGAACTTGGAGAAAACTTGCAATCTGATCTACTTATTTTGAAGAGCTCAGATTCGTCATTTTATGGTTGGAAATGATGTGAAGAGCACGTTTATTGCAAGATGGATAAACTAATTTTTCCAACAGCGTGTGATATTGCTACTCTTGATAGAAACATTCGGAAAGGTGAATTCATCAATTGGCTTGTGAAGATTGGATTATATTTTGACAATGAGAAGTTTTCTGAATTTGCTCGATTGCAATTTGCTACAAATCGATTGCAATTTGATCTGTTCTTATGGTGGGATGAATTGCAAGCTCGGAGACAGCGTCGAGGTAAAAAGAGCATTTCTTGTTGGATCGGAATGAGAGATCTATTGATTGCTGAATTGTTTCCTAAGCAAGCTAACGAAGTGCTTGATTTGGCTGGAGAAAAATGGGATCACTTTTGGGATTCTTATTCTGATCGTGATGATCAACCTGTTGTCACTCCTCCGATTGAAGAAGTCGTGACATTGAAGGCTGGAGTTGTTGATGCAAAATCTGAAATTGCTGATTCGGAGATTAAAAATCAGATTGTGGGTGAGAATTTGATTTTGGTCGAGTTTGATCACTTCTCCACGGATTTATTTGATGTCGAGCAACTGAATGAGAGTGATTTAACGTTGCTCTACTTGAAAGATTTATTTGATGAGTCATCGGGTTTATGGCAGAATCCAGATTCGTTTTTTTTAACTATTGAGGAGCCTATGGAAGATGGATTATGTGAAGGTGAAGTGTTTTATGAATCTGAAGTGGTGCATATCGATTTCCTTGGAGTTGAACACTTTGAGTACATTCCTAGTTCTGCTTGGGTTATGATTTGGAACAATCTGAAGTTCGCTGAAAGGAGGGCTAGAGAGTACGTGTTTATCATGGTTTGTTTCCTTATGTTGAGTTCAAAGTACTTGTTTTGCTGGAAGGGAAGGAACCAAGTGCAACCACGCAATTTGAGTGTTTCTGCTGGTTTCTTGGTGATGTTCTATAAAGGATGTGTGCGTGATATCCCATGGAAGCCTTACAATTATCAACTCGGGACGAGTTGTTTTCTTAAGGAGGGGAGGATGACGTAGGACGTTATCGAGTGCATGGCGAATGCGTGAAAAGAGCCTGGTCTAAACGTATGCAAGATGATGTTCCAATTTACGTGCAAGCATGTGGTTCAATTTTTGTGAAGATTCTGATCTATTTGATGAAGGGACGTATGAAAGAGAAGGAGTAAACAACATGCGCATGATTTGAGTTACGTATGCATGCATGAGTCAAGATCAAATTAATTTCCGTTTGTATTAAATAAGCCACTTTAAGTTGGTCTTATTTCGTTCATCTTCTTTCCGTTTAGTAGCTGAATCATTCAGCCTTTAATGTTTGCCATTAGATGTAATAAGTGCATTAGTTGCTATTTAAATTTGCATTAAGTAGGAAGCTGAATAAGGGGAGCATTAAGTGGTATCCAATTATGGATTTAAGTAGGTGGAAGGGACGTTTGTAACAGCCTAATAAGGCTTTAATCACGTCTGAACTTATGCCTTTAAAAGGGACGTGATATGTAATAGAAATACAGAATTTGAGAGAAAGAATTGTAGGCTTTAGCCAAATTATCTTTGGGTGGATTCCCATTGTTCTTCGGGTGGATTCCCGTTGGTTTAATTCGGTGGACTCCGAATTGTTTGTTTGCTGCCCTGGTGCCGTTGGAATTGGAATCCAACAAACCTCAATCACCCTACGGAAGTTGGTGGTTGTTGATTATCCGGTGACATTTGTTCGTTTTATACAATCTGTTCTTTACGCTTCCGCGTGCTACGTCAGAAATCGTCAATACTATGATAGTAAATGAAATTAAGAGGACGGGATACATACAACTAGAGTCCTTCCATTCCCAAGAACAGCCTCATCGATGATGCGACGATCCATGCTACTTGCGGCAACAGAGATCAACCATGGTGCAACACTTCCAGTGAGTCCATATGTATGATTCCCATCATTGCCTGCACCATGGGCTGTAAGAATTCCTTTGGTCATTGCATGAAAGGCACCGATTGCAATGGGATCCGTATCCAGGGGTAAGGGGCCGCCGCTCCATCCTATAGATACGCTTAGGATGTCAACTCCATCTGCAATAGCGTCGTCAAATGCAGCCAATATGTTTGTAGTAAAACACCCGAACCAATCGCATGCTTTGTATGCAGCAATCCTTGCCGATGGAACGCCACCCCTGGCTGTGCCTTTTGCTAATCCATAGAAGGAAACATCTTTTACAGCAACACCTGCCACAGTCGAGGCAGCATGGGATCCATGGCCTATCTCATCCCTCGCTGACTTTATGTAGTCATAACATCTAGCTCCAATCAACTTGCTACAAAGAAAACAATGGTTTGAAACTAATTAAATCCAATCGTGTAACTGCATATATCTTTAGATCGTGATCTAAATTACATTGCAGATAACTCACTTGTTGCAAGTAAAGTTGACACCGCCTTTACAAGCACCCTTCCACTTTTTCGGAGGAGGACCAAAACCTTCATCACTAAAACTTGGCAGTTCGGGCCATATCCCAGTGTCGATAACTCCAACGATAATATCGCTCTCTAACTGTAGATTCCGACTAGCTGTCTCCGCGAGCCCCAAGAAATCCCAAGATCTTGTGGTTAAGAGATCAAACTTCCTGTCAGGAAAAACAGAGACTACATCCTCCATACCTGAATCGGATACAAGATCAAAGTAAATTAAGGTCCAACCTTAATTATGGCATGACAAGAACCATTTTTTTTGCCTCACCAGATAACTCTTCTGCCTCACTACGAGTTAGCTTGGCAGCAAATCCATTGAAACTTCTGTTGTAGCTTCTAACCATCAGGTTTTCTCGAAAGCTGGATCAAAGAGACAAGAGTGTTCTTCATTTAGATTATAGATTGGACCAGAGAACATCTTAACAATTCCTGTAATCGATACCAGCATTATACCTTTGCCGGACAACTTTTTGGAGCAAGCTAACATGGTGAGAGGAAGCTGTGTATAGCTGATTCTTCGGAAGTGACCCCATATACACGATATAAACCTGCAAATCATTCAGATTATAAAGTCAATTACCACTTTGGAACATATCTGATGTATATTTCTTCGCTCGATAAAGGATTATGGACTCTTTTGCTCCTCTTCCGCCAACTACAAAACAAAATCAGCTTACAAAAACAGGGTAAGCACAAAACAAGTTATGTAGCTCTTGTTTGCTCAAAGAAAATTTATGTAGCTCTTGGATTCTGCATTGGGATAAAAATTTGCCTTTTGTTCTTCGTCGGCACCAGCAAAAGTCAGGCATGCGAGGAGGGCGAGTAGAGAGGTTAAACCAGCAAGCAGCAAACATGTGAAGTTAGCCATTTTTCAGCTTTTGAGTCCAAAGAAAGAGACTTCTTTTCTGTAAGAAAAGAGGGAAAGAAGGAAGCTGTCTTGGTCTTATAAATGTATTAAGACGATGAATATAACAACCAAAACCATTTCCTTGAGTGCAATTGTGTCAAGATTGGAAGTAAACCAAAGACTTCCATGTAAGTTTTGCTGCTTAAGCTAGACTTGGACAGATATCAATTGCTACGGTTCAGCGATAATGAGATTAACTAATATAGATAGTGTAGGTAATGGAAGAGATTGACCCGTGCAATACTTTCCTAAGATGTTCAAATTTACCATAAAAGGAATCAACAAGCGCGTAGAATTTGCTATACTTTTTTTTATAATTAAAATGTATATTGCCCTCGAATGAATCCGCCAAAGATAGTTACATCAAATTACCAACGATATTGTACCTAAGATACCAGATAAATGCTAATCAAAGACACCAATCTGATTAGCACTAGAATTTGCTAACCTTTGTAATGCTGTGAATTAGTTTACCTAGTTGATATTCCCATATATTAAGATAGTTGATGTTTCCCCGATGTTTTTGTGAGGTGGGGGACCTAAATGAAGCGACCTTTTGGTAGCGAAGACGTTGCGGACTCTGTGTCAAATTTGGCAATACATTGGACAATGGAATTCATAGGCATGTTAGTGTTTTATGTGTTGACTCATCGAAATAATTCTTTTTCTCTCATATTTATTAGCAACGACTAAATCCAAAGTCGAAAATTGTCGGGTCTTATAAACAGACCAATCAATCTGGGTTAAAGCCAAGTTGGATTCAAAAGGTGGGGAACATGTTTATTGACAAGCTTAGCGGAGTTAAACAAGGTTCCCCTTCAATATCAGTTGGAAACTCACTAATCCAATAATATACAAAAGACTCTTCAGGTCGAGACCCTGAGCTGCAGAAGAAACTTCTGAAGGAAGTAGTTTCCCCGGTTTATTGACCAATCCTTATCCTCGTCAAAGTAAAGCATGGACCAACTCACAATTCCAAATGACAGAAACGCAAGGTTCTTCTATCCATTACTAGTTCTCTAAACTGTCAATTTGCCATATACAATAAGGTGTCGATTTGGTAACATACATCAGTCTTCAACTATAGTAAGTCACACAACTGATTAAGTTGGCAGGTAAACAAAACCACCTCCCAGAGCAGCAGTGGATCCTATTTTGACAGAATAGACAAGGCCGTTTGGTGGATGATACCGTACCCTGTCAAAGGACAACAGGCTCACATCCGAACTAGCAGAGACAAAGACCTATTTGAATCTACGAACCCAACTGGAAAATATATCAGAGGGAACAAATGAAGTTGCCACATCTGCTAAACTTACAAAGAATGAATGCTTAGACATAGAATCTGGTTAAGTGTGGAGATAATTTGCAGCCATCATCAGCTCTAGCGTCAGTTCAGGTTCAATTGGGAATTCAGTCTCCTTTCCCCTGAAACATCAAACTTGCATGGTCAATATAAGAACATGAGGAGAATTGAAGATTAGATCTGAAGCATATCAAAGAACCACATGACCTGACGCGTTCAGGAAATAACTCATCTTTAATCAACCATTCAATATTCATCTCAAGAAGGGCCGACAAAAGGAGGCAGTAAAACAGAAGAGCTCAAACTAAGACAAGCCAGATTAACTTTGGTAGCTAAACACAACAATGTAACCTCCTAAACACTCACAGTGAACAAGAAAGAAACACAAAAGACGGCATGAACGACTGCCAATTACTATAATGGAACATGCAGGCACGCAAATTGCAGAGCCACATAGTAATCAACAAAGGTGGCACAACTGTCACTCCCTTCTCTTCCTAACCTAGCATCACCGTAGGCAAGAAGCAAATGCCTCCCGGACCACCAAGACTGAACTAGCAGTTACAATAATATACCGGAGGTATTCGTATTCCCAAAAGATGAAACCTTAAGATACAGAGGAACAGAACGCTAATAAGCGAAACATAAACACGAAACAAAAGGAGACACAAATGGAAAAAAGATCCGAACTTTGCGTATTGGAGAGACCAATAAAAGTACTGGCAGATCTTCTCGAGGACGGTGGTGCTTATCTCCGGGAACGTCACCTCTCCGTGCTCCTTCTCCGCAAAACTCCCTGTTCACGCCACACAATTCAACGATCAATCCAATCAGCCCAAAAATCCCTAAATACACAACGGTCCCAATTCACGAGCGTCGAACCGAAAAACGAGTAATTTCAACGCCACCCCTCCGAATTAGGGGAAAAACCCTAAAATGCCAAAGATTCAATTTTTTTCCACCAAAAGGAACGGGCAAAAAGGGGAAGTACCGGGGGAGGTGAGCATGTTGTGGATGGTTTGGGAGACCATGGCGGCTTTCCGGTCGATAACGAACTCGAACCCCTCCGCGCTTATCAGCTTCACCATGTCTTCTTTCTTCATCTTCATCTTCATCTTCATCTTCATCTTCATCTTCTTCTTCTTCTTCTTCTTCCTTCTTCTCTTTCTCGTTTCTTGATTCCTTTTCTGTTTTTACTTTTTCGTGTTTCGTCTCTGGTTTTAACTCCCTCGGGTAAAAAGTTAAATGAGCTCTCTTTTTAACCCCTTTTTTTAGGAGGGAAATCTCTCTCTCCCTCCCCCCCCCCCCAAATTTTTCAGCTTCTCCATTCTAATCCAATAAAATTGTTTGTTACTTCACTTTGAAGAAATTTGTATGGAAAGTGTGAATTTGGAATTGGGGTATTAATAAAAGACATGTGCTTATAAAAGAAGAAGAAATGAATTTGTAAAGTAAAATAAGATCGATGAAAATCTTGTAAAATGACCGCATTATATGATCTGATCTTGATATGTTAAATATATTTGTATCAAATTGTGTAATTTTATTTAGCTAAAGAGAGTGAGTAATTAACTAATCATCCCTACCAATAATTAAATAAACTGAGTAATTGAGGCTTGAGAGTATGTAAATACAATTTTTTTGTAATAAAAAAGATATGTTAATAGTTCTGATTACTTAATACGACTAGATATAGTAAATGTGACATATAACGGTGTCGATAGTACCATAAAAATATTAAACCCACTACAAACTTCATAAAATTTGTGACTTTTTTTTATAAAGGATTAATTTCATATATATACCCTAATAACTACACCAAGTAGATTTCATGGCTAATCTCCTAACCTTAAAGATTTCATGTACAAAATAAAGTCTTGGTGTCTAATATCTGAAATCGAATTGGACCACCTAAATTAGTTATGAATTTGATACAAAATAGAATTGCTCGATTTTTCTGAAACCATATCTTCAAAGAATAGCACCAATTAATGCCCGCTTATAAAGTTAAGAAAATTCAGAAAGGAGAGACTCATAATGTACCTATTATATCATAATAACGGGCTCATTACCCATTGGTATCTTGCGACCTAATAAAGTTTGATTGATGCTAATGATTAGGCATCGTTGAAAACCAAAAAGCGTTTTATTGACCGGTCCATCTTCTTCTCGTCAAAGTAAAGCATGGACCAACTCATAACTCCAAAGGAACACACAAAAACGCGACGTTCTTCTATCCATTACTAGTTCTCTAAACTGTCAATTTGCCATATACAATAAGGTGTCGATTTGGTTACATCGAAATTGCATTGTCAATATATAAGAACATAAGAAGAATTGCCGATTAGATCTGAAGCATATCAAAACACCACATGACCTGATGCATACAGGAAATAACTCATCTTTAACCAGCCATTCATCTCAAGAAGAGCTCAAACTGAGACACGCCAGATTAACTTCGGTAGCAAAACACAACAATGTAGACTCCGAAACACTCACAATGAACAAGCAAGAAACACAAAAGAAGGCATCAACGATCGGAAGAAACACTCACAGAACATGCAGGCACGCAAATTGCAAAGACACAAAGAAAAACATTAACAGTTTGTTTGGAACCAATGCCATTAGGAAAAGAATTCTTTTTCTAATTCCAAATAGAAAAGGAAAGGAATTCTTTTCCTTTTTTTTGTTTGGAATCACATTTTAAACTTTAAAATTCCATTTGATTATTTGACATGTCATAATAAAATTTTTTCATAACCTATTTATTAATTGACAATAATATCCTTGCATTACTTGCTCTTTCTATAATATCCATCAAAAACATAAAAATCTATACGAAGCCACTCCAGCCAAACTAACAAATGAAGCATATTATTACCAGAAACAAAAATGAAACATAAACTGGATGTACTATTATCTGGATGGATGTTTGATACAAAGTTTAAGTTGTCGTTCCAAACAAGAAAATAGGAAAAAAATTCTTTTTCTTTTCTATTTGGAATTAGAAATAGAATTCTTATTGTTAGAGATGTCGAGAAATTAAAGAGGAAACGATTTGTGGACTTGTTTCCTATTCTATTTGGACTAGCTTTTGGACTCCTAATTTGACCTAAATAGCTTACTTGATGTACAAGGGTTTGCCTCTATATAAAGGCATGTTACCCTAAGGTTTTGTATAGCTTTGTAACTCGGAAACTCATCAATAAAAGTTCTCCTTTCTCCCCGTGGACGTAGGCATTAGGCCGAACCACGTAATTCTCTTGTTCCGTGTTCTTTGTGCGATCTTGTTCTCTAGTTGCTGAATTCCTAACAATTGGTATCAAGAGCTTGGGTTGGAGGATGACGGACGGCGCGAAGTTTGCTCTTGTGAAGTTCGATGGTTCTTCGAATTTTGGGTTATGGCAAAGGCGTGTCAAGGATCTCCTCGTGCAACAAGGGATGGTCATCGCGCTCTCGGAGAAGAAGCCCGAGAAGATGGAGGAGCAAGAGTGGAAGGAGATGGGGGCCAAAGCGGTGACGACAATTCGCTCGTGCTTGGTGGATGATGTGATGTATCACGTCATGGATGAGGAGTCACCAGCTGAGGTATGGAAGAAATTGGAGGCAAGGTATATGTCTAAGTCTTTGTCGAACAAGCTTTATCTTAAGCAAAGATTGTACGGGCTCAAGATGAAGGAGGACTCGGATTTGAGCCAACACATTAATGGTTTCAGTCAACTTGTGAGCGACTTGAGAAAGGTTGATGTGAAGTTCGAGGAAGAAGACAATGCATTGTTGCTGCTGAATTCTTTACCTGGCTCCTACGAAAATTTGGTTACAACTCTAACTTGGGGGAAGGAGTCCCTGGTGTTGGAAGATATCACAAGTGCTCTGCTAGGGTTTCATCAAAGAAGGAAAATTGACGATGAACAAGCGGAAGGGCTAGTTGTGAGGGGTAGCCATGGTGATCGTAGTGGGGCAAAAGACAGGAAGGGATCCAAGTCGTAGTCAAGGAGGTTCAAGGGAAATTGCTTCGAGTGCGGAGAAAAAGGGCACGTGAAGAAGGCTTGTCCAAAAAGAACTCGGGATCGCGAGGAAAAAAGATCAGGTTCCGTGAATGTGGCCTCACATTCGGACGAGTCAGATGGTGATCTTCTTTCTGTTTTGTCAAGTCCAAAGCATTCTGATTCCTGGATTTTGGATAGCGCTTGCTCTTTCCACATGACGCCCAAGAGAGGGTGGTTCGACACCTACAAGTTCGTTGATTCAGGTATGGTGACTATGGGTGATGGTTCTACTTGCAGAATTGCTGGCATAGGTGATATCCAAATCAAGATGTGGGATGGTGTTGAGAGAAAATTGTGTGGGGTTAGGCATGTTCCGAAGTTAGAGAGGAATTTGATCTCGTTAGGAGCCTTGGATTATAGTGGGTACAACTATAATGTTGTAGGCGGGCTAATGGAGGTGGAGAAGGATGCTATGGTGGTGATGAAAGGTGAAAGGAATGCTAGGAACACCTATAGGTTAGTGGGGAACACTGTTGTAGGTGGAGTCACATCGTTGGGTTCCGATAGAGGGGAGAAAAGCTCTTGTGTGATGGAGCGAAAGCTTGACATAAATGGTTTGAGTGGAGTTGGGATTCGCGGAGACAAAGTTAGCAAGTTCCCGCTATGGTTGTCTAAAGAGACGTGCACGTCAACGGTGTTGGGTAGGTTTTGCATGGGGAATGCGAAGCAGTTGGTAGCACCACGGGCGAATCGGGTATCTCACTCAAGGCCGAACAGTGGAGTTCGTGGCATGTCAAGGGTTCTACTTGGTAGAACAAAAGGTTGCCCTTTGTATGCTATGGCATGTAGCATTGGTATGAGGCAAGAAGGTCCAGCAGAGAAGCAGTTCAAGGTTGCGGAGCATGGGGTTGACCGGAAAATAGAGAGCGCATCTATTGGTCACAAGTTTGCTTCAGTAAGTGGACTTGCTAGTTGGAGTTCGATGGAGATTGGAGGGAAGACGCCAAGCAAGCTCGGAAGCTCGAGCTTGGGGGCTGACTCTATGTGATTGAACTGAAAAATGTGGTGAGAAAGTTGAGATGGTATTATTGATGACGGTATATCTATGGTCAAGGTGGAGCTGATAG
Source organism: Hypericum androsaemum (assembly GCA_963995505.1). NCBI lineage: Eukaryota > Viridiplantae > Streptophyta > Magnoliopsida > Malpighiales > Hypericaceae > Hypericum > Hypericum androsaemum. The sequence continues at coordinate 2,434,408 of OZ023187.1, forward strand.
AGTCGGTTTGATTTCTCAAGTTCTCATGGTTCTTCATGTGGCGGTATTTCATCAAGATGGAGTTTGTTGAAGTTCGGATGGAGCTTCATGGTTCGTCCACAGGTTGATTTCTCGCCAAGGTGGAGATTGTTAGAGATGTCGAGAAATTAAAGAGGAAACGATTTGTGGACTTGTTTTCTATTCTATTTGGACTAGCTTTTGGACTCCTAATTTGACCTAAATAACTTACTTGATGTACAAGGGTTTGCCTCTATATAAAGGCATGTTACCCTAAGGTTTTGTATAGCTTTGTAACTCGAAAACTCATCAATGAAAGTTCTCCTTTCTCCCCGTGGACGTAGGCATTAGGCCGAACCACGTAATTCTCTTGTTCCGTGTTCTTTGTGCGATCTTGTTCTCTAGTTGCTGAATTCCTAACACTTTTCCTAGCATAATTGGTTACAAACAAGCTGACAGACTATTTGGAAACTTAAAAATAACGGAAATTGGAATCACTTTCTGAGTTTTAAAAAATTAAGTGTGTTTGGAACCGATTTACTCAAGAAAGTGATTCCATTTGAGTCCCAAACTCTGAAAGGGAAAAAAGAGACGAACTTTGCGTATTGGAGAGACCAGTAAAAGTACCGGCAAATCTTCTCGATGATGGTGGTGCTTATCTCCGGGAACGTCACCTCCCTGTGCTCCTTCTCCGCGAAACCCCCTGTCCACACATGTTACGACCCGCAATGGAATTCAAGATTTACATCAACATTAGTTGAGAAAGAGAAGAGAAAAGAGATTGAATAAGATAAAATGGGATCACATCTTTCATTGCATAGCGAAATACAAAGACTCGACTTGGCTTTATACTCCTCCTAGAGGGAGTGGAAGCCCTAACTCATGGACAACGTGGCCCAACCACTACAAGAACAACAAACAACTACTAAGGTGGTAGGTAACAACCACTACTAATGTGGACGAAGCCACTTCTTGGAATAAGGAACTAGACTCCACTAATAACGGAAGGAGATAACAACCTAACAATCATGATGTAAGCTTTTAGGCACGTGATTCATAGCAATATTAGAAGAGAAAGAGAAGGATAGAAATTGGATAAGATAGATAATGGATTACATCGAAATTGGAAAAGATAGATAATGGATTACATCTTTCATTATAATATCTGATTACAATAATCAAAGGTACTACTTATAGGAGCATTTAGCTACCTATTACACCACTTCTCCCACAATCCCGTAACCACCTAGCAACCTAGCCCACTTCATACATACATGGCGCCATTTTAGGGAATAGAAAATAACAACCTAACAAACTAAGACCAACTATTGGAGACTAAGTCAGCAACTATCCACGTGCCATCAACTAGGATCATGACATTTGTTACGACTTCACTTTAGTCACTAGCCAAGCCTTTAGCATTCTCCTCCTTACGATTAAGGTAAGGACTTCAAGCATGGCCAGCTCCCCTAGTGTGACGGGCGGTGATGTCACGATCCTAGTTGAGGGCACGTAAATAGTTGCTGATCTGGTCTCCAATATTTGGTCTTAGTTTGTTAGATTATTATTTTCTATTCCCTAAAATGGCGCCATGTAAGTATGAAGTGGGCTAGGTTGCTCGGTGGTTACGAGATTGTGGGAAAAGTGGTCTAATAGGTAGCTAGATGCTCCTATAAGTAGTGCCTTTGATTATTATTATGAAAGATGTAATCTATTATCTATCTTACCCAATTTATATCCTTCTCTTTCTCTTATCTTTCTTTTTTCTCTCTTATCTTTCTCTTCTTATATTGCTATGAATCTTAAATTCTATTCCGGGTCGTAACAAAAATGTCACAACTCTCATGGTCTCTATTAGTTATATGTTATGTGTTAATTACCTACATGTTAGTGGGTAGTTGTTGTTAGTTGAATTCCCTAAGTGCATGTGAACATCGTAATAGTGGCTGTGATAGATCATGGGAGATGTCTGTTGGATTAATTTCAGTTGAAGTAGTCTTTGTTTTCTGTTAATAAGACCTATTCTTTAGGAAGGATAGAGTTTGTTGAGCAAGTCCTATTCTTCTGGGAAGGGAAGTTTGTTTCTATTTTCCCACGTTATAAGCTTAGTTTGTTATGTTCTCTCTGTTATGTAAGGCTATAAATAGCCCTAAGTTGCTGAATAAAAGATGCATTCCTTCTGGCAATTACTTAGCTTCTGATTTCAATAATTGGTATCAGAGCAAGGTCTGGTTGAGAGTGTGTGAGTGGTGTGAGTTAAACACAGAGAGATTAGAAAAATGTCAACCTCAAAGAAGTTCCTGCAACCGTCAATTCCAAGGTTTGATGGGCATTATGATTTCTGGTCAATGACAATGGAAAACTTTCTGAGGAACAAGGAGATGTGGAGCCTAGTGGAAGAAGGGATACATGCACCAGCAATTAGGACAGCATCAGCGAGTGAGGCACAGAGGAAGACCATAGAGGAGGCCAAGCTCAAAGATCTGAAAGTCAAGAATTTCTTGGTTCAGGCAATTGATAGAGAAATCCTGAAAACAATTCTCGACAAGGGAACATCAAAGGCAATCTGGGACTCAATGAAGCAGAAATATCAAGGGTCCACAAAGGTGAAGAGAGCATAACTTCAAGCTTTGAGAAGGGAGTTTGAGTTGCTTGCAATGAAGGAAGGAGAAAAGGTTGACAGTTTCCTGGGACGGACATTGGCTGTAATGAACAAGATGAAGTCAAATGGTGAGAAGATGGAGCAAAGTACAGTGGTTAGTAAGATACTTAGATCATTGACAGCCAAGTTTAACTATGTTGTTTGTTCAATAGAGGAACCAAATGATTTAAGTACTTTGAGTATTGATGAGCTACATGGAAGTCTGCTTGTCCATGAACAAAGGAAGTAGGGATATCAAGAGGAGGAACAGGTGTTGAAAGTGACTCAAGAAGATAGGCCAGGAAGAGGAAGGGGTCGCGGTATGTTTAGAGGAGGTCATGGCAGAGTTAGAGGGAGACAACCTCTAAACAAAGCAATAATTGAATACTTCAATTGTCATAAGCTGGGTCATTTTCAATACAAATGTCCTGACTGGGAAAAGAGAGCAAATTATGCAGAATTGGAGGAAGAAGAAGAGATTTTGCTGATGTCCTATGAAGAGTCTCATCAAACAAAGAAGAGGTTCCTTGACTCAGGCTGCAGTAATCACATGACAGGAAACAAGGATTGGTTCTCAGATCTGGAAGAGAATTTCAATCGAACAGTAAAGCTTGGGAATGATTCGAGAATGACAGTGGTAGCAAAAGAAAGTGTGAGAATACAAGTGAATGGGATAACTCAGGTAATATCTGATGTCTATTTTGTTCCTGAGCTCAAAAATAACTTACTAAGCATAGGACAACTGCAAGAAAATGGGTTATCCATTCTGATTGGAGATGGAACTTGCAAGGTATTTCATCCTAGTAGGGGGTTGATTATGCAAACTAATATGAGTGGGAATAGAATATTTTATCTGCTAGCTTCTATGGCACCAGAAAAATATTCTATGTGCTTACAAGCTGAAGCCATATCAGAGAAAGAAGCTCACATATGGCATTGTCATTTCGGGCCCTTGAATCACAAAGGACTGAGTCTACTTGCTGACAAGAAAATGGTGGTTGGTTTACCATCTCTGAAGTCTCCAAAGAAGATATGTACGATGTGTTTAACTGGCAAGCAACATAGAAAGTCAATACTAATGAAGAGCCTATGGAGAGCCACAAAGCCACTCCAGCTGGTGCATTTAGACATATGTGGACCTATCAAGCCAGCTTCAAACAATAGCAAGAGGTATATTTTGAGCTTTATTGATGATTTCACTTGCAAAACATGGGTATACTTCTTACATAAGAAGTTGGAAGCTTTTGCCAAATTCAAAATTTATAAGGCTTGTGTTGAGAAGGAGATAGGCAAACAAATAACTTGTTTGAGGACTGATAGGGGTGGTGAGTTCACCTCAAATGTGTTTGGAGAGTTTTGTCAACTATAGGGCATCAGTAGACAACTGATAGCGGCCTACAATCCTCAGCAAAATGGAGTAGCCGAAAGGAAGAATCGGATAATTATGAATGTTGTTCGATCCATGTTAAATGAGAAGCAAGTTCCTAAAGTTTTTTGGGCTGAGGCTGTAAGATGGTGTGTGCATATTCAAAATCGATGTCCAACATCAGCAGTTGAAAACAAGACTCCAGAAGAAGCATGGAGTGGTGAAAAACCAGTGGTAGAATACTTCAAAATTTTTGGTTGTATAGCACACACACATGTACCAGATCAAAGGAGGAGCAAGCTGGATGATAAGAGTCAAAAATGTGTCTTTCTCGGAGTCAGTGATGAGTCCAAGGCATGGAGATTATATGATCCAGTCTCAAAGAAGATCATTGTCAGCAACGATGTCGTATTTGAAGAGGAAGAAAGTTGGAACTGGGGCAGAACAGAGGAAGAAATCAAGCAAGATATACTAGAATTGGAAGATGAAGATGAAAGTGATGAAGAAGGACATGGTGAAATAAGGCCCAATAGTTCAAGTAGCGGCCCCACAGAGTCACCTCCAAATGAGCCGAATCCTGATGCATATGAGGGATTGGCTGAAGGGAGGGATGTACGAGATTGAAGAGCACCAAGTTGGATGGCAGATTATGAGTGTAGCTGGATGGAGGATTGTGCAGCAAAGGAACCACTATTTAGAGAAGAGAATTTGGCTGCAATGATGATGGCAATGGAACATGACATGACTGAGAATGATCTAACTTCATTTGAAGAAGCAACAAAGGACAAGAGATGAAGAGAAGCAATGACAGCAGAAATGGAAGCTATAGAGAAGAACCACACTTGGGAACTCACTGTGCTACCTGAAGGAATCAAACCTATTGGAGTTAAGTGGGTGTTTAAAACTAAGCTTAATGAAGATGGAGATGTGGAAAAGTTCAAAGCAAGGCTAGTAGTAAAAGGGTATGCACAACGTCATGGAGTAGATTACACTGAAGTGTTTGCTCCAGTAGCAAGGCTTGACACCATCTGTGTGATACTAGCAACAGCTGCTCAATTCAGTTGGGAAGTTTACCAACTCGATGTGAAGAGTGCATTTCTTCACGGGGATCTCAAGGAAGAAGTATTTGTGCAGCAACCTGAAGGCTTCATAAAGAAAGGAGAAGAAGAGAAAGTCTATAGGCTGAGGAAGGCATTATATGGCCTTAAACAGGCGCCACGAGCTTGGTACAGCAGAATTAAAGCCTATTTTGTTCGCGAAAGCTTTGAGAAGTGTCCCAGTGAGCACACATTGTTCACAAAATCAAAAGGAGGTAAAATATTAATAGTGAGCCTTTATGTTGATGACTTGATCTTTACCGGAAATGACAGAAGCATGTGTGATGAATTTAAGAATTCAATGATGTTGGAGTTTGAGCAAGTCCTATTCTTCCAAGAAGGGAAGTTTGTTTCTATTTTTCCACGTTCTAGGCTTAGTTTGTTATGTTCTCTCTGTTATGTAAGGTTGCGTTTGTTTCCATGGCTTAGACAGAATTTGACAAGATTTTTTGTCCAAGCCCATGTTTGGCGCAGGAAATGGACGAGACAAAATTGGAAGTTTGTCCCAGCCCACTCTCAATTTTTGGTCCCATCTATTACCATGGGACAAAAATTTCTGTCCAAGGAAAGAAATCTCTTTTGACATGTTATTCTATAATACCCTAAACTCTTCCATTTTTTTATTCTTCACCAAGTTTAACTCAATTATTACTAGTCAAATTTCTATAATATATGATTTTCGGGTCTCGTATATAGTTTTTTTAATTATGATCAAATATTTTAATATTTGTATACTCATTTAAATTTTCTAAATTTTATATTTCGGATACAAATCTATATAAAAATATATAATGGTTACTTCATATATTTGATTAATATATACATATTTACCATGATATTATTTTTGTGAGGCTTTCGTATAAGAAAATTTAACACACGACTCTGTTCTACACTGTACATGTACCAATGTAATATTTGATTAATACATACATATCGATTTTACTCGGATTAATGCATATTCTCTTTTGTTATCATGAAGAGTAATTTTGTCTTTAACATAATTTTAAACGTATCAAACAGAAAACTGGTTTACATGTTCAATCGTGTACTGAAGTTACCAAACACAGGACAGGACATCTAGAACAAACAAGTCTGTCCAGTACTGTCCTGTCCTATCCTATATTTTCAATTCTGCCCAGAAAATGTACCAAACGCACCCTAAGGCTATAAATAGCCCCAAGTTGCTGAATAAAAGATGCATTCCTTCCGGCAATTACTTAGCTTATGATTTCAACAATGTCATGATTATCCACGTAAGTAGTGGTAGGGAACTACTCCTCCAAGAGTAGTATATAATGTAATAGATGTCCAAGTCCTCGTCATGCAAGAACAAACAAGTCTGTCCAGTACTGTCCTGTCCTATCCTATATTTTCAGTTCTGCCCAGAAAACGTACCAAACGCACCCTAAGGCTATAAATAGCCCCAAATTGCTGAATAAAAGATGCATTCCTTCCGGCAATTACTTAGCTTATGATTTCAACAATGTCATGATTATCCACGTAAGTTGTGGTAGGGAACTACTCCTCCAAGAGTAGTATATAATGTAATAGATGTCCAAGTCCTCGTCATGCAAGAATTAATATATCAACTCTTTAAACAGATTGTATTGCCTTAATTGACTGGGTGTATTATAGTGTACATTTATACAGGTCTCTAGGTGCTGACATATGGTAACACATTTACTGCAAAATCAATTACATAAGGTAACATCTTGGAGAGCAAGGAAGCGTGATTGTAGGGATTGACAGCAGGAGCCTTGAATAGGATCGTGGCTGATAAGGTAAGAGGATATTCTCCTTTTCTCCCCCGCAAGCGAAACGGGGAGCACGTTGAGCTTATTCTGAAGGTCTTGAAAGCACTGTCGGGGAAGAGGTCTGGTGAGAATATTCGCAATTTGATCCTTCGTCGAGATGTACTAAACTCTGAGATTCTTGGCAGCAACTTGCTCTCGAACGAAGTGGAAATCAATTTCCATATGCTTCGAACGGCCGTGAAACACCAGATTGGCGGAGAGATAGGTGGCTCCCAGGTTGTCGCACCATAGTATTGGCGGGACCGTGCAGGGAAGTGCAATTTCGCGCATGAGAGACTGGAGCCACATGACTTCAGAAGCGGCAGCAGCTAAAGCCCGATATTCAGCCTCTGTGGAAGACCCGAACACTGAACGTTATTTCCGAGAGGACCAGGAGATGAGGTTAGGTCCGAGATAGACACATATCCTGTGGTGGAGCGGTTGTCCAGTGGGCAGCCAGCCCAATCAGCATCGCTGTACACCAAAAATATCAAATTTTTGGATGGTCGAAGGTAAAGTCCAAAGTTCTGAGTGCCCTGTAAGTAACGGAGGATTCGTTTAACCGCTGCCCAGTTCTCTGAAGCCGGAGAGTGCATAAATTGGGCCGCTCGGTTGACAGCGAATGCAATTTCAGGCCTTGTTATCCCCAAGTATTGTAGGCAGCCTATTATTTAACGATATAGCTCCGGCTCACAAGTGGAGTTGACTTGAGGGGTGGCGGTAGTGGCTGGTGTAGCTAAGGCATTACAGTCACCCATTTTTGCTTGCTGCAACACATCTGTAATGTGCTTGGATTGAGATAATGACAGACCAATAGGTGTTTTACGAGCTTCAATACCAAGGAAGAAGGCCAGATCACCTAAATCCTTTACTGCAAACTTTTGCTGGAGATAAGCCATTAATTTTTGAAGCAGCTGACGATTGTTCCCTGTAACAAGTATGTCATCGACATATACTAATACAAACAAGTGAAGGTCCCCATCATGAAGGTAGAACAGGGAACTATCAGTCTTGGACCCCTTGAAGCCAAAAGCACAAAGCGCAGCCTTAAGACAATGAAACCAAGCTGGTGGAGCTTATTTAAGACCGTAGAGAGAGCGCCTTAACTTACAGACATAGGTCAGATACTGGGAGTTAACGAACCTGGGCAGCTGGTCTATGAATACTTCATCTACTAACCGGCCGTGCAAGAACGCGTTGGAAACGTCAAGCTGATGGACGGGCCAACGGCAATGGCCAGGATGAGACAAACGGTAGTGGGTTTTATGACCGGACTGAAAGTCTCCTTGTAATCGATACCGGGTCGCTGCTGGAATCCCTTGGCAACCAATCGAGCTTTTTGGCGGGCCATTGAGCCATCTGAGTTGTACTTAGTACGGAACACCCACTTATTGCCGAGGATATTGGTGGCAGCGGAGCGAGGAACCAACACCCATATTTGATTTCGGATGAGCGCGTTAAATTTGTCTGCCATCGCTTTACGCCAGTGGGCTTGGCGAGCTGCTTGGCTGAAGGTGTTGGGCGTGTCATCGGACTGGGGCTTTATCTTTGTGGCCAATAGTGAAGTTGGCTAGGGCCTTTGTGATCGGGTGACCATAGGGTGAGTTCGACCAGCGGGCTGTAGCAATTCTTCTACCGGCGTGTTGGCTGCCGGGAGGGGAGCAGCGAGCTCTCTTGGTCGGCGTGTATAAATGCAGAGCGGTGCCAGGTCTGAGGCAGTTGAAGAAGGCCCATCTTCTGGGCCAGAAGGCAATGGGGCTGGCAGATCTGGGCCAGCTACAGGAGGTGCTTCGGTTGGGCCTATGTGCGGAGTATTGAAGGGCCGAAGAAAAAAGCCTAGATCGGTGGGCATCGAGTTCTCGTGAGGATTGGTGACATTGGCACGAATGCCTGTAAATCTTGAGTCTGTAAAAGGAAACACAGCTTCATCAAATAACACATGTCGGCTAGTATGTAATTTATTAGTCAAAAAGTCGTAGCATTTATAGCCCTTATGCTGTCGGCTGTAACCTAGAAATACATATGGGACAGACCGTGGATCAAGTTTGTGCTTTGTTAGAGGTCGCAGCCAGGGATAGCAAAGACATCCAATCACTCGAAGAGTAGACAGAGACGGGGAGTTACCAAATAGCTTCTGATAGGGCGATATATTTTCGAGAAGAGGAGTGGGCATTCTGTTGATTAGATATGCTGCAGACTCGAAAATAGTCGACCAAAAGTGAATAGGTATAGAGGCATGATGCAAGATGGCCAAACCCGTTTCGACAATGTGCCTGTGTTTTCTTTCGACGCAGCCATTTTGCTCAGGTGTATATGAACAGGATACCCTGTGGACAATGCCATGTTCTGAGAAATACTTCGTCAGTCCTTGAAATTCTCCCCCCCCCCCAATCAGATTGAAACATTTTAATTAGACGTCCAAAAAACTTCTCGACCTGCGTTCGAAACTGCACGAAGTTGTTAAACAGATCAGATTTGCGCTTTAATGGATAAAGCCAGACATACTTGCTGAAGTGGTCATAAAACACTGCATAGTAAAGAAAACCATCATGTGACATAACAGGTGCAGGACCCCAAAGATCGCTATAAACTAGATCAAGGGGCCCAGCTGCTTGAAATGAAGACACAGGGAAAAGTAGCTTATGGATCTTTCCAACACAGCAACCATGACATAGAGAATCTAATGTTTTATTCAAAAATGAAATTGACTGAGACCGCAGAGCTGTCTTCACGGCGTGGAGGTTGGCGTGATCCAAACGTTGATGCCACACCGAAAGAGAGGGCCCAGCAGATGCAAAGCTGACTTGAGGACTTGCGGAAAGGTGAAATGGATAGAGGCCGTCCTTACTCCGGCCTTGATACAGAACCTGCTTTGTGGCCTTGTCCTTCACAAAGAAACAGTCATTAACAAACTCCACAATGACATTGTTGTCTCTGGTTAGCGCATTAAGTGAGACAAGATTGGTGCGCACCTCTGGAATATATAGAACATTAGATAAGGATACTTACGACTTGGACAAAGGAACTGACAGAGAACCAATATGTGAAATCGGGAGAGTGTTTCCATTACCAAATGTAACCTCCTCGGGCTCGTTGTACTCCGAGTGGAGTTGCAAGTTGGATAGATCAGATGTCAAGTGGTGTATTGTACCCGAATCGAGTACCCACGGAGATCCTTGCGGTGATGTTGTATGGTGTGCCTGAGGCCGATTGGGCCTGTTGCGTCGGGCCAAGGAATAGTCACAGGCCAGATGCCCATACCCCTCACAGTTGAAACAGCGGACCTCAGAATCATTATGGGCCGAATATTGATTTCGAGGCCCATTTTCTCCTTGGTTGTTGCTATTAGGCACATGGTAATGTCCAGTGGAGCGGTGCCCAGTTCATCTGCCTCCTCTTTTGTTACGTCCTCCCCGACCGCCGTGGAAGCTTCCAGATCGGGCAGCGTAGTTGGCCTCTGGTGCGACGATGAAGGACGTCGGCAGGATGCCCAGCCTTTTGAGGTTCATCTCCTTGATCATCAGGAGATCATGAAGCTCGGCCAAGGAGATTGCTTCGCCTCTGGCTTCAATGTTCCTGGCGAAAGGGCAAAAAGTTTCATCATGTCCGCAAAGGGCTTTCTGCACGATGTCATCGTCGGAGACCATGTGACCCATGGCAGCCAGCTGGTCCACTATGGTCTTGGCTCTGGTGAGGTACGCATCCAAGCTCTCTGCTCCTTTCTCCAGCACGGACATGGATTACTTCAGGAGAAGCATTTGCGCTCAAGATCCAGCGCCATAAACCGTTGTAAGTTTGTCCCACATCTCATTTGTGGTCTCACACCCGACCACCTGTGGCAAAACTGACTCTGATAAGGAGAGCATGAGCCACGACTGGAGCTTCTTGTCAGTCTTTCTCCACTTGACATACTCCAGATTGGGAGTAGCTTCATTCTCTCGCAGCTTCTCTGGTGCCGGGATGCTGCCGTCGATGTAGCCGAGCAAGTTGTTGCCTTCTAGGGTTGGTTTCACTTGGGTCTTCCACAGCAAGTAATTGTTTGCTGCAAGCTTGCTGATTTGATTGGCTGTATTGGTGAAATTTGGGATAGGGAAGGCATCAGTGGGGTTCGCCATTTTTTTTTTTTGTGGATGAGAGGTTCTTTCGAGAAAGGGCTCTGATACCATAAACAGATTGTATTGCCTTGATTGACTGAGTGTATTACAGTGTACATTTATACAGGTCTCTAGGTGCTGACATATGGTAACACATTTGTAGCAGAATCAATTACATAAGGTACCATCTTGGAGAGCAAGGAAGCGTGATTGTAGGGATTGACAGCAAGAGCCTTGAATAGGATCGTGGCTGATAAGGTAAGAGGATATTCTCCTTTACTCTTATCTTTTGTCTCTTCTAATTCTCATCTCTTCCCTATTCTCTACTCTTTCTTCTTCTCTACTCTTCTTTTATCTCTACACTTCTTCTTAACTCCTCTCTTTCTCCTCTTCCACTTACAATTCTCTTCTATCAACAATCGGGTACGTAACAACACCACACAATTCAACGATCAATCCAATCAGCGAAAGAACAAAAAAACCCAAAATTGCCAAAGATTCAATTTTTTCCACCAAAAGGAACGGGGAAAAAAGGGAAGTACCGGGGAAGGTCAGCATGTTGCGGATGGTTTGGGAGACCATGGCAGCTTTCCTGTCGATAACGAACTCGAACCCCTCCGCGCTTATCAGCTTCACGATGTCTTCTTTCTTCATCTTCTTTTCTCTTGATTTGTTTTTGGTTTTTACTTTTTCGTTTTTCGTTTTTCGTTTTTCGTTTTTCGTTTTACTTCTCCGCGTAGAAATAAACTGGGCGTTGAGAAATATATTTCGGAAAGAGACTAAGAAAGGGTGGGGCTCCTCTTTTTTCTAACTGATTTTTTAGGAGGGAAATTTCTTTCTTTCTCCATATTTTTACATCTTCTCGATTCTGATCCAATAAAGTTATTTGTTACTTCACTTTGATGAAATTTGTACGAAAAGTGTGAATTTGGAAATATGGTTGGGGCAAGGTTCAAATCTTGAAATAATAAAAGATATATGCTTATAAAAAAAGAAGGATATGAATTTTATAAAGTAAAATAAGATTAAGCAAAATCTTGTAAAAAAACTGCATTATATGATTTTGTCTTGACATGTTAAATATATTTGTTTAAATTATGTTATTTTATTTGGTTAAAGGAGAGTTAGTAATTAACTAACTATCAGAAGTAAATAAAGTTAGTAATTGAGGCTTGAGAGTATGTAAATACAATTTGTTGTAATCAAAAAGATATGTTACAAATTCTGATTACTTAATACGACTACATATAGTAAATGTGACATATAACCGTGTCCATAGTACCATAGAATATTAAACCCGTGACATTTTTTTTGGTAAACGAATAATTACACCAAGTAGAAAAAGACTAATCTACTTGTGATTACATGACTAATCTCCTAATCTTAAAGATTCCATATATAAAATAAAGTCTTGGTGTCTTATATCTTAAATTGAATTGGACTACCTAAGTTACTCGTGAATTTAATACAAGATAACATAAATAAGAAACTTTCGATTGCACCTATCTTCTTTTAAAATGACTTGATTTTTCAGTTACTATATTCTCAAAGACTAGCACCAATTAATGCCCGCTTATAAAATTAAGAAAATTCAGAAAGGAAAGACTCGTAATGTACTATTTTATCATAATGGCCTCATTACCCATCGGTATCTTGCGACCTAATAAAGTTTGATTGATGCAAATGATTAGGCATCGTTGAAAATCAAAAGGCCTTTTCCTACTGAGTAAGTAGCCATATTAATATTTTTGCTCAGAATTGGTACTTCTGAAACCATTTGTTCATAGATGCTTGCGACAATGTCATAAGAAATTGAAGGATCGATGTAATAATAAACATAATTAAAATTACTCGAATCTGAAAAGCCATAAATGTAAATACTTACTTGTTGTAGTCTTTTTATAGTATTTTTTACATGAATTTTCTTCCTACATGAAGTTCGTCATTGGTTAATCCTTATCCACGATTTATTGATCGATGTAGGATTGAATCTTCTGCCTAAAAGCCCGAGGTCGAGAGAGAATTTTTACTGAAAGAAGAAGCTAAGTTCTCCTCTCTCTGTGTATCGCCCAAGTCCCTTCCTTGGATTTTCTCAGGGACTTCTTTTATTGTCCCCTACGTGAGCCACCAAAAATCCCACTACCCTCTTTTTTAGGTAAGTAGTTATTAGGGAGATTATTTTAGACATTAAAATTACCATATAAGATTCTTGATGTTATCCATTATAACCTCTAAATCATGGGTGGATTATGATTTAACAACAAAATTCCAACACAAATAATTTAAATTGTTAAGTGTGATAAAATAGAACACTTGACAATGATAAATTGTTCGAAAAACAAAAATATACATGTATTAACAAATTTTTTATTTTTTATAATTTAATAACTTGCAATTTGATTAATCGGACCATTCTGTATATTTTAAATAATACTAAATCTTGACCCGATTACTTGTTCTTCAGTACAGGTGGTTGGGAAGGTGGTTAGAACCTTGAATCTGGTTACGAGAATGAGGAATAATCAAATATTTTTGGACAAATTAATCTCAAATCCCAAACCTTTGGTCACCCTCACCCTAGGGTCCCAGACTTTTGGAAAATAATTTTTCTGTTCCTAAATTTTGATGATAATAGATTCTCGGATCTCTAACTTTTAGAAAATAATTGTCCCGTCCTTAAATTTTGATGACTTTCGACTAATATGCTACTGTTTTTGTTTGTTAGATATTTTATTAAGTTAAGTGACATGTGGTGGTAGTTGATTGGTGTGTAACCTTTCTAGAAGCTTCATTTTGTAACAAAACTTGTGGTGCCATTTTGAGAAATGTAAGAAGAAAGAAAAAGTCACAGAGAACTCATCCCCCTTCCTCTGTTTTGTTGTCAAAAAATCCAGCAATCAAAATCTCTCTTGTTTGTGTGTTAGATAGTGAGAGTTGAGATGTTTTAGCTTGACAATAATGACAAAGAGACCAACTAATCTGGATTAAGCTAAGTTGGTTTCAAATGGCGGGAAACCTGTTTATTGACAAGCGCAGCGGAGTTAAACAAGGTTCCCCTTCAATATCAGTTGGAAATCACTAATATAATACTGTACCAAAAACTCTTCAAGGCGAGACCTTGAGCTGCAGAAGAAATATCTGAAGGAAGTAATTTTCCCGGTTTATTGACCAGCCCACCTTCTTTTCATCAAAGTAAAGCATGGACCACCTCAAAACTCCAAAGGAACACACAAAAATGCGAGATTCTTCTTTCCATTACTAGTTATCTAAACCATCAATTTTCCATATACAAGGTGTCGGTTTGGTTACATCAGTCTTCAACTATAGTAAGTCACACAACTGATTAAGTTGGCAGGTAAACAAGACCACCTCACATAGCAGCAGTGGATCCTATTTTGACAGAATAGACAAGGCCTTCACTGTGTGGTGGATGATACCGTCCCTAACAAAAGACAACAGGATCGCATCGGAACTAGCAGTATGAACCCAACTAAAAAACATAATAGAATGAAGTTTCCAAATCTGTTTAACTTACATAGAATGCATGCTTAGACATAGAATCTGGTTAAGTGTGGAGATAATTTGCAGCCATCATCAGCTCCAGTGTCAGTTCAGGTTCAATTGGGAATTCAATCTCCTTTTTGTATGAACCGGGTTGCTACAAAGGTTGTAGCGGCGCGGGACGGGATTCGAAAGCTTCTTGCCTTTTCGTCCTCGCGTCGTCTTGATAAAACTACGATAAACTAATAAAACGTAAATACTTGTTCTTATTTCTTGTCTATGCTTGGGAATTCAATCTCCTTTTTGTATGAACCGGGTTGCTACAAAGGTTGTAGCGGCGCGGGGCGGGATTCGAAAGCTTCTTGCCTTTTCGTCCTCGCGTCGTCTTGATAAAACTACGATAAACTAATAAAACGTAAATACTTGTTCTTATTTCTTGTCTATGCTTCTGAGCAGCGGCGGTTGTGGATGAGTGACATCCGCTCCAAATATGATTGTCTCGTGATCAGTCACCTTTGGGATTCTCCTGAGCAGCGCATCGTGAAGAACAGTATTTCTTCCCCCAACCTTAACATTGATTTTGAGAGAAACATTTTCCAGATATTGCTTGTTCATTTTCTCGGCTTGTTTTGGTTGACAACATTGTGAAACTATCCCCAGTTCAGTTTCACAATCACGCTTGATGAGACCATAAGATCTAGTAACATTAGAAAGAATCACGACCAAGAGTTGGATTTGTTTCCTTAGACTTTGGGACTACTGGTGGATATGTTTTAGGGCACTCTTGATATGATTCGGTTGTACAGAAATTGTTGGAACAGTTAGCTTCAGGTTGAATGCCATTCCTTTCGAGTTGCATATGGCAATCAGCTCACGGCAAAATTCACCAACCATTTCAGGTTGCATCCGAGAAAAGCATATGCATGTCCAATTATCAACTCTAGCACCATTCACCATTTTCTTGTTTATCATATTCCATGCTCCATTCTGAGGGTCCACATTGGATTCTCTCCCAGACTCATCGTACTTGAGCACTGGTAGGGGAATAACCCTAGCATCTATCACTGTAAGCTCCTCCCTGACAGTATTACCAAATTCTTCCTTCACTTGTGCATCCTTTGGTAAATGCTAGACTCCTTTTCCCTTGGCCTTTGGCATGTTGCTCTTAGAAGAGCAGTCACTTTTCTTTCATTCAGTTTCTTGGAAAACCTTTGACCATCAACTATTGTGCAAAGCTCCATAGGTAAGTAGTACACAGGCTTGGAACCAGTTCCAATCTGGAGGGCACGTAGATGAGTCAACTTCAAAGCAATTTTATACTTACTCTAAAAAATACTCAACTACAAAAATATTGATCTTGTTATCATCAATGGTAAACGTTAAATGGTTGAGAGACTGGTTAGATAAGCCACTAATCTTGTGGTTTTTGACGTATCCGTTGTGAGAAGTTCTGACTTTAACACCTTTCAATGCTTTCCTTACCTTAATGCGATCTTGATTAAAGAGAGGCATATGCATGTCTTTGAGGTTGAAGTACTTGCAAACAAAATCGATAACAAAAATGGATTCATAAAAAGCTCTGGCTGAAACATCTATATTGAAGGATAGACCCATCTGTGTCGGACGTAGGCTTTAATAGTAGCCCCTCCAGAACTCCAAACCATTACCAAGTTCTCCGGTGGACCTAGTCTTCTGTCGAAGAAAGATCTCCCAATAATAGTATAATTTATTGAAGCAAATTCTTACAGCACAACATCCAGCACTTGTATAGTCTCCTGTGAAACCTCCCTCAATCTACCTCTAAGAAACTACTGCAAATGCTCCAGCTCTGGTCCAGCAACATATCTAATATGCACCTTGAACTTACGGTCCCTCCTGCGTGATGCGGAGGCATCCTCCTCTCTATCTGGCAATGTTACTTCAAACTCCTTGGACTCAAATGGTAGATGACCAGCAGTGTAGATACTCTTCCGACCATCATAAGCGGGAAATACCCGCCTAAATGAGAAACTCTATACACGTCGACCAGCTGCTGGATAACCTTTCTGTTTATAGCCTTGGAAGTCACCTATGGAGTAATAGTTATGACATATTGAGTCAGATCCTTGTCAGATACGTCAATAAGGAAGTGGTTTGCCTTCATCCAGCACTTCCTTCCAAGTGTCCAAAATCCTGGCGTCAGCATCGTCGAAGCTTTTGAAGTTCAATCCGAGGCCAGGGTTCGAGACTCTTGGGAGGAAGTGCTGGGTAAAGGCAAACCACTTCCTTATGGATGTATCTGACAAGGATCTGACTCAGTATGATATAACTATTACTCCAGAGGTGACTTCCAAGGCTATAAATAGCAAGGTTATGCAGCAGTTGGTCGACGTGTACAAAATATCTCATTTGGGCGGGCATTCCCTGCTTATGATGGTCGAAAGAGTATCTACACTGCTGGTCGTCTACCATTTGAGTCCAAGGAGTTTGAAGTAACATTGCTAGATAGAGAGGAGGATGCCTCCACATCACGCAGGAGGGACCGTAAGTTCAAGGTGCATATTAGATTTGTTGCTAGACCAGAGCTAGAGCATTTACAGCAGCTTCTTAGAGGTAGATTGAGGGAGGTTCCACAAGAGACTATACAAGTACTGAATGTTGTTCTGCAAGAATTTGCTTCAATAAATTATACTGTTGGTAGGAGATCTTTCTTCGATAGAAGATTAGGCTCCACCAGAGAACTTGGTAATGGTGTGGAGTTCTGGAGGGGCTACTATCAAAGCCTGCGTCCGACACAGATGGGTCTATCCTTCAATATAGACATTTTAGCCAGAGCTTTTTATGAATCCATCTATGTGACTGATTTTATTTATAAGTACTTCAACCTTAGAGAAATCCATAGGCCTCTCTCTGATCAAGATCGCATTAAGGTAAGGAAAGCATTGAAAGGTGTTAAAGTCAGGATTTCTCACAATGGATACGTTAAAAACCATAAGATTAATGGCTTATCTAACCAGCCTCTCAACCATTTAACGTTTACCATTGATGATGACAAGACCAATATTTCTGTAGTTGAGTATTTTCAGAGCAAGCATAAAATTACTTTGAAGTTGACTCATCTACCTGCCCTCCAGATTGGAATTGGTTCCAAGCCTGTGTACTACTTACCTACGGAGCTTTGCACAATAGTTGAAGGTCAAAGGTTTTCAAAGAAACTGAATGAAAGACAAGTGACTGTTATCCTAAGAGCAACGTGCCAAAGGCCAAGGGAAAAGGAGTCTAGCATTTACCAGAGGATGCACTAGTGAAGGAAGAATTTGGTATTACTGTCAAGGAGGAGCTTACAGTGATAGATGCTAGGGTTCTTCCCCCACCAGTGCTTAAGTACCATGAGTCTGGGAGAGAATCAAATGTGGACCTTCAGAATGGGGCATGGAATATGATAAATAAGAAAATGGTGAATGGTGCTAGAGTTGATAACTGGGCATGCATCTGCTTTTCTTGGATGCAACCTAAAATGGTTGGTGAATTTTGCCGTGAGTTGATTGCCATATGCAACTCGAAAGGAATGGCATTCAACCCGAAGCCAACTGTTCCAACAATTTCTGCACAACCAAATCATATCAAGAGTGGCCTAAAGTATATCCACCAGCAGTCCCAAAGTATAAGGAAACAAATCCAACTCTTGGTCTTGATTCTTCCTGATGTTATCAGATCTTATGATCTCATCAATCGTGATTATGAAACTGAACTGGGGATAGTTTCACAACGCTGTCAACCAAAATAAGCCAAGAAAATGAACCAGCAATATCTGGAAAATGTTTCTCTCAAAATCAATGTCAAGGTTGGTGGAAGAAATACTATTCTTCACGATGTGCTGCTCAGGAGAATCCCAAAGGTGACTGATCATGAGATGATCATATTTGGAGCGGATGTCACTCATCCACAACCAGGAGAGGACTCTAGCCCATCAATAGCAGTGGTGGTCGCCTCAATGGATTAGCCAGAAGTGACAAAATATAGAGTAATTATCTCTGCTCAGAAGCATAGACAAGAAATAAGATCAAGTATTTACGTTTCATTAGTTTATCGTAGTTTTATCAAGATGCTGTGAGGACGAAAAGAAAAAAAGCCTTCGAATCCTACCGCGCACCGCTAGAACCTTCGTAGCAACTTGGTTCATACCAATTTGGTATCAGAGCCACCGCTGCCATGACGAGCTTCAGTGATGACACGAGCGAAGTCACACTATCCCAAATTTTGCATGCAATCGAAGACAATAATCGGAGGATAGAGGAGGATACCAGGGTGGTTAAGGTAAATTCTTTCCTATCCCAACAGGGTCTCCCTGTTCTTCCTGCTTTCTCGGGAATTAATCTGAGAGAGTGGGTTAGGCATATTAAAGAATATCTCTTGATCCATTGATCTGTGGAGGTCTACAAAGTTAGTGTAGTGGAAGAATTGTTGGTGAGCAAAGCAAAAATGTAGTATTTATCAAGGTATTTGAGCAACTTAGAGGCTGAATAGGATAAATTTGTCGAAGCCTTGCGTGTGCATTTCGAGAATGATGATGAGGAGAAAGTTAATGTATCAATGAATTGTGAACCAATTGAGGAAAAATATGAGGTTGATGACCAAGAGGTTGAAGTTGATAAATCAGGGATGGAGGTTGAAGTTGATGGCATCCCATTGGTCAAACCTAGTCACCATTTGAGTTTTGGTAATGTTGCTTTAAAGGTTCAGAATAGTTATGCCAACAAGGAGGAAGAGAAGGGTTCAATATGATGAAGCCATCTTTAACGCTCATGCTACTGATGTCAAATCTGAGTTACTGCAACAACAACAATGGCTAAGAAACGTAGCGGATAAGTTGCATGAACTTAACCAATGGAAGTTGGTAGGTGTTGTTAAAAAGTATGTGAGGAAATTTGAGAAGATAAAGATCATTTTGCTGCCAGGAATGAAACTGCATGGAACAAGCGTTTCCAATGTGTCTACATTGAGCTGGCTGGCTATTTTTTCAAACTCTGGATTTTAAAAAGTTGGTTGCAAACACACTTAATTTTTTTAAACTCAGAAAAGTGATTCCAATTTTCGTTATTTTTAAGTTTCCAAACAGACTGTTTGTGTCTCCATTTATTTCGCGTTTATTTACTCTTTAATTTATATATCCTGAGTGTTTAGTTTCAAATGTAGCTTTCTTTCTAACCATTTTGTATGTTAAAAACTCATGGTGCTATTGGACTTTCGAGGTCGGAAAATCAATGTATTGTCATGGCTTACAACTTTTCAGATGGCATACATTTGAAGATAATCATCTGAGACAAGTATTTTTTGGAGCTTTTTCATGCATTGTTGAAGTTTGTTGATGGGGTATTGTTGGCTCTCAAAGGTTCTAGGTTTTGATCTTTATGGAAGGAGTCTAGATGATTGAGAGAACATTGGTGAATTTGGAGAGAATTCATGACCAAAAAAATTATGTAAATTCTACAAATCAAATTTGACAGATTGGATCAACAGGAGAAGCAAATATTCCTTGACGTTGCTGCGTCTTTCTTTTCTTTTCTTTTGGACCTGATTTAAATTGATACAAAATTTATGTTTCATTTTTTTGTAATAATATGCTTCATTTGTTAGTTTGGCTGGAGTGGCTTCCTATAGATTTTTATGTTTTTGATGGATATTATTGAAAGAACAAGTTGCAAGGATATTATTGTCAATTAATAAATAGGTTATGAAAAAAGTTTATTATGACATGTCAAATAATCAAATAGAATTCCAAAATTTAAGTTGTTGTTCTAAACAAGAAAATATGAAAAGAATTCCTTTCTTTTTCCATTTGGAATTAGAAATAGAATTTTTTTCCTAACCAAATTGGTTCCAAATTAGCTAGCTGAAAGGGAAAAAGAGACGAACTTTGCATATTGAGGATGGTGGCGGTTATCTCCGGGAACGTCACCTCCCCGTGCTCCTTCTCCGCAAAACCCCATGTTCACACCACCCAATTCAACGATCAATCCAATCAACGAAAAAAAAAACCTAAATTGCCAAAGATTCAATTTTTTCCACCAAAAGGAACGGGAAAAAAAGGGGAAGTACCAGGGGAGGTCAGCATGTTGCGGATGGTTTGGGAGACCATGGCAGCTTTCCTATCGATGGCAAACTCGAACCCCTCCGCGCTTATAAGCTTCACCATGTCTTCTTTCTTCATCTTCTTCTGTCACAACCCGGAATCCATTAATGACAACTGCCGCGTGATAAACTATCACACAAGGCTTTATATAATTTTCTATTGAGACACATCAACGACCAATACAGAAAAGAACCATAATACAGAATAGTTCAAACGGAACCAAGCGAACCCGCACATTCAAAACCATGAATTAATGAAACAACAAATTTAAAGTCAACCTCGAAACCAATGCGTAACTAATAAATTAAGAACTTCCCTTTTAGACATGATCAATTTATACAGAACCTCAAAGTCACTAAATCAATTCATCAACGCATGACCAAGTTTATATAGCCACATGACATCACAAAAGAACCAAACTAATGTGCGGCAACTACACAATTTATTAAAATAAGCAAGCCATCAAAAACACATCCATATCACGAAAGAACCAAACTAGTGCATGGAAATTACACAATCTATTTAACACCAGTTACATAACCCAACCAGCCTTCTTCAAAACTAAATCTACTTTAATTACTCGGCCCAAACATAAAAATCATATTTAAATTAAAAATATTTTGAATTAGGGCTTATGAATTCCTTTATTTACTTCAGTTAGAATCGCTGACCACAATTACGTGTTTTCCACTTCACGTCCTTGAACCTTTATTGCATCCCCCAATGCTAATGTTTTAGTCGCACCCTCGAAACTTCCTATTTATGAGGATACTGAAGCTACTGTGTGCCAATCCTATGAGCTCGATGTTTTTGAAGTACCACCAAGTCTCTCGTACATAATTAATTAAAAGGAGAGGAAAAGATATATAAAAGGAGTTAATCTTCTTTTCTGTTAGTGCCAGAGCAAGTGGCGGAGAAGGTTGGGGTAATGGGTGGGTTGTTGGAGTTGTTTTACTAAGAGAGCTGGTCAAATGCAGATTGGTCGCCGCTATTTACATGCATTTGATCACTTATTTTATTAAATTTTATATCTAAAATACGGATTTACAGAACGAAAGCCGGCTTTGGATTGGGTACGGAGTAAAGAAATCATTTCGAACGGTTTGGAGTGAAGGGGGGTCGCGCTGGCATGCGCAGTTATGTGATACTGGCATTTATTTTTGTGACAGCGGCATGTCCCGTTTATGATACTGGCACATGTAATTTTTTTCATTTTGGTCCCCGTATTTTAGCATTTTTGCAAAAAAATCCTACTGGCATGCGCAGTTATGTTGGCATTCGTTTCTCGTCTGTGTTTGTGCATGGCTTTTTTTATTTTGGTATCCATATTTTAGTATTTTTACAAAAAAGTTCCTGCGTGTCTTCATTCCGAACGGTTCGGAATCTGGACATTCCGTACCCAATCCAACCCCGAAGAAAGCAAGACTTCGCTCTCTTTTTGAAGATTATCCAATTTTTATTATTCATGTAGCCTCAACAACACCGAAGTGATTTTTGTTCCAATCTTTAATTTTGGCCTTCAAAAGACGGAGCTTGTGCAAGATTCTCTGAGGTCCGTACGTCTGTGCATCCAATTCCAACCACCATCTGGAAAAATTCTCCTTGAATGAGGAGTCTAAAAGCCAGCAATTAAGGAATCGGAAAGGCTTCGGTCCCCAATTAAAGGATTATGATCCGACCTTCCTTTGGGAAGAGTCCACTGAGAACAGTTAGGGTGTAGTGATAGCCACCCCGGAGCCACTCCCCTATTACGCCAAGTGAATCTGTTACCAAGAAGGGGGAGGTCAATCAGATGGCAAGCTCCAATGAAGTTTCTGAACTGACACATACCAACCCTAGAGCCCAACCCCATATTCATTCGCTCGTAATGATCACACGTCGCATTAAAGTCATCACCCATAACGACCAAATCAACCTGGTGATTAGACAGAAAAAGAAGAATCTCCTCTCATAAGGTAGCCTCCCAGAAGAGCCAACCAGCGAGTGGATTTAACAATCTCATCGCAATCAAAATAACTAGGGCACCACAGACACAAGAGCCCTCCCGATTTCCCTTGCGAGAGAACAAAATCCCAATGAAAGACTTCTCTTCGCCACATACTCCGCGCCAACCGCAGAGTAGGATTAACCATCATAGTCTCTTGTAACAGCAAAATACCTACCGTATTATCTCGAACCAATTTTCTCACCCTTGCCCTTTTTATGGAGGAGTTGCCACCTCGCAAGTTCCAAGACATCATATTCATTAGTGAGGGGATCCCACCTTAGGCAAATATCTCTCAACAGCAACACAGATAGATTTCAGAATTTTGAGAATTTCATCCTCCCATGATAAATCCAACCTCTCGGCAAAGTCCAAAGCATAGATAGCAAACGACTCCAGGGCTTGATGATCGTCAACTTCGCAAAGTTTATTGAAAGCCTCCAAGTTAACAGAAGGGACCTTTCCTGCCGCTTTGTTAAGAATGGACTTAATAGAAGCCTTCTTCTTTAATAGCTTAGAAAAAAGAAGATCTTTACCTTTTGGAGTTACATTTTTCTTCCTAAGAGAGCTTCTAACCCCCACAACCTGGTCTTCCTGGCCCACAGAAGAGGGCACCACCAATTTATCCAAAAAGTTTTGAGACGCCAAGATAACTGGGCTTTTATAAGGGACCATCTTCCAGCCCAAGGAATCCGGAACAGAAGAAACATCAGGCTGGGCCAAGGAAGAGTCAGGGATAATTGGCCCAAAGCCCCCATCCCCGGGCCCAAGTAGAGAGGACCCTAAAAATTCAATCTCAGAATACAACCTTCTAGGGTCCTCATGTGGCTCGTCCCTACTACCAACCACTTGCCACATGTCAAGGTCAAACAGGAGACCTCCATCTTGGCCAGCACGCAAAGTAGACCTCTGAACCAAATGACGATATGATGATTAAATAAAGGAAAAATTACTCTCAAGTTCCTCGGATTTGCTTAAATATACTCAAAAGTTCTCCCTGTTTAGAAAATGATCTTGTTGTCCCTCTAATTTACTTTTATTATACTTTCGTGTCCCTGGTGCATGTGAGCAGCACTTTTTCATTTTTATTAATGAAATTACAAAAACACTCTTAAAATGACAAAAATGCCCTTTACAAACAAAAAAGTCTCTCTCCTTCCTCTCGACCGGCTCTTTTCTCGCCGACAGTGACCGGCTCTGATACCGACATTCGACGCTGAGCAGCTTCTTGTCTCCTTCTCTGAGTCTCTCCATCCTCCTCCTCAATTAATCTCAGGTCGGCAACAAGTTCAGAAACAACTGCTACAATAGATACTCAATTAATCTCGATGTCGATGTCGAGAGAAAGAAGAGGCAGAATAATTAAGAAACCCTAACAATACGATGAAGTACCAACCAGGCCACAATCAGACGACGGAGAGAGGAGGAGGAGGAGATGAAGGGTGTTCGCCAGATTTGGGGGTGGGTTTGGGCACAAGGGAGTTTGAGGTTGAAGACGACATTAGTCTTCTCCGATGATACTGTGGTGGGATTAAGACCAGAAGGACGACGATGGGTCTAGGCAGATGAAGGTGGAGCTGATAGAGAGCCTCTTCTATTGCTTTTGGTGTTTTTGTTTTGGGATTTCAATTGGGAATGATGATGGGTTGTCGTATCCGAGCTTGTTTCCCAGAGTTGTCACCGGCCAAGAGAATTTCCATGTCTCCGGCGAGGGAGTCGAAGGAAGGAGATGGGTTGGATTTTTGTTTTATTTCTTAAGGGTATATTTGTCATTTCAATGACAAAAATGAAAGGAAAAAAAAGAGTTGCTGACGTCAGTAAGGGACCCGAAAGTATAATAAAATCAAACAAGAGGGACAACAAGATCATTTTTCAAACAGGGAGAACTTTTGAGTATATTTAAACAAATCCGAGGGACTTGATAGTCAATTTTCCTTAAATAAATGGTGAGGTTCGTGTCCAGAACAGAGATGAACATGGGGTTAGTTAAGTTGTTAAGCATATAGTGGAGACAATGGTGGGAAGTGGTTACCGGAAGAGTTTTACACACAATTTTAAAATACGAATTTTGTTACAACTCAAATTTTGGTCATTTTCTGTATAGTCCGGTCAGGCCGGTCGAACCAGAAGTTTTTAATTTAAATATATATAATTTATTATAATATATGGACCAACGTGGAACCTTCCAGAATTGAGTTTTCTTGTCCCTTGAGTTTTCCTTCCAGAATTTGGGTTTTCTTTTTCCCTTTTTGTCCTGAGATCTTTTCTTCTCTCTCTTTCTAACTTTATTTTCCTAGTTTTCCTCTAACCCCTTTTGCTTAGACTACCCACAACAGCAATCCACTCAATCCAATTCACGGAATAAATAATTAATTTCTCTCTCATTTATACCCAATCCAATCCAATTACATATTTTTTTACCCACAGCAACAACCCAGTTCACAGAATAAATAATTAATTTTTCTCTCATTCACATATTATCTACTATAATTTTTTTATATATATAAATTATAATAAAATATGATAATGATTATTCCGTGAGTACAACAAGGAAAAAATTACAATAAAGTATTTAAATTATGATTACAAAATAATTACAAAATTAGATAGAAATTAAGATTGTTCCACTTCATTCATATATTATCTATTATTATTTTTTATTTATATATAAATTACGAGTATGAGTTTTGGTTTGAGAACCACAACTTCTTATTCAAGAGTCTGATTGAGTTGATTCAAGTTTTTTTGCGAATGTGTGACATATATCTATAACTTTTTAGTTCATGACTTCTCCAAATTTGAAGTATAAGAATGTCAAAAATATGTTTGAAGCCAATAGTCGAGCAAGTTACGAGTACAAGTTTTGATTTGGGAGCCACAACTTCTTATTTCGGAATCCGATTGAGTTGATTCAAGTTGTTTTGTGAATGTGGGATATATGTCTACAACTTTTAAATTTATGACTTCTCCAAATTTGAAGTATAAGAATGTCAAAAATATGTTTGAAGTTAATAGTCGAGCGAGTTACGAGTACGAGTTTCGATTTGGGAGCCACAACTTCTTATTATGGAGTCCAATTGAGTTGATTCAAGTTGCTTTGTGAAGGTGGGATATATATCTACAACTTTTTAATTTATAACTTCTCCAAATTCGAAGTATAAAAATGTCAAAAATATATTTGAAGTCAATAGTCGAGCGAGTTACGAGTACAAGTTTCGATTTGGGAGCCACAACTTCTTATTCCGAAGTCCAATTGAGTTGATTCAAGTTGCTTTGTGAAGGTGGGACATATATCTACAACTTTTTAGTTTATGACTTCTACAAATTCGAAGTGTAAGAATGTCAAAAATATGTTTAAAATTAATATTCGAACGATTTAGTTATGTCAAAAATTGGAATACAAATTGTGAATCAAAATATGTCAATATTGGGATATTTAAAAAAAAATTTTAATTTTGTTAAAGATAACTTCAATTTTTATAACTACACAAATATTATCCAAAAAAATCTATTTTTTACGAATAATATTATGCCAAGTGGAACTAAATAGAAAAAAAAGTAAAAAAAAATTGACGTGGCAAAAATTGGAGCGCGCGAGCTGCGATCGGCTGACCGCACTCGCGCGGCCAATCCTCCCATTTTCTTAGCTAATATATATATATATATATATATATATATATATATATATATATATTAATATAATAACTACGCGCGAACAAACGCTTGCTGCTGCGGGTAGTCTTACTAAGCTTTTTCTGTTTCCTCTAGCTTTCTTTTCTCTTCCTCTTCCCACGCACCAAACTCCACCTTTCTCTCTTCCTTGCTCTCTCTCTAATTGGTACAGTCAACAAAGGAAGAGTGCCTCTAGGTAAGGAAGCACCCAGCGACCAGCAACCAAACAACGGACCAGAAATCACATTTAAGGTCGGGGTCAGGGGAATCATGAGCAAACAACCAGAGACTACAACTACGACCTTCTCCGGAATCTCTAGAGATGGAACACATCATCCCATTTACTCACGAATTTGGGAGATTGAGGTTGAACTTCGATGGGAGTAGCCAGAGGCACATCCTTCCATCCGAAGAGCAAGGAGATGACCTCGCCATCTCAGTCCGGCGGCGGCGGAACGGAGACGCCATCTCGGGGCCAATTTTTTTTTTTAGGGTTTTTGTCTTTTAGATTTCCAATTTAGACCTTATCTACTATCTAGTTTTTTTTTAGGGGAACTACTATCTAGTTACTAGTATAGATTTCAGGCAATTTTCTAAGTTTTGGTCGAACTGGTATTTTTTGGTCAGAACGATGCTAAAAACTTTCCGGTCGAACCAAAAAATGGACTGTTCGACCGGAGCTCCTTTTTTACCATTAAAATGAGCCGTTTGAAAGAGTGATTCGGTCGGACCGTATTTTTTATAACTATGATTTTACAAGGAATGACTGGTCAATTACAACTTGGTCACTGTTAATAGTATTTTGATCATTTAATTTATCAAGTCTTATATCTAAAATACCGGATTTTACATCTTCTCTTTTCTTTTCTTGATTCGTTTTTGGTTTTTACTTTTTGGTTTTTGTTTTTTGGTTTTACTTCTCCGGGTAAAAAATGAACTGGGCGTTGAGAAATATATTTCGGAAAGAGAGGGTGGGGCTCTTTTTTCTAACTGATTTTTTAGGAGGGAAAATTCTTTCTTTCTCCCTTTTTTTTACAGCTTCTCGATTCTGATCCAATAAAGTTATTTCTTACTTCACTTTGATGAAATTTGTACGAAAAGTGTGAATTTGGAATTATGGTTGGGACGAGGTTCAAACTTGAAATAATAAAAGATATATGCTTATAAAAATAGAAGGATATGAATTTATAAAGAAAATAAGATTAAGCAAAATCTTGTAACAAAACTGCATTATATGATCTTGTCTTGACATGTTAAATATATTTGTTTAAATTATGTTATTTTATTTGGCTAAAGGAGAGTTAGTAATTAACTAATTATCCCTACCAAAAAGTAAATAAAGTGAGTAATTGAGGCTTGGGAGTATGTAAATACAATTTGTTGTAATAAAAAAGATAGGCTACAAGTTCTGATTACTTAATACGACTAAATATTGTAAATGTGACATATAACCGTGTCGATAGTACCATAGAAATATTAAACCCACTACAAATTTCATAAATTTGTGACATTTTTTGGCAAAGGATTAACTTTTATATATATACTCTAATAATTACACCAAGTAGAAAAAACTAATCTATTTATGATGACATGGCTAATCTTCTAACCTTAAAGATTTTATGTACAAAATAAAATTTTGGTGTCCTGTATCTGAAATCGAACTGGACTACTTAAGTTACTCATAGATTTGATGCAAAATAGCATAAATAAAAAACTCTTAATTACACCTATCATCTTAAAAAATGACGTGATTTCTCAGTAACCATATCTCCAACAAAAAGCTCCAAGTGACTTTTTGGTAACCAAGACGTTGCAGACAATACGTCGAATTTGGCAATACATTGGACAACGGAGTTCATGGGCATGTTTAGTGTTTTATGTGTTGACTCATAGAAATAGTTTTTTTTTCCTCTCATATTCATAAGCAACGACTAAATCCAAAATCGAGAACTGTCGGGTCTTATAAAGGGACCAATTAATCTGGGTTAAAGCCAATTGGATTCAAATGGCGGGAAACCTGTTTATTGACAAGCTTAGCGGAGTTAAACAAGGTTCCCCTTCAATATCAGTTGGAAACTCACTAATCCAATACTATACAAAAAAAAACTCTTCAGGTTGACCTTGAGCTGCAGAAGAAACATCCGAAGGAAGTAATTTCCCCGGTTTATTGACCAGTCCACCTTCTTCTCATCAAAGTAAAGCATGGACCAACTCGTAACTCCAAAGGAACACACAAAAAACGCGACGTTCTTCTATCCATTACTAGGGTCTCTAAACTGTCAATTTTCCATATACAATAAGGTGTCGATTTGGTTACATCAGTCTTCAACTATAGTAAAGTCACACAACTGATTAAGTTGGCAGGTAAACAAGACCACCTCACATAGCAGCAGTGGATCCTATTTTGACAGAATAGACAAGGCCTTCACTCTTTGGTGGATGATGCGTACCCTGTCAAAGGACAACAGTATCACATCGGAACTAGCAGAGACAAAGACCTATTTTATTTGAATCTACGAACCCAACTGGAAAATATATACAGAGGAATCAAATGAAGTTGCCACATCTGCTAAACTTACAGAGAAATGAATACTTAGACATAGAATCTGGTCAAGTGTGGAGATAATTTGCAGCCATCATCAGCTCCAGTGTCAGTTCAGGTTCAATTGGGAATTCAGTCTCCTTTCCCCTGAAACATCGAACTTGCTCTGTCAATATAAGAACACAAGGAGAATTCCCGATTAAATCTGAAGCATATCAGAGCACCACATGACCTGATGCATACATGAAATAACTCATCTTTAACCAACCATTCATCTCAAGAAGAGCTCAAACTGAGACACGCCAGATTAACTTCGGTAGCAAAACACAACAATGTAGACTCCGAAACACTCACAATGAAAAAGCAAGAAACACAAAAGAAGGCATGAACGACCGGATTATAATTCAGCACCCTTTTTTATCCAGGCCAATTATTATAACGGAACACGCAGGCACGCAAATTGCAGATCCACAAAGGGAAACCTTGAGAGAAATGCAGCTTATAAGTTCCAATTACCCGCATTTCAGGAAACGCGGAACAAAACGCTATTAAGCGAAACATAAACGCGAAACAAACGGAGACACAAAGGGAAAAAAGATACGAACTTTGCGTATTGGAGAGACCAGTAAAAGTACTGGCAGATCTTCTCGAGGATGGTGGTGGTTATCTCCGGGAACGTCACCTCCCCGTGCTCCTTCTCCGCGAAACCCCCTGTTCACACCACACAATTCAACGATCAATCCAATCAGCGAAAAAAAAAACCCTAAATTGCCAAAGATTCAATTTTTTCCACCAAAAGGAACGGGAAAAAAAAGGGAAGTACCGGGGGAGGTCAGCATGTTGCGGATGGTTTGGGAGACCATGGCAGCTTTCCTGTCGATGACGAACTCGAACCCCTCCGCGCTTATCAGCTTCACCTTGTCTTCTTTCTTCATCTTCTTTCTTCTTTCTTCTTTCTTCTTTCTTCTTATATATTTCGGAAAGAGAGGGTGGGGCTCTTTTTTCTAACTGAATTTTTAGGAGGGAAATTTCTTTCTCTCTCCCTATTTTTTGCAGCATCTCGATTCTGATCCAGTAAAGTTATTTGTTACTTTTTTTTTAGGAAAAGTTGTTTGTTACTTCACTTTGATGAAATTTGTACGAAAAGTGTGAATTTGGAATTGTTGTTGGGACGAGGTTCAAATCCTGAATTAATAAAAGATATACGCTAATAAAAGAAGAAGGAAATCAATTTTTTTAGTAAAATAAGATTAAGCAAAATCTAGTAAAAAAATAACTGCATTATATGATTTTGTCTTGACATGTTAAATATATTTGTATTAAATTGTGTAATTTTATTTAGCTAAAAGAGAGTTAGTAATTAACTAATTATCCCTACCAAAAAGTAAATAAAGTGAGTAATTGAGGCTTGAGAGTATGAAAATACAATTTGTTGTGATAAAAAAGATATGTTACAAGTTCTGATTACTTAATACGACTAAATATAGTAAATGTGACATATAACCGTGTCGATAGTACCATAGAAATATTAAACCCACTACAAATTTCCTAAAATATGATACCTCTTTAATGATCTGTACTGTCTGAAATGTCTTAAGTGATTTGATTGGTACTATCTATACCAACAAGGTGCACCTTCTTTTCTGGAACACATATTGAGAGAACTCTAAGGTTAAACGTGTTTGGCCGAGAGTATGACCGGGATGGGTGACCTCCTGAGAAGTTTCCAGGATGCGTGCAAGTGAGGACAAAGCACGCTGAAAAAGACTCGTGTTGGTCTGTGGAGCCAGTCGGTCAGATCACGGGGCGTCACATAAAATTTGTGACATTTTTTTTTGGTAAAGGATTAATTTCATATATATCCCAATAATTACACCAAGTAGAAAAAGACTAATCTACTTATAATTAGATGGCTAATCTCTTAACCTTAAAGATTCCATGTACAAAATAAAGTCTTGGTGTCCAGTGTCCTATATCTGAAATCGAATTAAACTACCTAAGTTACTCTTGAATTTGATACAACATAGCACAAATAAAAAGTTCTCGAGAACATCCTATCTTCTTAAAAAATTCCTCGATTTTTCAGTAACCATATTCTCAAAGAATAGTAACAAATAATGCGCACTTATAAAATTAAGAAAATTCAGAAAGGAGAGACTCATAATGTACCTATTATATCATAATGGCCTTCATTACCCATCGGTATCTTGCGACATAATAAAGTTTGATTGATGCAAATGATTAGGCATCGTTGAAAACCAAAAAGCGTTTTTCTAATGAGTAGGTAGCCATATTAATATTTTTGCCCAGAATTGGTACTTTTGAAACCATTTGTTCATAGATGGTTGCGACAATGTCATAACAAATAATTTAAATTGTTAAGTGTGATAAAATGGAACACTTGACAGTGATAAATTGTTCGAACAACAAATATATACATGCATTAAAATTTGTTACAATTTTTTATTTTTCATGATTTGATAACTTGCAATTTGATTAATCAGACTATTCTGTATATTTTAAATAATACTAAATCTTGACCCGATTACTTGTTCTTCAGTACAGATGGTTGGGGAAGGTGGTTAGAACCTTGAATCTGGCCCAGTCTGTTACGAGAATCAGGAATAATCAAATTTTCGTTTTTCAAATATTTTTTGTGCCTTTATATATACTATATTTTGTTTTATCTTATCCGGTTTTGTCTTTTTTTCTTTGGCCACCTTGTCTTTTAGTAAAGTGATTGTGGTTAAAAAATCAAAATTAATGACAACTGGCAAGAACTTAAACAAAGAAAAAACAATTTCGAAATGGATGAACACAATCCAATTATTTGAACGAATCAATTGATTTCTGAAAATTATATACAACCAATCAATTGATTTCTGAAAACTATACACATTAATATTTCACTGTACAAGAAGAGTATTTTCGTCAAAGAGTTGGAGAGCTTTTAAAGGGACGAAAGTACTCAATTAAAATAGAAACGAATCAAATTGATATTTTCTTATACAAAGTTAGTGATTTAATATACCAAAATAAATAATCTCCACCGAATAACAAAATTGCACCAATACATATTTATCTATATATATTCAAATAAAATCTTATACCGTTTCCATTGGCGTGGGAAATCACTGAAAAAGAACACCACCGCTGGCGTTTCCACTGGTGCCAGCCTGCGCATGTCATTTGCAACCTCATGCCCTATACAGCCGAACCCACCCATTTCCCCCCAATTTCCATTTGGTTTTTTTATCCATCGCACCAATTAAATCAATTATTCTAAATTAATCAACAGTAAAATCGGAAAAGAAGTTATCAAATACGCTTTTGTTGTAATGTTTCCATTATGTCTCATCGGAAGTAATACTTGCGTCATATATTTCTTGATGACCTGAAATGGCTAACCTACTATCGATGTCTTGTTTTTTCGATGAATAAAGATTGGAGAATTTATTGTCCCTCGATTGTTAAAAATTAACTGAGACGGATGGTTATTAGCTCGAACTAATTAATCAATTTAGTAAATATTTAATATTTACTATTGTTTGTAAAAAATGTCTTCTCAAAGTGTAGCAAAATATTATTACTTAATAAAAAATTACGGAAAAAATATTTTTAATCGGGACACAGAAACGGCGTCGTCCCTCTAGGCCCGCCAAAGTCCCAAACCACATAGAGGGATTAATTCGCCGAGTAACAGCTACAAAAAGGAAAAGAATTGAAAAAAAAAACAATAACTAATTTATTATTTATGGCCTCCCTGTCGTTTCATTTCTTCTCCCACGTCGTTTCCCTCAACATTTTCTCCTCTCGTCTCCAACCTCCGTTCCTCTGTTTTCTTCTTCAAAAATTGCCCCTGAAAAGTGAAGAAAATTACAAGGAGCGCCACTCGATCTCTCTGGGATCCTCTTCTCGATCTGCTCTCGCCTTTTCTCCAAGAGAGGTAAGTAAGTAAAGCCTTTACGAATATCGAACTCATCTCTCTCCGCTTCATTTGCTGATCGCTGAAACGGCGGCGTTTTGGACCGGATCTCGCATTTTCTCAGGTGTGGATAGATCCGAGAGGAGCCGGAAAAAAATTAGCTAAAAAAAGAGAAGAAGAAGAAGAGAATCTTCGTGGAGGTTATAAATGGCGAACAGAGTAGATCACGAGTACGACTACTTGTTCAAGATAGTGTTGATAGGTGACTCAGGGGTAGGAAAGTCAAACATCCTCTCGCGATTCACTCGCAACGAGTTCTGCCTCGAGTCGAAATCCACAATCGGCGTCGAGTTCGCAACCCGCACCCTCCAGGTTTGGCTCGCTCCCGATCCCTCTAGAATCGGTTGGGTTTTTTTAGATCTAGTAGCGGTTACTTTTTTTTTTTTAGGTTTTCTGATTTGTTTTGGTTTAGGTCGATGGGAAGACGGTTAAGGCACAGATTTGGGACACCGCGGGGCAGGAGAGGTACCGCGCGATCACCAGCGCGTACTACCGTGGCGCGGTTGGTGCGCTGCTTGTTTATGATATTACGAAGCGGCAGACTTTTGATAATGTGTCTAGGTGGCTGCGTGAGCTGAGGGACCATGCGGACTCCAACATTGTGATCATGATGGCGGGGAACAAGTCGGATTTGAACCACCTCAGGGCTGTGTCTGATGAGGATGGCCAGGGGCTGGCCGAGAGGGAGGGGCTGTCGTTCCTCGAGACCTCGGCGTTAGAGGCTACCAATGTGGAGAAGGCGTTCCAGACTATATTGACGGAAATCTACCACATTATCAGCAAGAAGGCGTTGGCTGCGCAGGAGGCAGCCGGGAGCGCAGCTGTCCCTGGCCAAGGGACCACAATCAATGTGGCCGATGGCGCTGGTAACACAAAGAGGGGCTGCTGCTCTACTTGAGGCATTAGTTACAGAGGGAGGAGAAAAGGGGAGACGGAGGGAACGGCGCTAGAAAACGATCTGCTTTTCTTTTACGTTTTACTCTTCATATTTTGAATTTTTGGTTGAGAGAGAGGGAGACATGTAGATTGCCCTTTTTTTACATCGTGAAATTTAGAGATCATATCATTAGAACTTAAGAAATGATCTGCTCGTCTCGTTGCCATGTTGATTGCGTGTATGTTACTTTTGCAAATTGAAATGACTCATAGCAAGGCTGTAGAACAATGTATCCTGGCATTATCGTGCTCTTTCATTCTCGAATGCCTTTCGACTTGTGTAGTAATCTACAATGTGATGCTTCTTTCCCTTTCTGTTTTTCTTTTTGAGATATCGGTATGCGGTGTTAGTTCTTGTTAGCCTCCGCGGGGGCTTTTGATGTGCGAAAATGCGGGATTGATCACCTGACCTTCAGCAACCTGGCTAGGCCAAGTTGGCTTCTCTTCTGTATTTCCTGTTGGAAGCATGTTTACTAACATTCAAAGGATTGGAATGACCGAATCATTGATGTCTACCCTCTGATAAGCAACTTGAAGAAGCATCTAGGCTGGATCTTCTGGTTGTTCAGGCTTTATTTGATGTGATGGCTTTCGTTCTTTCCTCTGATGCTTATTGAATTGGAATTCCCCAAATTGACCTTAACACCTGAGACCCGGGAAATGTGCCAGTGCTAGATTCTCGGCACATGAAGAAGAAGAAGCGCTATTATTATGATGCCTTAAAACTCGCTACATTGCACATGGCATTAGTTAGAACTCGGGGTCTCTACGAATGGAGCTGCTCTCTTGGCGGTATCTTTTGATTCACTACTGTAACTTGGAATTCGATTGGTCAATACTCCTGCCCTGCCACCGCAGGACCTCGGTTCTGAGAATTGTTTTCCAACATCATGATGCATACGGAAACGTATAGCACACAACGATAGTGACTTGTTCCGTAGACTCGCAAGAGAACAATCGGAAAGACAAGACAAGTAGGAAAACTCTAAATTTTATAATCAATTCGACCAATCAAAACAATAGACAATATGTCCTATTTATAAAGAACCAAAATAAATCTACTAACTAGAATTCTACTATAAATAAAACACATAATAATAATCTAAAACATAAAGCTAATAAATATGTTTCCATCCTTATCTCCATTATTCTCCCCCGGTTGGAGAAACTCGTCCTCGAATTTGTTATGGTCGGCCAGTTTGAGATCTTTGTATGTGCACTCTTGAACACCTTTGAGCCCCGTGTGGACACTTGGTATCTCCCATCCCAACAGAACAAATATTTAGAAATCTTGGAACCATAAATATTCACACGAAAGACCACGAACTCGCTATTTCGGACAAATCTGTCAGCATCCTTGAGATTGTTCCATGAGTTCAACAATAGAGAACTCTCAACATATGCGAACTTATCGACTCCGAGAAAGTCAATATGCTCGACATACTCGACTTCATAATCCTGAAAAACTTGAGGTAAAGACACATCCAGAAACTCACCAACAACAACTTCATTAACCTCGTCCTCGTCACTAGGGTAGCAGTCGTAAATTGGTGGACCACAGAAGTCATCAATTACTTCATCATCAGAAAAAATCTGATCGGTTGGTGCAAGCGGTGCCCAGGAGTTGTCCACGGTAACCTTGTCATCCGACTCCATGTGCTCGACGACGGGTGGTAGAGAAGCTGGTCGCGCGCGTTGCGTAGTTCTTGCCGCCGTGGCATTTTAGGCCGCTTGGGTGCGCAAGAAGTCCATGACTTCATCATGGTTTTGCTGAAGAACAGCAATTTGTTGTGACATCACGTCCATCTAATGGTCCATCCGTTGCTCGAGACTCGCAAGATCCGACATCTCCTGTTGTCTGCCATGTTTCAGAGGCATCCTGAAGGAGCGTAGACTAGTCTCTAGCTACCAACTGATGCAGCAGAGAGCATATAGATAAGAACGATAGTGACTTGTTCCGTAGACTCGCAAGAGAACAATCGGAAAGACAAGACAAGTAGGGAAATCGTAAATTTTATAATCAATTCGACCAACAAAAATAATAGACAATATGTCCTATTTATAAAGAACCAAAATAAATCTATTAACTAGAATCCTACTATAAATAAAATACATAATAATAATCTAAAACATAAAACTAATTAATAAATATGTTTCCATCCTTATCTCCATCACATGTGAATCTGGAATGAAGTGCGAACCTCGCATTCCATTGAATATTCAATCTGGTGACAGACTTCCTGAGGATGGTAAAAGAAGATCAACAAATGCGGACTTCGGGAGTACGCTGCACTTTCTACCGTCGCGTATCAACGGTTCAGTGAGTGTTCGGATGGTGTACTTCCGAATGAAAGCAGATTGAGGTAATGCTAGTGGGAAAGAAGTGATTTCATAATAATACGCAAGCTATTTCTCACCTGCATATTTCACTATCTCGCCGTATCTGGCTCCATCTTCGCCCCAAATATGCAGGTCGTGGATGTCCCGAACGCCATTGATCCTCTTCAGACCGGACTCCAGCTCCGTGACATCGATCTCCCTAGGCCCTCCCTCCATTAGCGCAGACAAGGACTTGTTTTGATGAAAATTATTTCTTATTCGAATACTCATTGAACTGACTGATCCAATTTGAACCATGTCAAATCAAAGAAGACTCCTACTACCTATAGATTGAACTCTTTAAGTTTAACATCTAAAATCTAAAATGACCGGTTGACCAATCCATTCCTTGTGAATTGCTTAGACATGGGTTTTTAGGTTGGTGGGTTTGGATTGTATTTCTATGTTCTTACTAGTCACACAACTTTCGATTTACGGATCTCCATCACGCTGCAAAAAATAAATTTTATGTTAATGTTTTGTTCAGACATAAAACTATTAAAAACCTTATCTGGATAGAAAAACAATAAGCAAATTCACAAGGAATGGATTGTTGTCTGCAAATAACTCACACCGAATATCAACTATATTGATTAATCTAAATTCGATTAAGACGAGGAAGCTTTTCTTACGTGGTGGTCTCTATCCCACCTGTTTCCGGGTCAGGATCATCACCACCACGAATAGCAAGATTTTAAAAAGAGTAATCGCGAAACCTGCTCCTTAAATTTAGAGGAAGCGGGAAGAGACATGCAATAATGGTAACATGAAACATACTTTTTTGAAATAGACATCCACCGGACCACGATGAACCACATGCAATAGTTTGGTTTTTTTACCCAAAACTACAGTTTCATAGTTTCTGTTTTGTAATAACCAACTTTTGAAGTCTCCTCCGAAAAAATTATAAAAACTATAAATTGAGATCCAAATGGTAATGGACTTGAATTTATTTAAAAATTTATAATTTAATTTTTACAAATGTAAAAAATATTATTGAGATAGTTTTATTTTTGAAAAGTAAATTTTATTATAAATTTAGCCAGAAGGAGAACTTGCAACCCCGTGGCCGCGGTCTCGTTAAACGCTGCAGGGACAAAGAGTACCGTCGAATACACCACGAGAACAAGATTCTTTTCCGGCTCCAGAATACAACCCCACAGGCAAAGGCCCTAAGCAAATGGACCAACACAGCAGTTCCAAAGGAACCCGAAAAGAGGGAACAAAACAGAAACTACATAGCAAGGCACGACGAAGACAAGCAGTGATATAGTTGCTCATTGAACACGACAGAAACTATTATTGAGATAGTTGCTCATAAATGGAATCTGACAATGTTCGAGTCTTAATATAGATATTAAGAACACACACCATGCAACTATTGAGTAACGACAATATTCTAACTTAATTTGGGGTGGGTTGGCAAAGTCAATCTTAGCCCAAGGGTCCGTATGTAATTAGATATATCCGGATGTTAAGTGTAGAATCGTGACTCTGTAGTATTATCACAGGTATTTTTTTCAGTTTTTATCCCATTAAATTTTATAGTTGTAAGGTTTTGATGATGCCGATAATTACAATCCGCAAGGAGATTCTACACTTTCAGCATGTACCACATATATTGTTAACAAAATTTAACGATTCAAAAAGAAAACAATATTCTAACTATTCCCAATTTTAGTTAGACTTGGTAATACCAAGAAGGACTTGTTGCTAACGAATAGATTTTGAGTTATATTTGGGAATGTATTAATATGAAATATTTGTTAAAATAATTTTTCTATAAGTATTTTGTCGACTAATTAAGTGACAAAATACTTACTTAGTTTTTACTAACCAGCAGAATATTATTGTAGTTTTTACTCTTTTAATTATTAAATTAAAATCTTACGCACAGAACAAAATTGGTCAGAAGAATTAACATATGCACATTAAAAAATGTCTGTGGGGGAAAGTATGATGGAATAGGGGAAAAGAAAAAGGGTATAAGATAAAATTTGTCTGGTGGCTTTTCCAAAAGGGTGATGCACATTGGAATCAATTTGTTTTATAGGCTCCTCCGCCACCAACGCATTGGACTTGTAGTAGTCGCCCATCAACACCCTTAATAAAATCCTTAATAAAATCCCAATGGACAAACAAACTCTAATGGACTTCCTTTTTTTTAGAATAATGGACTTCCATTTTTAAATTGGAAGAACATAACAAACCATAACAGATCTATTTTTTATACTATTAAATATTCAAATACCAACAAATAATTTAAATTCGAACAAATATGATTATTCGATTTGACAAAATTTTGACAAGTATTTAGCAATATTAAGTGTAAAATATTTAAATTCAATATTTACCTTTTATTTCCATAAAAGAAACAAATAAAATAAGAAAACAAACAAATCCCAAAATCTACCCGCCCCTTAAAACGCTCCATCATCCCTAACGTACCCTTCTCTCCTCCCTCTCTCTCCTAACCCTAAAATCAAAATCAAAATCAAAATCAAAATCAAAATCAAAATCAAAACCAAAACCAAAACCAGGAAGACAAAAATCCCAAAATCTGAAAAAGGTTCGATCTTTGAGGACCCTTTTGGAAGAGGAATAAAGGGTAGCGAGGAGATGGCGAAAGAAGGGCAGGCGACGATAGACGCCGCCGTTTTGGACGATATAATAAGCAGGCTGTTGGAGTTCAGGCAGACGAGGACGGCCAAGCAGCAGCAGGTCCAGCTAAGCGAGGCCGAGATCCGCCAGCTGTGCTCCGTCTCGAGGGAGATATTCCTGCAACAGCCCAATCTCCTTGAGCTTGAAGCGCCCATTAAGATTTGTGGTATCCCATCTTGTACTTGCCCTTGTTCCTGAAGTTTGTGGCTTTTGATTGTTGAAGTTTGTGGCTCTTGGGTCAGTTCTTTTCTGGGTCGGTCTCGGTTTCGTCTGGTTGTTTGTGTTTGTGGGTGTCTGAAGTTGGAGGAGATGGCGGCTCGGTTTGGTTTGGTTTTGGGATCGTAGGAGGGAATTGAGGAGCTGAGTTGTTGTTTTTGACACGTGAAGAACGGTATTGGCTGGGGTGATTAGGTTTTGGATGTAGCTAAGATTGGATGCTCTTTACTTTGTTGAGGGATCGGGAATTTGCGTGAGATAACTGTTGACATCTTTAAGGTTAGTTGCGAAGGAGCACTGAACCGGTGGTAGTTTTCTCAGGTCGAGAGGGGGCACTTGACTGAACCGGGTGATGCAATGGGGATTTTGGGTTGCTTTGTCTCATGAAGTGACTACAGATAGGATATATCACGTTACCATGGTCGCCAAGTCAAATTCATTCTAGTCACTACTGAACTAGATGGCTGTTATATCTTGGTCTCTTTACTAATGCTTTCCTGAAGTGTTGAAGTGTTCCCTCTGTTTTTCTTGCTTTGTGGGAATGGTTGAGATGTAGGAACCCTGTAATTCCTTATCTTCTAGCATGTTTCAATCAGACCAGTGCCAGATCATTTCCCATGTATTGATCTGTCAGGACCACCTCAATGTAGCAATTTTTTGTGTCCGTCTTTGGAAAGAATGCCAAAAGGCTTGAAATCCTATTCTGGCTTTGGCCTTTGCTAATGGATTTTCATTTTCTTCACTGTGAACTTCTTCCATCTAGAAGATGATCATTGAGCAAACAGTACGAACTACAATCTCCAAAAGTATAGCATTTGCTCTGAACCAATTAATTGGGGCTAGTTGCCAACTTGACATGACAAACTGAATTACAGCATAGAATGACTGACAGTCCTCTAATTTTCTTCTCAGTTTGCGGTGCTGGTTGCATCTGGTAGTTCTTGGTTTTGCTTAGGTATTCTAGTTTATTTTCTGGGGAAGGGTCCGCTTTGTAATGTGGGATGCCAAAAAAGTCAACTGGCTGCTATTGCAGAATCACGCTTATAACATTAACCTTATTGTTTGAGAAGCATTTGGGTGTTTTTCATGTTGTACATGCTCCTACCGGGCTTTCTGAAGACTTTTCTGCATCCCTTCACATGCAGTAAAACATGTGATAATGCCTTTTCCGGTTGTACTTTTAACCCCCTACTGTTACCAAAGCCGTAATTGGTCTGGTCACGTCCAAGTTCACTCCAAATTTAGAGAAGCAGAAGAAAATAAATGAAAGAATTGTATTTGACCAAGATTTATCTGCTTTTGATTTGGTTTATGTTTTGTTTCTTTCTCTTTTGAGCATGCGGTTGTGATTTGGTTAATCGGGTGGGTTTAAGGTAATGAAAGTGGATAGCTTGGTCTTCAAATAGTTGCTAGGTACTACCAGTTTTTCAATGGCATGTACTGGTGCAGGACGTAGACATCAGGGGCCACAACCTTATTAGGCATGGATTTTTCATTTTTGTTAATATAATATCTCAATGTAGATCATTGTGCAAATTTGACCCTTCATGTCACTGCTACTTCTTTTCTTCTACTGTGTGTGCTGTTATGCTAATGAGGAATTAGCGCCAATTAACCTTCTCTTTACTATTACCTGCTAGATTGTCTAATCGTCTAGTTATGAATGAGTGTTAATTGTCATTCTTGCTTGCCCTTGAAGTTTTATATCGTTATTCTTATGTTTCTCTTGCCTCTTTTTGTTTATTTTTAGGTGACATACATGGGCAGTACTCTGATCTTTTGAGACTTTTTGAATATGGTGGATTCCCTCCAAGTGCCAATTATTTATTCTTAGGTGACTACGTGGATCGTGGGAAGCAAAGTTTGGAAACCATCTGTCTCTTGCTTGCATACAAGATTAAGTACCCTGAGAACTTCTTTCTGTTGAGAGGAAATCACGAGTCTGCATCAATTAATCGAATTTATGGTTTTTATGACGAATGTAAACGCCGGTTTAATGTTAGGATCTGGAAAACCTTCACTGATTGTTTTAACTGTCTTCCTGTTGCTGCTCTAATTGATGACAAGATCTTGTGCATGCATGGTGGCCTTTCCCCTGATTTAACTCATTTAGATCAGATTAAAAATATACCCCGACCAACTGATGTACCAGACTCTGGTTTGCTTTGTGATTTACTCTGGTCTGATCCTAGCAAGGAAGTAAAAGGATGGGGAATGAATGACCGGGGTGTCTCATTCACATTTGGGGCAGATAAGGTCATGGAATTTCTGGCACGAAATGACATGGACCTCGTTTGCCGTGCACACCAGGTTAACAAACTTTCCATTACTCCTTTGTTCTTACAGCTCTGTTAAGCTGCTTTCTGAGCTTCTTGTTTTCCTTTCTTTCTCATGTTTAGGTGGTCGAGGATGGTTACGAGTTCTTTGCCGACAGGAAACTAGTTACAATATTTTCCGCTCCCAACTATTGTGGAGAATTTGACAACGCTGGTGCAATGATGAGTGTTGATGAGACATTGATGTGCTCATTCCAAATATTGAAGCCTGCCGATAAAAAGGCCAGATTCATGTGAAAATCATAAGATGTTAAGCATCCCGATGGACGATCTCTTAAGTAAGTTCGATGCTATATCATATTAGCTCTGAACTTTTTTGTGCTGTTCATCCATATTTCTCATGTCCTAAGGAACTGGTTGTCTTAAGAAGCGTTCAAGTTTTTCCACCACAACATATCATGTTGCTATTTTCTGAATTGCTGGTAGCATTTCATTCATTGATACAGGAGTTCTCTTGTCCCATCTTTGTGGAGAAGTTGCATTTGAAGAAGCGAGGCGGGTGCTGAAGGTGTTTCAATTTGACATCTCGGAGACATGATGAAGCATCCTGGTTCTCTGCTCTGCTTGGACCGACTGTTTTTCTAGGCGATGGCACAGGCGCTATGACTGTACTTTTGTTTCTCTTCTGTCACGGAAATTACAATG
The DNA here is from genome assembly GCA_963995505.1 of Hypericum androsaemum. Classification (NCBI taxonomy): domain Eukaryota; kingdom Viridiplantae; phylum Streptophyta; class Magnoliopsida; order Malpighiales; family Hypericaceae; genus Hypericum; species Hypericum androsaemum. Next base: position 2,476,365 of record OZ023187.1, read on the forward strand.
GCCGTGTAAATACATTCTTCACTGTAAGTGATGTTATAACTGTAGCACACTTGAATGTCATTTGCAGTAGTTCTCTTAAAAACGAACTATTTGAATAGCTGGCATAAGCTCCTTCATTGGGCGTATGGTCGGGACTTCGAGCTGCGATTCTGCATCACGGAGCAGAGCGATCTTATCGCCTGATGTAGCACTTGCGATGAAGTTGTTTGCATCTGTAAGAAGTTGGTGTAGCTCAAGAAATGGCTGGAACGAGGTCTGCATATTTTTCTAGCTAGATGCAGCTAATGATCGGGGAAACTCAATTTTCCCTTTTTGCAGTTAGCTTTCCAAGTGTATACTTTGTTGTTCTCTATATATTTTTAGGAAGCAGCACCAACCCAGCTCCAGCTAGTTGCTAGTGACTTCGATCGTATCGATATTTTGTTAGGCTAAGCATTCTCTTCCTGGTTGATGATCGGTGCATATGGGATCCATTGCAAGCTCTTATGGTTCGAATCTGCAGGACTGAGGTACTTGAGATGATTTTTTTCCGTATTTTTTGCGAATTTTTTGCCAGATGTCTCCTTCGAGCTTGGATTGACATTTTCTTAACACACTGGCCAAGAACGTCCGTGATCACTTGCATGCTCTTGGCTAATCGAATAGCGAGAATTTGATTCAAAACGTGCCGATGAGAACAATCTTCAGCATCGCAGCCGGGCATTGACCTACTTGTTCTTTTCGTGCACTCTGTCTTGTGCCTTCTCTGTCAAGCTTATCGGTGGAAGGAATCCAAAGTTGTTTAGTTCTTTTTCTGCTCCAACAGATTCCATAACTTACAAGAGCATTTAAGCCACCTTTTTTATCAATGCAGAGGTGGGAAAGCCAAAGACCAGGTTGATTTACTCATGCATGGTTGGTGAAAGTTTTGATATTTAGATTCGGGTACTATTTCGATCGAATTCTGTGGCCACTTGTACCAATAACAAAGTCATAACTTTAACATTAAACATGCTAGGCAACGGCCTTCGACCATGAGACCAAGTAACCAGGTGGTCCGGAACCGCCCAAAAGAACGTCTATTTATAGGCAGGCAGGCCAAAATTGGCAAATCACTAAATTTTCTTCCAGGTGTTAATTATGCTTTCTTGGAGCTTGGGTGGGAACATATAGCATTAGAACTCGAATCCTAATTAGTTAGGAAATGTACATACACAAATTAGGCTAAAATTTCTTCGTAATTTTTGTTCGTTAGTTCACGTCGCAAAGAAACTCAGGAAGAAGGGAAGGATGTTTTTCCACATTGTACTAGAGAGGAACATGCAGCTCCATCCGAGGTAGTTCGGTCGGAACCTAGGCGAAAGCCTCGTCTCCAAGCTCATGAAGGACGTCGAAGGAACCTGCAGGTACTTTGGAACCCTGAATTTGATTGGTACTTGTAGGAACTCTTAGTTCTGATGAGGATTTTTGTGGGAATTTTTGTTGGCAGCTCTTAGTTTTGATGGGTTATTGTAAAGATTGAAACTTGAGTTGCTCCAAGTTGAGTTGGGGGGGAAGTTGCAGTGTGATTGGCATGTAACTTGTTTGTTATTGAAGTGGGCGTCACGTCACGGGTGGCAATTACGGGGATAGAGAGCGTCGGGAAAGGGTTGATACGCGACGGGACTGGATTGGTGACGTTTCCTGTCAAGTACCAGTGTGTGGTGTTGAGGCTGTTTAAGGGAGAGATCCTAGAGGCTGTTGTTACAATGCTCAATGAGGTACATTATGTCTCTGTTCTCGAAATTCGATAAAACCTCTTCTTTTGGTCCTTATTGTTGCTGAATTCGGTGTAATGGGAATGAGTTCTTTGGCCCTGTTCAAATATTTGTGTCAAATCATGTAAGTGAAAGATCTTTCTGTACAGTTGTGCTTGTAGTGGAGTGACCAGGACCCTTCTTTGGGACGAGGAGATTAGAGGTTCAAAGTCCCCCATTCGCCACCCCTTTATAGTTCCATTTTTTTATTAAAAAATCTCTACATACTGTTTGGTTAACGGTAAATTTCGGAGAAGAATGAAGTCGAGCTTACACTGAAGGCTGGAATTCGGGAGATTGATGAAGGGGAAACTGAACCGGCAGTAGTGCAATACATTATGGAAGGACGATCATGATCAGTTTAGGTGATGGTCTAAAAATGTATAGCAAGGTGTGATGGTTGAGGTTGAGCAAGGTTTCTTTTGTGATTTGCAATACGCAGAGCGGTTTTGCTGACTTCCCATGATGTTAGTAGGAAATGCATTTCTACACATTTTTCTCTTTGGTCTTTTTCCCCCTTCCCATGATGTGGCACATTGTCATTGAGAAGTTGGTCAGTACTGGTTTTCGTCATATAGGACAGCTACCAAACTCATATTTATTGTCTAGCTCCCTAGTCGTGTCAGGAAAAGATGCTGCCATATATATGTCTGTTGTACTCTCACGCGCGGTTGTGATATTATCATGCATTCAATTCGTTACGACTGAAGTTTCCAAACTTCTGTTTCAGTTGATACCGGATGACATGGAATTCCAAACTGGAGATTTGCCCAACTATACAACTTCAGATGGATCTGTAATCATCAACCCATGTTTTGTTATCTTTTATTTTGTCTTTTTTGGTGGGAAAAAGATCAACTTCCTCTTAAAATTGCCGTTTATGCTGTGTTTTCCACTTCTTGCAGGTTAAGATTCAAAAGGATAGCGAAGTACGCCTGAAGATTATTGGTACTTGAGTTGATGCAACAGAAATTGTAAGTGCTCGACGTTTCTTAACTTAATTATTTTCCAGATGACATTTTTTTGATCAAGGGTAATTGCACCGAGTCGGATTAGTTTCATCAGAGCAAGAAAACAAGCTGCTCGGTGTTGCTGTTTGGTCGTAACTGTTTTCCATCGCGATCTGTCTATATCTGAGCGTTCTGTTCTGTTCCCTCCCGCAGTTCTGCAATGGTACAATCAAAGATGATTTCTTGGGTGTGATAAATGATCCTTCCACAGCTTGATCAACTCCTTGGAAGTGCTCGGATGCCTCCTTGCCCCGACCTTCAACTTGTGTTGTATAGTTTCCTACTTGTATTACAGATCGCGTTGATGGTTGCTACGATGGCTGAGAAAAAGTTCTCGCTGCATACCCTCTTCGGAATCATCCATCCGAATTCCAAGTTTTTCGATCAACCATCATCATGTAATTTCACTGCTGTTGCTTCATCAGTGTAAGTTTGGTTTTGCCTCTCCGATGAATGATCTTGCAGATCATTCATATAGCAGGAGATCGTCTGCAAGACAAATCTTGATCTTCTCTTTCGGCTTTAGCTGATTCCTCCCTCTGTAGAGGGATAGCCTTTGGAAACGACATCATCGTGGCGGCGATCGTAGACCGACATGGCCGGTCGCCACGGTGCTTGCCGGTCATTAATGGCCGGTGTGGTGTCTGCACTGGGATATCCAAATACCTGAGGTGCTTTAGTACAATTTAACACCGCCCCCTCTGTTTGGCCGGTAAAAAAAAAGGGATGTAATGGTAATGGAGAATGTACTTTCATATATGTAGAGTCCAGCAGAAATATTATAGATTTGGAATTGAAATTCATCATTCCAAGTGGAATTTTATCATTCCCTTTAAAAAGTGAAAATTTTATCATAATAGTATTGAACTACCGTAGCTTAAGTTTTGCTCAGACACCAATCAAAATTGAAGTTTCATTTCTATGGCAAATGACTTTCGACTTGGCTCGAACAATTTTGAAACCACTTAGTATTAGTATTAGGGACATTCATTCGGTGACTATCGAATCGAGTTGGCTGGATTTTTGAATGCCGGTTAATTTTTTCGTCATAAAATATTTTACACTGTTGCTTTTTTAAAAGTTCGAACTCAAGACCTCTCAATTAAGTTATAATATTTCATTATCTGCTTGTCGATACCTCAAATAAGTTATTAAAAAAAGAGGATGATTTAAAAAAATGACCTGGAGATCAATTCGGATCTGTCCAATCTTTCGAGTCAACTGGTCGGACCGGAGATTTTTTGAAATACAAAATATGAACCAAAAATATCTGATTTAAGATTTTTTTCAGATGCCCAGAGCCAGGCGTGGGGAGTATAAACAGAAGCAAGTCAGCAACACAGCCGCAGGAGAGAACTAAAAGCCTCGTGGGGTCTGAAAATAATGCAAGCTTTGCATTTCCACTCGCCCAAACCCACCGGCCCGCCGTCCATCCGCCACCCGCCGCTGAAGCCCTCCGCCTCCGTCACCTCCGTTCCGGCCACCTCCAACAACAACCACCGAATCCAAATTCTCTCCCGGCGGGGCAAGCTCAAGCACGCGCTCACCCTCCTCGCCCACGAGCCCAACCCGACCCAACGCACTTACGAGCTCCTCCTCGTCGCCTGCGTCCGGAACAGCTCCCTCCCCGACGCCCGCAGCGTCCACCGCCACCTCCTCGATAATGGGTACGACGGGGATACGTTCCTCGCCACCAAATTGATAGACCTCTACTCGGGTTTCGAGTCCATCGAGGAGGCCCGCCAGGTGTTCGATGAAATTCCCCAGAGGAGCATTTATGTGTATAACGCGTTCCTCCGCGCGCTTTCCTTGGCGGGTTGTGGAGAGGAGGTGTTGGAGTTGTATAGGGGGATGAATTATGGCGGCATTGCTTCGGATAGGTTTACTTACAATTTCGCGCTGAAGGGTTGTGTTGCGTCGAGTGGTTTGGTTTCCTTGTTGGACAAGGGGAGGGAGATTCATGCCCGTGTTTTGCGCGACGGGTACGGGGAGCACGTCCATATTGCGACCACTTTGGTTGATGTGTATGCAAAGTATGGTTGTGTGAGTTATGCGAGTCGGGTGTTCAAGGCGATGGAGGTTAAGAATGTGGTGTCGTGGAGCGCTATGATTGGCGGTTATGTGAAGAATGGGCGGCCCTACGTGGCGTTGGAGCTTTTCAGGGAGATGATGGCAGACGCAGCAGTTGCAGCCCCGAATTCTGTTACGCTGGTTAGTGTGCTCCAGGCCTGTGCTGGACTTGCGGCTTTGGAGCAAGGACGGTTGTTACATGCGTATATTCTTAGGCGGGGGCTTCATAGCATCTTGCCTATTATGAATGCCCTCATCACCATGTATGCAAGATGTGCATCACTTGAATGGTGCCAGAGAGTGTTTGATCGGATGGATAGGAGGGACGTTGTTTCATGGAACTCGTTGATATCGAGTTACGGGATTCATGGACATGGAACCAAAGCAGTTGAGATTTTTGAAAGGATGATAAAAGAGGGTATACAGCCGAGTCCCATCACGTTTGTTGGTTTGTTAGGTGCGTGTAGTCATGCAGGACTTGTCGAGGAAGGAAAGAAGTTGTTTTCGTCGATGAAGAAAGAACACGGAATTTATCCGATTTCAGAACATTATGCTTGTATGGTGGATCTTCTAGGGCGTGCTAAGCAATTGGACGAGGCAGCCAAACTTATTGCAGACATGCGGATTGAACCAAGAGCCCCGGTGTGGGGTTCTCTTCTTGGCGCCTGTAGAACCCATTGCAATGTTGAGCTTGCGGAGTGGGGGAGCCAGAAGCTTTTCAAGCACGAGCCTAAGAATGCTGGGAACTACGTACTTCTTGCCGATACCTATGCTGGCGCGGGCTTGTGGGACGAAGTCCGAAGAGTGAGGAAGCTTATGGATAGCAAAGGACTACTGAAGGTCCCCGGCCACTGCTGGACCGAAGTTAGAGGGAGAATGCACTCGTTCGCATCTGTTGACCAGGTCAACCCGCGGATGGAAGATATTCATGCTTTGGTTGTTAAACTGTCCAAAGAGATGAAGGAGAAAGGTTATGTACCAGATACAAACGTAGTGCTTTACGATGTCGACAAAGACGAAAAAGAGCGGATTGTATTGGGTCACAGCGAAAAGCTGGCCGTCGCCTTCGGACTCATCAATTCGAGTCATGGCGAACCTATTCGCATCACCAAGAACTTAAGGCTGTGCGAGGACTGCCATTCTTTCACCAAGTTCATTTCCAAGTTCAGTGATAAGCAGATTTTTGTCAGAGACGTGAATCGCTTCCATCATTTCTGCAATGGAGTTTGTTCTTGCGGGGACTATTGGTAACAATCCCTTGTACATGTAATGACCATAGTTTAAGAAAAATATGTGTAAGGTCTGTAAAGAGACATTACCCCTTCACCAAACAAAATTGATGTTCCACATTTGTCGATTCATCTTGTAGGGCTACTCTGGTTTGTGTTGTTTATATAATGACAATGAAAGACTGCCTCCGGATCCCGCTTGTATGAGGTGCCGCAGTGCTAGGTACGGTACAGGGGAAGAGCCAAAACTGATCCTGCATTGTTTACCGTACAGTCACAGAACCATCCTGTTTCATCTTGATGAGACCGCTCTCGATGTTCCGAAGGACTGGTTTATATCTGTAACATAAATGGTCAATGTCTCAGACAACTATGTCGACATCAATACGAGGCACGCACTAGCAGGAATTTGAAGAAGAAGATTGACCGGAAAAGGAACCTACAAGCGTGCAAGACCATTATATGCTTGTGTTGCTTGTTGAAGGTTAGCCGACAGCTGCATGACTTCTGCTGATAATGCTTCAGCTCGGCTCTGTTCGTTTGCAAGTTGACCCTAAAAATTAAAAGAGTCATTAAGAAATTATTAGTCATAGTTCTTGTTCAAGCAGTTCTTCCTTTTTATCAAGAAAAGTCATAATTTTTAGTGAAACAAACATGTGAGCATTTTAACCTTAAGGGCGGAGTGGGACGGGAGAAAAGGAGATAGAGGAATAAATCCAAGTTCGAAACGACAAACCTTGAGGGACAGAAGATCCATTGAACCAGACTCATTCACCCCTCTTCTTTGGGATTCAGCTGAGATCCCATCACTGGAAGAGAGGACACTAGCCTGTTCAGCTCTCATTTTAGCTAGCATCTGTCTGAGCTCTTCGTTTTGTTTAAGGCAATCCTTGAACTGTAGAAATCAGGAGATAGCCAAGTAGCACAATATAAGCACCACAAAATGCTCGCAAATACGTCTCAAACCCCACAACCTAGCCCCTAGAAAGACTTTCTCCCAAAGAACAAGAACCAAACCATCAGTACTTGTACAACCATGCAATGGCATGGCCTAATCTTCCAAATCAATAAGCAAGAATATGGTTCATATGTGCATTTCATTTTGCAACAGGTGACAGACAGCAAATAGTACTGTATATAGTACAACTCGTAAACAATTTGGACCAGCTACGACTAGAACAGATGGTAGCTATAAACTACTAGCTGAAATGAGTGAACGCTACAATGCACCAAGTAACCGAAATACCTGATTCTCCCACTGCTTTGCTATGCTCGCCGCTTCTTCACAAGATGATGAGAGATTTGAGTTCTCTTCAAAAAGGTTCTCAATTTCTGAAGACTGGGAGTCGATCTGGCAACGATAGTGAACAAAGAATATCCTAAAAGGAACTTCGAGCTTTGACTTTCTTAATAATTAGATAATATAAGCTTGTTAAGTACCTCCATTAGAAGTTTTTGTCGGCTACTTTCCAATCTCTCAACTGCAATGGCCATATCGTGCAACTGCTTCTCAAGTTTTTCCTTGTCTTCCTGGAAAAATGCACAGTACAATGTCCTGAATAAGACTAAACACTAGATTGTGGAAATTAACACTGTATTCATGGATCATTGGCAACAAGATAAGTACAACTTACAACTGAAAAGGCCTTTTGAACAACTTTTTCTGGCCCTTTTTCTGCATGCACAGCTTAGTGTCAGTAGTTCAAAGATATAAGTGCATAAATAAGCACACAGTTGAGTAGGAACTCATGGCAATAACCAAGACTGAAGTTGAATGCACTCTCTAAGTTTATGCTTGTGTACCTGATGCATTCTGCAGTGCTGCAGCAAGCTTATCTTCTAACACCTGCTTTTCAGACATGAGAGAAGATACCCGGGTTTGCTCAGCCGCCAAATGTTGCTGTTCTTGCAATCGCAATGATGACTCCCGCTGTAGATTTTGAACTACCGTCAGAGAAACCCTCTACGGCCCATGGAAAAAGTAATTCAAGACGGGTATTAAAACCTGCAGTTCAGACTTCAAATTGGCTAATTCCTTTTCCAGGGATTGCACTTGCTCATGAGCAAGGCTCATGGAAGTGGTTCCAGCTAGCGGATGATTCAATACTTGTTGCTGGAAGGAGTTCAACTCAGATCTCAAGGATGCAGCATCTTCCTCAGCCTAATGGGTAAGATTAAAGTAAGAAACAAGAAACTGAGCATCCAGACTAAACAATGGGCACGGGCTACTTTCATACTCTATATTGTTCTTCCTCTGCTTCCTTCAGCCGTTTCTTAAGGGTTCGTAGCTGTGTTGCAAGGTCCTCCTACACTAAAGCATAAGACTTGGTGAGCAAAATCCAAATTAACAACATCCCAACTGTTGCAAAATGAAGCTAACAATTTACCCGTGCAACAACTGCTGCATCCTTCTCCATCGCTACATCCTTGAGCGCTTTTCTTAAGGAAGGCACAGTACCTTGTTCCTGAAACAGTATAATATATAAGCAAGACTTAACACCAGGAAACCAATCACATCAGAAAACTCTGGCATTCTTCTTCAAAGCACAGCATCCACAAAAACGGAAGGAGCCATTCTTTGCCGTTTACCAAATCGTTTAATCGCTTCTGCAACGTCTCATTCTCTATACTAGTCGTTTGAAGCTGAGCAGAGGGAAAACAACAGAACGTCAGTGCCATCACACACACCCCAAGAAAATTACTTCACTGTTAACCACATTACAGAACAAGCAACGAAAAACACGAAATTCACCTTCAAGTTCAAAATGGTGTTGCCTTCCTCCAGATCAGCATTCTTCTTAAGCAAGTCCTTTATCTGAGATACTAATCCGCTGACATCGGCCTGCGCATCACAACAGCTCATAGCTCAACACAAACCCTAGTTCGAAAATCCGAAACATGCACCACGGCACAAGCAGCAACCAATGCCCACGCCAATCTTTTTTTCAAGAAACAGCCACAGAAAATCTCTCCCCGATCTAACAACTAGCTCGGATAATAATAATAATTTCCTTAATTGAAAAAAAAAGAAAGAAAAGATATCGAAGCAAAAGCAAAAAATGAGAAGCGGTGGCGAGGCTAACCTCCGACAGACGGTTACTGCTCTCCGATTTCTTAATCGCCGAATTATCTGAGCGAAAAAATAATAAATTATATTATAAAAATAAGAAATCGGTAGAAATAAATAATTATTTAAATTTAAATTTCTCGCGATCGAGAGAGAGAGAGGACCGGTGGGGATCTTGGAGAGATCGGGACCGGAGGTCGTCTTGACCAGTCTCTCCGCGGCTCTCTTTTGCCGAATCTCTTCCAACTGTGGAAAAATCAAAATCAAAATGAAAATAAAATTAATAAATAATCAGAGAAAAGAAGAATTAATAAAAATTAAAATCGATTGATGATGTTCGAAACTGCACCGTTCGTCGCCCCAAGGATGCGTGGTGGTTCTCCATGGCGCTTCCGATGTCTCCTTCCGAATTCCTCTTCTCCCAAAAGCATGTTACGGTTTCAAATTTTCATGTTTTATTTGAATTTATTTAATTTTTGGTTCGTTGTCGAAGGAGAAGGCGTTGGTGACGTCGTCGAGGTAGGAAGTTCGAGCGCGGGCTCAGACATTTCTTTTGGCGCATTCTTATTTAATTTAATCTAGTTTAATAGAGAACTCTTCAATATGTTAAAAAAACCATGATTCATACCCTAACAAAATTCAAGTTAGATACTTAAAATTATGTTTAAAAAAAAGAAATCACAATATATTTGTTGGAAAAATTACAAAACTACAATTAATGTCATTTTTTCCCAAAAACAATATATTCTCAAACCAGCACATTCCTTATCAAAATATACTACTCCATATGCAATAATAGATTCCTTCTAAAAAATGCATTAATAGATTGACCTAGTGGACCGACCTTCCTTATAATTGTTTCGTCTGCCAACTAAACTAATTATTTCAATCAATCAAAATTATTATAAAATAGCCCATACGATGACGCATTCAAATTCCCAACTAATTTAAACTTCCACCAAATTTCCGCGAACCTACCATTTACTCTTCCTATGATCCTATCGCATCCAAACTGTATTCGGAGAGGTGAGTAAGTAACAATAGACTTATATTTTGAAATAAGATTTGAATCTAAATTTTTTTCAAACCATATTTATTTCATATTCGATAAGATTAACTTGTTCTGATATTATATTACAATTTTCATATCTAACTTAAAAATTAAAGACAATATGTTAATCAATTTTTTATATATAATTTATTACACTCGCAACTAGTAATATAATAATTTTATCAAATTAGATGATTTAGTTGTTCCAACAACTTATAAATAATTAATTTATAGATCAATAAAGTATTGGGTTTAGACCAACCCACAAAGCAACTGAAAGTGTTACTAAATGTCCCCTGAGCAACTTGTTCTTCCACAATTCTGCAAACTATGGGAAACTTGCGCTCTTGCTTCCCCTGTCTCAAGATCAAAGAAACCAAGATCCAAATGCCAAATAAACCTTCGAGCCATCGAAAACCCAGATCACCTTATCCAAAGTCTCGTATGGTGGTCAACAGGGGAGGACATGGTCATCACGCCATGGGCATGGCTCCACAGCAGCACCACGTTGACGACGGATGCCATGGGACCACCAACATCAATGATGTCGCCGCGGGGGCGGCCGCTCTTGCAGTCAGCGCGGCGTATGTCTCTGCCTTTGATGGCGGAGACGAGGGCGGTGGAGGAGGTGGCGGAGATGGTTGACCAAGGAGGTTGGAGTTAGAGCTGTTTATCTTTGTGCGGTTGACATTGTTCATGCCCTTTACAATTGTTTATCTTTTATTTTAATTACTCCGAATTTATCTGGACTGAAGTCAAACTTGACTTCCATCAACAAATCCATTGTATATGCAAATCTGATCAAGTCTTATTTTTAAAAGGGTATCTGATCAAGTTTATAAGTTTTTCTCTTAACATATTAAACTAGTGCATCAGTTCTATTTATATGTTTTATTTGAATAAAATTGTACCCGGTATTTATCTGTTACTTAATAAGTGTTTCATATCATTAAATATATGTGCTTCGGTCGAAATACATGTTTACCAGAAATAGGTACGCAGAATAACACTTGGGTCTAACTAACCATATGCCATTATGCGGTTATGCCCATAGTGCCAAACCTCACGTATAACATTTCGAAACAAACATCTCTACGAATAGTCTCCAGTCTCGACCATGGTATAAGCAAAACACGAGAATTGATCAGGTTCAAATCTTAGTTATTACGAAAATTTACTTATTTCTTGACATAATATAACGTGCATCAATTTTCGTATATGACGTGCAAATAATTTGGAGTTGGTCGTAAATATATTGATATATGATTTATACAAAAAAAAAAATTGAGTCGAATTTTCATATGTAATGTTGGGAGCTATTGTAGGTGTCAAATGAATCTTTATTAATGGTATTATCATTACATGTAGTTATAAAATAATTAGAGATATTAACATATACTTAGATTCATTGATGAGAAAGAGCACATGTTAAAAAGTTATTGAAAGAATTTAATAGCACAAGCAAAAAAAATCAGAAATTTGTATTAAATTTTTAAATAAAATTCGACATTCTTTTTTATTATTAAAATACCATATACTTTTAAAAAAGGAAAAAATACTTAAAAGTATATAAGGTTTGACATAATGTCATAGGTAGTCCGGTCTTTAGTTAATAAGTTGTTGAGTTTTATAAAATCGAACATATTAGTTTTTTAGACCAATTTCTAACTCAAATGTTATACGAGATTGCCAGAATATCTTTCCATCACTTTAAAACTCTCAAATCACAATAGAACATACTTTTTTTTGAAAGGTATATATATTAAAATCACCATGGAATATACAACCTACTTAGGTATTTCCCCTGCCATGGAGCAAAAATGGAGTTGCGACCGCTGGCCTCGGTAAAACCCTCCCACACCAAAACCCGTAGGAAAAAGGGTGTGGGAGGGAAAGAGCACCCCGATAGAAAAAACCTATCTTGACGTTATGCCGCGAAAAATAATACCACACCGTCATCTAGAAAAAGAAAAAAATAATAATAATGAAGCAACCCTTCGAACCAAAAAATAAAAGAAGCAGCCCTTCAAAGTAAGTAGCAGTTAACTCCTCCTAGTTGTAGCAGCAACATCAATCGATCCAAGCATTAAGAGAGCGTCCTGATTAATGAATTCCCGAGAGAGATTCGCCCAACAAGTCCATTCCGAAAAAGCACGAAAGATAAGAACAATCAGCCTATTGAAAGTCGCCACCTGATCGTCAAAAATAATTTGATTCCTTTACTTCCAAATACACCAACAAATGGCCACAAAAAGAACATACCATAGCCGCTTCACCAAATTACTGTTAACCAAGCCTAACCAAGCGTCCAAACAATTTATAGCAGTCCCACCAATACAAAACTAAAGACCCAAGAGGCCAGCAAAGTAATGCCAAATCTTAGAAGCCAAAGTACAATGAAAAAGAAGATGGAAAGAAGACTCCACCTCGACATTGCACATCGGAGACAAAGCACTATTGGGCCGAACCATACCAATTCTCAAGAGGTTATTCCTGGTCTTAATTTTATCTTGAAGCGCTATCCAAAGAAAACAGCTTACCTTGAATGGAACGAACTTAGAGAAACGCTTATGAAGAACTTGAGGGGCAGAGACAGAGAAGCCAGAAAAGATCAACTCATACAACCCTTTAACCGAGAAACCACCGCCCGGGTCCGGGAGCCAGACGAAAGAGTCCGAGCCAGAGGGGGACACGCGCCAAGAGAGACTGGAGAGGAGGCGCATCAAATCATCAAGTAAAACAGATTCACCAGCACGCAACTCCCGCCTCTAATTTAGAGTCCAATGCCAATCAGAATCCACCCAAGACCCGCAACAAATGATCAAATCCTCTCTATTCATGCTGATACGATATAACCTGGGGTAAAGCCAAGAGAGGGGGTTGGAAGCAGCCCAAGGATCATGCCAGAACTTAGGCAGGTTGCCGCTCGAAAGAGATAAACCAACCTTCTTACGAAAAAGATCAGCCAAAGAATCGTTAGAGACAGCAAGTTTCTAAATGTGAGACCAGGGGCTAGACCATCTGGAGTTACCCTATACCCACGGTCAAACTCAACCAATAAAAGATATTTTCACTAACTCATCAAACAAAGGACGAGAAAAGAGTCTTGCTCTTGTAAACCCGTAAAAAGAGAATATCATATGAAGAAAAAACATAATGAGCCAAGATAGCAAATATATCGAATCAGCAAGAGAACAAAACACATAGAATAAACCCAATAAGTAATACGGAGGGAGATTTATTATTTGAGTTTAGAATTAATTGATCGTGTTGAATAGTGTGGATGAAATAGGCTTAGATTTTTTATTTTTTATTAAAGTGTGGGGTTTTGTATCGTATTTATTTACAAACCATTACAAACAGGGAAACCAAAACCTTTTCCCATGTTGCGGTAGGACTTTACAACACCAATATGAAAGAGCTAAGAAATGTTATAAAAATATAATCAGAACACAACTCTCCTGGTAATCGAGGTTCTTCGTGGATTTTGCACAGATAATCTATTTATGAACAAGGTAAAAAATAGAATGTTCCAGAAATTCACAATTGCATGGTACACTGTTGAAAATTGTCATGTTTCGATGGATTCAAATTTTTGAGGTTATTGTGAGGTATATGTTAGTATGTTTTAGATAATTTCAGAATTTTAAAATAAATGAGAGGTATTTTAATAATTTCGGACATCATTTAACATGTAAATTGATCCTAAAAATTAATAACTTTAATTTCTCATAATTTAAAAATTAATTAATTAAGTCTTAGATGTCCTAGTACATTATACCAAATTTTGAAGACTTTTGAGTTTTTTCTCTTTGAAAAATAGTGATTTTCATCTTAAAACTATTATCATAGAAGCGACACACATCCCCTTCCTCCCGTCGAAACTCAAAACCCTAGAAATAGAATTCCTCAACTACAATCCCTAATCTTACACACACGATGACGACGGCGGTTGCATCCCAGCAGCCGGAGAAACTCCGGTGGGCGGAGCTAGAGGAAGATGACGGCGACGACGACCTCGACTTCCTCCTGCCGCCGGTGCAGGTGGTGGGCCCCGACGTGAACGGGATAAAGAGAATCGTGGAGTACAAGTTCGACGGGAACAACAAGATCAAGATGACCACCGCCATTCGCGTGACGAAGCTCGCCGATGCCCGCCTCGGCAAGAGCGCCATCGATCGCCGGTCCTGGCCCAAGTTCGGCGACGCCGTCCGTGAGGACGTCGGCGCCCGCCTCACCATGGTCTCCACCGAGGAGATCTTCCTCGAGCGCCCCCGCGCCCCTGGTTCGCTTTCCTACCCGTTTCGCCTTGAAATTTGTTGCCTTTTCGGGTTTTTAGGGTATCCGAGAATTAGGGTTTTGGGAGCCTAACAATTATGGTCACTTTTAGGATTCCCCTTGTTGAACAGGGTAATTCTTCATTGATACATTGTGATTCGGATGTGTTTTAGGGGAAGTGGAAGGTCTAACGAACCCGAAAAGAAGTCTCCGGGGATGGGATTTGTTCTTTGAGTGATGAAGTCTGTAAAATTTACGAAGGGGATTCTCCGGAGAGAAGTGCATTGTGAATGTTTCATTGGTTTCGTTTGGTGAAACAGGTAGCAATGCTGATGAACCAAAGGCTGCTGGAGATCCCTTGGCTCAGCTAGGAAAAGGAGGTGCTGTTCTTATGGTGTGCAGGACATGCGGGAAGAAGGGTGACCATTGGACTTCAAGATGCCTTTACAAGGACCTAGCTCAACAGCCCGAAAGTTTTGTTGATAAGCCTCCTACTGATGCTCCGGCTGCAGCGGGTTCGAGCAATTCGTCAACATATGTTCCTCCAGGAATGAGACCTGGAGCAGAAAGAACTGGAACCGAGATGAGGCGCAGGAACGATGAGAACAATGTTCGTGTTACCAACTTGTCAGAGGACACTCACGAGCCCGACTTGCATGAGCTTTTCCAGCCTTTCGGTCCTGTGAACCGTGTCTACGTTGCCATTGATCAGAAGACAGGCATGAGCAGAGGTTTTGGGTTCGTTAACTTTGCGCATAGAGAGGATGCTCAGAGGGCCATCGACAAGCTCAATGGCTATGGTTATGATAATCTTATCCTCAAAGTGGAATGGGCAACGCCTAGGGCGAACTAACTCCCCTCACTGCCTCTTCCTTCTTGCGAGTCCTGTTATAATTTTTTGGTCTGAATTAGGATTTCCAACAATTTTGCATGTCTTGTTTGTTTATTTTCGGATGGCTTGAGAGGCGATGCCTTATTTTGGTCGTATGAGTCTTGCTTTTTTTCTCCTGTCATAGCTGAGTTAAAATTTTATACGAAGAATTTTTGTCCGAATTTGAATTAGTCTGTGTATAAAAGAATTTGGTAGTTTTAGTTTCCATAAAAAGAACGATAAATAGGTCTGCAAAAAAAAAGTTTAGTAGATTAATCATTAATGTACTATATGTTGAAGCATTTTGTTCGCGCTTTTTTTTAAGGAAATTTTTGTCCGCACTTCGATGGCTCTATCAAAGATCAAAATTGAGACTAGTAACAAAAGGCAGAAAGATCACGATACAGAAAGCAACAAAAGGCGAAAACATGAAAGATCATCCAGGAGAGGTCGACGGAATTCCCTAAACCATAGACCATATTCGAGGGGTTAGGAATTAATTCCCCACGTTGCACCTTTACCTTCCTTTCAAAGCATTCTGCATCTCAAACTTTTCGCACCGAATAATTATAAAGTAAATTGCAAGTTAACTAAGTGAAAATTTGGGTAAAGAAATCATAAGTATATATATTAAGTTTGAGTTTTGTGTATATATTATTTTTAAATTTGCAATAATGTTTTGTGATCTTTCTAAATCTTAACCATTTTATTCTAAAAAGGATTTTCAACTGTAATAACCCAATACTCGACTCAACAATGAAATTTCAACAATTACCTTGAATTTAATTGGATTGGCTAAATGAAAATTAATAATATGCCCCGTTGACAAATTGTGAGCCCTATAGAATTTTGTTCATCAAGTACTGAAATATATTTTATCAGCAAGATATTTTTCCTCCATTCCTCGGGTCATCTTCTAAACATTGTAGAAAAAAATATTGAAATCAGTGCATGATTTTATTATTTCAATTTATTCAAATGAGATATGTTGAATTATCAATTTTCATAGCACGACTTTCTTAGAGTTGATATTGAAAATATATATTGCTTATTGTTTCAGCATAAAAAAATGTTAATATAATCAAGTTCAAATATATCAAACAAAATTCAATATGATACTTGTTAACTGGAAGTTGGCCCACCGTGGCATGGAGTCGGGTTGAGAGAAAAATTATAACAACAACTCATTCGTTGTTCTTGACCAAATAACAGACTGCATCAAGGATACCAACAGAAGTCATGACAGACACGGGCGTAGTAATCTGACTACGGAGGTGGTGCATTGCGTGCGCTTGGATTCCCGCATTCATCTGCTTGACGAAGAGACACATGAGCCGATCGGTCTCACGAGCGGCAGTTCTAAGCATCTTGTTGTATTTTTTTTGTCAAAAGAGTTTATTTTCAATGCACTTAATATTATGTTATCATTATATTATCTATAAATTACATTTTTTATTTCTTAATGATGATGAAAACTAACTCAAATTTAGCATAACAACCACAAAGTTTAAAGAATAAAAAATTATTTTTATGATATAAATTTAAATTAATAATTCTAAAACATCAACATATTAAATCATCCCTATATTTATAGATAAATAGAATCAGATAAATTTTGAAAGGTGGCAAAATCTCGCAAGAATCTAGGGTTGCATCGCTTCTCCAGTCTCCTATCTTTGAAGATTATGGTTGTTAGAGTATTTGATGGCCCTGCGTATATTTGGAGCATTCGTCAATCATATAAAATATATTGTGGTTTGTACTGACATTGCAACACGTAAAAGTTTTGATATAGGTACATGGTCTTTTATCGGCGAGGGTGGATACATCTTGACTTGTAGCCATATTTTGATGATTGTGTGGATGTGAAACTACCAATCAAGTTGTATAATATTTATTATTCTTCTTTCTGCAGAAACTTGTGCCGCATATGCTATCACGGGTGTGACAGAGGCAATATTGAATATAAAGTCGCTCCATCATTGAAGGTAATTTACAGGTATATGTGTAGCACGAGACTCTCTCTCGTGAGAGACAGGGATGAGGGTGGATCCAAAAATCAAAAAATGGCGACCGTTGTGAAACAAGAAGCAAAGAAATTGGTCGCGTACATATCGTACAATTATTCTCCGGAAAAGTTCAACGAGAACTACCTTCATAATATCATTGCATATGATCACCCAGTCATTGGCATCATTATGCCATATCCTTCCTTTAAGGACATGACATATGAGATTTACAGAGGTCCTTTGCCACATGAGTTAAAAAAAATTCCAAACAATCAACATGTTGTTCAGATTGTAGGCAAACGAAAGGATGAAGATAGAACGGACTTCTGGATCGTTAAAAACTCTTGGGGGCAAAATTCCAAACAATGAACATGTCGTTCAAAAATCTGAACAAGTATTTTGCGATAAAACGAAATAAGTTCAACTGGACATGCATTAAGATAAATACAACTTTGAATAAAAGCTTGACATGTAACACATCTTCTAAATAGTGTAGAAAAATATATCGCAAATAGAGCATAATTTTTTTAATATACTCGAATGAGGTATGTTGAAATATCAATTCTCATAGAAAAACTTTCTTAGAGTTGATATTAAAAATACTTATTTCTTATTGATTCAACATATAGAAATGTTAATATAATCAAGTTCAAATAAAATTTAATGACATAGCATAATTTTTATTTTCAATACATATAAGTTATGTTATCATCGATAATGAGGCAAGATTTCTCAAAATAACGTATGCTCTCGTTCAACCAAGAGTATGGTGAAGCTAATTGTAATGTAAACATGAGAAGGTCACTTCTAATCGAGTACGATTCATGATCATTATCTAGGATTTTAAAACCATGATACCATAATATCCATGCAAGTGGTGAACAATATCTATCAAATGGAGAAAATCTTTTTAGGAGAACTACTAGAGAAGCTCTCTTAATCTAAGTGTCCAAACGGTACTAAGATTCAAGAGAGGCTTTGGGACATTCAGGCCCGCTTGGTTGGACACAATGAGAATATGTGAACTCACGTGTATCGATAGAGGTGGATCATCATACCTCAAGTCTTTCAAGAAGAACTACTAGAGAAGCTCCCTTAATTTAAGTGTCCCAATGGAACTAAGATTCAATATAGGCTCTGGAACGTTCAAGCCCGCTTGGCTGAACCCGATGAGAATCTGTGAGTTACGTGTATCGATGGAGGTGGATCATCACAAAGATGCCCACCCAGATCAAAATGTTGGTTGGTCTTGGATTGAAGGTGTGCATGTTCATCAACTCAGCAAACTGTTCTCTTGTGGATCTTTCCAACTGTCATCGTGATGTGCTACATCTTGAATCGTTTGATTTAAAATATGATGAGTTTAGTAGTTGAGATTACTTTTGTATAAAAAATCTTTTAGAAGGTAAATGCATAACATACGGTGCATGAATGACAAGGTATGTGCCAATTGAGCCTGGAGAGACCTACTCTCAAGTATTGTTGCTTGATGATGTTGGTTGAAATTTACTCACAACTGTTGTTGCTTGATGATGTTAGTTGGTACTGAGACCGCAAATTCCAAATGCACGAGAAAGTCTATACTTGTCACAATCATATTATTATCTATAAAATATATTTTTTATTTCTTGGTGATGATGAAAACTAACTTCTAAAAAACTGATGAAAAGTTAAAAACTAACTCAAATTTAGCATAAAAAATATATAAATTACTTTATGTGATTCAAATTTAAAGTACTAATTCTAGATCATAATCATATTATGATATCCCAATATTTATAGATAAATATATTTTTTATTTGTATTTTCTCAATGATGTTATATGTGATAATGAAACAAAATTAATTTCAGCGTAATAAAAATAGATTTTAAAGTATGAAAATATGTTGTGATATAAATTTAGAGCTCTAAATTTTTTTTCCATCTAGTATTAAAATATATCATACTAGCAAGATATTTTTTCTCTTACAACTCTTGATATCATCTTCTAAATTTAGAGTATGATTTTTATATTGGAATTAGAATACGATTTTTATATCTTTTTGATGTACTCTGAAAATATATGTTGAAATATCAATTTTCATGCAATAAATTTCTTAGAGCATATATTGAAAATAAGAAAATGGCGAAATGACAAGTGCTAATCGTAACCAAAGACTATGCCTGTAATACTACGTTAATGATATGTTCTAGAAGTCTTAAATGATTTGACTATCTATATCAACACGGTACACCTTCTTTTTTGGCAAACATCTTGAGGGAACTCCAAAGTTAAACGCGATTGGTCTGGGGCAATTTCAGGATAGGAGAATTCCTCTGAAGAATTCTGAGATTGTCTGAATCTGACGCGACGAGAACGTAAAAATCCAAAGATAAGCACTATTTTATGGTGTATTTTTTATTATGGTAGGGCAAAAGAAAGTGTTGCACCCTGATTAACATGTTTAATTTCTAGCATCAAGCTGATCAACACACTTCTTAAGAGAATTTTGCTGATTTCGAGCATCATGTAGATTAATACACTGCTGAAGAGAGTTCTGTGGATCATCTGGATAAGCGGTTCCCTTTGTCTCTTCTTCACATTTTTTCTCTTATTGAATATATTCTACAAGAGAACATGTGGATAAGGTTGATCACATCAAAGAGCAACAACAAGTTATCAAAAATTGCCATAGGTTAACAATGAAACGAAAAAATGAACAAGATTCTTTAAGAAAGCTGTTTCTTACACAACAAAAAATTGAACAAATATCTCTCGATGGAAAAGAAAAGAAGTTCAATTGGATATGCAGTAGGATAAATTCAACACTGCATAATAACTTGACACGCAACACATTAAACTACTCAATTGGCAACCCTTACAAATCTATTCACGATTTCTCTCCTCGATAACAAGAACTATTTGAATAATTTCTTTCACAAATATATCCTTAAGTACCATTAAATTAAAATTTTAAAAATAAATTAGAAAAAGAATATGAAAAAATTTTATAAGAAAAACTATTTTCGTAAGAATATTTCAGAGTATTTGTCAAAAGAACTTATCTAGAGTAAAATATCGTCCAGATTACCCTCTAATATTTTTAGAATGATTAACCTCTATCATTTCATGAAGCCCATCTTTAATCTTTACCACATAAAAATTGAAAGATCCATTGCAATTATCAACATAATCAAATTAAATGAATCCAAAGCCAATAAAGACATAAAACATAAAATAGTTGCCATAGATTAAGTATTCATAGG
The DNA here is from genome assembly GCA_963995505.1 of Hypericum androsaemum. Taxonomy (NCBI): domain Eukaryota; kingdom Viridiplantae; phylum Streptophyta; class Magnoliopsida; order Malpighiales; family Hypericaceae; genus Hypericum; species Hypericum androsaemum. The sequence continues at coordinate 2,496,971 of OZ023187.1, forward strand.
ATCTTTCTTCAGGATCTTTTAACAGAAGTTTGCTAATGATGTCCTTACTCATGAACTCTTCGAAATAAGGTTAATTTCGAGAGATTGAGAGATGGTTTTTATTTTGTTAACATGAATCATAAGCATATTTGCTTCGCTTACATTTTTCTTCACCAAGAGAAGAACATCCCTTCTCTGTGTCTCACGCACTTGAGAAAAAGAAAATACCAAGCGCCCACATTTAAAAGAAACCACCTTTCATGTTTTAAGTGTGTGGCACACATTTTCTTTTCGGTAGTTCGGGATTGGTAAATCGGTATTCGGTAATCAATTCGGTAAGAAGTTTTTGAGAAATTTTGGTAAATATCGGTATTCGATAAATTTTGATAAATACCGATATTTTACCGAATTTACCAAAATGATAATTTATCAAATATATTAATAAATATATAAGCTAAATTATAGATAATTTTTCAAAAATTTCCTTGGCCTCTTCAAAAAGTTGATATTCTAAATAGACTTTATACTAATTAGACTTGATGGCTTGTACTTATTAGATTAAATTTGTGTTTATTGAAACTATGTTTGCATTTTTTAAATTAAATATAATGATGAATTATTTACCAAAATTTAATTCGGTAAATATCGAATTTACCGAATACTATTCGAAATCGGTAGAGCTTTTTTAGCATTTTAGTATTCGGTAAATTCGGTATTCGGTAATTGGGATCGGTAAATACCGAATGCACACCCCTAGTTTTTTCATACTAACAGCTTTATGTATATTCAGTATTTCTAAGTTATCAGAGAGTTGTTAGTTCAGAATTAAACAGACTCTCGATAGAGATCAAATTTAGATAAACATTAAATCATGAGTATATTTTTAGAGTCGAATGATATTTAACTTATCGACATAACATGTATATAAAAATTTATCATTAAAAAAGAGTGCATATGTAGATTTTACAAAGAAAAATGCAACAATAATAAAATGTACAAATTGATCAAATTACCAAATATTAAATTAAGCTTAAAAAACAAAGAGATTCCCCTTCTGAGACAGACCGTCGCATTCAACCTCGAGAACGTGCTCCGTTTCGTTTTCTATCTTTTTCTTTTCCCTCCGTTTTTAGAAGGGTTTTTTTTTTCTAATTTTGATTTACGAATATCGACATTATTTTCCACGTTACCTTTTTAATAATTTTTTTTAACATTCAATAATTTTGATATTCGTGTATGGACTAAATATGTGTTCGTGGATTTCTTATCCAAGTGTTTGCCCTTTTAGTTTTTAACTGATTTTTTAATATATTATACGAAAAAAAACTGAATATTTTTATTGGGACAAAAATCATCTGGTTTTCTGCCCCATTGGCATCTTCTCTTTCACAAACCTCCTCACTCCAAACCAAACTCTCACTTTCAATTTATTCCCTCTTTCCCATTTCACTTCTTCGAATTCCTTCGGTTTTGCCCTTAAAGCTCCCACCTTTAATGGCTTCCTTTATAGAATCTGGATGGCTGGTAACCCTTTTTCCATTTTTCTTTGAATATTCTATCTGGGTTTTAATCCCTCTGATGTTTCTTCGTTTCTGGGTCTTAAAGTTCGTATCTTTAGATCTTTACTCTGTGATTTTTGTCTGTCTTTTCTGTTGTTTGTAGTTGTGGAATGGTCTTGTTTTAGTCAAAGTTTTGGTGGGTCCTTGAAGGGTTTAAGAGCCCTCGAGAGCTTGGATCGAATGTGGGGTCCCTGGATTAAGGGAAACAAAGGGTGCTCTCTGAGAGATTTAGGAGAGCTTAAAGGGGGTTGAGTGTTAATTGGATGGAAGTCCAATATAAAAAAGGCGCCTTTTGGGTTAGATTCATGCTCAATTCATGTCACATTGTTTTGGGAGGATTTTGTGGTTTGGATTGTTTACTTAATTGCTTCCTAGATTTGTTAATTTGTGATGGCAATGGCTCGTAGATTTGGGTTATATAGTCGCCGAATGAGACATTAGTCAGTTTCTTTATCCTGCTAGATTCCATGTGGGGCTTAGCTCTACGATTTTTTTGTTGAACTTTCAGCAGTCGTGGTCGCAGCAGTTCGTGTATTTGATCTTCCAATGTGTTTAGTGCTCAAGTTGGTGTCTAATGAGATTTGGCGAGCTCACAATTATGTCCTTTTTCGATGTTTGATGTGATCTGGATGCAGTACTTGATCACTCATTTCAGCGACTTCCAGCTTGCTTGCTTAGGAAGCTTCTTTCTGCATGAGAGTGTCTTCTTTTTATCCGGGCTTCCATTCATTTATCTCGAGAGGGCAGGATGGCTGAGCAAGTACAAGATTCAGGTTTGGATCCTAGATTGGCTCTTATTGATGTCTTCTTTATCAATCAAGTTCTTCATCTGCCCCTTCTAATGAAAAACTGGTGTATTTGTTAAAGATCCCCATCCCCGTGTCCTTCTGGAAGTCAATCTCAATCTACGTCCTTTCCCTGATCTGATCTTGTTTGCACTAGGCAGAGTTGTCGATGACACTAAATCTAGTCCATTAATATTTCCGGTTGCAAGTTCGGACATGTTGCTGTCACTGATTTCACCAGTTCTGTGCAGACCAAAAACAACACTCCGGCGGCTCAGGAGAAGTGCATTACTCGTCTACTGCTGTATCACTTTGGTGTCAATCTACCTGTTATGCTGCTTTCGTATCCAGTCTTCAAATCCATGGGCATGCAGAGCAGTCTTCCATTGCCGTCCTGGTACTTTCAGGTTCTTTATGCACTATAGCTTTCTAGTATGGGCTATTCTGTTGTCTTGATGCACAGGCTAAGTACTATCGTCTCTTTATTGCTTCCTTCAGTTTTTTATAGCTCTGTGATTGCTAATTTCTGCCTCTGATTTTGTATTATGTGGAGTATATTCAACAGGAGTTTGTTTGGTTCTGCAGGAAAGTAGTTTTGTCCCAGATCATATTCTACTTCATCCTTGAAGACTTTGTGTTCTATTGGGGACATAGGATTCTGCATACGAAGTGGCTGTACAAACATGTGCACAGTGTACATCACGAGTAAGTGAGGATAGCCCCGACTTCTCTAGCTCTTAGCTGTTTTTAATTTAGGTGCATGACGAGACCAAAACAACTAATTGGTTTTTTTGTTCATGTCTATAGGTATGCCACACCATTTGGATTGACTTCCGAATATGCTCACCCTGCCGAAATACTGTTCCTTGGCTTTGCTACCATTGTCGGTCCTGCTATCACTGGACCCCATCTGATGACATTATGGCTGTGGATGGTACTAAGAGTCATGGAGACTGTGGAAGCTCACTGCGGTTACCATTTCCCATGGAGCCTCTCCAATTTTATTCCATTGTATGGAGGGTGAGTACCTTTCTGTGTCCTGGTTTCAATCCAGTAGAACGGTATGTGTAGCTTCATTCTCATTGTTTTTTCTCAAATTTACGTCATGAATTCTGCAGCGCCGATTTCCATGACTACCATCACCGCTTGCTATATACCAAGTCCGGAAACTACTCATCTACATTTGTCTACATGGACCGGTGAGTTCGTTGCTTACCGCTTCTTACATCTATTTGTCTGTTCTCCTCTGACTGGATTTCCATTACCTATCCGAGGCTGTCCAGCCATTTATATATGTTGTGGTGGGAATTCAAGTATAGTCCTTAGTTAATACTAACCGATGATCATTGCATGTAGACGTCCATAGGGCGTTACAATTGAAGGCTTGTATGAACTGGATTGCATATCAGAATAATATCTGTACTGTTCTCCTATCTGTTGCGGGAGAGGTTCATGACTATGAACATGAAATGGATGCCATAAAGATGTCGTGAGCACCTTAGAGCTGACTTGCTTTGGAAAATTCTGATTTTGGGATCCATCACATTGCTGAATTATCACTGTGGAATCAACTGGTTTAATCAAACATGATCCAAGACAGACCGAACTGTTCGAATATGAATGTATTTCGGGTCAACTGTATGTGATCTGTATTGCATATGCCTGCAGGATATTCGGGACCGACACAGGTTACAGAAAGCTGAAGGCACTGAAAACCCCTGGAATCGAAGCCGACGGGAAGCAAATGTGATCCTCGCGAGCAAACATTCTTTTATATAACCCGAACCGGGTTCCTTGCGGGCACCTGCGGCAAGTTCGAGCACCCAGCTCGATGATCCTGCGTGCGAACCATCCATCCATCATTTTTAGTGTCTAGTTGATGTTGGGTCCCTTTTCTCTTGTTTCTTCTTCCTGTGTTTCAACTAGTCATCAATCCTCTTGTTCATGCTTTCTCTTCACTGCTAATGTGTTTTTAATGTTCTTGATTATTTTGACCTCCTGGGCTTAACCCATTCTAACTAAACTTTTCTCAAGATTCACAAAATCTTCAGATTCCTGGTCAATATTGGATTTTTTTTATTGAATTTTCAAACACAAGAAAATAGTACATTTTCTAACAAATTATTTAACTTACGTAACATCTTTTCTCTTTTAATACATTTTCTACCCAACCAAAGCAAACTTTCAACCAAAGTACTTGATAACGATGTCTTCAATGTGTGTGTAATTTTTTATTGTTAAAATTAGATCTTAGATTTCACACCGAGAATCATGATGATACATGTCTAAATCTTTACATGACAAAACCACAAATAAAAAATAAGACCCGAGTCTTCCCTATTAATTTAGTATTCGAGTTTGGGTTCACCTAGATTCAAATTTTATCATATCCATCACAGCAAAAATAAGGTAAATGGCGACCGAACTTCCCTCCACGTGGCTGACGTGTAATGTGATTAATTAATTAGTTTTTTATATAAAATTTTGTATCTTAATACTCATTGAAATGACTATTATACTTTGAACCAAGTAGTATTTTTAAAATGTTACAAACTTCTTATATATTTAACATTAATGTATTTTTAAATTCGAATTTAAATTAGAATAATTCGTATCGTTCAGATATGTATTTGATTTGTTGGTGACTAATCAATTAGGTAGTGGAATGAACTTTATTTACCAACTTGGGGCCTTGGTGTCGCTATTTTGAGGACTCCCACCCACCAAATAGATCCATCTCTACCTTCTAAATAAATCGCATAGGAAGGAATAATCGAACCATAGTTTCGTATGCAATGTTACCAAAATGTACAGTCAAATAATACAAGCTCATCCATTTCCAGAGTGCCTCGTGGCATCTTCTCTTCAGACCTTTTCTTGCCCAAATCATCCATGGTCCCAATCAATTGATTTGCCTTCATAATTCAAAAGTGGCAAGGGAGACATTATTACAAAAAATATATATTAAAATTGTCCCAACGTAATATTAAGAGTTTGAATTTAAAATACACGATTATATAGGAATGGTTACTTTTCGAATTTAAAATTAGATTAACCGACTACGAGGTAGTGCTTTGAAAAGGCAAAATCAAACTTCAAATACAAATGGAAACAATAATTATGAACAAATCTGTCCATTCAGTCGGATAATCTATTTTACATTTCCCTATTTTCGTTATAAACAAAACAAAAAAAAAGACCCCCAGTTGATCTCCCTCCCTGACAAATTTAAAAAAACATCATTAAAAAAGCGGAGAAAAAGATCAAAACGGGACGTAACACGTGGAGAAACCCAAAAGGGCAGAAACGACCGGTCGTTAAGACGTGTCGTTCCTGAGATCGACCACGACCACGCTTACGTTGTCCCTGCTGTGCCTAGCCAGGGCCAGCTTTGTCAGCAACATTGACGCGTCCCAACACGCCTTGTCCAACACCTCATCCTCCCCGTTCCGTCCACCGCTTTCGGAATTTTGTCGCAACGGTGTTAAAAATTTGTTGTTCGCCTTGCCCTTGAGGCACATCCTTGCGACGCTGCAGGCGGTGTCGTTCGACACCACGTCCCACAGCCCGTCGCTCGCGAGGATCAGGCACTCGTCGTCCTCGCTCCGCTCCACGACCATCACCTCCGGCTCGCAGCTCACGTACGGCTTCAGGTAGTTATCGCCTGAAATAGAAAGCACAAGAAATGTTACATGTACTGATTTGCTTTCATCGATATTTGTTTTTTTTAATCCGGTGCTGACCTATGGCTCGAGACATGGCGAGGACTCCGAGTACTCGTGGACCGTCCCAGTAGATAACACGTCCTCCGGCTTCTTGGATCCGGTTCAGCTCGTCCGGTCGGTCCGGCTAGAAACCCATGAAGAAACCGCGTCAATTATTTAAATATTAATCAAAATTCGGCTACTGAAAAAAGAGAAAAAATAGAGGTAATAGTAACCACCTTGTGATCGGAGGAGAGGGGGATGGCCTTGCCGCCGCGGCACAAGACAGCCCTCGAGTCGCCGCAATTGGCCACCACGATTTGGGTGGGCGTCACCACGGCGACGACGGCCGTGGACCCGACGGCGTCGCACTCCGGCGACTGCAGCCCGCACTTGCAGTTGGAACGGACCTCGCCCTCGTTCCATGTAACCACCTCGTCGTCCATCCTCCGGAAGCTTCTCCCCATCGCGCCTTCCCACCCCGTCGGGGAGGAAGACGGCGAGGCGGAGGAGCCGCCGTCGAGCTCCTCCTTCACTATTTCGTGCAACCTCTCCCTGCACTTCGTCGCCACCTTTCAACATAACACGTGAACAAATTCAGTATCCAACCCGACTAATCTAAGTTCGAGGAAAATAATATTTAAACGTCAAAACAAATGGATAAAGTGTCATACATGGGAGCAGCCGTGGCCGTCGTAGACGCCGAAGTAGTGCAACTCCGGGCCGGCGGACGGGCTGAAACAAGGATGGGCCGATACGGCGTCCTCCATGTCCCTCCGGCGGCCGCACACGGAAGAGACGCCGTACCTCGTGTGGGTCCCCGAGGGAGACCCGCCACTGCAGTTCTCCACCGCGTTCTGGCACTCCCGCGGGAAGAACGCCGCCTTCTTCCGCTTGGGTGATAGCGACTCCTCACCAGCCGGAACAGTACCAGTACAACCGCTATACCTGCGGCTCTGCGGCGGGTCCATGAACTTGAACCGCCGGATCTCCATTCTTCGCCGCCGGGCCGTCTTCGAGGCGGAATTCTCCACCGGATCCTTGGCCGGAGAAGCCTCGCCGGACTTGCCCACCACCACCCCACAGCAAATCTCCGCCATGAACACCTCTACTAAAGCAAGGAAGCAGACAGAATTATTACGAGTAGAAAGGAAGCGAGAAGCGAGAAGCGAGCTGAATGTTTCTGGGGAAGATGGTTTTTATGAGAGGAGAAGAAAACATGAAACGCGCGCTTCGGAGGGGGAGAGGCTTTTAAATGGTGTGGGGGAGTCAAGTAGCTGTTGTGCCTTTTTGGGTATTCGCCTCGCTACCGGGCACCTGTATAAAAAGTCATTCACCCCATACAATGTATTGGAGTAATTTTCTAAAAGGGGGTTTATTTCTCCGACAATTCTCTGAATGGAATTTTCGGGGAATGTTTTCCTTGTCTGGGGTTGAGTACGAAACCGCTCTGCGGGGAGCGTTTCAGCTTTGCACAAAATCGCTGCTCCGTGAGCGTTTTCTATTCAAAACGCTCCAATTACAGCGTTTTCAGACAAAAGTTGAATCCACAGCTCGGCTCGGCTATAGGGGCAATTTTTGCCAAAAACCGCTATGCTCTGTGTTACAAAAAAAAATTAGCTACGGCGAGCAAGGGGGAGAAAATCCAAATAAAAACACACAAGACCTCCACATTTTTAGATAAGCGCTCTAACCAACCGAACTACGAGAGCTTATTGATTTATAACTTTGTAATAAATAATATATTTCATAGATAAGGGTTCTATGAAATATGTAACATATTATTTTTTAAATAAATACGTATTTGTATAAAATAATATTTTTAAAGTAAAAATATAAAAATAATATATTTCATAAATACATATTTATTTAATAAATAATATATTATATAAATACAAATATATGTAATATAAATAATTAATAATATATTACATAAATATAGATAATATATTACATAAAACGCTCCCCATGAAGCGGTTTCTGGTCCTTTTTTTCGACCAGAAACCGCTCCATGGGGAGCAGTTTTTGGTCGAAAAAGAAAACGCTCCCCATGGAGTGGTTTCTGGTCGAAAAAGAAAACGCTCCCCATGGAGCAGTTTCTGGTCAAAAAAGAAAAAGGAAAATATTTCATAAATATATTATTTTTAGATAAATACGTATTCCCATAGAGCTGTTTTTGGTCGAAAAAGAAAAAGCTTCCCATGGAGTGGTTTCTAGCTTAAAAATAATATATTTTATAAATATATTACATATATTATTTTTTAAATAAATACGTATTTATGTAATATATTATCTATATTTATGTAATATGTTATTATTTATTTATATTACATATATTTGTATTTATATAATATATTATTTATTAAATAAATAAATATGTATTTATGAAATATATTATTTTTACATTTTTACTTAAAAAATATTATTTTATACAAATATGTATTTATTTAAAAAATAATATGTTACATATTTCCTAGAACCCTTATCTATGAAATATATAATTTATTACAAAGTTATAAATCAGTAAGCTCTCGTAGTTCAGTTGGTTAGAAGGATTTTCTCTCCCTTCTCACCGTAGCTAATTTTTTTGTGTGGTGACAACACAAAAACGCTGGGAGCATAGCAGTTTTTGGCAAAAATTGCCCCCAGTAGCTAAGCCGAGCTGTGGATTCAACTTTTGTTTGAAAACGCTCCAATTTGAGCATTTTGAATAGAAAACACTCGTGGAGCAGTGATTTTTGTGCAAAGCTGAAACGCTCCCCGCATAGCGGTTTCGTACTCGACCCCAGACAAGGAAAACATCTCCTGACAACCCCATTCAGGGAATTGTCGGGAAAATAAACCCCCATTTGGAAAATTACCCAATGTATTGTAAATGTTTTAGCCCTCCCTCGATTATCTCGTAGGATTAATGATACGGACGACGTAGGATCATATATAGCGGTGTCAATGTCAAAGTGGATTTCGATCTTGCCGAGGTGTTCTTTCCTTCTTGTAAGTTTTTTCCACTGAATTTTATCACAAAAGAATTTTACTGACGTCGGTCACTGCAATTTTCAAAGAGGTGATTCTGCACTAGGTAGTAGTAGCCATCACAATGATGGTCACTTAAAGGGACTTTTATTTAGGAGACTAGGTTACGAGTAGTATGTCTCTCTGTAATGTACTTGTCATTTAATTAAGTTTTTATATATGGGAGTTTGCCCCTCTATTTTCAACCAAAAAATGCATTGTAATAATATACAGAACGCATGAGTGTTCGAGTTAAATATTGTTCTAGTATAATCAAAATATTGCAATATTATTCTAGATTAATCAAGAGGTATCAAATACGAATTATCAAAAAAGCAACAATGTTAAATATTTTTTAAGAATTTTCATATCGAACAAGTGAATATCCAACACAATACATCATAAGAGTAGATATTTCAGTCATATACACAAAACACACTACTCTTTCAGCTAATACTGTCATAATTTCAACAATATCTCCTCAAATAAAGTTTAGCTTTCAAAAATAAAAATAAATAAAATTTATTGACCAAGGTTTACAATGACTTTTAACTTCACCAATATGCAATAATCTAAATATCTAATTGTGCGAGGACAAGATCTTGTAAAAATCTCCGAATACAAATTCACAATATAAATCTGGAACATATAAAAGTGAATTAGAGTTGATAATACTTTTAACAATTGCACATGTCTACGGCAAAAGGGCAAGAGGGTGGACCGATTTGACAAGGGAAATGTCTCAAAAAAAAGTTGACAACGGAAGGTTAAGCCGTCGCCATCAAGAGGCCAAAACCAATGCCGTTCTCTTAGTCCTCCTCCCGCCGAAATCCGGCCCATCTCTGCCGTTGGATCAGAGCGCCCCCGGCTTCAGGTCACAACACGTGCTCCTTCCGTGGCCCAATCGCGGGCCACCACTGCCGATACCTACTTCCTGTCCTTTACTAACACGCATCTCCCTCTCTCTTCCATAATAGTTTTCCATGTTAAATTTTTGTATTTAGAGCCTAATAATTTATAGGGTAAATTACTTCCTAGTCCCTGCTATTTGGTGATCCTCCCCCTCAGATCCCTACATTTTCAAAAAAGATTTTACCATCCCCCGACTTTGATTTTAGAAATTCTCGGTCTCTGGCTGACGTCAGCACCCATTTTTTTCATGGAAATGACCAAAATACCCTATGGTCATTTTTCTTGACAAAAAACCAAAAAAATGAGTGCTAACGTCAGCAAAGGACCCGAGAGTTTCTAAAACCAAAGTCAGGAGATGGTAAAATTATTTTTGAAAATGCAGGGACCCGAGAAGAAGGATGATCAAATACCAGAGACTATGTGATAATTTACCCTAATTTATATGACTTTAACTTAAGACTCTATTGACATTAGGTGAATTTAGTTGTTTCTCTAAGCTCTAACATTCACAGTTGATCGAGCTATATTTTAAGGTGAATCTCTCGAGAATACTTTTTAATCCGTGAGATTTAAAGTTAAAATTTTATTAAGTGGATCTTAATCTAATACTACTTGAAACATGATTTTAATATTTTGAACCAGCTCACATTTCCCAGCCTTTTAAAATATAAATACTCGCTAATCAATATCTTTTAATTAACAAAATTACAACAAGCGTTTTGGTAATTCATCTTTCAACTTTTCTGGATAAAATTGTAATAAGTGAGGATAACAAAACAGTTAGAAATTTAGAATTGAGCCAAACGAACACCACCTTTTCCTCCGGAAAAAAAAGCGAAAGGTAAATTATGGCCCAATCAGAAGTCTATACGTATCAATCTAGCTAGTGGCCTTACGTTAATTAGTGGACCTACACGTCAACACTTTTGTGAATTGATGGTATTTCCTTTGATCAATGGCAGAAAACTAATTTCAAATAGTAAAAAATGTAATTTTGTGAATTTAGTTATACGAATTTAATCGTATTTAAAATCTGATCAATTCAAATTTAATTTTTTTAGTTAATCAATACAAATTTAATTAATCAGTCAAAATAGCACGTAATCTATAAAATAGTTAAATAAAGTATTGATTATTTTCTGCCAGTTTGAAGAATGTCAAGGACAAAAAACCCACGTCTTTCTTGTTAGTGCCACGTGCCCTCTATCTTTATGGACCCTCCGTTAATTATGGCTGACATGACAAGTTCCGGGGCAGAAAAAATGCAGACGGCGATATATAAAAAGTTTTCAATTAACGTACAATGTGATATACCAAATTCTGATACTATGTCGATTAAAACACGTAAAAAGGATACTATGTCGATTAAAACACGTAAAAGGACAAGCATATTATCCATATTTTTCGGCTACCTAATATGTCACAATATGTCAATATTACAGGTCTAGGGTATGTTAACTTTGACTGGGTCTAGGGTAGGGTATGGGTATGGGTCCATGTTTAGAAGTAGGATCTAGGATAGGGTATGAATCCATAGCTAGACTCTGTGGGTCAGACCATACCCTTATATTTTTACCCTATTTTAGACTCTACCCTAATTAGACTCTAGTTAGACCCTTGTTAGACCGTATTGATAAAATATATAATATACTTTACGGTTAACTTTAACATATTTATTATGTTATTCTGCAACTAGCTTAGAAGATGTCGTGAATGATGGATCACTAGAAGCTGACATGCTATATTTTTTTTTGTTGAATTGTTTATGTACTTCAAACTCTAAAAAAAACCTTGGACTATTGAAATTAAATTGCAAAATTTGATGTTTCATCAATTTTCTATTGAATGTTGATGTGTCACATAGTAGATGTCTTGAATTTATTTAAATTTTATATAAAAATTAAGTTTTGATTAAAAATTATCAAAATGCAGAACGTTAAAGGGTCGGACCCTGCAGACCCTGTAGACCCTAGGTCTCCAGAAGGGTAGGGTATGAATCTAACAATAAAAAATTTGTAGGGTCAAGGGTAGGGTATGGGTCCATAAAAACAATTAGAGTATGGGTAGGGTCCTATCAATACCCTACCCTACCCTACCCTACCCTACCCATTGCCATCCCTGGCAAGGAGAAAGACAACTAAAACATAACAAATATTTTTGAGATAATTACTGACAGAATTTCAGGGTATAGTCAAATAGACTCTGAGGACCCTTTAGTTTCCCTACTAATTGCTGAGCCCCTGTAGTTTGGTTATTATTATACTTTAGGATCCCTGGCTTAAGTAAATGACTCAAATACACTAGCAAAATTTTAAAAAAAAATAAAATAATACATGGCTTCTGGGAGGAATAGCCGAAGGGGAAGTCCGGTGGGAACGACAAAGATGGAGGCCAAACCACGAGACGACCAAGGAATAGATCCCGGCGACGAAGAACTGGTCCTCGTGGAGGGCGGAGAAGAGCGTTTGGGTGAAGTAGCCGAAGGTGAAGTCCGGCGGGAACGACGAAGATGGAGGCCGAACCACAAGACAAACAAAGGAATAGATCCCGAAGACGAAGAACCGGTCCTCGTGGAGGGCGGAGGAGAGTGTTTGGGTGGAGTAGCCGAAGGGGAAGTCCGGCCGGAACGACGAAGATGGAAGCCAAACCACGAGATGACGAAGGAATGGATCCCGGCGACGAAGAACCGATCCTCGTGGAGGGCAGAGTAGCCGAAGGGGAAGTCCGGCGAGAGCGGTGAGGAAATGTCCCAGGAGCCAGAGGCTGGGTCATAGATCTCGACGGTGAGCCGCTCCTCGATGTCGATGAGTGCGCCGATAAATTGGACGATGCCGCCGATGAAGAAGGACGGTGCACCGCCGAAGGGGAAGACTTCGATGAGGGGGGTAAGCTCTTCTTCCTTCGCGAAGAAGACGAACGGGGAGAAGACCAGAAGGGCATATCAGTCATTTCTAATATAAAATAAGAAAAAATTGATTAATGACATCAACTAGGGACCCGAAAGTATAATAATAACCAAATTACAGGGGCTCAGCAATTAGTAGGGAAACTACAGGATCCTGTTGGAGCATAAAATTAATATCTCAGATTGATGACGATCTATCTCCGGATATGCGAGAATTGGCTCGGGCTCGTCGGTACATGGAGCCCGGGCAAGAGGCCCCTCTCGCTCACATAGGCGAGCCTGGGCGAGAGGCTCCTCCCGCCCACGTAGGCGAGTCTTAGCGAGAGACTCTTCTCGCTCACATTGGTGAGCCCGGGCGAGAGGCTCCTCTCGCTTACGTGGGCGAGTCCGATCGAGAAACTCTTCCCACTCACATAGGCGAGAGGCCGGTGGGAAGCACGAGCGAGGAGCCGAGTGAGAGGCCTACGGCGAGAGGCCGAGTTGCGAGAGGCCGAGTGAGAGGCCTATGGTGAGAGTCCGAGTGGTGAGAGGCCTACGGCGAGAGGCTGAGTGAGAGGCCTACGGTGAGAGTCAGAGTGGAGAGAGGCCTACGGCGAGAGGCCGAGTGGCGAGAGGCCGAGTGGCGAGAGGCCTACGGCTAGAGGCCGAGTGGCAAGAGGCCGAGTGCGAGAGGCCGAGTGGCGAGAGGCCGAGTGCAAGAGGTCGAGCGAGAGGTCGAGTGGAGAGAGGCTGAGTGAGAGGCCTACAGCGAGAGGCCGAGTGGCGAGAGGCTGAGTGAGAGGCCTACGGCGAGAGGCCAAGCGAGAAGCCTAAGGCGGGAAGCCGAGCGAGAAACCTAAGGCGGGAAGCCTAAGGCGAGAAGACGAGCGAGAAGCCGAAGGTGAGAAGCCAACTTGGACTCGAGCGGGAACCTCATTGGACCTTCGTAGGCAGAAAGGTGATTCTGGGAATAGGTCCACTTCGGTTGAGGAGGCCGTTAGCTTGAGCCCATTTTGGGATTCACTTTGGGCCTAACGAGATGTCCATCTTGGGTGATAACGGACTTGAGACGAGGTTTTTCGTGGAGGATTCAAGAAGGGCAAGCCAATCTATATTTTCCTAAGTTGAGCCGGGATTCTCAATGTTTGGTGAGACTTGGTAAGTTCCTCTTTAGGCCACGATCGCTTGGTTGTCACGTTTTGAAACTTCCTATTCGAGGACGGGATTTGCTCATTTAAGGAAGACGGCTTGTACTAAGCCGAGGGGATCCCGTCATATTAGGAACAAATAACTTGAAGCGGATCTCTCGGGATTGAGACTTGGAGCCGAAGGTCTTGGAGGCGGTTTAGGATTTCCTATTCTGAAGGCGCGGAGGTTAGGTCAAGGCACTCTATATGAGGAAGGCTCGGGCGAGAGAACAGACATCAACAACACAACACACAACTACTTTACTTACCATTGTTGCTTTTCTTTTTCTTAGCCCGTAGTCCGTAGTTCATAGCTTAGCCTAGCCTAGCATAGTTAGACCGACCTTGGGACGGTCACTCCGGATCTGTCTCGGGTTACTTGTTCACTTATTTCTGCAGCAGATCCTCAGAGTCTATTTGACTATATCCTGAAATTTTATCAGTAATTATCTCAATATCTTATCATGGGGAAAAAACAAATATCAAGCAAGATTTTTAAATACCGATCCGACCGACAGTTCAATCGACTAGACCGATTGAACCATGACCCAGAGAACAAAGCAGGTCGTTCTCCGAGCCGTTTTTAAAAACCTTGCTTAGAAGTAATAATCGGACGATTAACTACGAGAGTTACGCGGCGGGAGGCTAGCCAAAAATGAAACTAGTAATTCTGATCGTGGACACCAGAAACTTTACACGTGGAAGGAACTAAATGAAAAGCAGAAGGGGAGAGATAGGACAGTACGGCGAACGACCGGTCACGGGCACTACCAATGACTAAATACACAGTGGGGGAGGAGAAAAATGAAAAATCACAGGGATAGATGGGCTCCACGTATCGAAACGCGCTACGTGGATTTATTGATGGAAAATTATTTCAGTATAATAAAAACATATCAAAATTGAATATTATGCACTCATTTATAGTGAAATTGATAAATATATTATTTTTATTTTATCTAAATAAAATTTGAATTAAATTGATCCTTCATTTTCAGTTATCATCTGACCTAAAAAATATATATTTAAATTTTCAATCTTTAAAATCAAATATTATATTTCTCTAGCACTACCACCTCCATTGAAACAATTGCTGTCGTATGTACTCTCCTTCGTAAGCAATCAGCATTCTCAGGTCAGACTAGATCGTACCTTCTTATTATCTTGTACATTTAATTACGTTCCTAGGTTACGAAACCAGATTACATATTGACTCCGGAAACAATGTCGATTAGCTTGTCTTCCAAAAGATTGAGCTATCTCTCCCTTCGAATATTAATGTACTCATATTCTCCAACTTCCCAACCAAATAAAATATAAGCAACATGTTTTAACCCAAAAAAAATTGGAAACTAGTCTGTTGGTGGGCATCCGTTTATCCGGTGCCATGAAGTAGACAGAATAGGCATAATCTTTGCTTCATTACGTGACATTTGAGGACCAAGGCTCACGTAGTTCCGGCTAACCAGGAAGTGGGAAAATTTTCAAATCAAACCAAAGTCCATAAATAGCAAACTACATAGAAAATAAATGCATAAATTACAATTCCCATTAAAACAAAAGGAAATAAAAGGAACTAAGATATATCTTTTCCCCTGGCAAAGGCAAAGACCCCAAAGTGGAAGCAGCCAGGCGTGGCCTCCTCGGGTACCGGAAGAGGGAAGGGACACGTGGCGGAGTATACCGGGAAAAGAGAGTGTGCTTGGTGGCGACCCAAAGTGGCCGAGTATCAGAAGCATGCTTTAGCGAGGGGATATTCATTATTTAAACGAAAAGGAAGAGATGGAAGAATTTTTCACCGACTCCAAATATTAAAGATAATAAAAAAATGATTTTTTAACATCAATAAGAATTGATTATAAGGTAAATTACTTTCATGATCTTGGAATTTGGTATTCGTCTCTTATCTCCTGTATTTTCAAAATAAATTAAATAGTCATTGACGTTTGATTTTATATTTGAAATGACAGTTATATTTTTACTCTGGTCAACCAAAACCTACGACCATTTTTTCCGATTATTTTTTTGGCGAATATCAAATCCGATCATCTTCTCCAATCAACTTCCGATCATTTTCCCGACGACCACCAAAATCAAAATCAAAATAAAAAACAAGAGATTTAAACATCCATCGAAAGCAATAGATTTCAACATCCCACCACCAAGAACCTGACCTCCATTAAAATGTTCGGGTAACAAACACTCATGGTCACTAAACTATACTATTTTTTGTCTATGGTCACTAAACTATTTTTTTCCCTTTTATGATAACCAAACTATACTAAGTCGTTCAGGTATGATACTTCCGATCAGTTTTTGCCGAAAATTTTTCCGGAAACACACAACGGCATCTCTACTAACTTATCATGCTTCTTTTAGCGATAAACAATTGAAAGCCAAAAAGACAAAAAATAAAAGTTGAGAGACAGAGAACAAGAAATAGAGAGCAACGAAGATTAAATATCCAAGTTCAAAATTTAAGTAGAAATAGATTGAGTAGTCTCACATACTAGACCACGTTCACAAACTAAACATAAGAAAACAAGAACTTCCAAAGACAATTCAGTTCCAACAGACAACTAGCCATTTTCCTAAGAGCTTGATATCCAAGATTACTGCAACATCTCCTGATAATTTTAACGCGTAATTAACGAGTAATTACATGATAAAATCCGATTAATTAATAAACTAATTCGTTAAAAATAAATCACTTACTTGTTGAAGCAATATGTCAACAGGTTCGGGTCCACAATGTCTTCGTGCCAGTCGAATTACGATCACGTTATAACGGATTCGTAATTAATTTTCACGAGATTTCCTCTATTGAAAATCTGATCAAAACTCAAGGACTATTCCAGAGTTTTTCTTTCTTATTGAGTGGTTGTGGGAAAACTTGCAGATTGGTTCAGCCAGAATTTTCTTTTTATAGAGAAATCCTGACAACCAGAACGCGCCACGTGGCAAACCACATGGCGCACATAACTGCCACGTGGCACTTCTAGGCCACATGTCCGCCACGTGGCATGCCGCGTGGCACTTCGGGCCGCATGCCCGCCACGTGGCATGCCACGCCAACGTGCCACGTGGGCCGCCAAGTCTGGCGGCAACTACGTTAGCGCCACGTCACGCTGACGTGGCGCTTGCGTGGCCTCAGGCCGGTCGACTAGGGTTGACCGGCCCATTCCACCCAAAAATTTGCGCCTGATGGGCCTGGGCCCAATCATGCACAATAATAATTGCCTGATTGGGCCTTTAGGTCCAACATCTTCTAACATAATCAGCCTTGTTTGCTAGGAGGTACTTCAATATCCAAGTTTCTAGTTTTTGCCTTGTTCAACTATTTTTCTCTTCACCTGCAAAATATGAGCATAATAAAACTTACATTTAATATTCGTTAGAAAAAAATGTAAGTAGAAAATTTAACTTACATGTAACTTTGAAATCTTTTGATTTGGTTGAATAGGAGCTTCGTTGATAGTGTGGCTACCTTGCTCATTTTCTTGCTTCCTAGAGTTATGGCCTTCTTGTCCACAAGTTTTGCACGTCATTTTCACCCCTTTTCTTGACATCCTTGTATTTTTTTGTGATTGGTTTTGAGATTCAAGTTCTGCAGCCTCTTTCCTCCTCACCTTTTGTCTTCTCCCCCTCTTAACCACATGAGGAGCGGGCACCACTGGTGGGTCAGAACTCGAAGGCCACATGTCAGGTCCATTGATTGGATTGATTATGTTCTTCCATATAAAATTCTTCCTTCACAAAATTGTCCATTCTAATCAAGGGATCTAGACCATGTTGCATAGTCTCAATCACATTGTTTGAGATTATATAAACCTCAACTTTACCATTTATAACCTCTTTCAACATCTTCCTACACTCAACATCATTGGCTACTCTAAGCAAACAATCATGACCATCTTCAAATCCAGCCCGATCGAAGTATTGACACTCTATTCTTGTAGTCGTGAAATTTTGGACCATTTTTATCCATCTCTATCGTTGACATCATATTACGATCAATGTAGTCTCAATAATATACTGTACCACCAGAATACACATGCTCTCCATTGACGGCTCTAAGTAACCCAAAAACATGAAACTCTATTGTAAAGAAACCACAACTTTCTCATGGACAAAATCAGAATAAAATAAAGTATAGTAAACATCATTGTCCCAGCAATATATACTATTACAGATAAAAAAAAGCAGTACCCTATTAACCTAGTTTAATAATTAATCAGTACCCTATTATTCTAGATTAAACTATTAAGCAGCACCCTAAGAATCTAGATTAAACTATTAAGCAGTACCCAAAACCCAATAGAAAGCAATACTCAAAACCTTCATGCATATTGTTGGAGCGGAAAATTAATTCTCGGATTTGTTTGACCATATCTTAGTAAAATAGCCGTATCTTCTTAGTCGTATATTCGATTGATATGATTCCAAAAGTTACAAAAAGATAAAACATAGATCTAGAACTTTCTAGTTTGTGACTTCTCCAAATTCGGCGCAGAAGGAGGTCACACTTAGGTCGGAAGTTCTAGGAGTAAGTTTTTTCCTTATTAGGCCGCGGATCTGCTGAACCTATTTTGGTAAAAATACCGTAACTTTCTCCTCAAGTATTGGATTGACACGATTCTAAATGTCACAGAAGGAGAAGACAGAGATCTATAACTTTATTATTTATGACGTTTCTAAATTCAGTATAGAAAAGGATCAAATAAGGGTTGGAAGTTTCGGGCAGTTTAAGTTTTCCTTATTAGGCCGAGGCTATATTAAGTTTTCCTAGTTGAAAATGGCCTAGAGTTTTTCTATGGGGCTGGGGCAAGCTTATTCTATATAAAGAGAGCTAGGTACAGGCATGAAGGAGACCCACAAACCAAACATCAAACCTTTAGCTTCATAGTTTTTATCGTAGCTTTTATTTTATATAGCCTCTAGTTTTTATCTTTATGTTTTTTTCTTCCCCTTCTTCCCCATATGTTCAATAAAGTTCTTGCTCTTCTACCAGTTCTTTTCTCTTCTATCTATTCTAATCTTTATCTTCTCTTCTCTTTTCCCATATTTCTTCTATTTCTCTCTTTCGTTCGAATCACTCTTGGAACGACCACTCCGGACCCGTTCTAAAGATCGTTTCTGACGTTCTACCACAATTTATTTGCAACATTATTTTTTGGCACGCTCGGTGGGACTAAGGAGGGCGTCTGAGAAGAGTGATTGTTGCATCAAAATACATGAGTTTCCACATACAGTTTTGAGTCCTTCCTCAAAAAGGACGAAATCGGTCAAAAGTTGTGCTGAAAGAGGACGTCCAGCAAGGTCAGCCGACTTTGGAGAGTTTTCTGGCCCTTTTTGGAGCTGAATCTGAAGAAGTCTTCTTCATCAAAAGTGAAGATAATTATTTTCCTCTTTCTATGGATACTAAGAACGCCGAAATTGGTGTTTGTACCAGGAAGATATGACCAAAATACTAAAGGTCGATAGATCTGTATGATTGAGAATTCCAGTCTATTTTAGAAGATATTTTGGTCTTTTTACCGGTCGAATTAGGAGACGGCCATTTCAAAAAAAATTGATCTATCTATCATCTTTCCAGGGACACAAAAATCGCTTAAATCAGGATTCGTACGAGGGTATTATGATCAAAATACTAAAGACCGGTCAGCTTGTCAGTTTGAAAAGTCCAGTAGGTTTTGAAGGGCAGTTCGGTCTTTTTCACTGCCGAATTAGGCAATAGCTATTTCAGTCAAAATTGAAGATTTATCTCTCAGCTTTCTAGAAACATCAAGATCGCCTCAATCGAAGTTTGAACGAAGAAACTAAGATAAAAATATAGAAAGTTGGTCATTCTAAAAATTGATTATGAAATTATGAATTAATGATGGCCTATGCTCCAGAATGGTTGTTACATGCTTTAGATGAGGAACTTAACGTTTGAGAAACCATGAAGGAGGTTGTCTCAATAGTTTCAGGATGGCTTCGTTGTAACTATGGCTATGATGCATTCTTTGATAAGTTTGTTGAGGAAGTTGAGTTTCCTATTTTGAGAGTTCACCACAGGAGGGAGAGGGAACTTCAAAGACTATGGGCTAACTATACTGTTAGCTCAACAATGACTGCGCGACATGATGTAATTGGATATCTTAGGTACTTGATGTCGTTTCCTCTTAGTCAAGAAATTATACAAGATTTTGAAAGAGATCTTCAGAATGCCGGATATACGACACACCTGTGGTATATTATACATCAAATCACCAAGTCGAAGTAACATCAGGTGTCGTACATGAAGTTGAAAATCAAGTAGATTATGAGCACCATGATTTTGAGATGGATACCATAGCCGCCGTACATGTATCGGCTGGATATACACAATCTCTTTTTTCTGAGGTTGAAGAGGTTGTATAAACAATAAGTGAACAGTTGGCCGACACCACGACCATCGAACTTGCAACGCTCCAATTCGAGGAAGAGGAGACAGACGTACAATCAAGTGACGTATGTGAAGATGAAGATCAAATAGTTTTTGAATCCCATGATTCTGAGACTAGAGTTGAGACCGCCGTACATGAACTGGCCGAATCTACACAATATTTCTTTTCCCATTGTCAAAGAGGAAGTGCAAACGATAAGTCAACAGTTGGCCGACACCGCGGCCATCGAGCTTGTAATACCCACATTCGAGGAAAAGAAAGAGTTATTCTCGATACAAGTCACATCGGTAACCAAGACAACTCTAAGTGCTGTATCAAATATGAAAGGCATCCTGGGGCCTCCGCCGACTGAGAGAATCTTTGGGCCTTCACCAGCAAAGGAAATTTTAGGGCCTCCGCCGAATCACCTATTGCGGAGATCCTGGTCACACTTTGGTCCACGAGTAGTGAGCCACCTTCGCTTGCCCAATTTTGTCCAAACTCAACGGAAAGACACAGGGGGCCAAGTCTACAGTCAGAATTCAATCTCACCCGGGGGGCATGAAGAGTGCTGCAATATTGTAGTCGAAGCTCCTACATCGGCCGAAATTATCCCGGTCAAAAGGCAAGATGTGCTCATGCCAAAGAAGGTGAAGGATGATAAAGTCAAGTGTTCAACTCCTCCTCAACCAAGCAAGAGTACGGTGAAGCAACAACCTAATGGGCCTGCTCAACCTTGGCCATCAAAGGTTTCAAATTACAGAGAATGTCCTCAAGTCACATGGTCAAAATTGGCCAGCAACAAAAAAAGAGCGCCTGAGTATGCGTGGGTTAAGAGAGACTTTGTCACTCGATTGGCGATCGAGCAAGGAGTTCTCCAGAGAAAGAAACCCTTCAAGGTTTGGGTGCCTAAGGAAGAACTTTTGCGGTCTAAGAAACAACCATGTGAGACACGACCCACAAAGAGTGATCCACCTACAAGGTCTCTAAGTTATCACACGAAGCCTGTGCGAAAGGAGATGCCAAAAAAGCTAAATCCAAACTCGGGGGGCAAGTGTCAGGAGTCTCATCGACCGACTCTCACGAAGACTCAACGAAGAAGGTTGGAGCGAAAAATTTATAAGCAAAGGAAAAAGCTCAGAGACCTTCAGCAATAATTGTATAGTCGTTATAATAAAGGACATAGAGCTCCCACTCAACCATAAAGGCCTAAATCAAGTTTTAGCGAGAAATCCGTGAGCACACGGATATCTCGAGATGAGTGATCAACTGCACGCCTACAACGGCTAGGTCTCGACCGGTTTGATGGTACATTCTCCACATATTTACGGTCTTGCCTTAACCGGTTATTTTTTGAGTGGAGTTAATTTTCTGCATGTTCAAGAACGGATACACGTCAACGCTTTTCCTAGCATCAAAACATTGACGTGTGGGGGCATTGTTGGAGCAGAAAATTAATTCTCGGATTTGTTTGACCATATCTCAGTAAAATAGCCGTATCTTTCTACTCGTGTATCCGATTAATGCGATTCCAAAAGTTAAAAAAAGATAAAACATAGATCTAGAACTTTCTAGTGTGTGACTTCTCCAAATTAGGCACAGAAGGAGGTCAGACTTGGGTCGGAAGTTTCGAGAGTAGATTTTTTCTTTATTAGGCCGCGGATCTGCTGAACCTATTTTGGTAAAAATGCCGTAACTTTTTTTCAAGTATTGGATTGACACGATTTCAAACGTCACAGAAGGAGAAGACAGAGATCTATAACGTTGTTATTTATGACTTTTCCAAATTCAGCATGGAAAAGGATGAAATATGGGTTGGAAGTTTTGGGCAGTTTAAGTTTTCCTTATTAGGCCGAGGCTATGTTAAGTTTTCCTAGTTAAAAATGGCCTAGGGTTTTTCTATGGGGCTGGGGCGAGCTAATTCTACATAAGGAGAGCTAGGTACAGGCATGAAGGAGACCCACAAACCAAACATCAAACCTTTAGCTTCATAGTTTTTATCGTAGCTTTTATGTTATGTAGACTCTAGCTTTTATCTTTATGTTTTTTCCTTCCCCTTCTCCCCCATATGTTCAATAAAGTTCTTGCTCTTCTCCCAGTTCTTTTCTCTTCTATCTATTCTAATCTTTATCTTCTCTTCTCTTTTCTTTTCCCATATTTCTTCTATTTCTCTCTTTCGTTTGAATCACTCTTGGGACGACCACTCCATACCCGTTCTAAAGATCGTTTCTGACGTTCTACCACAATTTATTTGCAACACATATACCATTAAACAAATGCAACATGCACACAAGTTAAATGAACAAAAATTAAAAGTGAAATAGTTACCGTATTAGGGTGGTGGTTCACGACAAACTCTTTGTTTAGGTATTGGGTCTCTCATATCTTTAAATGGTGAATTTGTCTTCTGCGTTGTTTGGGTACAATAGATCCTTAAAATAGCCAAGCAATTTTTGGCAAAATGGTGAAATGGTTGCCTTTTAATCTTCTGTGTCTTCTTAGTCTTATGGGCTTCTTGAGTTTTAATTTTTTGTCTTGTTAGGAATTGTTGTTAGCGCCAGAAAATAGCTTTTTCCCGCTATATTTGGTGGCCCCACTTTTTTTTTTTGGCAATCGTGAAATTTTCGGCAAAAACTGATCAGAAGTATCATACCTGAACGACTTAGTATAGTTTGGTTATCATAAAGAAAAAAATAGTTTAGTGACCATAAATAAAAAATAGTAAAGTTCAGTGACCATGGATGTTTTTTACTCAAAATGTTGGCCGCATTCTCTCTCCACAAAATCCTCTTTTTAGAAAAATCTCACTATAAAATCCCCCACTAAAACACAAACACGCCTCACCGACGAGAGCTAGGGTTTCAGAAGGCAATACACCCTCGGCCGTCTTTTTTCTTAGCTTCCATTTCTTTAAATTTAATTGCTTGAATCTCTAACAGGGGCTTGAGTTTGGCTCTTTGGTTGAATTTTAGAGTGCTATTGAGATGAATATAGTCCCTACATCAACGAATATCATAAAAAATATTTAAAAAAGAGAGGAAATGAAAATGAAATTAATATAAGACAAGATCATTTGACCCGATGTGTAAATTTTTTTTAAAAAGACAAAAGTAGATTACGTGGATGAGATCTTACTTTCGGATGTGTAATATCTAAAGGATGGAGTTAAACGTATTTTTGCAAGATATTTTTATTCATACAAGTATTTGTTTATTCACATGTGAGAAATTTTATTTCGGATCCAAATTCTGGAATTATTGTTAATTTCTTAGTCTTCTATATCTAGTATTTTTAAAAAAATATTTCGAAAAAGAAAAAAACGGTTTCATGCAAAATGTACAGGAAAAATTCCTCAGTATACTAGGTCAATGCCCATAATTGTAAGTCTTGTGAGATTGGTTAATAGTGTTAAAAATGTATTATATATCTTTTAAAAATTTTAGATAAATATGAAATTTTAACAATATAAACTCATGATCGTTGTTAAACTCAGACGCTATTACAAAGTAAAATAGTCGTTGTTCAAGAGACAGGACACATTTCGATGGTGGCAGCGATTCGTGCTCCAGAAAATAAGCTTCAATGGGTTGCTGGCAGCTCACGCCAATTGGGTATTATTCCAAAAATATTGGTTCCCGTTCACGACGATTCTCTCTCTTCCAATTTTAGTACAAAAACAAAATCTAATTGTCGAACTTTTTGAATCTCTGTTATTTACAGTGAAATATCGTAAGATTCTAGTAGAGGATTGTTGTTTTAATAAAATCTTGTTGGGAATGGCTCAAACAGAATGTTCGGGTGCTGAAGATCCAACGGCGGCTAAGGTTAGGTGGTGCTGGGAGCCGTTTCTTGTTTTGCTCGGACTCTGGTTTTGCACTCTTAGGATGATCTAGATAGGTTTCTTGGTGTGCAAGATTTTGTCTCTATATAAAGACATATTACCCTAGTTTATACAAAGCTTTGTGGCTCAGATCTCATCAATAAAAATTCTCATTTCTCTCCGTAGATGCAGACATTAGGCCGAACTACTTAATCTCTTGTGGTCGTGTTCTTGTGTGCGTTGTTGTTTCCTTGTAGTGATTTTCTAACAACTGGTATCATAGCTAAGATGGAGGATGGCTGGTCACGACGCAAAGTTTGGCTTGGTGAAGTTCAATGGCTCATCGAATATCGGATTATGGAAAATGGGTGTCAAAGACCAGCTGGTACAACAAGGGATGGTCAACGCACTATCGGGGAATAAGCCTGAGAAGATGGAGGAGCAAGAGTGGGAAGAGTTGGAGGCCAAGGCAGTGGCGATGATTCGCTTGTGCTTGACAGATGATGTGATGTATCACGTCATGTATGAGGAGTCACCAGTCGGAATTTGGAAGAAATTGGAGCAAAGGTATATGTCAAAGTCTTTGTCGAACAAACTTTATCTTAAGCAAAGGTTGTACAGGATTAAGATGATAGATGGCTCAAATTTGAGCCAACACATCAACGATTTCAATCAGCTAGTGAGTGACCTGATAAGGGTCGATGTGAAGTTCGAGGATGAAGACAAGGCATTGTTGATGGTGAGTTCCTTACCAAGTTCCTACGAAAGTTTGGTTACAACTCTAACTTGGAAAAAATAGTCCTTGTTTTTTGAGGATATCACTAGTGCTCTACAAGGGTTTCATCAAAGGAAGAACGCCGGTGATTAACGAGGAGAAGGAGTGGTTGTGAGGGGTTGCCATGGCCGTAGAGAAAGAAAAGATGGAAAATGATCCAAGTTTGGGTCAAGGAGGTTCAAAGAAAATATCTTCGAGTGCGCAAAAGGGGACATGAAGAAGGATTATCCAAGCAGAACTCAGGATCACGAGGGAAAATGATTTTCATCCATGAATATGGTCTCATATTCAGACGGGTCAGATGGTGACTATCTTTCTGTTTTATCAAGTTCTAATCATCCTGTTGATTTCTGAATTTTGGATAGTGCTTGTTCTTTCCATATGACGTCTAATAGGGATTGGTTCGACACCTATAACTTCGTTGATTTAGGTATGGTGACTATGGGCGACGGTTCTACTTGTAGAATTACTGGCATATGAGACTTACGAATCAAGATGTGGGATGGTGTTGAGAGAAAGTTGTGTGGGGTTAGGCATGTTCTAGAGTTGGAAAGGTATTTGATCTCATTAGGACACTTGGATTATAGTGGGTACATCTATAAGGTTGAAGGTGGTCTAATTGAGGTGGAGAAGGATGCTACGGTGGTGATAAAAGGTAAATGAGAATATGGGATGCTAGAAATACCTGCAAGTTAGTGGGGGCACTGTTGTAGGTAGAGTCACCTCATTGGAGTCTGATGGAGGAGGAAAAAGCTCTTAGCATATGAGGTTAGATCGTATGAAGGAGTGAGGGCTCGACATGAATAGTTTGAGTGCAGCCAAAAGGATTCTTGGAATGAGGATTCGCAGAGACAAGGTTAGCAAAACCCCACAATAGTTGTCTAAAGGTGCACGCAAAGCAAAGGTATTTGGTAAGTTTGGCATTGGGAATGTTAAGTCGTTGGTAACACTGCGGACGAATCATATTTTATCTCACTCAAGGGCGAGCGGTGGAGTTCGTAACATATCAAGGGTTCTAATAGGTGAAACAAAAGATTGTCCATTGTATGCTATGACTTGTAGCATTGGTTCGAGGCAAAAGGAGTAAGGTCCAACAGGGAAGCAGTTTGAGGTTGCAAAGCATAAGGGTGACCGGAAAAATAGAAGAGTGTCTATAGGCCACAAGGTTGCTTCAACAAGTGAACTTGCATGTTGGGGTTCGATGAAGGTTTTAGGGAATACACCAAGCAATTTCGGGAGTTTCTCGAGTTTGGAAGATTTCTCCAAGTGATTGAACAAATGGTAGAGAGAAAGTGTAGATGGTCTTATTGATGACGGTGTATCTATAGTTCAGGTGGAGTCAGTAGAGTTGGTTTGGTTTTGCAAGATCTCATGTTTCTTCAAGGGACAGTGTCTCATCAAGGTAAAATTTGTTGAAGTTCGGTGGAGCCTTCATGATTCTTCGCAAGAGATAATTTCTCGTGAATATGAAGATTGTTGGGAATGGCTCGAAATCAGGTGGACCTAGCGACCGCTAGGTAAGGTCCAACGGGGAAGCGGTTCGAGGTTGCAAAGCATAAGGGTGACCGGGAAAATAGAGCAGTGTCTATAGGCCACAAGGTTGCTTGAGCATGTGAACTTGCATGTTGGGGTTCGATGAAGGTTTTAGGAAATACACCAAGCAAGCTCGGGAGTTTCTCGAGTTTGGGAGATTTCTCCAAGTGATTGAACAAAGGGTAGAGAGAAAGTGTAGATGGTCTTATTGATGACAGTGTATCTATGGTTCAGGTGGAGTCAGTGGAGTCGGTTTGGTTTTGTAAGATCTTATATTTCTTCAAGGGGCAGTGTCTCATCAAGGTAAAATTTGTTGAAATTCGGTAGAGCTTCAAAATTCTGCGCAAGAGATGATTTCTCGTGAATGTGGAGAATGTTGGGAATGACTCGAAATCAGGTGGACCTAGCAACCACTAGGTAGGTCAAACAGAATGTTCGGGTGCTGGTAGCCGTTTCCTCTTCTATTTCTTCTTCGAAATTATGTCATAATTTGAATATACAAATATTTATTAAACTGATTACTTTAATTTTCAACGGAAAAATATATTAATCTAGCAAAGCTGATACAGTAACTTCGTTGGTGATAAGATTTACTACCGGTGATATAAGAAATAGCAAGTAGCAACTTTGTTGATCAAAACTTCTGTTTTATGTTAACCAGAGTCAAGATTTTATAAGTATCAAATAGCTCAAAGCGTCACCCAAAATAATAAGAGGTGAAGACGTCTTCAGAAATTCAGAACGAGAATAATTAAATGTTAAGAAATAATTGCAAGTTGGGCCTCAAAAGTTTTTTTTAATGTTTATGTTATTAAGAGTTAATTATTATCATATCATATTTTGAGATTACTTTTTTAATAATATTTTTTACGTTCACAAGATTTAAATTCGATACATTCTTAAATAAATTCAAACCTTTACATTTCAACCTAACTGATCGTCGCCAAAAGATTTAATTCGGATGATATCGAAATGAGGTTGCAATTTTATTGGTCAAAAGATTTAATGCCTATAATATATATAAAAAACAAGTTGCATCTTTGTTGGTCAAAAGATTTAGTGCCCATAATATATATATAAAAAAACAAGTTGCATCTTTGTTGGGCAAAAGATTTAGTGCCGGTGAGGGCTGCATGGAAGGCGCGTAGGGTTTAGCTGACGACCAGTTGGTGGGTGTGACATCAACAAGTGTAAGAAAGGATTGGATGTTTTGCTTGCACAAGGTTTAGTGGTTCTGGTTTTAACCCAATACCACGGGCAGATTTGTTTAGTTATGTAGGTAACATGTATGTATATATACATATTACGACCAAATACACACATATTTTTGGTTGATACAATGTATTGTCCGAATATTTATTAGACTAATTAATTCTAGTTTGAATTGTATAAGATAACTAAAAGTAACAAATTTTTTTCAACAAATATTTAATATTACTACGATCATTAATAATAATAAGGCTTTGAAAATGAGGTACTTGGCATCTCAAAGCTTGACTACAAGAACGAAGCTCTTCTCTCTAATTAGATTTTCCGTTACTACTCGAACCAAGATATGCTCTGGGCAAAGATCATCAAAGGGATCCATGGCTTTAGACGCAGCTCTAACTTGCCTTTTCCTATCTCCAAAATTTCGTTCGATGATCGCAAAACTAGTGTTTGGGAGTCTGTTGTCAAGCTCTCTCTGAGCAGCGGTCTAGTCCCTGGTATCCTAAGGAGCGGGTGCTCCATGTTGAATCGAAATGGAGGGGACACGAGATTTTGGAAAGATATTTGGGCGTGCGACGAAGCCCTAAAAGACAAGTTCCCCAGGCTATACTCAGTGTCCACGCTGAAAGACATAGTGCTTGCAAACCGTGGTTCTTTTGAGCTTAACACTTGGTCTTTGAGCTTAAGCTGGAGGCGGCATCTCCGAGACTGGGAACAACCTAGCCTCGATGAACTCAATCAGACCATTCAGTGTTTCTCTCTTCGAGAGGCTGGCTGCGATTCTCTTAGATGGACCTTCGACAGCGCCAGAATTTTTTCAGTCAAAAGTCTTTATCTGCAGGTATTCACTGGATTCAGATTCATCTCGCCTGAGGTTATGTGCAAGGAGCGTATTAACCTCATCCCTTACAAGGTCTCTTGTTTTCTCTGGCAGGCCTTACATGATAGAATCGCGACTAGAGCAAACTTGCTTCGATTGGGCATGCTTTCTTAGCAGGATTTGGGTTGTGTTTTTTGTGAGGCTTCCTCCCCCGATTCGCCACCATTTGAGACCGCACGAAACCTCTTTGTGGGCTGTCCCTTTGCGGGCAAGGTATGGAATTACTTCACCAGATTGGCGGGTATCTCCTGGGTTTCCGGAGACAGCTTGGGTGGGCTCTTAGCTATGTGGATGGGCCTTTCGAATTATGATGATGCTAGCCGGAAGATTTGGTACTCTATTCTTGCGTCCATTATTTGGTGCATTTGGCTTCTAAGAAACCATGTGATTTTTCAAGGAATCTCCCCGGACTTGGGCACTCTCATTGCGGGTATTCTTAGGAATGCCATGGAATGGCAAAATTGGACAGGTTTAAGAGACATCTTTTGCAGGCAAGATCTTATCATGGTGCTTCAGAACTTAATGGCGTAGGTTGTAGGGCCTGGCGGGTTTTGGCCCTTTTTGGGAGGTGTTGGTTGTTATTCAGTTTTGCCTAGCAATTATGTTTGTCTAATTGTTAGGCAAATCCCTCTTGTTTAGTCTCTGTCTTAGTCATGGTTGAACTCTCTCCCGTTCCCTCCTGCGACGGGCTGTTTTGAGTTTTTTTTCGGGGTGTTCTCTCCGTTTTTGGTGTGAGGGTTTTCCACCGTGTACATACTTGTACATAACTCCATGATTTATATATCTCTACCTTTTCAAAAACAAATAAGGCTCATAGCTACAATCTCGTACTTAATACAAGAGAATATTGCCCCTGGTATATACGTACATAACAATACCATTAATACAATTTTAATTATAAAAAAATACTCGAACTTAATATTCATTAGTTAAACTAAGTACGACGCTAGTTCATCTATATATTTTGGGAAAATTATGCTCAGGTCCCTGTAGTTTGGCGTCCCTTCCTCTGGGTCATTGCATTTCTGAAATCGTTCCTGACGTCCCCGAATTTTGGTTTTATCAACTCTCGGGTCCCTGCTGGGTCTTTTTTTTATTTTTAGTCATAGAAATGACCAAAATATCCTTAAATAAAAAATAAAAAATTCACCTTCTTCAACATTTGAATAAAAACACGAATCACCAAAAATCAACCCAAAAACAAAATCAAACTAAACAAAATCAAGAACACAACCAAGAATATTAAGAAATAAAACTAAGCTCAAAATCAGGAACCCAGAAATCCCCTAGAACAACTAACAACCAAAAAAACTCAGATAAAAAAAGCTAATCAAACCCAACAACTAATCCTACCTCACGGTTCACAGACCCAACTACTAAAAAAACAAGCAAACAAAGTCGAAGCCTTTTTTAACCTAAACAAGAACGAGGCAGAGATCGGAAGGGAGGGCGGAGGAGGAGAGCAAGACGGCATCGTCATCAGATTTCTGGCAGAGATCCTTGGCCTTGATTTGCTTGATTGAGGTGTTGTCGTCGAGTGCCTCATCTTCCTAGCTCGTCCCCTCGTCATCGTAATTCCAGATCCGTCGTTATTGGATTTCTGGCGATGCATCGTCTTTCTCAGATCCGTTGTCATTGGATTTCTGGCGGTGCATCGTCTTTCTCAGATCCGTCGAGGACCGGCATAAGGACGGCGGTTAGAGCAAGCAAGATAAAGATAGATATTGTAACGCCACCATCAGCCCTATGGTTAGCGTCGCGACGACGGGGCCACCGCCGAGGTCGAGCAGGAACGCGGCGCAGGGGACGAGTGCGATCTCGATTCGGGCATTGTGCTCGAAGGAGGCCACCGAGAAGCGAGATCGCGAGGCGCCAGAAGTGCCGGATGCGGAGGGAGGAGTGCGATCTCGGATTCGGGCATTGGTTGATTGTTGTGTTGATTTTTGAGTTTGCTAAAATCGAAAATGGTTTGGTGATTTAGGGTTCTTAGTTTCTTAGTCCCAGTTTTAAAATTTTGATCTAAATTTTTTTTATTTTTTAATATTCTTGGTTGTGTTCTTGATTTTGCTTAATTTGATCTTATTTTTGGGTTCATTTTTGGTGATTCGTGTTTTTGTTCAAAGGTTGAAGAAGGTAATTTTTTTATTTTTTGTTTAAGGGTATTTTGGTCATTTTCATGACAAAAAATGAAAAAAAGAGCCGTCAAGGACCCGAGAGTTGATAAAACCAAACTTCGGAAAGGTCAGGAACGATTTCGGAAATGCAGGGACCCTAGAAGGAAGGACGCCAAACTACAGACACCTGAGCGTAATTTTCCCATATATTTTTGTGTATATATCGTGGGTAGGGGTGAGCAAATAAACCGAAAACTGTCTAACCAGACCAATCCGGACCGAAAAAACTGGACCAAACCGAACCATATTTCAAAACGGTCCAGTCCGGTCCCGGATATATGCAAAATCCGGTTTCCGGTCCGGGTTTATTTTGTAAGGAACCAGAAATAATCGGGACCGGACTGAAAATTTGCCAACATATAAATTATATCCCTTATTCCCTTTCACAATCACTTTCTCTCTCCCCGTAAATTTTTATTTTAGTCTCCATTCCACTCCACTCTCTGAGTCCTCCTCCTCGTCTACTCTCATCTCGTCTCTCCCTCTGTAGCTCTGTCCCTCACACACTCCACCGCCGACGGCCACCGCCGCGGCCCAACGACGTTCAGCCACTGCCGCCGGCCTGTCCTAGTCCAGTCCAGTTACAGCCTAGCCTACAGGTAATTAATATTAGGGTTTTCGAAATTATGTTAGGGTTTCTAAAACTGGGGATTTAAAAGTGATATGAAATTCGATAGGTGACATTGACGATCTGGGATTCGATACGGTTTTTAAAATCTGGGATTCGATTGGGTTTCTAAAATCTGGGATTATGTCGGTCTCGCCGTCGGTTATGTCATGTTCATCTATTCCCAGCCCAGTGATGTCAAGGTTCTTCGCTCTCACTAACTTCGGATTCGATCTTTCTCCGCTTCATATTTTCTTGTTTTGTACGGATTTGCGTGTTTTATTTCTCCGCTCGCTCTCTGCTTTATGTTTTATTTCTCATGGCTTTGTGTTTTACCTGCTGTTTTATATTGTTTGGATGGTATTGTGCACTTCATTGAAAGGTTAAAGTCGTGTAATTTGGTAGGTCGAAGTTGATGGAAGTTTGATCTCTTGCTCAGGTGCCAAAGGGTCAATGAGGAAATTCAAAGTTCCGAGAAATAATCCGACGGAAGTGGATGGAGATTTAGAAAAGGAGATTCTAGCGAGTACGAAGGATAGCGGAACACCTTCAAAACAAAAGGAAACTAATTTGAGAGCCCCGATTTGGAATGAGTTTGAAAGGTTCAAAGATGATCAAGAAAAATGGAAGGCAAGATGCAAGCATTGTTCATCGGTATTTGCAGCTGATCCTAGTAAAAATGGGACTTCAACGCTGACAAAGCACATCAAATCGACGTGTAGAAAGAGGTCTCATGTTGACTCCAATCAAACCCAATTGAGCATGACAAAATCCGAAGGTGTCGATTCTCTTTCTTCTTGGAGGTATGACCCTGTAGTCGCTAGAAAAAGATTGGCTGAAATGATTATCTGTGATGAGTTGCCTTTCAAGCATGTTGACGGATGGGGATTCCAGCGATTTGTGGCATCGTTAAATCCTATATTTAATATTCCTTCACGGTTTACTGTTCAACGTGATTGTATTACAATTTATAAGGAAGAGAAGGTTAAGCTGATGAAATTTCTGAAAAGTTCCAAACAATGGGTGTGTATCACAACTGATACTTGGACTTCTGTGCAACAAATCAATTATATGGTTATCACTGTGCATTACATAGATGGAAATTGGAATCTTTGCAAAAAGTTGTTGAGTTTTTCACCTATTGAGTCTCATCGGGGAATTGATATTGCTAGTGCCATTGAGAAGATTTTTCGTGCTTGGGAGATTTGTAAAATTTTAACCATCACAGTTGATAATGCAAGTTCAAACGATACAGCGATTCGACATTTGAAGGAAACATATGGTTCAAATGAAGGAAATGTTCTTGGTAGAGAGCATATGCATATGAGGTGCTTCGCACATATCCTAAATCTTGCTTGTGTTGATGGCTTGAAATTGAAGAATGCACCAAGATCTGTTCTTCGTATTCGTCAAGCTGTAAGATATGTGAAACACTCTCCTGCTAGATTAAAGCTGTTCAAAGAATGCATGGTCATGGAAGGTGATGAAAGTAAGGTAGAATTAGCCTTGGATGTAAAAACTAGATGGAATTCTACCTACTTTATGTTAAATGCAGCTTTGAAACATGAGAAAGTTTGGAAAAGGTTTGAAAAGGAGGACAGATGGTTTTCCGTCGAGATGATGTTGGAGAATCATGATAAAGTAGGAGTTTCTGAAGCAAGTGATTGGGATTACATTCGAAAACTACATACTTTTCTTCATTATTTCTATGAGGTTACTTTGAAGGTATCTGGCTCTAAATATGTCACATCTAATATTTTCTACGTAGAGATTGTTAGACTTTTTTCCACTTTGAAGAAATGGATGGAGAGTGACGATGTTGAGATGGCTATGACTGCCAAAAAGATGAGTGAAAAGTTTACAAAATATTGGGGAAGTCCTGAAAAGATGAACATGTTGATCTTTATAGCTTGTGTCATGGATCCTCGCTACAAGTTGAAGTTTGTAGAGTTCTCAATGCATTTTTTGCATGCTGATCCTAAAATGGCTGCTTTGATGAAGTCGAAGATAAAAGAGTCTCTTTACAAGCTCTTTAATCATTACAAAGACGAGGTGACAGTTGATGATGATAGCTCGCAATGTTCTTCAAACGTCACATCTTCATCTATGAGTGAGAGGAGTAGCACATCTTGTATTGAGGTATTGGAGCTATATCAAATGTTTGTTGGCAAGATGGGACAAGGAGCTAAGTCTGATTTGGATATTTATCTTGAAGAGGGACATGTGAATAGCTCACCACCGTTTGACATTATTCAATGGTGGAAAGGAAATGCTATTAGGTTCCCTATCCTTTCTCAGATGGCCCGTGATGTATTAGCAGTGCCGATCTCTACCGTTGCTTCCGAATCTACTTTCAGCACAGGAGGACGAGTGCTAGATGATTTCAGGAGTTCTTTGGCTCCTGTTGTAGTTGAAGTTTTATTATGTTCTCAAGATTGGATTCGAGGATCCTTTCTTTCTGTTACTAGAGAAGAGGATTCAGACGAACAAGAAAAAATGGCATCCGGTAAGTTTCCTTTTTTTATCATCCTTTCAATTTTGACACAAATTATTAATTTACAAATATGTAATATGAACTATATGTCACTTGACAGAAATATCTAATGGTAGCGTGCATCTTTCAACGATCGATGAGATCATTGAAGTTGATGAAGAATACGATGGTGAAGATGTATGATGATGAAGTTGGATCGTTGTAAGTTGTAACTTGTGTTTATTTTTGTATGGCCGGGATCGTTGTACTTGTATTGTAATGATGTTGATGTTAGAACTTGGAACTTGTAATGTGAGAACTTGATTCGTGTAACATTTTGGGTTGTTTGTTATAAATTTGGCCCGCGTAATTCTTCACAGATCGTCGAAGGCAGCCGTTGGCCCGTTGCCAATTTTCAGATCCGGTTTTTTCCGGTCTGGTCCGATTTAAACCGGATCAAGTGATCCGGTTCCAATTCCGAACTGGATTGGATCCGGTCCGGTCCGGTCCGGTTTGCATTTTCCAGGCAATTCCGGTTCTGGTCCAATTTTTTCCGATTCGGTCCGGTCCGGGCAACATGCTCACCCCTAATCGTGGGTGTGTTTTTTATGAATCTTCCAAATAATACATGGAGGTGTCTACTCAACACTTCGGGAACTGAAGTTGGGATAAATAAATTTGAGTGAAAATATCTAGGCACTGTGTTCGCGGAAAAAATGTAAGGATATATGTCCTCGATATTTAATCATGTACTCTCAATGAAGTATGATTTTTTCCTCCTGTGCTGAAGTATAAATAAATGTACGATGAATAAATACAAAAAAATGATGTATAAATATGTTCCATAAATTAACTCCCGTTCAAGTTGGCTCGACAAGTAAAGTTGCGAGATCGATCAAATTGCGTTACGGGGTAGTTCAATGTCACTAGTTTCTTGGGATTGTAACAAGTGCATGTATATGCATGCATCAACACTCCACTTTATCCGTCTTCCGAAACGGGCACTATTATACAATCAACCATGAACGGTATTTTATAACGTGTTTTGTCGAAAAAAACTACTTGAATTACCTAAAATTATTTTAGGTTAAATACGTTTAATCTTAAAATTCTTTCACGATATTTGTCGTGCACAATAATAATATATGCACAGTATAATCAAATTTTTAAATTTTTTTAAACATATTTTAAATGAAGTATTACACAAATTTCCTTCAATTCATGTCAAGAATTTGAATCTAGAGTCGTGCATATTTTGTGACCAAGAAGCAGCCATGCGAAAGAAAAAAGCGGCAAATTGCAATTCCGTGAATGTGGCAGATGAAGGCACGCATTTTGTACAGTTTCTGGGGAATATGATGATTAATAACGCAGGCTGGCAAGTTAGTTCTCGTCACTTGTCACTTCAATTTGGTGTTTCTTTGTCACCATTTTGATTTTGTCCGCGACTTGATACATTCACGAATTGCCAAAAAAATAGAGGAAGAAAATTTCAGGGTTTTTGTCCGCTACTTGAAATGTTTATTGTTCGCATTCACATCAGCTGTTTAATTGAGTTACCTTTTTTTTCTTTGGTTAACAACGTGATCTCGAACATAAGTTTAGATCAACGGGTAATTAAATTATTTAATTTAATTAATAGGTTAGTCGAATTTGAGTTTTTTCGAATGAAATAATGTTAAATACTAATTGAATTTTTTTTGTTATAATTATAAAATTCTACCGAATTAAATTTGAATTAAACATCAACCAAAAACAACAAAAAAACTAATCTTAATATCTTATCTCTCGGGTAAATAAGTGTTAGTCACTGAGACTTTGTTATGGTTTAGGTTTTGTTTGGTTACAAAGATACATTTTTCAATCCTTAAAATTTGATATTCAGAATTTAAAAATTAATATATGAATTGAAGAAGTTTAAATATTAGATTCGAATCATGGATGGATATTGAATTTTTTACTCACGACAGCGCCAACGCGGCAATAACGAACTAGGTAAGTCTTGGGCCTTAAGTTTTGCATAGGCCCACTTCTCTCTCAATTGCAGACTTTCTTGTTGGTACTCTTTTCTCTATTTCGATTTTTTTTCCAATTGGGACAAAATTTTCAGAATAATTTTTAACGAGACCAACGACTACAACTTTGTACTTCTGTATAAGGGGATTGCCACGTGTTGAAGGGTGGATTTTCGGTGGGTAGATCTCCATGTTAGGTGGGTAGAGGCTGTCACTAGATGAATTCTTTTTCGTTGCTGTTTGGTGTCTTGCTGTGTGTTGAACGACGATTTTGGCTTTGCTAATGAAATGATATGATACATTTACCCCTTAATAAAATTTTGTTACAAATTTTGTGCCGTAACGAGGTTATTTACTGATCGTCGAAACAATTAGATGGCTATTTGTAGGGGTGTGTATCGAATTGACTAAAACTGCAAAACTGAAGAACTACACAAATCGAGATCGACTGTAATTTCCGTACAATGGTGCGATTGGTGTCAATACACGAGGGGAGAGATCATTTGGGTAAGGGGAGGGGGAAAATTTACCCAAAAAGAAAACCGAGACCACCAAAATCTCATACCACACGAGTTTTTTTAAACTTTCTTCTACACATTCCCAAATCACAATCCCACATGTGTGGCATTATCAAACAATAACATTGGAGAGAGAGAGAGTAAGTTGGTCTCAAGGTAGAGGACGGGTGAGGCAATGAGTGGTGGCCCCGCCATCGACGCACACAGTCTGCCCCGTAATGTAGGAAGCCGCCGGTAGGCAGAGGAAACCCACCAGCGCCGACACTTCCTTCGGGTCCCCCGTGCGTCCCATCGGAGTTTGGGCCTTTACCACTGCTGCAAATTTCTCATCTTCAAAAAGCTGCACACAATTTAAACCCGCGAAGGACGCGAATTCCAATATAGTATCAGAACGAAAGAACCCAGAGAATATGTTGAAAATTAAACATTGATTATGTTGTGGTGTTGATTCTTTCTAATTCTCGAAATAACTCAACGAATCTATGACTTTAAGATTTTGAGTTGAATTTACATACCTCTTCGCAAATTTCGGTGATGACGAACCAAGGTGCTACACAGTTGGTTCTTATGTTGTCTTTGGCCCACTCGCAAGCCAGATTTTTGGTCAACTGAACCATGGCCGCTGCAAACATCAGGCATAAACACTCAGCTATACCCACTTTAGCAAGAAATCTCGCCGTCGACACGTACTGAGAAAAGTACACTTTCGCGCCTCAACTTTATTCGAAATTTTTTACCTTTGGTGGCCGAATAAATGCTTCCAACATCCAGGGCTGTCACACCAGCAGCAGAGGACATAAAAATGATGCTTCCAGCTCCGGAGCATTTCAACAAGGGATGTGCGAGTTGGGTCAAATGATAAGCGGATTCGAGATTGGTGCTCATTATGAAAGAGTAATCTTCAGCTGTGTACTCAAGCGTTGGTTTTGCTCTGTTGGTCCCAACATTGTTCACCTGCAACCCGAAACCCGCAACGTTACATCGACGAATGATTCTACGAGTAATTTTATGTTGGTCACGATACTACTACATATACAGCAGAGACTTGCCAGGATGTTGAGTTTGCCATTGAAAGCAGAGGAAACTGCGTTGATAAGCTTCTCCCGTTCAGCTCGAGAGGTCACGTCGCAGGCCGAACCAACAACTTGGAAGCCTTTCTCCTTCCACTCGTCGACGCATTTGTTCACTTCGATTTCGTTTCTCGAGCATATATACACAGCTGCTCCTAGGCCTGCAAGTTCTTCCACAATGGCATATCTGGCATGTGCTTATAGCCACATTGTTAGAACAATTTTTTACCACGCGAACTAACTCTCGTATAGTTACAACCGTAAACAATAATTAACTTTGGACCGAGCATTGTCGATCTCTATTGCATGACTGCTCTCCATAGGAAATCTACTCTATTCATAAGGCTTCAACAGTTCGGGTAAGCGAAATAGAAACTAGGCCAAACCATCAAACTTAGTTAAACTCAACTACGTAATAGGACCTAAAATCAGCAACCTCGCCCTCTCAAAAATTCTCGTCATACGAGTTGGCAAGACGTCCGGGATAAAAAAGAAGATTATCATTGAAGATTACCGTTGGATTAACATTAAGATAAATCTTATCTAACTTGCGATGCTTCTTAGAATTGTTTTGTATCTTATGGTTATATAGCCGCTGAATGGTGTAATATCAAGTTTAATTAGTTGTTATCTTGATTTTTTTTTAATAAATAAAATTTCAGTTGTTCCAAAAGAATCAGCAACTTCGCCTAAAAATAGAAATTAGGTCCAACCATACTCATAAACCAGAGTATGATTTCATGGACACAAACACAAACTTTATCAGGTATATTCATCCGTACACATCGAACACAAACTTAAACGGATGACGGATGACACAAGTCGTATACGAATTGACGGGACAATAATTAAGGAAAAGAGAACAAACCCAAGTCCTTTGGTGCCACCAGTGACAAGAGCAGTCATCCCTTGGAGTGACCACCTACGATCCTGTCTGGTTCCAACCCCTTCTTCCATGTTCTCTCTCCTTTTTTCGTCTATGCTGTGTTTTTCTTGGAAGAGAGAGGATAGCTTTCTATAGCTTCCAAAATTTAGTGGATGGAAATCGACGATTGTGAGCTGGAAGAGCACGTACGCCACGAGCTAAACTTCTCGTGCAAGTACGGAATTGAGACTTTAGATTTATTGGTCTTAACCTTATCCTTTCGATTTATACCACGTGATCCGAATATATTAATCCAAATTCGGACAATTTTTTATCCTGACGTATGTACATTCTTGGTAATAACAATGGACAATTCATGAGCTTCATAAAAGTTACGTATGTGAACATTGGCACTCATACCACACGCTTTGGTACTCATACGGGGATTTTTTTTTTCTCAAATAGGTTTAAAAAAAGTTAGTTATTTTTTCAAAATAGGCAAACACATATGCATATTTCTTAAATAGGTTTTAAAAAAATTAAAATATGGACGTGATATCAAAGCCACAAATGTTAAACAGGATATTCCGCAATACTACGGGGAACTGATAGAAATGCTGGACAAGATGGATTTCACGGTGGATTTTTTGTCGTCGGCCGTTGGCCGGATTGTGGAGGAGCATGCCCGTTTTAAGCAGATAGAGAAGACGAGGTCCGAAGTGGAGGCGAAAATGGCTGAACTTTGGGAGGAGCTGCGCATCATAGATGCGGAAGAAATTCCGAAGTTTGAGCTTACGATGAGTTTAAGCACACAATCTGGGGTTCACGTTGCTCAAAACATGTAACGGATCATAGGTCACAAGCATGTTAGAATCTCTATATCCAACCCAAAACGTTAAGGGAATGAGTTGGTAGATTTTTCACACTTATAAATTTGTCTCCCACTCGTGTTTACCGACGTGGGATTCTCAACACACCCTGTCAAACAAGACTCACTTAAGGTTGAAGATTGCACTGGCTTTGACTTTACCAAAGTACGAGAAATGGGGGTCGTGAGAGTTCAGGTTCCTTCGTATGTCTGGAGCAAACAACACGTCATGTAAAAGATGTGGCGCTGACATTACAATTTTGTCTCATATTTATGCACCTCCAAAGCCACAATGAAACTTGGAGGAACGAGTAATAGAAATTGGATAATCTTCAACAAAAAAAAGAAGATATGAAGTAGTCTCCAGCCCATAATCTCTTCGGCTAAACGAGGGAATGGAAACAACCTTGAACATCTTATTCAACACTCAAACTAAACGAGATATGCGAATGGAAATCATGACTCGATAGTACTCGACTCTAAACATCAAACATTAAATAAAAATTAAGCCACACATGGAAATGGGAGTCATTGGAGTGGAATTCATGGGCGAGTGAAGCAATTAACGGTGGCTCCTCCATCAACGCACACCGTTTGACCCGTTATATAAGATGCCGCCGGCAAGCAGAAGAAAGCTACCAAAGCGGACACTTCCTTGGTTTCTCCTGGGCGTCCCACGGGAGTTCTGGATTTAACAGCTTCAGAGAACTTGTGATCCTCGTAAAGCTATATAACCAATGTCACATGATTAGTCCACTTCTAAGAAAAATCTAACCATAATTCCAACAGAAATTATAAAATGATCAAGTTTAATATCATCTTACAGATTCAGTTAGCGGGGTTTTAAAAAACCATGGCGCCACACAATTTGATCTTATGCCGTCCTTAGCCCACTCACAAGCCAAACTCTTTGTTAATTGAACCATTGCAGCTGCAACAATAATTTTTTTTTGAAACGGTTAAATTTTTAATTTATAGTATATGTGAGATCTCACGACTGTTGGTCACATTCAAAATTCCAGTGCGATAAAACATGTTGAAAAAAAATTGCACAAGAGAAAGAGTGTCAACGATAGCACCAAGAGTACAAACGTCTTTTCCGACTACTGCAACAATAGTTATGTTTTCACAAATACAGTCAAATGTCAGTTCATAATAGTAGAGAACTCATCCATATTTTTTTTGGTTTATAATCATCTCGTATCCGATCTACTCGACCATCCATATTTAGTATACTCAATATGATGTGATTAATTACCTTTAGTTGCGGGATAAACCGCACCAACGTCCAACGAAACTACACCCGAAGCTGAAGACATGAAAATGATGCTTCCAGCTCCTGAAGATTTGAGGAGGGGATGTGCGAGCTGGCTTAAATGGAAAGCCGATTCGAGGTTGGTGCTCATCAGTATGGAGTAGTCTTCTTCGGTATACTCAGTAGTTGGCTTTAGAATGAGCCTTCCAGCGTTGTTCACCTACAAACGAATAATGCAAATTTCATCTTTGTTCCGACTTTTAATAATGTGAAAGCGGATTCATCATTATCCTACCATTAAAAATTCGGAAAAATATTGAATCTGTAAGGAAACAACCAAGGTATAGACACACACCGGAATTAATTATTGTATAAGCAAGAGATTTACGTGGTTTGAAAAATTGTCCAAGTTAAGTTGTGCGATTGAAATCGGAATTCCATGTTTTTATAAACTAACTCTTCTTATTAGTCAACTAGGAATATAAAACATATTTTTTTTAGACAACAAATTCTTTCAAACTTGGCAAACACTAATCTCTCGATTTTGAACTATTCTTTGATCGTAATAAAAAAGAACTTAACTTACAAGGATGTTGAGTTTGCCATGAAAGGCAGAGGAGACTGCGTCCATGAGCTTCACCCGTTGGGCTCGGTCCGACACGTCGCATGTTGAACCAGTTACTTGGAAACCCTTGTCTTTCCATAGGCTCAGGCAATCGGTAAGCTCTGCTTCGTTTCTTGAGCAAGTGTATATGCTTGCTCCAAGCTCAGCCAATTCTTCTACAATGGCATGCCTGAGATATTTTGCAAAGACCAAAA
Organism: Hypericum androsaemum; assembly: GCA_963995505.1. Classification (NCBI taxonomy): domain Eukaryota; kingdom Viridiplantae; phylum Streptophyta; class Magnoliopsida; order Malpighiales; family Hypericaceae; genus Hypericum; species Hypericum androsaemum. Next base: position 2,538,284 of record OZ023187.1, read on the forward strand.
CACCACTTGCTAAATCGGAGATAACTGTAACCAATTTTTTTACAAATATCTCTGTTTAGCAGCATTGTTTTTTTGAAAGGTTGAATTCTATTGCTTATAATATTATGTACAAATATATCTAGAATATCTCACATTACGTACGAGATTACAATCACGAATTTCATAAAAAATCAGCCGTAATAAAATTCAGTGCGAAAAATCACTATGGGAAAAATAATATCTGAGATTACTGCTGGATCACAATTCCACGACTTCACCTAAGTTCCTGATGATTTCTTTTGCAATTTGTCCGAAGTACAATAAAATCGAGCAACTGAGTGTTATTTAATGGACGAATATACTAATAATCTCTTTTTCATTTATAGATTTGAATTCAAGATCTTCTTAAATGAATCCAAGTCTTTTAATATTTGTACCGAAACCAAAATCAATTTGGCTTAGCTGAGTAGGTAAATCCCATTTTTTACTTGTTCAATCCCTACCTTTTTTCTGGAAAATATATGTATATTAACTCAAAAAGAGATTTTTTTACACAATACCACAATTATGGTGTGCTAAGATTTTTTATATAGCACAAAATTTTAGAAATTCTACTTATGTAATATGACATTTATGGACATATTTTATCACACGTCTCCTCATTGGGCCCCAGCACTCCGCTTCAAATCCTTGCATATGCAGCAGTATTAAAAATTTGTTGGGAGAGTTTTGTTACCTTTTAAAGGTCCTAATTAATTCAAAATTGGATTACTCGGTCGAATGGAGATACCAATTAGTTAAAAAAAACAAAGCATTTGTTAAAACCCGGGTGGTTTGCGGGTTTAGACCTCTCTCTAATTGCTCATTTTGATCGGCTAATTCGATATAATTTCTTGTGATTGTGAAAATTAATCCATAATATGTTCACTTATAAAAAATAAAAATTTTAAAGATTGTTTAGCCATATTTTTTTCTAAAATAATGTCTGGAAAGTGTAACACATAATTAAAGTTAGTGCAAGTGATAAGATTTATTCACTTAAGAATATTTTGAGTTTAAACTTCTCAAATGTAAAATACATCATGATAAGAGCCACTCTTAGAATATGATTCAACATGATATTTATATAAATTGAGGCCCTGAAAAGGTTAACGAGAACAAACCCAAGTCCTTTGGTGCCACCAGTAACAAGAGCAGACATTCCTTGGAGAGACCACCTCTTGTTGCTGCTGCTTTGCTTATCCATTCTCAAGGACGAGTCTGAAGATATACTTGAATTGAAGTAGAGATGCACTTACTAGCTATTAATGAGCCAATCCTTTTATAGAAACTTTTTTTCTCTTTGAAAAATATGTATCGAAAAAACTTTACTTTAATATTTAGTGAAATACGTAATTGATATTTAGATATTTCAATATTTCGTGGTTTAAAATTTATAAATTAAATATACGATATTTCAACTCCATCTGCCCGATCATCTTTCGCAGATATTTTGGTATTTTACCACTGTCTACATGAGTTCGAATTCAGTAGAGATAAGAGTTATCTCCATTGAAATAGATCAAGTCATTATACTTATAGACACGATTTTTAATGACTGTCAGATCTGTAGATAAGATTTTTAATAAAATCTAATGGTCTAAACGAAATCCTTTCCGTGAGAACGACTTTTATGTTATCTCCACTCAATCCAAAACCCCGTCTAATCACCTGACATTTTTGAAAATTGCGTTCTTATTTTTGTCTGTGCCTACATAGAGACATGTGACCAATTATACGTTTGGAAATAATTAGTTTATTCACATGATACATTTTGGGTTTTTATTCAATATGGTGCTACAGTACTATTTTTTAATCATTATAGTATTATTGTTCCAATAATTCTGAATACGGGGTCTGTTTTCCAGATCAAAATTTTTTTCGATTCTCTCTCCTTTGATTGAAAATTTTTTTTGATCCGAGTTTGAAGTTGCATTAATTTTTTTATCTTTATTGTCAAAAAAATCTTTCGACTTTAACCCAGACCAAAAAAAATTTCGACCTAAAGAGAGAAATCCTCAAGTCGAAAATAACTTTTTACCTGAGAGGAAAGGCACAGTAGATATTTTCCAAGGCTTCCACCACGTGACTAGTGTAGCTCACTATTCCAAGAACCCTACTCATTAGGTCGGGGCAGATTTGGTGGGGACTGGGGTAGTCCCCAAACAAGAGGACTAACTCAAACCAATATCACTACACATGCAAACCAATATCACTTCACATGCAAATCAGTGTCTTGCAAATCAATATCACTTCACATGCAAATCAATATCACTTCACATGCAAACCAATATCACCTTATAGGTTATTGACCATCAGATTTAAAGATAATCAAATCTGACGGCCCAAAATGTAGTTCCCACCTATGGACAAATTTTCTTTAGTCCCCATTCAATCCGATCTGCATTAGGCCACCAAATCCGATTAGATATCTGTAGCTAGGGGACAAGGCTACAGATCTGTAGACACGATTTTTAATAAAATCTGATGGTCCAAACGAAATCTCCTCCGTATGGACAACTTTTATGTTGTCCCCACTCAATCAAAAATGTATAGCTAATGCAAATCTCTTTTTGACAACCAACCAAAAGTGCAAAATAGTTGGTTGAAAATGCAAGTAATCATCAATGCGTATCTAAATTGATTGTGTTGTTCTAAATGCAACTGTAATCAATTTTAGGATACAAATTTAATGATCTGATTTGAATTTCCATTTTTATAGGTAAATTTTATTGCACCGGAATATTAATTATTAGATATTTATAATCCTAGGTGTTAGTATCAACTTCGTCAAAATTTTGTCCTAATAAAATCCAATAAAAATCTACGACCGAGAAAAAGAGTGTCGAGCAGATTATGATTTTCAATAAATAGAATATATTGATATTTGGTTAAAAAATTATACCGTAAGAAAAGAAAAATGTTTTTCCATGTTAGAAGTTGGAATTATTCCTGTTGACTCTTCAATATCGGACAATTAACTCTTAGTAGTTACTATGCATTTTCAACGAACCATTTGCTTATTAGTGGGAATTGAGATTTGCATTAGCTACAGATATCTAATCGGAATTGGTGGCCTAATGAGGGGTTTTTGTCCAAAATGGTGCTATAGTACAACTTTATCTCAAAAATGGTGTTATTATTAAAAAAATTATGGATATGGTGTTTCTCTCTCCTCAGATCGAAATTTTTTTTCGACTTGGGACCAAAACCGAAAAAAAATTTCGACTTTCATTATCAAAATTTTTTTTCGGCCTGGGACCAAGTACGGTAGCAAACAGTGAAAAACTTCGTACTGTAGCATTTTTGAAAAATCTCCATACCGTAGCAAATAGTGAAAATTTTCGTACTGTAGCATTTTTGAACATTTTTGTTAACATAATGAAAAATATAAAAAACTTGAAAAATGGGTCTTAGATTCTTCTAATTTTACAAATTTTTGTACTGTAGCACACGTATTTTTGTTAAAATAATAATAAAATCTAAAAATATGTCTTAGATTCTTCTAAAATTTACTACTGTAGCACTATTATTTTTGTTAAAATAATGAAAAATCTAAAAACTCAAAAAATTGGTCTTAGATTCTTCTTCAATTTTTCAAAATTTTCGTACTGTAGCACCATTTATTTTGTTAAAATAATAAAAAATCTTAAAAAACTTCGAAAATGGGTCTTAGATTCTTTTTCTATTTTTGAAAAAATGCGTACTGTAGCACCATTATTTTTGTTAAAATAATGAAAAATCTAAAAAAACTCAAAAATGGGTCTTAGATCTAAGACCCATTTTTGAGTTTATTTAGATTTTTCATTATGTTAACAAAAATAATGTTGCTACAGTGTACTTACATTATTTTCATCGGGTTTTTTCTATTTCCGTGATACAGTACAATTTTACTATTTGCTACAGTACGCTTTTATTATTTGATACAGTAGAATAATGGTCCCAGGTTGAAAAATATTTTTGATTTTGGTCCCAGGTCGAAAAGATTCTTTCGATTACGGAAGTCAAAAAAAATTTTGATTTGGTCCCAGGTCGAAAAATTTTCGACCTGCGCTCCTAGGTCGAAAATATTTTTCGACCTGAGAAAGGAACACCATTTTGGGAAATTTTTCAATAGTAACACCATTTTGGGGATAAAGTTATACAGTAACACCATATTGGACAAAAACAACCTAATGAGTAAGGTTCTAGGAATAGTGAGCTATAACTCTAAGTCACGGAGGAGCCTTGGAAAATATCTACTCTGCCCCGTTATTTTGGACCTGCAGATTTCTCTCTCTTTAGCTCGAAATTTTTTTTGATATGGGAAACTGACACCATATTCAAAATTATTGGAACAGTAACACCATAATGGTAAAAAATTAGTACCGTAGTACCATATTTGGTAAAGGGTGAGGCTAATGTCAATACTGATAGTAATATTTCTTTTATAAAGAATTAAATTTATTTAAAATTTTTAATTTTACAAATAAAAATATATTATTAGAACAATCGATTTTTAAATAAGCTTTACAATGTACGAGTGAACAAAATTTTAAGAAAACGTACCAATGGGGATTCAGTCACATTTAAAATTTTCAAGCGGAATTGGGAGCATGAGTCGAATAATGTAAATTGTAGGTATATCGAAAGTGTCAACAAACGGGAGAAAAAAGAGATCGAGCAAAGGCTAGGCTCCACAAAAGGCACCATCGGTGATTGTATTAATTTTTACATCGGGAGCATCTTGAGAGTCGCCGTTTTGCTCGTGAGTTTTCTGACCCGACAATTCGATCTTAATGAAGTCGACAGAATCGACCTCTCCTTGTTACATTAGTGTTATACATGTTTAAATAGCTGTACTGAAAGGTCCTACTCAACTTCATCTTAATGTTTATCGAGAGTTTGTACATGTCTGGTTTGCTAATTTTGACATTATTATTGAGAATGCAATGAATATGAGTTTGGAACGACGAATTTGTTTTGGATATGTTGCGAGTGTACTTCTCTGACTTATGCCCCGGCCTCTCTTTACATAGGAGTCAAGGACCGTAAAGTTTAGCGGAGAGAAAGCGTTAAACTTTCATTAAACAGCAAAAGCGTAAATATACATGTGCAACCCTATGGGCGCATGTCTAACCCTAACATAACCCTTGCGATGTAATTTCCACGTCAATTAGGTTGTAAATACGATTATTACTACTAATAATAAATTTAACTTACCAAAAAAAATCTACTATATTCATAAGGCATCAACAGATCGTGTAAGAAAAGTAGAAACTGGGCCAAACCATCACACTTGGTTAAACTCAACTATGTTAATAAGACCTAAAATAAGCAACTTCGCCTAAAAATATAGAAATTAGGCCCAACCATACTCAAAAGCCAGAGTATAATCGTCTGGACCCAAACACAAACTTTAGCAGGTATATTTATCCGTACACATCGAACACAAATTTAAACAGAAAACACAAGTTGTATACGAATTGACGGGACTGAAAAAAGAGCGAACCCAAGTCCCTTGGTGCCACCAGTGACGAGAGCAGTCATCCCTTGGAGTGACCACCTAGGATCCTATCTGGTTCCAACCACTTGTGTTGAGAATCCCACATCGATTGAACCACGAGTGAGGGGACACGTTTATAAGTATGAAAAATTCACTAACCTATTGCCTTAAAGTTTTGGGTTAGATATGGAGATTTTAACATAGTATCAGAGCGGGTTGATCCCGTGCCCATTGTTGAACTTGCACGATCCCCATTTCTCGAACTTTGGTGAAGTCAATCTTCGACCCAAGGTGGATTTCGTTTGAGGGGGCGTGTTGAGAATCCCACATCGATTAAAGCACGAGTGAGAGGACAAATTTATAAGTGTAAAAAATTCACCAACCCGTTGTCTTAAAATTTTGGGTTAGATATAGAGATTTTAACGAGTTGTTCCATGTCTCTCCTTTTTTTCGTCTATCCTCGGCTGTGTTGTCCTTGGAAGAGAGAAGATAGCTTTCTATAGCTTCCAAAATTTAGTGGATGGAAATCCACAATTATGAGCCGGAAGAGCACGTACGCCACGAGCTAAAGTTCTCGTGCAAGTACGCAAGTGGGATAGACGAAAGTGGGACAAGTTGGACTATAATTGTCGCAAGTTGGACAAGTTGGACTATAATAGACGGAAGTGGAACAAGTTGGACTTTTTTTTTCCTCAAAAAAAAGTACGCAAGTGGTACTATAGATTTATTGGTCTTAACCTTATCTTTTCGGTTTATATTATTAATAGAAATTTGAACAATTATTTTTTATCCTGACAACCACGTATGTACATTCTTAGTAATAATAATAGACAATCCATGAGGTTCATAAAAGAATAAAAGTTATGATGAGTGTGTAAACGCTCATGTTTTGTCATAAGTTTTGTACGTGTTTAGTCATACTTTAAGTTATTTTCATCATGTCATACCAAGTCTTATGATCGTTTTAGTACATTTATGTTTAGGAGTAGATTTCTACCCATTGTCACATTTTGTAGGAAAATGGAGCTCAATGAAGGCCGTTGGAGGAGTGATTTCGAGAGACCATATTACAAGAGCCATAACTTTCTGCTCGAGTGTCTGAATGCATCCAATGAGATACCGTTGGAAAGCTTGAAGATAGATCTACATTTTGTCTTTTATAGTCAAAGCCAAATTCGAAGTGAAAGAGGATAAAAAATGTAAAATACGAAGATGCAACGAAGCTGATCAGCGACCCGGCGAGGGCCAAATACTTGGCGGGCGCCAAGTCCATTACAGAGAGTTCCATTGGCGGGTGCCAACTCCACTGGTGGGCGCCAGGTCAGCTCCGATGGCAGTTTTTCTTGGACTTCCTTTTTAGATGGGGACTCGATCTACTTCAGTTTGCTACGACTTTTGGCCTCCTGTTTTGGCCCTAGGATTATATTATATTATTTACTTCATTACTTGGCTAGCAAGTCTTTGAGTTTAGGAAAAACTCCTCTAGGTCTTCCTATTCTCTAGCTTAGTTGTTTGGCTGTATATAGGCCATAGTCTCTTAGGTTTTAGATACGTTTTTACTACAACTTTGACACAGCTTTTGGAGCTTAATAAAGTCACTATTCCAGTTAGCTACGAGGAAGCAAGGCTTGATCATCACGACTAAGCTTTCTCTATCTCTACCTTTATGCTGATTGCTATCATGTTCTTCATTAATCTATTGTGCTTTATTAACAAGCTTCGTGAGTAGTTCTCTTGTGAGTGCGATGCCCTAATTATGTGATTACTTGTCTATGCTAGCTATGATTTGATTATCTTTCGTTGATTTGATTATCTTTCGTAGTAGTTGTCAACTGATGATCTTAATGCTTAATCTAACTTGATCACTTAGATTATGATGTCTAGTTGATAATAATAGACCAAAAGGCATTAGAACCAACGGAAGAGTCAATTGACATGTCTTAAAGTATTAGTGAGGAATCTTGATACTAAGGGATAACCCGCTAGGAGTTAACGTCATAATTGAGTTTAGTTTAGTTCTCGATCTCATTAATGAGCGGAAGCGTTGGTGAGTAATCGTGAACTACCCTAGCTTAGTTTTATCATCCTAATGAGCAGAAGCGTTAGGAAGATGCACTAGAACACTCCGGGTACTAGTTAGAACTTCAGAAAAACTATAGTCTCAATATAGATAGGTAATTCGTAAGGGTATCGTGCTCGTTTGTCTCAACTGAATTTACAACTCTTTTATTTACGTTTTTGATTTTGTTTATTTACTTGCAAACTTTTACAACCTTATAAATATTTTAATTCTCTCGTTTCACATAATTACTTGCCTTGATTTCGTGTTCAACGCTCAGTTCGAAACCCTACTTATTCACTATACTATTTGGTTGTGTGTTTAATTGTTCTCAATTTTACGCATATCAATCTACGTATGTACATTCTTGGTAATAATAATAGACAATTCATGAGGTTCATAAAAGCATAAAAGCTACGTATGTACATTCTTGGTAATAATAATAGACAATTCATGAGGTTCATAAAAGCATAAAAGCTACGTATGTACATTCTTGGTAATAATAATAGACAATTCACGAGGTTCATAAAAGCATAAAAGCTACGTATGTACATTCTTGGTAATAATAATAGACAATTCAAAGGTTCATAGAAGCTACCATGCGCAAAAAAACTTTGGCAACCGCACTTCTACTCGAGTTTAAATAATTAAGAACACAATTATATTAAATATTTGTTAGAAGAATTTTATTACTATTCAAAAAATTTATCCGACTCAAATCTAGATTAGTCAATTTAGTAATTGTCTCAATACAATATAAACCTAACTACCATTGGCCTGATATTGCCACCATAGTCGTGCATAATCTTTTTTCATAAGTAACTGATTTTATATAATAAAAATTATGTACACATGTACAGGAGACCCAGGATGTTCTCTACCCTTGAACAAACTCAGAAATACATAACTAGTTTCAGAGATATATTGTTTGAATTTGGTTATATGAAAGGAGCTTCGGTTCCTCGGTCGCAGCATTGTTTAGATAAAGGAGTTTCAGAGAAAAAAAAAGTAGACAGAGTAGCATCAATACTTGGTACCGAGGTGAGGTTCCGAATTTCAACGAGAAAATTGGGGGTAAAAAAGAGAGAGTAAAAAATAGTTTATTATGAAATGCTGAGCATTTATTATTTAACACGATAGTAAACTTTTTTAAGTCGTGCTACATCAGTGCAGATAAGAAGATAAAAGATGTGGCGCTGACATTTTAAATTTTGTCTCATATTTATGCACCTTGAAAGCCACAATAAAACTTTGAGGAACGAGTAATCGAAATTGGATACAATAAAACTTCGAGGAACGAGTAATCGAAATTGGATAGTCTTCAAAAATAAAAATAAAAAAACATACGAAGTACTTGATTTTTTTTGGGTGAGTGGAACCGGGGGCGGATTTGATAGGGACTGAGCTAGTCCTCATTTATGGGGATTAACTCAAACCAATATCACTACACATGCAAACCAATATCACTTCACATGCAAACCAATATCACTTTATATGTAAACCAGCGTCTTGCAAACCAATATCATTTTATATGCAAACCAATATCACTTCACATGCAAACCAATATCACCTGGTAGGTTATTGACCATCAGATTTAAAGATTATCAATTCTGACGGCCCAAAATGTAGTCCCCACCTGTGGACAAATTTTTTTTAGTCCCCACTCAATCCGGTCTCGAGTGGAACTTTTGATTTCTTCGGCTAAACGAGGGAATGGAAACAACATCGAACATCTTATTCAATACCCAAACTAAACAGGATATGTTGAATTTCAACCGGAGAATTTGAGAAGCTAATTATATGCCTGATGATAGTTTCGAGCCCATCATGACAAGATCCAGGACGAAGAAAATGGCGACTTCATTAGGGGGCGCTAGTTATTCGATAGGGTAGAGCTCATGTCTACCCGACTTGTGGTTATGGTAACAGGTTAACTATTATTTAGTTAACCGTTTAGGCAATTGGAGTTTGTTTAAGTTTTTTTTTCTTTTTCTCATTCTTTTTGTATCATTTTATTTTTCTTAATTAATAAAAGTTCCGTAATTTAGTAAAAACCAGAGAATTTGAGAAAAAACAAGCGACTAAAAAAAATTCTATTACGAAATAAAAGAGTGGTTTTTAAACTCGCTTTCGTGTTAGTCCACACGGGGAAATAAAAAAGTGATGGGGTGCTAATGCCGGAAGCCACGTGTCTAGCCGAGGGGAACGTGAACATTATCGAACATCTTATTGGAAACTCAAACTAAACGAGATATGGGAATGGAAATTACCACAAAAAAATAATAATATGGGAATGGAAATCATGGGCGTGGCTTTCCTCGATCCACACGCACAGTTTGTCCTGATATATAAGATACCGCTGAAAAAGCTACCAAAGCGGACACTTCCTTGGTTTTGACAATCTCAGAAAACTTATCCTAAAAAAACTGCAACCGAACAATGGAAAGCTACTCTAAAAAATATTAGTTGATGCTCACCAAATAATACCACAATTTAACTTCGCATAACAATATCATTAATAGAATTTAATATGATCTTATAATCACAAAGCGATCGAATTTATTATCGTCTTACAAATTACATACTGTTCATAATAGTAGAGAAACCATCCGTATTATTACACCCGAAGCTCAAGACATGAAGATTATATATACTTCCAGCTCCTGAAGATTTGAGGAATAGTCTTCTTCTGCATGCTCAATTAGCTGGCTTTAAAATGAAAGTTCCAACGTTGTTCACCTATAAACCAATAATGCAAGAGCTTATCGTATAAGTCTCACCACGAAGAATTTGCGACAAAGTATAAAGAATCATCACTCGGATTTTCAAAGGACCAACAGCCTTTTAATTTTGAAAAAATGCACGAAGTACAATAAAAAAATTATTTTTATCTTATGGAATGGAAAGGCATTGGATTTGTTTATAACCATCAAAGAAATCGCTACTGGCATCGGTTAAGTAGGAGTTTATTTCGTGGCAAAGAATGGGATTTATTTTGGCGAAACGGATAACATGGTAGCTATTCTGTATGTGTAATCATCGCCTCTTAATTAATTATTTTCTTCAGTGTCATCTTTTTAGGAGATCGATATCGCGGGCCTTGTTGAATTTTTTTTTCTTCGATAAATTTAATAGTATCAAAACGGATTGATCCTTCTTTTAGAAATTCGAAAAATTGCTGAAGCCAAAGGAAGTAAACTTGCCAGGATATTGAGTTTGCCATGGAAGGCAGAGGAAACTACTTCCATGAGCTTCTTCCGTTCGGCTTCCTGGATAATGGATCCTGGTTCCCGTTTCCGGAAGATTTTGGTCGAAGCTTCCTCGATAATGGATCCTACGTTGATTTAGTGTATCCAAACGTACGTGTAGATCGAACGGCTGAGAAGCTTCTTTGCTAACCAGGGATATTTTTAGAGCAAATTGCTCTCAGGTCTCTGGTGTTTGCTTAAATCACTATTTTAGTCCTTGCTGTTTTAAAATCGAAACTTCGGTCCTCCTAGTTTGTTTTTATTATACTTTAAGGTCCCTAAGAGTCAACTGCTGATGTCATCGGTCAAAATAATTTGAAAATGACAGTTTTACCTTTACAATAAAAAACAAAAAGTTATCTTCTCCGGCTAGGCTCCGACGACGACCACCAAACAATCTTGTCATCTTCTCCGGCTAGTCTCCGGCGACCTCCAAAAACTAAGGAAGAATAAAACCTAGAAAAAAGCCCTCGATAAGCTCACCGACCGCGTCGAGGACCGATTGAAGGACTTGCAGCAGCAGAGCAAAGCCCTCGATAAGCTCACCGACCGCGTCGAGGACCGCTGGCCGAGATCGAGTCCGGCTTGGCCAAGAACCTCGAGGGGCTCGTCCTCTCCTCGCGGTTTTATTTACCGGAGAAGAAAAATGGCCGGAGAAGAAAAAATGATTGTCGGAGAAGAAGGATGGATGGCCGGAGAAGAAGACTAAGTAATTTGTTTGATTTTTAAGGGTAGCAAAGTCATTTCAATGAATAAAATATAATAAATCGAATGATGGCATCACCAAGGGACCTTAGAGTTCAATAAAAGTAAACTAAGAGGACCGAAGTTTCAATTTCGAAACAGCAGGGACTAAAATAATAATTTAAACAAATATCAGGGATCTGAGGATAATTTGCCCTATTTTTAATATTGTTTTTCACCCGTGCATCTCTTTGTTTTCCTATAATTAAATAATAATATAATGTTGAATAAAATTGTGTATCCATTTCCTAGAAACAATTTTTAATACATTGGACACTTGTAGTCGCGAAGTGAACATTGGCACCCATGCCACACGCTTTGGTACTCATACGGGGAATTTTTTTCTCAAATAGGTAAAAAAAAGTTAGGTATTTTTCTAAAATAGGCAAAAACATACGCATATTTCTTAAATAGGTAAAAAAAATAATTAAAATATGGACGTGATATAAAAGCAACAAATGTTAAAGAGGATGTTCCGCAATACTACGGGGAACTGATAGAAATGCTGGACAAGATGGATTTCACGGTGGATTTTTTGGCGTCGGCTGTTGGCCGGATTGTGGAGGAGCATGCCCGTTTTAAGCAGACAGAGAAAACGAGGTCCGAAGTGGAGGCGAAAATGGCTGAACTTCGTGAAATTGGAATGTTTTAGTGTGTTCTAATATGTAATCAAACACTAAATATCTTAAAGTAAGTGTCTGAAACAGCTCTAATCTAGAGACACTACCTGGTTTAGTAATCATTTGAAGCAAATTTTTCGAGGGTTGAACACTGCGGACGTCGTGGCTTGATCACACATAAAATGCAGCATAGCTGGAGGTCAAAATGCAATCTATCTTGCGCTTTGATTTCTTCCTTTAGTTGATGACTGATGATATGTCCTTTCGTATTTTCCAAAACTGTAATCTTTACAACACCTGATCATCTCAAAACTAAAATTCACCCAACTAAATCTATCTTAGCCCTACATGATTAATAAAAAATTGGATAACCTCCAAAAAAGAGAGTGAAGTCTTGCTTTCTTCTATGCGTGCCCATATTTTTTCACAGCGTCAAGCTCGGCGTCCTGTCTTTATTTGTCTAGATGTAATCTAAGCAGGTTCAAGCGACTGAAGAGCATATTTTCTAAAATAAATATGATTATCTTGATAGGATATCTCTTTCATTAGCCTCTATGTTGTCTAAAGAATCTGGTTTTTTGGGTTATAATTAATGATTTCTTTTGAATTTCGTCTTTACTAAATTATTTTTGATTTTTATTGAATACTCAAATCAAACAAAAAATGACTGATGAGAGTTGTTACAAGTGGTAAGAGACCTGTATTTAGTTAAAGAATTCTTAAATTTAAATTTAATGAATGTAAAAAATAATATTAGAAAAGTGGCCTCCTAAACAAAACCCGACAATCCTCAACTCTGATTAAACTTTTGGTATTTGCGTATGGTAAGCGGATAGTGGAAGAGCTTTTGAGTCTCGCAAGTATTGGTTTTTCTCATCAATATCAGTTTTCAATTTAAAATATATTTTATTTTTTAAAACAAGTACCAAGTAAAATGTTATATTGTTCCAACTTTCAATAGTGTCAAATTTGTCTTACTCTAAAAATTCTGGTGATAAGCGGATGATGTCTGGTTCCAACCCCTTCTTGTTCCATGTCCTCTCCCCTTTTGCGTCTATCCTCAGCTGCTGTAGTTCTTGGAAGAGAGAAGATAGATAGCTGTCTATTGCTTCCAAAATTTAGTGGATAGAAGTCGACAATTGTACGCCACGAATCAAAGTTTTTCTGGTTCTTGGAAAACTAACTAATTCAAGTTCGAGTCGGATAAATTTTTTGAAAATTGACAAAATTCTTCTTACTTTTACGCTCTTAAAAGCTCAAAGTCGAGTACTTGGAATATCTCTTTTACTATAAGTGTTTCTTCATCTTGAAATGCTTGTGGATTTAGTACCATTAGAGTTGACATCACTATCCGGACAAAAATAAGGTACCACTAAAGGCAACATGATATATCACTAAACGCTAAATGATACCACTAAAAAGAATATGATGTACTGCTAAACGGAATATGATGTACCACTAAACATAAATATGGTGTACCACTAAACACAATATAATTTCGCTCTTTTCAAAAAAAATTATATAATTTCTGATATTTCAAATAGTTTATTTGAAGAAAAATATATATTTTTTCGTTTGGTGGTACGCCCTTGTTAACACCAGGCCCGTAATTGGGACTTTGGCCGATTGGTATTTTATACACAACCTTATCTTTCAATGTTGTCATCCTCACACCACGTATGTACATTATTGGTAATAATAATAGACAGTTTACGAGGTTCATAAATTTGTATACCTCGGAAAATATAAGTTAACGAAAGAGATGATTGTCAATTCGTATTAATAAATAAAGGTACTTTAAGTATTTTTTTTACTTGTTTAATAAAGATTTCAAACTCTCCTACCGAGAATACACTAATTGACTAAAACACGACAGATGAGATTAGAGAAAAGATTACTTAACCGATCAGCTGTACAATTATCTATCCTTATCTATCAAGAGAAGATTATCAACTCTCCCTATTCTAGGTCCGACGGTGCTGGCTACGAATATAAATATTTATTGATAAAACTAAATCAAATATGAGAATGGAAGTCATGGGAGAGTGAAACAATTAACGGTGGCTCCTCCATCGACGCACACAGTTTGACCGGTTATATAAGATGCCGCCGGCATGCAGAGAAAAGCGACCAAAGCCGACACTTCCTCGGCTTCTCCCGTGCGTCCCATCGGAGTTTTGGATTTAACAGCTTCTATCAACTTGTAATCTTCGTAAAGCTGCAATCAATAGCAACGACACGTACATGAAGATCAAAATAATAAATCTGACACGAAATAAGATACGCGATTTGTTAGTCCAGTTCGTCAAACTGAGTGCACTTCTATTATAATTTTTGTCAACGAATATTTAAAACAGTATCCTGGTTGTCAAATCTTTATAGAACGAACTGTATAACAATTAAGACCTTATTTTCTACCACTTGAGCAATAATAATCTTGTGTTTGGAATTACAAGATTAGCTTATTAATCAAGTTTAGTATTATCTTACAGATTCAGTTAGCGGAGTTTTGAAAAACCACGGTGCCACACAATTTGATCTTATGCCGTCCTTAGCCCACTCACAAGCCAAGCTCTTGGTTAATTGAACCACTGCAGCTGCAATAATTGCGGAAGAAAACAAAATCAGCAAACATACGAATTTTGAGATGCAGTAAAATAAATCACAGAATGTTGCTACCTGTTCGTAATTAATGATAATATTATAAACCATCCACATTGAATTTTCATGTGCAACAAAAAATAAAGAAAAGTGTTTTGCGTAGTTTTAATGAGTCGATTGCTTAACCGGAAATCGATCAAGAATATGCCTCTCAAAATATTATTATTTCGTTGGATAATTTGAGAAATCACTCCTCTGATGTATATTTTCATTCTTTTGTATCTTTTTTTCCACACATGGTTGCTCTCCTTAAACAATTATGATATATTATTATTGACAGTTTTTTTTTTCACGAGTTATAATATATCTCGTCCATAAAAAAAACAATATATAGAAGGGCAAGGGAATACCTTTACTTGCTGCATAAATGGAGCCGGTACCCAACGAAAGTATACCCGCAGTTGAAGACATGAAAATGATGCTTCCAGCTCCAGAAGATTTGAGCAGAGGATGTGCGAGTTGGCTCAAATGGTAAGACGATTCGAGATTAGTGCTCATTATGAAGGAGTAGTCTTCTTGTGTGTACTCAGTAGTTGGCTTTAGAAAGCTTGTTCCAACATTGTTCACCTATAAACAGATAGTAACCTATATCGGGAATATACTCTAACGCGCTCTAAAATGAAGCTCATTCGAAATATTATCTAAAGGATCTAAAGGAAATAAACTTACAAGGATGTTGAGTTTGCCATGGAAGGCAGAGGAGACTGCTTCCATGAGCTTCTCCCGTTCGGCTCGGCTCGATACGTCACAGGTTGAACCAGTTACTTGGAAGCCTTTGTCTTTCCAGAGGCTCAGGCAATCGTTGAGGTCAGCTTCGTTTCTTGAACAAGTGTATATGCTTGCCCCAAGCTCTGCCAATTCTTCCACAATGGCATGCCTGTGATTGCAACAAAAGAAGATTCGTAGAACGACAGTTAGTGCAAGTGGTAAGAACTATAATTTACTTTTGTTAATAAGTTAAATTTTATTAAAAAACATATATAAGCTAGAAGGGGAACTTGTGATCTCAGCCAGGGTCGCTGATCTCTTCAAAACTCTGGTCTGGTAAAATTCTTTGAGAAAAAATTGTACCAGGAAAATAGTACCGTCGCTAATACTCCGAGGACAAAATTCCTTTCCGACTCCATGATACATTGTCCATATTACAAATCCATTCACATATTTCCCGAATATGAACTGGAAGTAGTAAAACGAAAATCAAAGAAAATACAAAGGCCGCAACTGATTTCCCAAATATCAACTTGAATTTACTTAAGACGGTCTTTAGACGGTCTTTAGATGGTCTCCATTCTAAATACGAAAAATTTACCCGAGTCCTTTGGTGCCACCTGTAACAAGAGCCGTCATTCCTTGGAGAGACCACTTCTTCTTGCTGCTGCTGCTCTGCGTATCCATTGTAGAAGAGATGCACTTACTAGCTAGTAGCTACAGGGTTATTCTTCTCCTTTGAAGAGTATCATTGTATTAATTAATTAATTATTCGCAATCATTCACCTGACACTTTGGACAATTTGTTGTATAATCATACTTTTGGAAATATTAGCGTAAAATATTCGAGTATTTTGGGATTCGAAAGAGACGTTAAGCCAACGGACACTTGGTGAGTTTAAAATATTCAGCATCCGATTTCCGGATCCAATGAATAACACTAAATTAACTTCATTAAAGACGAGAGATAGTAATGGTTTTCTAAAGACGAGACTAATGTGCTCCTCCAAATAGTTGTCGGCAGATTATTTAAGTTATTTACTTATAAAAAATTATTTAAGTTATTGGTCTGAACCGTTGGATGTTGGAATCGATATCCAATCAACAAAATTGATTTGTTTTTCACATTTACAAACAACGGTATTTTTATGTTGTTATTCTTTTTGACCTTGTATTATTACACGTTGTCAAACTCAAAATTTCTACAATGAAGAAAATTCATCGGCTCATTGCTTAACTTCTGAATATTGGAACATGTAAAAGGAGGGAGGAGAAGTTGCATGGGAAGGAAGTAGGTGTTCCCATGTTCCACAAGTAGTGCATGTCCTAAGCCAAGTTGGTGACCGGGACGCCGTCCCCGATCACCGGCCGGTGTACGGCCTCAGTCATCATCCATGTATATGGTTTCTTGTTTGAACATGCCACCAAACACCTTCCTCACCTCCGTCTTTGGCGCTTCCTTTTTCGGTTTCGAACCAACCAACGGCTTCGGGCTGCTCTTGACAGCAGCTTTCTGCTTCGGGAGGGACCGAGCCGCGGCTTGGCCCCTCACCGTGGCTATCCGAACGTTCGGTATCTCGCTCGTCGTCTTCGTAGTCGTCTTCTGAACTGCTGTTGAAATCTGGGATCCGATGTTCTCCCATGAGAATGATGCACCAATGCCTTTGGCTCTAGTTAACAGGTTCTCAACTGGTTCCCCTGCATCCCCTGCCTTTTGTACATCTTCTTCGAGCTTCTTCGTCGCCTCAGCAGCTTCGCGAGCCCGCTCTTCAGCTGCCATTGCCTCCTCCTCGGCTTTCGCCTTTGCAAGCGATTCAGCATACAGTTTTCGTCTCCCGTCTTCGGGAATCAAGCTGCATTTGGAAAATATTAGCCCGTTTGTCACTGTACATCAAGTGGCTACTCTGCCAGAGAGTATGAATCCTTTAGTTTTACCTGAAAAGCTCGTCCACGGACCTCGATGGCTCCTCTGGATCGGCGAAGACTTCGACCACCTAGATCATACGAAGCGAAGCCATTTATGATGATGCTTGATGTCTGAAAAGTTCATCTAAGTTGCAAGTACCTTATTTTCTGCAACTGATGTATCTGAGAAAACAGCTGCCACCAATGATGCGATCCGAGACTTCGCTACCTGAGAATTTCATCGACCGATAACGTCAGCGCGGAACATGAGACTAAAATGTGGCAAGAGAATATGAGATGAAGCATGAACTAGACATTACTTGCATACATTACATTACTTTGTAGTCGTTTGTACCGGTCGCCCTTCCTTCCGCTGAGACAACCACGTTGTAAGAGCTCTCCGGAGAAAAATCTTCAGCCAAGCTTGTCTTGATGAAAGTGTAACTAACATCTGTCTCAATCAATTTCTGCAAGAACTCGGAAATACTCGGCGGCTGCGACTTTGAGAACAGGTTGTTGAAGAATGATGTGATCCCATGGAGCACGTTATTGGTAGAGCCGCCTTCCGTGTTCCCGTCGCAGACTATGGCAACATGGCCAACCCCTGCTAGATCAGCAGCCTGGATTACTTGCAAAGCATCAGCGGTGGATACCTCAGCCGCAGGACCGTTCTCCGCCGGACCAATCGTGACGACAACTTTACTCGCATTACCAATAGCTTTGGCTATTGATTCTGCATCTTCAAAGGCGGATTCCACAGCATTCAGGCGCTTCAATTCTTCTTTCGATATTATCTGATTGATACACATATAGTGAGAACTCGAATTACGAAAACGTCTGAACATTAGCTCGCTAGTAAAATGACTTTCAAGCCAATGAATCTGCAACTAACCTTGTACTTGGAAGCAAGAAGGGCCAACTCCTGGGCAGCGCCGAGCTCAGGAACTCCGGCTCTCACAGTGAACCCCTCGCGCAGCAACACCTGAGCAATGCGGACGCCCGCCTGCCCCGTGGCACCAGCCACAAAAACAGTGCTAGGGTCCTTCCTCCGCTGATTCCCGAACGAAAGCCCCGCAGCAGGGTTACTCGACACCGGTATCAACGACCTGACATCAGGTACCTTGCCAAAGTCGAAGCTGAAGGGCTTGGAATTCCCCGAACCCTCATCTTGGCTCGACCCGGATGAGGAAGGGTCATCCTTGGCCTTGCCAAGCTGAAAGAAGGGACCGGCCCTCTTCGCAACCACGGCTAGCCTCGGGCTCTTCAGGGTCAGCCTGGAATGAGGAGTGGTGCTTGATAGGAATGAGGAGTGGTGCTTGGAGGCAAGTGTTGGAGCCATGGAAGGAGCTGTGATCCTGAACACAAGCCACCAACAGACGACCTCCTACTTCCTGATGTTCGTTCTGTGCCAGTATTTTTGTCTTGTCTCATTCTATCCGACACGTGGCAATAGTTTGGTCTGGATAATATCAGGATGGAGAGGCATGAGACGGCTGGCGAATGGCGTTCGGCCACGTCGCCACAAGTTATCCACATGGGAAAATTGACGCCGGACATATCTAACTTCTAAGTTGCATTTGGTTCAGAGCGTCAGAGCCATGCAAGCCAACCAACGAGCAATACCCAAAAAAGAGCAATACTGAGATACTCCTTATCCACCAGCAGCAAAATTCATCAACCGCCGGCATTAGGTCATTAATCACTGTTCATTATACTCAACTCTAAATTAGTCGTTACCCGTTGATAAACATAGATATATGACAATTCATTATACTCAACTCTAAATTAGTCGTTACCCGTTGATAAACATAGATATATGACAAGTTCATCGACGAGTAAACATATTATGATTCAATTACATTCAAGCAGATTGAGGCAATTGTGATAACAACAAGAATCAACCAACCAAATATCAGAGTCAAAAAGAGCAGATTGCAACCAATACAAGAGTCAACAATTCAATTTATAAGCATAAAGATGAAAAACTTCTAGTTTATTTCAAAATAACAAGATACAGACATAACAATTTAACAAGGGCAAAATAAGGAAGCGAGAGCTTATTGTCCTGCCAGATAATATGTTCTCAGTGATTAATTCCTTTCTTTGCTTTATATAATTCCAAGGCCTTGTTCCTCAGCTCAATCTCGAGTTTTTTCTGCTCATTACGATCCTTCTCTTTGTCGCTGTCATGAGATCCCTGCCTCCCTACATGCGCATCATCCGAAGAAGAAGAATCGCTTTGATCCTTTGACTTTAGTTTCTCAGCGCGGCGTTCTTTCTTTCTTTGCCGACGCTCCTCGCGTCGCCGGCGCTTTTCTTCCTTGCGCGTCTTCTTTTCCTCTTTTCTCCTCCTTTTGGCCTCTTTCTTATCCTTGATTTTAGAATCGTCACTTTCATCTTCTGAGGCCAACTCTCGCCTGTGAGTCCGTTTATGCTTCTTTTCCTTGCTCCCACTACCGGGCTTACCCGTTTCTTCAGAATCTGAACCATTTTCAGGGTCTGTTTTCTGGACCACCATCTTTGTAGTTTCCGACTCATGTTGCTGAGTATCAGTGCCACGCTGCATCTCATCTGATTTCTTCCCTGCTTTAATTGATTCGTGCCGCCTTTCCTCTGAGCTATAGGCCAATGTAGGTGACATTTGCCCCTCGGGAGAAGCAGAATCGGCAGTCCTACCAGAAGGCTTTTCACTGGGAGGAAAAGATAAGCTGCCATATATAAGATTTACATGATGCAAGGCACAATTTAACTGAATAAGCTAAAATGTGTGGCAGCGTACCTCTTGCCAGCATGACGACTTGGACCAGCTGATCTTTCAACAGATCTTTCCCTCTTGTTAGAAATCCTAACAGGAGATTCTTTCTGATTATTTTTGGCAGGTGTATGATTGGAAAGTTTCTGTGGAGACCTAGATTCATACTCCCTTCTTTTCCTGAAAGGTAGCAAAGAAAAAATAAGTTGAAACATAAGAATTACTCGGACTTTCAACCAGAGATGAGAGTGGTAATAACAAAGGAAGATGCTGATCTTTGAAACTAACTTTGTATACTCTGCTTCCTCGTCTTTGCTGGTATCAGGACTGGAATTTCGAGCATTTCGCTCTCTTGCTCTCTGCGGGGTTAAACTGCCATCATCCACCAGTCTTTTCTGTTGTTGCCTCGTGGGAACATCATTCAGACTAGATGATCTGCAAATTGCAGCTCAAACCAAGTTTTCAAAGGGGATTCTAGTTGAACAATTACTCCCAATTACTGTATTGGTACCAGAAAATAACATGCTTATGGAAGGCAATAACTCCATGGTAAGCAATCATTACCTTCCCTCTTCACTAAGACTTCTTGTCCTCACCAAACTTGGACCTTTTGGCTGTTGTGGAGATACCTCTGGTGAAGGTGAGAGTGGAGAAGCTCCGTGGTGCAAATGCTTTTGGTCCTCAGGATCTCTGATCGTTGAGCTCCGAGGACTAGATGGCCGGTGAGAGGCATGAGAATCTCGATACTTGTCAAACATTTTCAGAACATTGCACAACATCTCAAATGAGATATCAGGTTTAAGGACATACCGAACATTTTCCTTCAGGATCTTCGCAGGTGATCCACTGTAATCCCCCTTATATTTCCTGTTTGGAGGTGAAGATGAACGTTTTCTTGGAGATGGAGAACTGGATAAGAAAGAGATACCAGACCTTTTTTGAGGATCTTGCAAACTCTGAGCAACAACAGAAGATCTTTGTGCAGGAGAAACAGACCTGCTACGAGAAGATGATGGAGACCTAGGATACCTCCTAGGTGATGGAAGGCCTGGCATCCTTCGTGCAAGAGAGGGAGTATCACGAGACCCAGAGTACAAAGGAGACCTTGACCTACCATGTCCAGGTGACGGAGACCTAGGCTGCAAGTTTGACGGGGAAGGTGACCTCATCTGGCGTCTGACAGGAGAGGGTGATCTGTGATTCCTAATAGGAGAAGGTGATCTGTGACGCCTAACAGGAGAGACAGGTCTGTCATGCAGGCTGGAAGAGCGTGACCTACGTCGCCGACTTGGCATAGGTGATCTACGACGCCAACTAGGTGATGGTGACCTACGACGACGATTGATTGATGGTGATCGGCGACGACGACTAGGTGAGGGTGATCGACGACGTCGACTAGGCGAGGGTAATCGACGACGCCGACTAGGAGAGGGTGATC
Organism: Hypericum androsaemum; assembly: GCA_963995505.1. Classification (NCBI taxonomy): domain Eukaryota; kingdom Viridiplantae; phylum Streptophyta; class Magnoliopsida; order Malpighiales; family Hypericaceae; genus Hypericum; species Hypericum androsaemum. The sequence continues at coordinate 2,559,922 of OZ023187.1, forward strand.
GGCGAAGCCTGCTGGGTGAAGGTGATCGGCGACGCCTAGGAGGCGAAGGCAATCGCCGACGCCGAACGGGTGAAGGTGATCTCTGACGCCGGCTAAGTGAAGGTGATCTAGGTTGCCGACTAGGAGAGGGTGATTTGCGGCGATAGGAACCAACCCTACGTGGTACTGGAGAAGGCGATCTACTATCTAAAGGTGACCTAGATCTACGCCTAGAATGAGTTCTCTTCCTTGCCGGGGAAAGAGAGCGCCTTCTTGATGCAGGAGACCTAGACACACTCCTTGATTGCCGTTGACTATAATGTTGATAAATCAGAATCAGGTGATGCTTAAGAAAGAATAAACAAATAGCAAGAAAAATGAATATATCTCGAAATATATCAATAAGTTTATACTTTAGATGGTTGATTGTGCATTTAAAATGATAAGTTGAAGCATAAATCCAATTAAACAGACCACATGGAATGTAGAGCCAAAAGTTGAGGTGGAAAAACATACCCCGAATAACTTCTTGATCGTGAAACTGACCTCCTATTCCGTGAATCTAAATCCCTGCAGAAGACAAGGGATGCCATGATAAGTCTCTTCCATATCATTTAACAATTGAAAGGGCTCAAAGGAAGAAAACTGATAAAAGTATCAGTCCTATCATAAGCACAGAACTCCATCATATACCATGGAAGAGCATGCAAGCATACACAGTGACAATCGATAATTTAAGAATGATTGTGAACTGTATTGATAAGCACAGAATTGCAAACTCTTGGTTTTAACAGTACAGCAAATAAATATCTGTCTTTGGTTGACACATTTTTATATATCAAAGTTCCTGTTAAGAAGTGCATAAAAGACCACCAACAAATTATAAGCATGAATCAGCCAGCAATATAGAAAACAGACATCGTCAGGGAGTCAAACCTGCTCCTTGCCCTCGTGACATTTCTCTTGTCGATGTCTTTATCATCCCCATTATGACCATTCAGATCCTTTGGCTTTGTTCGGCCAGATCCCAATTCCATATCAAAGTTTGTGGCTCTTTTTTCTTCAACTCCATTGTCCTACAGTAGTTTGAGGTAAAGGACATGAACCCAAATAATGGCAGAAGCTAGCTGAGCGCCATGAAAACACAAACTGAAGTCAAAACAGAATCCAAAATCCAGGGGAACTTGAGCTGGCAAGAAGAGAAAGCATTACCATCTTCTTCGATCTTTCCAACTGAAGTTCTTTACTCTCCTCGTCCATCCTCTTTTCAATTTTGTTCAAAATCCGGTGATCATCAGCCTGCAAGTTATCCAACATTATCTGGCAGAAAACTCAATCCACCAAAATAAGCACTGGTATGCTACAAAAATCCAAGCCCAAACCTCCTTCTTCTGCAGCTCTTCCGCTTTGGCATCCAGAAACTGCTGCGGGACACCACTAGCAGTCTGCTGAGCACTGAGAAGCAGCGTCCACAGCTCCTTCATAAACTTCCCAGTGTTCTTCTCCATAAATCCAGTCAGCTGTATCTGCACCTCCTTCCCATTCACAGCCTAAACCAACAAACAAAACCAAGGAAAATAATAAAACATCAAATGCAATCCTCCAACTCATAAGTGAAACTACAAAAAAAAACCATATCCAAACCACACGCGGCCACATCGAGAAGCATTTCCGTAGCTCACTTGGCTATCCAGTTGAGTATGCAGTTTCCTATCCCAATAATTCTCACTTCCTAAGCGCGGATGCCAAAAACAAACCACATATAAGTCCACTTGCTACAACAATACATCACAAGAATACCCCGAAACCCGCCAAATCCCGCCTTAGATACCATCACACAAAGACCTCAACGCGGAAAACCCGGATTACCTTTCCCTCGAGGAGAGTGTAGATAAAGTTGATGAGGACTTCGTCCTCGAACCCTAACAGCTCGGTGACCCGCCGGCCGATCCACGGCTTCATAACTTCCATCTTCACCTTCTTCGTGTCCACCTTTTCGTTCCAGACCAATAAAAAACAGTTACAAAAATAAAATAAAATTGGAAAAAATAGAGAAAAAAAAGAAGAGAGTCAGATAAGCTAGGGTTTTAACCAGGTGGTCGAGCTCGGGGGCGAACTTCTGGGACTTGAGGAGCTTCGCTTGCTTGTTGGAGAACCGCGTGTCTTGGTCGGCGGAAGTTCCCTGAGAATACAAATTCAACAAAATTTAGGGATTAGATTAGGGAATCGGAGATCTGGAAGCGGGAGGAGGAGAGTGGCTTACCCGAAAGAACCCGCCCGACATTGTGGATTTGGGGATTTAGGGTTTTAGAGAGAGGGGGAGATTGAGAGAGAGAGAAAGCGAGCGAGCGGTAGCAAAAGCCAATGGTTTTGGTTTAGGGTTTGGATAACTAGAAATCTAGACGATTGTTATATGTTAATCAAAATTCTCGGATTTCAAACCATTAAAAAAGGTAAATATTTGAAGAGTTTTTCCATCAAAATTGTTTCAAGTTGTAAGAGATTTTGATTTACTTAATTAGAAGAGAACCAACCATCCATTCATAAAATATGGTCGGTGCTCGACTTTGAATATATTCGAAAACATAACCGGCCTTATTGCCTTGCTAGTTATAGGCAGTCCAAGTCATCTTTTCCGAGCCAATGAACGTCTCTTTTGATGAGACAAATTGATACACCTGGTTTCTTTCTTCTCTTTTTTCAGTTAGATATGTGGTTTATAGGTGTTCTTGATTATTTTTGTATCTTGTGATATGGGGGTCGGATATTTAAGTATTTTTTGGTTTAAAATTCATTCTACATAGCATAGTATCACAACTTGTGATATTCACGTAGATGATTACGTGACAAATCGAAAAGATTTTAAAAATAATTCCTTTTTAATCTTAATGGAGTACGAGATACTAGTGTGCACTACTGATTCGGGCTTCAATTCAAATTTTATAGTTGAATTATTTATTCTCTTCAAACGATTAAAGTTAGAAAAATAAAATTAACAAATATAACTTTCCCTTTTTCTATCTTTCCTTTCAATTTTATATTAAATCAACATATTGTAATTGTTGATTAACAATTTCAGGTAACTCAAATCGTGACATTAATCGTGAGTCAATAATTACGATTACAGAATCGACGGATCCTATTTAGGTAACGACTCTACCAATTGTATTTTTTGAGGTTGGATATAGTGATGTGAGGCCCCCAGCAGTAAGGTCCGGACAACGTGGGTTGGAAAGCGCGCGATGCCAAAGTTGTACAATCAGAGATTACGTGAGGACAATTTTAAATTTTTGTATTTAAAACATGTTGTACCATTGTCTAAAGCCAAAGTACTACTATATGTCGCATGTTGTACTACTTTATGTCGCAAGATGTACCATTGTATGTCGAATGTTGTACAATTGTATGTCACGTGTTGCACCATTATATAATGCAGTTGTACAATTGTTTTGGTTTTTTAGTCGAAAAGTCAAAAAATGCCCATGTAAACTGTTCAGTGAATTCCAACCGTATGATTAACCACACGCGCGTCGCCTCCCCCATCCAACGGCCCGCAACCTATCCCGATGATGTTGCCCACCCAACACTTAGACCATTGGATTCGGGGAGACCGGATTGAGTGGGGACTAAAGAAAATTTGTTCACATGTGGGGACTACATTTTGGGCCGTCAGATTTGATTATCTTTAAATCTGATGGTCAATGATATTGGTTTGCATGTGAAGTGATATTGGTTTGCATGTGAAATGATATTGGTTTACAAGAGGCTGGTTTAGATATGAAGTGATATTGGTTTGCATGTTAAGTAATATTGGTTTGTATGTGTAGTGATATTGGTTTGAGTTAATACCCATAAATGGGGACTAACCCAGTCCCCACTAAATTCGCCCCCGGATCCGGGGGGACAAGGGAGCACATCCGGGAAAGAAAGGAAGGAAAGAGGTAAGGACACGTGGACCCACTCAATTACAATCGGATGCAAACCTATTTATATTCCACTCTCTATTCCTCTTTTCTTGTCCGCTCTTCCCCCATCTCCCCCTCCCTTTCTCTCTCCAATTTGCCCTCCCGCCGGACCCAGAACCCTAATTCCCAATTCCCACGCATCGGTTAGAACAAAAGATCCAGCCTTTTTGTATTTCCCTTCCTTTTGCGGCGGTTTTTTTTCCTCGAGAGAGGGGGGAAAATGGGGACGTCGGCGACGACAAGCTCGGTGTACATCCACGTCATCGAGGACGTCATCAACAAGGTCCGCGACGAGTTCGTGAACAACGGTGGGCCCGGCGAGGGTACCCTCCACGAGCTCCAAGGAGTAAAGTTCCTTCCTTTTTTTCTTTTCCGTTGGGGAAGTTGTGCTTTTTGGGTTTTGGGTGTGTGATTTGGGATTTTGGGGGGGAAGCTGGGATCTGGTGCGGGGGGTTCTAGGGTTTTGAGATTCGCGAGCTGATGGATTTTGGGTGTTTAGATATGGGAGATGAAGATGATGCAAGCTGGTGCGATACTGGGGCCGATAGACAGGTCGGCTGGTTCCAAGACGGATCCTGCTGGTGGCCCCGTGCACGACCTGAATGTTCCGTATGAGGGCACGGAGGAGTACGAGACCCCCACTGCTGAAATGCTCTTCCCTCCGGTGAGTTTGGGACTTTGGGTCTCTTTTGGATTTGGTATTGTAGTACATTGCTTCATAGTTGTGGGACTTGAACTTTACTGTGTGAATCTGATTTCGGTACTGGCCACAGACGCCAATGCAGACCCCTATGCCGACACCTCTACCTGGAACAGCACAGACTCCGCTGCCGGGAAATGTGCTGACACCTTTGACTGGGAGTGTTGACAATTCTTCTATGTATAACATCCCTACTGGGTCTAGCAGTGACTATCCCACCCCTGTTAGTGATACCGGTGGTAGTACTGAAGTAAAGCCCGGTAGACCTAGCCCATACATGGTGAGCTTGGCTTCATCCACCATTTCCATTCTTTGGTTAAATTTTTAATTTAGGTTTGTTAGGTTACTAGTTTCATGGAATGTGTTTGGATGTGGCTGATGCCCCTTTGCACCTGAACAGCCACCTCCATCGCCTTGGATGAGTCAGAGGCCCCCTCTTGATGTTAACATTGGTATGTTTTGATTTGACCAGCGAACTAGTTTCTAGCATGGGTAGTGTTCACTGATAAATCCTTTGTTTAATAGCTTATGTGGAGGGGCGTGAAGAAGTGGACAGGTCAGCCTCTCAACAACCCCATACACAGGTATTCTTTTTTCTGCTTTTAAAATGACGTTACTTATATATGTGTGTGTGTTTATGCATGTACATATCTATATATTTATGAGAGAGTATGTGTGTTGTCTGCATATATACGCTTACGAAGTTGTGAATTGTTTATGGTGAAAGGATTCTATATGCTGATACCGATATTAACCTTCGTTCTTAAAGTGTTCTCATAATTTGATTACAATCGTTTTAACTCTTGCATAATCTCAGGACTTCTTTATGCCGCCCTCTGGAAAAAGGAAGCGGGATGATTTACCGCCTCAGTATAACAATGGTGGATTTATACCTCAACAAGATGGAGCTGGGGATTCCACTTTTGATATTATGCAGGTGTAGTGAAAACTTTTATTGTTATTGAGTTTAGTTTCCTAAGATAAGTATGCTGTGTGGAGGGCATGTGATTGGTTCTTCAGCAGTTTCAATTTCTGTGATATTGTGCTTTTCACATTTTTATCGATGTGGGAATATCGTGTTCTTGTGTCATCAAATATTGTTGCAAGTAAGCTTTAGGAGGCTTCCTTGGTAGGTAATTAGATTACAGGCCTTCAAATTCTGCGGTATCTTGGTGGACTACCATGTGATTGGCTCTGGCATGTCTTTAAACTCTGTATTTAGTTCTCGAATGGTGTGCAATGTGTCACTGTTGAAAATGTCTGGTTTCCTGTGGCAATAACAGTTGATATAACATGTCCCCTTGGTTGATTTGAGCTAGTATAAGCAGATTAATCAATGTTATGAAACTATTTTATATAATTTGCTGATTTGCTTTCTCACTTGGAATTTTTGAACATTTTCCTCTTCTAATTTCCTTTCTCTATTGGAGTATTCTGATCTCCTGAGGTATTAAACTGTAAAATTTAGGCAAGCAAGGGGAGTAATATCCTTCAAGTGCGTGGAGCAAGTTCATCATCAAGGATTCCTCAACAGGATGGGCCAACACCTGATCCTTATGATGACATGCTCTCAGCCCCCAATGTTAGTATTTTTCGATTCTTAATGGGTCCAATTTTGAATGTTCTACTCATACTGGAATTCGCATGAACTGACTTCTTCCTTCCTTTTCTGTTATCCTCACTTTGGTGGGCTTAAGCTGATATCTTGAAACAATCTTTCACATCTGAAAGTGCATTTTCCTGAAACTACTTTTTAAGAAAGTTTGTAAATTCAGTCGTTCACTTTGCTAACCATATGTTTGCTTCTTAAGATATACAACTATCAAGGAGTTGCCAATGAAGATTACAATGTTGCAAGCACCCCAGCCCCCCCCGGTAAGTTAGTCATATATGCAAAATTTGAGGTTAAATTGTCCGTCCCGGTGGATATTTTTGGTTTTTCATCTCCCTTATCCGTGCTGGGTCTTGAGCCATGCTGATGAGATAAGTTGAGCTGTCTACTTAGTTATCTGGTCCTCGTTTGCAGAGATGCAAGCAAACACCCCTGCGGTTCTCCCTCAAAACGATTTAGATGACGAGGATGATGAGGAACCACTGAATGAAGATGACGATGATGAGGATGATTTAGATGACGTGGATCAAGGCGAGGAGCTCAACACACAGCATCTGGTCTTGGCCCAATTTGACAAGGTAAAAGTTCATCTGTTTAATGTCTGAAGTGTTGCTCTGTGACATATTCTTCTTGCTTAAAGTCCATGTAGTAATCTGACTGTCCGTGCCGTTGTCTTTGTGTCAAAAGGTGACTCGTGCTAAGAGCAGGTGGAAATGCACACTCAAGGACGGTATCATGCATATAAACAACAAGGACATTTTGTTCAATAAGGTGCGTACCCGATCCAAAGTAAAAACTTTGTATTTTTGTACAAGGCTGGGAAAGTAGAATTTGGTTTTCCCTGTCAATGGTTCTGATTGGTTCTCTAACTTTCATCTGTAGGCCTCAGGAGAATTTGACTTCTGATTTTGATAGAGGAATCTCCACTAGCCCATCGAGTCGGGTTTGCTAGGAGAAGAGCCAAATTGATTTCGTTTATATACACGTTAAGACTTGGTGGGTTGGCTGGCTGGCCCATTGTACATATGGGAAGAGCTTTTCGAGGAAACATCGTCGACTGTTACTGTTTATCTATTGGATTCTGTATTCTACACACACTTGATTTTATTCCAACTACGTAGTTTGTTTTTTTTTTCATCTGGGCGTCAAACTCGAACCATTCATCACTTGAGCAATGGAAACATTTGCCCTTGTCATCAAATTTCTTGCACCAGTTGCTTCTCTTCGGCAAATTTGTAGGTCATTTCCCCAAGAAGTCTTATTTCCTCCTAATGTTTAGTTCTTGGGAAATGTTTACTTTAGCATCATGTGGTTGATGTGTGCTTTTGTTTTATTTTGTTTGATGACAGAGCTTTTCCAAATTCACACTTTTAGTAACAAAAAAGTGAGAATTTGGGAATTCTCTCACAAGAAAAACAACGAAACTAAAAAAGTAAAAACCATAAAAGAAAAGGAAAAGTTGCAACTTGGTACGCAATTTCCAAGAGATCACAATCTTCCAAAGACATGCGAGCCACTAGGCATATAGAGTTGCAATGGAAACAACGGTACCCTTCAAAACAAGAAAGGAATGGCAAAACTGGCAATATTTTGCTCTAAATCTGTGGAAAACGTACAAAAGGAAGCACATGGTCTAATACTGTGCGTGGTTAACTAGAACACATTTGGATTGGAAGAAGGTTATCAACGAGGACGGCTCTACGTATCCACCGGTTGCTCCTGGATGCGTATCCGGCGTTCGGTTGGTGTTGTCACACAAGATCGGGAACCTGAATTCTTCTGTTTCTCGCTGCGGGAGAGGTGGCGGGGACACCCCGAGCGGTGTCAACAGGGGGATCGGGCTGTTGGAACTGCTACTATCATTGCCATCCCTTTGAACGACCGTAAGAGATGAAGGCGCGTGCCTCTGCAGCCTCGTCGGAGGCTTCCCTATTCTGGGTTTGGTCTGTGTTGCTGCAGCTGCCTGTAGTCTGCATTGGTGGAAGATGTCCATCGTTACGTCCTCCATTGTTTTGTTCGAACAAGGGTAAACCACTAAAACACCAAGAGATTGTTTCTTGCAAGAAATGGAACAAGTTGACAACAGGAGAATGTATGTGCCAAAGGGAAGAAGTGAAAGATCTCTCTAAAAGCCAACTGTTTATATTGTGCTTGGCTGGTGTCCTTCTAGATGCATTATAAACCAGACAGAACTGTTGTTTTTAATTAGAATTGGACAGATGTTGTTGTGTCCATAAAAAAGTTGCAACTGGATCCCAAGGTCATTTGGACGTGTTTGTGGCCACTATTACACCTTGATGATGCTTGTTAAATTCCGTTTAGCAAGTCTAAGAAGCGTCTTTACTTAATTTAGGCTTCTCTCTAACTGTCTCTGTCTTTTTTTTCCTTTTCCGTTTCCTTGTTCCTTGTTAGTTGGATGGAGAAAATACGTTAGTCAAAACTCTAACTTTAGCTAGCCACAATTGTTATTTTCCCATGTGATGAAAAAAAACGTTGTGGAATGGAAGGTTCGTAGTGAATTAGTGATGTTGGATCCTTAATCCAACATTGGGCTTATATGTGAAATAATTATATAATGGGCCGAAGTATTCGGGCTTTAATGTATCTAATAGGGTGTGGGCCTTTAATGTGTAGAGACATTAGGTATATTACGATTTTGTTATGGGCAAAATCGTAATTTACAAGAATAAGGGTTTTCTCCTAGGGTTATGGTCCCCGGGTTAGATATGCTGCCACACTATTCTTCCCATTGAGATTAGGTTAGAGAAAACTAAAGGAATTCTCTAAGGCACGTCATAACATCAAGTTCTCCGCTATGGATTCAGGTACGCTTTCGTATTACGTCTGTCTTGATAATTTACATGAGATCTTGGGTTATGGATTGAGATTAGATTAAATAATCTAACAAGTGGTATCAAGAGCCTCTCATGCTAGATTATTAAGATTTTCAAGATGATAATTTTTTGGATGAGTCGAATTTGCGTTAAACCTAATTTTGGTCATTGCCGTGATGGATTAAGTTTAATTTTGGCTAATAGGGTTTTGGGTTTTCACGTCCAGAACATAGATTCATTCTTTTCTGTTTTTGAAACTAAAAGAAAAATCACAGATTTAATTTGAAACTGTCGTAAATCAAAAGGGAATTAGGTTTTGTCGTATGTTACTAATCATAAAGGATTATGAATCGATCTTGCATGAATTAATTCCAATTGCTTTTAGAGATTGATTCGGATTAGTTTAATCGTTTCTCTGGATTTCATGACATGTGTTATTTAGTGAATATGAATTTAGGTTATTCAGATTAATTTTTTGTACAGATGATATTCTTTTTGGGTTCTGTTCATGAAAGTGCATATAGTTTAGGGAAAATAAAAGCTACTACGTTATGTATGGCTTATTCAGTATTTTCTTGAACACCAGTATATTTTGTGTATTAAATTCAAATATAAGGTATTTATATGTATTTTAAAGTGGATCGGTTGACACAATACATCGCCAAAGTGACCTCTATTGTGAAAATCGATTCGTGATAAAATACAAAAGGTTGTGTATATACAATTTCTGTAAATATTTATCGGCCCAAAGGTAGATAAATGTTTATTGTGGATTTGCATATACTAGTGTGGTGATGAACATGTGATAATTTTTGGTTTTGCATGTGAATATTAAATCGGCCCAAAGGAAGGTTTATTATTTAACATGTCCTTATTGTCAATGTTAAATTACTACAGCAAGATATCACTTACAAGTTAGTATTTTGTCCAAAGATAAAATATTAATGGAGTGTTCGATGTCTTGAAATGGGATATATTATTATTTAAATTTATTACTATTTCAATTTAAAGCTAATGTGAGTTTTTTTAATGTTCTCTGATTCAGCTATGAATAATCCTGCGAATATTTCTGCCAATATTAATTCGATCCCCATGCTAAATGGCACAAATTTCAAGTCCTAGAAGGAGAATATTCTTATAGTTCTTGGTGTTATGGACTTGGATTTTGCTATAAGGATTAATTGCCCTGCAGCTATAACAGCTGAGAGTACCTCTGAACAAAAGAGGGAGATGGAAAAGTGGGAGCGGTCAAATAGGATGTGCATGATGATCATAAAGAAAGCAATTCCTGAGGCATGTAGGGACACTACGTCAGAAGAAATTCTGACAGTTAAGGAATTCCTTGTTGATATTAAGACAAAATTTATCGAGAACGAAAAGGCTGAAATTGGTACGCTCTTGACAAACCTTATCTCAATGAGGTATAAGGCTAAAGGCAACATCAGGGAGTACATCATGGAGATGTCTCACATAACTTCAAAGCTAAAAGCCCTCAAGCTTGAGATCTCTCAGGACTTGTTGGTGCATCTGGTTTTAATATCTCTTCCAGCACAGTTCAGTCAACTTAAGGTGAGCTATAACTGTCAGAAAGAGACCTGGTCTCTGAATGAGCTCATCTCTCACTGTGTCCAGGAAGAGGAAAGGATGAAGTTAGATAAGACAAATGTTGCTAATGTTGCTTTTGCCTATAAGGACAAAGGCAAGAAAAGGAAGAAGGATGCTGCAGATACAGCACTAGAGAAGAAACAAGAAAAGAAAGCTGATGGCAAATGTTGTTTTTTTTTGTGTGGAGCTGAAGGACATATGAAGAAGCAGTGCACTAATTATCACGCTTGGCGTGCTAAGAAGGATATGCTTCTTAACTTGGGTTGTACTACAGTTAATTTAACTTCGGTGCCTGGACACACTTGGTGGATAGACTCTGGAGCTACTACTCACGTAAGTGTGTCTATGCAGGGTTGCCTGAATTGCCGAAAGCCAAGTGATGCTGAAAGACTCATCTATGTGGGCGATGGCAAGTCAGCTGAGGTTGAAGCGATAGGGACTTTTAGATTATTGTTAAAGACTGGATACTATCTGGATCTTTTGGAAATATTTGTGGTACCGCCATTTAGATGGAATTTGATTTCTATTCCCGCATTAGACAAATCTGGTTATTCTTGCTCTTTCGGGAATAGAAAATTCAGCTTGTTTCATAATTCAAATTTGGTTGGTTCTGGTTCTTTGTCAGTTTACGATAATCTATATTCAATCGATACAATCGCTTCATATAACCAGTCCCTGCAATTAAGTACACGATTTCATAAGCAAAAACTGACAAATGAGAATTCGGCTTCGCTATGGCACAAAAGGTTTGGTCATATTTCTCGAAAGAGGATAGAAAGATTAGTGTCAAGCAAAATTTTAGACCCTTTAGATTATGCAGATTTTGACATTTGCATTAATTGTATAAAAGGAAAAACAACCCATCAAAGAAGATATGAAGCCAATAGAGCTGTGGATATTTTAGATTTAATCCATACAGATATATATGGGCCATTTCCAACACCAGCTTGGAATGGTCAACAATACTTTTATTGGTTACTCTGAAAGATCCAGGGGTTATAAGTTCTATGATCCCACATCTAGATCAATTTTTGAGTCAAAAAATGCCCAGTTCTTTGAGGATGCTGAGCTTGGAGGGGGGGGGGGGGGGGGGGAAATCAAGTAAGGGATATTTCTTTTAAGGAGGAATCAAGCACGATTCCCAATATTCCTTGTGACAATGTGCAGGTTTTAATACTTGTCATTGCTCAAGAAGGAAATACAGAATCTCAAGAGGAGAATGTCGAACAACCTCCCATTCAAAATGAGGTAATCATTCTTGATGAACAAGCTCCACCACCTCAAGAACCTATGCCATTAAGAAGATCCACTAGAGAAAAGAGGAATCCATTATCAGATGATTATCTTGTATTTCTCCATGAACATGAGTTTGACATTGGCGTAAAGGAAGATGATCCAATCAACTTCGAAAAGGCCATGGAAAGTTCTAAATCTCTAGAGTGGATAAATGCCATGAATGAAGAGATGACATCTATGAAGGACAATGACGTTTGGGATCTTGTCTCGTTGCCTGAAGGAGCGAAACCTATTGGTTGTAAATGGATATTTAAAACCAAGTGGGATTCGAAGGGTAATGTAGAAAGATATAAGGCTCGTCTTGTTGCAAAGGATTTCACACAAAAAGAAGGTATTGACTATAAAGAAACCTTCTCTCCAGTTTCTTCGAAGGACTCTTTTAGGGTTATAATGGCATTAGTGGCACATTTTGATCTTGAGTTACATCAGATGGATGTTAAAACAGCTTTTTTCGAATGGCGACATTGAGGAAACAATTTATATGGTACAGCCAGAAAACTTTGTTTCTGGAGATCCAAAGTCTATGGTTTGCAAACTTAAGAAATCCATCTATGGGCTTAAGCAAGCATCTCGACAATGGTATTTTAAATTTCATCAAGTAATTAGCTCTTATGGATTTAAGATGAATTTGGTTGATGAATACATATACCATAAGTTCTGTGGGAGCAAACATATTTTTCTGGTTTTGTATGTGGATGACGTCTTGCTTGCCAGCAACGATATTGAGCTTTTGCATGACACCAAGAGATTTCTAGCTAAGAATTTTGAGATGAAAGATCTTGGTGATGCTTCTTTTGTTTTAAGAATTCAGATATACCGAGATCGTTCTCGATGTATTCTTGGATTATCACAAAAGACCTATATCGAAAAGGTTCTTAAGAGATATGGCATGCAAGATTGCAGACCAGGTGATACCCCTGTGGCTAAGGGAGATAAGTTTAGTCTCGAACAGTGTCCTAAGAATACTTTAGAGAAAGAAGAAATGCATCAGTTTCCATATGCTTCAGCAGTCGGAAGTCTGATGTATGCTCAAGTTTGTACGCGTCCGGATATTGCATTCATTAAAGGAATGTTGGGTAGATATTTGAGTAATCCAGGATTAGATCATTGGAAAGCAGTCAAAAGAGTCATGAGGTACTTACAGAGAACAAAAGGACACATGCTCACATATAGGAGGTCAGATCAACTTGATGTCATTGGATACTCTGACTCTGATTATGCTGGATGCCAAGATATCATAAAATCTACATCTGGTTATATCTTTCTGCTTGCTGGAGGAGCAGTCTCCTGGAAGAGTGCTAAACAGTCAATTACAGCATCTTCTACCATGGCAGCAGAATTCATAGCATGTAATGAGGAGTGTGGCTGCAAAATTTTGTCACTGGACTACGCATAGTGGGAGGCATTGAAAAATCTCTCAAACTATATTGTGACAACAAGTCTACAGTCATGTATTCTAATAACAATAGGAGCTCTACAAAGTCAAAGCATATAGATATCAAGTTTCTAGTTGTTAAAGAAAGAATTCAGGATGGTCAGTTGTCTATAGAACATATTGGGACAAACTCCATGATTGTGGATCCGCTTACAAAGGGATTGACACCCAAGGTGTTTCATGAGCATACAGCTCGTATGGGTGTTGTCTTCATTGAGGATATTTAGTTTTTAGTGAGAGTTTGTAATTTGGATGTTCTGATGGAAATATTTTGGTTATTTTAGTTTATGGATATTTTGAGGTTATTTTCTGCAGAAATACAGTTTGTAGTTTTTATCCATACTCTGATTTTATTTGGTTGATCTCACTAAAGTTTTAAGGTTGGACCAGTTAGAAATAGACATGTTTAGGTCACATTACATGAAATTTTCATGCTACACATCCACATCATAATCTATGTCAGTCAGTTATATCGCATTGTGACCATTGTTGGGTCGAGTTACGAAAATGAATGTAACAAAGGCTTCTTTGATCCTATGTTGATATGATTGATGGACGAGATTAGTTATAGATGCATTTCAGTAATGACAGCAAAATGAGCTCAATAAGGTATCTATTACATGATTATAAGGTTACACATATAGCCCAATTGGGAGATTGTTGGATCCTTAATCCAACATTGGGCTTATATGTGAAATAATCATATAATGGGCTGTCATGTTCGGTTGAGCCCACTCGAAAGTGATCAAATAAGTATTCGGACTTTAATGTATCTAATAGGGTGTGGGCCTTTAATGTGTAGAGACATTAGGTATATTACAGTTTTGTTATGGGCAAAATCGTAATTTACAAGAATAAGAGTTTTCTCCTTATATAAGTAGGGTTATGGTTCCCGGGTTAGACATGCCGACACACTATTCTTTCCATTGAGATTAGGTTAGAGAAAACTAAAAGAATTCTCTAAGACACGTCATAACCTGGAAGGCTAACCCATCTTCCTCGATCAAGTTCTCTGCTATGGATTCAGGTACGCTTCCGTATTAAGTCTGTCTTGATAATTTATATGAGATCTTGGGTTATGGATTGAGATTAGATTAAATAATCCAACAAGTCAAAGATTTTGTTTGTTAGGTGCATTTTTGTTTCACTTTCTACCAAAAAAGGTTCTTTTAACTTTTATTAGAAAATAAAACAAATCTTAATTCAGCTTCTCAATCACTTAATTTGGATTCTTGAAATAAGCCATTACATGAGACTCGTTACATTGCTTGTTGGAAGACATTTTTAGTCTATGGTTTTGTATATGCTGCTATAAAATTAGCTAATCTCGTGTAGAGAATAATTCTTTAAATTAGCGGATTTCATCATTACATTGCTAGTTATAAGAATAGTGAACTTGTTTAACAATCTACATCATTGTCTTTAGGATTCAAATTGGATACGCTTATTCTAACAATTAGTTGTGATAATCTCAACACCCCTGGCAGAGACTTTGGCTTTGCCAATGTTGTCATGCGAGAATAATAATTGGTCACAGCTGTCGTAAAAGTAATTGGTTCGGATCTTATGTTTGAATCTCCTTATTGAACTCAAAACTTTGAGGCAGTAAATAAGTAAATTATCTGCACTTATAAACAAACCCACATGGTAATCTCAACATACGGAACAAAATTGAAGCTCATGATCCAGTCATACTAATTTACACAAACAACATAAATAAATATACTAGTGTGTCTCCATCTTGGTTGAAGTAAGGAACAAGTCCTGTAACATCAACATCATTGACAACTGCTGCCTGTCTAGAAACATTTCTATTTACTACCTGGTTTAGGGGAGGTGGATCTATGGGAATTCTCCACTCTTGTCATGGACAAATGATACTGCCTTTGTGATGCAGACGGAAACCTATAAATCTTTATAATCAAATCAACTGAATAAAACGTTCCACATGATGGCTTTATATGGAGCCACGAAAGTTGACACAAAAAAAGGAATAGAAAAGCTAATACTAACCAAATTAGCTACTAGAGTCCAAACAAGACTCTTTTATTAATGAAAATGAAATAAAAAGGAAGTTGAATAAAACTAGGACAGCTTCTTCGTGGCTTTCAAACGTGGCATCCGGTCATGTTTATCGAGAAACAAGAGTGCAGCTTCATCTCCATCATTCTCCCTGTCGTCGAAACGATTCGCCCTCGAATCGACAGTAGCTTCATCTCTGTCACTGTCATCAACAAAAGGAACCAAATGTTTGACATTAAACACATCGGAGGTACGAATGTGACTCGGCAAGCAGAGACGATAAACATTAGGATTAATCTCCTCGACGATCTCCAACGGACTGACTGTTCTGGACAAAAGCTTGTTATACTCTTGTGTCAGGAACCGGTCTTTAGTTAGTACGGCCCACACAAAGTCACCGCATTGCAGAAATATGACCTTCGCGTCAGGTGGGCATGGCGATGTAGGCAGAATAGATGGTATAAGTACCAATTTGCGACCCAATTTGCGACCAGAGAACATGAATGAGTAAGTATTCTGTCGTCCATCGTGTATTGCTCCTCTATCAAACTGCCATGACCGGCCCAATAACAGATGGCACGCGTCCATCGGCACCATATCACACCAAACCGTGTCTTCGTACCTGTCACCAATAGAAAACTTCACCAAAACACGACGATCGACTATCACGTTATTACTTTTCTGTAGCCAAACCAAGTTGTACAGCTGCGGATGCGACTCAGAAGGAAGGGCTAATGTTGAGACAGCGTCGGCTGCGAACACATTCTCACAAGAGCCAGAGTCAATAATAAATTGGCACACCTTACCACTGATTGTGTAGGTAGACTCGAATAAATTATGCCGCTAAACGTCGTCATCCATAATACGTGGAGTCAAACATGTGCAGCGGAGTACCAATGCAGGGCCAACATCCCCCTCAAGATAAGCTAGCTCCAAATCGGCAACAATATCGTCAAAAACTGGGATAGAGTCGAAATCAAGATTGTCCCTACTGTCAAATAGTAAGCTTGTAGCACCTCATGCCTTAGGACGAGCGGCTTAACGATGACCATACTCACCACAAGAATAGCATTGACCTGGCCGAGAGTAAGGAGATCCCGTACCTGCTGGAATAAGCGATGGTGCTGGCTATAGTGGCTGTCCGCGACCTGCCGAAGGGCAGACATCAGGCGTTGTCGCTGGAGCTGTCTGATTGGTAGGCGGCTTAAATAGGCCAGATGTATGTTGAGCGAATTGCTGCTCGACCAAGATAGCGGGCTGGTGTGCCTCTGATATCATCTCCGGAGAAAACAAATTGAGCACATCCTGCAGTTGCAAGCGCAGGCCCTCGATGTAACGCGACACCAACTGATTAGTGGTTTCGTGTAGATTATTTCGCACAAGCATTTGATAAAACTCCTCTGTTTACTCGTCAATAGACCGAGTGCCCTGTCAAAGATTTTGTAGTTTTTGATAGAGGGTCCGAGTGTAGTTGTACGAAAGGAACGATGACTTGAGATACGTCACAAACCTCGTCCACGAGGTCAGCAGAGGTTTATGTTGCTGTGATCGTGCAGTTTTGTATTGTTGCCACCAAGCCGCGGGGCGACCTCGAAAGCGTGTCACAACAAGAGGAACCCTACGGTCAGCAGGAACATTACGAAAATTAAGAATTTCCTCGACTGCGGTTAGCCAATCGAGAAGCTCATCAGATTCTAATCTGCCAATAAACTCGGGGATCTCGAACTTATATCCCTCGTCCCAGCGTGTTGCTTGTTCCCATTGCTCCGACAATGGTGCCCAAGGGTTGTCATGAGTGACGTCGTCGTCAGAGGACAGCTGATCAACACGAGGAGGCAGCGCTTCGTGAGGTGGATGTTGAGAAAATCTCTTTTGGGCGGTACCTTCAGTCCGAAGCAAGGTGAGCTGCGTGAGCACCTCGCCCATATGTTCCTGCAAGGCATCCACACGGCGTTCAAGATGGTCACGATTGGCGAGCTCCTTGTCCTTGTTCGCGTCGTGTTTTGGCGGCATGGTCAAGGAACGTCCACTGGTCACTGATACCAACTGATGAAGACAGAAATATCACACAAGGCAACAACGATGGGTTTTAGGGTAAACCCTAAAATTCTTTAAAATCAGATCAACTAATAAAATATTTCACATGATGGTTTTATATAGAGCCACGAAAGTTGACACAAAAATAGGAATAGAAAAGCTAATACTATCCTAATTAGCTACTAGAAGCCAAACAAGACTCTTTCATTAATGAAAATGAAATAAAAAGGGAGTTGAATAGAATTAGGACAGCTTATTCGTGGGTTGCAAACGTGGCTTCCGGTCATGTTTATCGAGGAACAAGTGCAGCTTCATCTCCATCATTCTCCCCGTTGTCGAAATGATTCGCCCTCGAATCGACAGTAGCTTCATCTCCATCACTTTGCTGATAAGTCTGAACTGCTGGAGCGTCCATGGAAGGTGGTGGTGGTGTGAAGGGAAAGGGAAACAACCCAGTGTTTTGGAGGTGCGGATCCGTCGGTCTCGCTTGATAAACGTTGTTGACATCTGCATTGCCCCATGGGTAATGTTGTGATTCACCTACTAGCGGACTTTCGTTGTGAAGCTGCCCCGGGAAATGAGTCATTCGATCATTGGCTGGTCGGACAGGAGCTGAGGGGGGCCGGTAATGTCTAACATCAGCTGCAGACAAAGTTGTCTGAAGATGTTGAACCTGGGGGTCGATCACCGGAGCTGCTGCTTCTCGTGGGGAGAATCTCTGCACTTCATCTGTCAGGAAAATTGATCAGAAACCAGAAAAAATCTTGGAATTGAAGGAAGCAACTACTGTCGAGGCTTCACGCGCGCAGGTGTACCTACCTGGTAGTGACTCGGTTTCAGATCTTCTGAGGACCTCGGCTAACACACTGGCTGCTTTAATTTTGGATAACTTGGCGTCACTTTCCTTCATCTCCTGTCCCAGTTTTTCCTCTAGAAGATGAAACAACAAGTTGTGACTCGCGTTCACAACTTCGATCAGCTTATCACGGTCCGCCCTGATGCGTGCTACCTGGTCAAAAGGAAAGCAAAAAGTCAGCTTCAAAGCAGCTGTGGTCATAACAAATTTTCATTTTCATTATTATTACAGACCACAGATTCGTATGTCTCGGAGGCACGCTCCCGCTCGTTTTGTAGTTTCTCCATCTCATATTGAAGAGGGCAGGAAAAACTGTCATCGACAGCAGAAGAAGCAGCAGCAGCAGCGATCGGGTTAAGTATAAGTAGTGGAGGAGGATGATGAGTAGTAGTATCCTGGTGGGAAAGTTCATTTCCATCCACCCCAACTCCGGATTCTCGTCTAGGTACCTGCGTTTCGTAGGTCGAAGCGTTCTGAGCCTGCAAGGTCAGTCTTTCAGGTGAGCTTCTCCCCACATTCGAGGCCACCAACACTTGTTCTCCCAAATCAGTGTCATCTAATCTTGAACTTTTCATGTCTTTCAGCTCCTTCTTACTCTTCGCAAAGCCAACTGTTTGTTTATATTGTGCTTGGCTGGTGTTCTTCAAGACGCATTATTTAAACCAGACAGACAACTCTTGTTTTTAATTAGAATTGGACAGATGTTGTGTCCTTAAAAAGTTGCAACTGGATCCCAAGTCATTTGGACGTGTTTGTGGCTCCGTTTAATAAGTCTAAGAAGGTTGTTCACTTAATTTAGGCTTCTCTCTAACTGTCTCCGTCTCTTTCTTTTTTCTTTTTTTTTTCCTTTTCCTCATTCCTTGTTAGTTGGATGGATAAAATATGCAAGTCAAAATTCTATATTTAGCTAGCCACAATTGTTGTTTTCCCGTGCGATGATGAAAAAAAAAAGGGTTGATTTTGTCATCCCTTAGAAAACTAGAAGCTTTCCTGATGATCGATCGTTGTGGAATGGAAGGTTCGTAGTGAATTAGTCAAAGATTTTGTTTGGTAGGTGCATTATTAGTTAGGTTTCTTTGAACTTTTTACCAAATGAAAGTTCTTTTAACTATTACTAGCAAATAAAACAATTTTTTTACATGGCACCATAACATTGCCCCTCAATTCGGCTTCTTAATCACTTAATTTGAACTCCTTTAAATTAGCCCTTACATAATACTTGTTTCATTTCTTTGTTGGAAGACATTTTAAGTTTATAGTTTTCTATATGCATTAAGATTTTAGGTTATATATGCAAATTCTAACGTGGTATCACATCGAATTGGACCTGCGACTTCTTGTTATACTCACACGTCGCACGATGGCTTCGTCTGAAGGAGCGTGTTAAGATTGCCACACTTCTTTGTGAGTGTAAAAAATCTATTTAGTCATTGCCTTAGCATTTCCTACAACCCTATAATAAGTTGTATTTAAAGATCACGAAGAGAAACCAGAAGAATAGATTTGTCCAAATTTACAAATTGGTTCTTAAAACAATAAAACAGTAAATTGAAGCCGAGAAGAATGACTTAGAACAAAAAAGGGCATGCGTCATCGCCGTAAAATCTGTTTTCTCAAGGTACCGGCATGCCATCTCATATACCACATCACTTTCTATCAAAGCTAAAAATGACATTTTGATAGAGAAATATAGAGCAAAATAGAATTGCATAATATAAAGTAAGGTATACTAAAATTCACGACATAGCAAGTGACAAAATATATGGTACATTGTGCAAATGTGAATTTGATAAAACCAGCAATGAGTACTTCGTCTGTGTGCGCAATTATTAAAAACATCTTATCAACAAATACTTAGATCGATTAGATTTATATTTTTTTTAATAATACGTAGCCTGCCAATTAACAACAGTAGGGAGTCGCAATAAGGCACAGATCATGTTTCCTTTGAACAGCAGATCCAGGAGCTTCTGACATATCCAAGCACTCGGGCTCGAGACCATCCGGAACCTCCCAATCGAAACGATGGAGCAAGTTGGCCAGCGCTATCTCGACGTTGGATATACCAAACAACATTCCAGGACACATCCTCCTCCCGGCACCAAAAGGGATGAGCTCCAAGTGACCACCTTTGTAATCAACAGAACTCTCCAAGAACCTCTCCGGACGAAACTCCTCTGCATCTTTCCAGACTTCCGGGTCTCTTCCGATCGCCCACGCGTTGACCAGTACGGTGGTCTTGGGAAGGATCTCGAACCCGTTAATGGTGATCCTCTCTCGGGATTCTCGTGGGACTAACAAGGGAAGAGGGGGATGCAGCCTAAACGCCTCCTTGATGATTGCGTTCATGTACTTGAGTTGATGGAGACGTGACTCGTCGACAACGGTGGACTCGCCGGAGAAAAGCTGCCGTACCTCGGCTCGTGCCTTTCTCATGACTTCTGGGTGCCTTATGATTTCCGACATCGTCCATTGTAGTGCTGTTGCTGCTGATTCGATGCCGCCGGTGAACACGTCCTGGTCAAACGAATGCAATGGTGTTAAACTTAAAGTCGACAAGGGTGCGTTTGTTTAGATGAACACACAGAATTTTTCTGTGTCCTAGATTATGTTTGGTGCGAATTAGGGTTTGCACAAAATGAAAATTATTCTATTTCTATTTTATTATATTCATCGTATATTCTTTCATTTTCTGTAAACAAGTTTAGGACCAAATGTACTAATATCACCAAATTATAGACATAACAAACATAATTGGTTACTCGGTTCAATTCAATTATGTATATTGTTTTAAATATGTTCAGAATATGTACCAAAGTGATTTTAAGGTTGTGCACGTAGCTTCAAATTATTGTTGAAACATATTATATATGATAGACTCTTCTAATAATATTTTTACATTAACCACGTTAAATTACTTACGAGGAGGATTGCTTTGATGCTTTCGATCGATAACGATACTTCCGGGTCATCTTCCTCTTGCAGATCCAGAAGAACAGCAAGAATATGGTTCGACTTGTTAATTCCCCTCGCTTCCTTGGACGCTCTGTACTCTGCGATGATGCTCTCGAGCACGTCGTCGATCTGCTGGTGAAGCTTCTCCACTTTGCCCTTCACTCCACTGATCCTGTGAAGAACCCCAACCGAAGGGAAGAAATCTGCAACACTAAAACCCTCGAGGACCTCGGATACTCTCGTAATTAGGCTGGCGAATGCATCCGGTTTCTTGCACGAGTCACCAAATGTCGCCCTGGAAAACCGAGCCAGCGATCTTTGTTAGTGAGATTCATGTTTTTGAAAACGGCACAGAGACGACCCGGATTTTCTTCGTTTTCTTGTCCGTAAGCCGCTAATCGGATTAGATTTTTTTTACGAAAATAAGACAGTGTCTACTAATCGATTAACCCAGATATTCCATGAGTCTTTTTAAGGTGCTAATTTAGCTATTAAAATATCGGCCGTCTCCACCAAAGATTCTATCAAATGATTATATTTAGTATTGCAATTTTAAATATTATCTATTTTTACTTTAAATTTTATCATTTATACGTATTAAAATTATAATTTAATCATTTTTTAATCTAACCAAACTCGAAAAAGTATATTTTTTCAAATAAAATCGGGCAGTTAGATCCTTGACCAGTCAGACCACGGGTTTTAAATTAATGACTGTGATTAAACTATATTTTTTATGGAAGCATTAAGTTTTGAGTTATGCATAAATTTTTTGTCTAATTATTTTTAAAATAAAATTTTGAACTATAATAATAAAGTGGTAGCAACGAATAGCCTCGACTATGGTCTACGTATCAATTGCCACTTCACCTCGAAATGATGCTGGTCGTCATGGAGTGTAGCATCTTGGTGAGGTTCACCGGAGACCGGCCGCCCGACGAACGGACAATCGATTCGACAAGCTTGGCCACCCCGGCCTCCCTCACCGGCCTGAACGACTCCACCATTTTCGCACTCGCCAAGTGAATCACAAACAGCTTCCTCACTTGCCTCCAGTAGTCTCCGTAGGGTGCAAACCCCATGTCCCTGCAGTTGTACGAGATGATCGTTGTTGCGACTGTCGCAGGTCGTTGAGCCAACACGATGTCGTTGGTCCGAAACACTTGCTCCGCGGCCTGTTTCGAAGAGACCACGACAGTCGCGACTTGTCCGAGTTTGAGGTACATGACGGGTCCGTGTTTCTTGGCCAAGTCCGCGAGACGACGATGAGGGAGTGAGCTGATGAGCTGGTGTATGTTTCCTGTGATAGGGAGGGGCCTTGGTCCCGGAGGTAATCTTTTGTTGGGATTTATCTTGTTGTTGTTGTATGTTCGTATGGCCATTGTGATGAAGGCGAGGAAGGCTATGATCGAGGCTATTAGCTGATCCATGTGTTTTTTTTTTAATCGAGAGTTCCGAGTGTCGGACGAATGTAATACTTGCGTGAGAAAGTTGTTGCGTGATTGAACTAATTGGGATTGTGATGAAGTTGTATTGCCTTGTCTGCTTTTATATAATTTTCCTGATTAGGTGGGCTGATCAGCAAGTTGAATGATTCCCACCTGAACCTTCTTTTTTTATTGAGTGATGTTTACTTTTTTTTTTGGTTTATAACCACTTGGTATTCGGCTTACTGGGTCGAATAATCTAAAGTCGAGCCGGGTATGACCTTTGAAAAGTGACAAAGCTCTCCCAATAAGTATTTAACACTGCTGCGTTCCCAAGGACTCAAACCCGAGACATTGATTAAGTTAGAACAACTCCCTCACCAGTTGATCTAAGTGCTTGTTGGTAAGTGAGTGATGTTTACTTGCCGTGATCATGTACCGGGTGCTTGATGCAAGGTCAACTAGGCGGAGCCCACTAAGGTTTTGGTTATTATACATGTATAAAATTAGTGATGTGGCATAACAAGTGGATAAAATTAATGACGTGATATGACACACGAAGTAATTAAAGTAGTGAGTGTCACCTAATTGTCAATCTGGTAAAATATTAGAGAATTTAAAATCATAAAACAGTGCGTCAAAGTAATGATGTATGTAGTAAAGTCTTTGTCATCTCGACAGAGAATTTTTATTGCCTTGTCTGCTTTTATAATTTAAGAGATCAATTAGGATGATCCACACCTTGAATGATTCCCACCTACAACTTCTTTTTTATTGAGCGGACTTGTGGATGTTTACTTGCACTGATCATTTATCAGGTGCTGAAGATGTAAGATAAACTAAGCTGATCCCACTAAGATTTCGTTGATGACACACCTGTAAAATTAGGGACTTAGTATGACGAGTGGATAAATTAATGTTGTAGTATGACACGCGTAATTTAAGTAATTAGAATTAGCGTATGTTACCTTCTTGTTGGTCGGATAAAATCTATGTTAGCTAGTCAAATAATTTAAATCCATAAAGTAGCTATATATCAAAAGCTCAAAAACACAAGACAGGAAATTGGACTTTAACCAAGTATTGATTTGAAAAGAAAGATTGACGGGGAGAGTTTTGCCACCGGGACTATCCTACTTGAATCAGTTTCTTTTTTGTTTTTTCCGAAAAAAGTCAACAAAGCTGACAATAATTGATCAATCCGTGACATACATACCATTTTAATTGCCAAATGACCCTTCAAATTTGTTTTAAAGAGCAGATGCCTCAGTGACCTTAATTTAATTATATTTACACCAAGTTGACAATGCATTGGGTGTACTAAAGAGGTCCTTGCTCTTATTAATACAAATATCTTCTGACAATATATATTTCTAATTATAGGCAAACTATAATCAAAGCAACGGGTGAGAATGACATGTTTTTGTCACTCATTAAGACTGTCGGTATTCGCACAACATGTTCGAGCACATCGTTCAAAAGCATCTATGAATTTTTTTGTGTGGGAAGGATCAATGAATAGTTGGTGAGACAATTTGCGAATATACCGGAAAAAAAAATTTGCTGGTATCTGGTTGGAGTAAGACATGTTTTTTTAATTGAACGGTGATACAAATTTTCTCAACAAATATATAACATTGTTAAATTTTAAAAGAGTTAAAAATCAAAAATCTTAATTTCTTAATTAACTTAATATAATTCTCTTCGTAATTAATCCAAACACTGTGGATATACAAAAATTCTAACTAGTCACTTTTGTGATATCATGTGTTTCTTGTATCATTCTTATGATTTGTTATATTTGACAATTATGATATCACGATTTTGTAAATTTATGATAGGCCATTCACTTTTACTATAGTAGTACTCTACTGTCTTTCATTAAAAAAAATGTACTCTACTGTCCCAATTAACGTGATATCTTCGGTTGAAACATATAAAGGAATCATTTAATGTCATTCGAATATATTAAATTATTTATATATATATGTGTGTGTTCTATAACAAGAAACAATTTGGTGCCAATTTCGGTAGTGACTATATATATTATCAATCATATACATTGGTCAGCTACGGACAATTTTCTTCCTCGAAAGTCGTTTCCTATTCGGACTAAAGTTATTATCGATGATACTCGATTCAGATCAGACAATTATTTCGCTGATGAAACTTCTACACCTAACCCCAAAACAAAGAGAGAATAATAATAATAATAATAATCTCTTTAGCTCTTCTCTTTCAATTGGCTTGGAGAATTCTTCTTCCTTGGTTTTCCTCAAGAACTGCAACAGAAGACCCACACCAAAGATATTGATATCAACTAACAAAGAAAACGATGAAACTGTTATTGATGTTAGAATCTCTGCATCCAATTTAATACCTTAAGATAATTAGCGATCCGATAATCTCAAACAAATTCAGCAGAAGTTTTAGTAGATACACATGTGAACCTACCTAATATATGATGCTATTAATCACTGATAATTATCATCTCTAGAATCCTCATTATTGTTATGCAATGTTCAAGGAAGAAGAACTTGCCTTCATGATCAGTGGTTGAGAGGGTAACCCGGGATGCCGAGTTCTCGTCAATGGTGGTATTAGTTGGGACTCTTCATTCTGCAGAAAAGAACTAACAACACCTTTGACCTTCTCAGCCGGTGCTACAGACCCTGCGGGGCTACACGGGGGCAAGCCGGGCTGCTGGCTCCGCTGAGATTGGTGAATTCTTTTCCAATGCCACCGAGGCAGGTGCTGATGAGGGCGAGGTTGGCTTGTCCTTCATAGAGAGCATTTTTGGCAGCTGCAGCTAATGATGGTTCGGGGGCAGCAGAGACAGTGAGGCTCTGAATCTTTGAGGCAAAGGCATAAGTAGCATCGGTCAAGTGGCATAGACCGGAGCCAGCTTCTCGGTCATTGTCTCGGAGTAGCAGCCTCTGGCTTCGTCGAGACCTTCCCGGGCAGCGGAGTCATCTCAGCTGCAGAATACTCTTCCAGCTTTGATGCTGCTTAGTAAGACATGTTTCTCAGATATCACAGCTGTCTCCTTCAACTCCTGAGGAGCCATCTCTGATTCATACAAATGAACCGAGTTGGTAAGATGACTAACTCAGTGATCGGGAATGCTGCTCCTGTCCGAGGAACAGATCGTGTTACCATCCCGGAAATGTGTCGGAATTATTTCTCTCTCAGGCCTTAAACCGATCCCTGGTTAATAACTTCTGAGAGAAACCAGTAGAAGAGCTACTTTGTTTCTCAAGTCCAGCTATAACCAGGATTCTTGGTCACTTGTCTATCAGACATCAGACCTCGTACATGAGCAGCGTCGTCCCAATAACCCTCCCTCGCCAGCGCGCTTGATACCAGCACATAGGTAGCAGGATCAGTTGGCCATGCCTTCAGAAGGGTTTTCGCGGTTCTTGCAGCAATTTCTGTATTCCCATGGAGCTTGCAAGCACTCAGCAGGGCCCTATAGACAGTGGGACCTGGTTTTGTCGGCATTCCACTGATGAAGGCTTCGGCTTCCTTCAGATGGCCAGCCCGTGCAAGAACATCAACAAATGCACTATAATGTTCTTCTCTTAGGTGCTCAAGAATGCCGCAGCTTTTCATGAGCTCGAAGTATTCAAGCCCCTTGTCGACCAAACCAGCATGACTACAAGCTGCCAGCACAACAAGGAAGGTGGTGCTATTAGGTCTTACACCAGTTTTTTTCATGCGTTCAAACAACTCCACCACATTGCTGCCGTGTCCATGATGAGCACATCCTGTTAGAAGTGCATTCCATGAGATTACATCCCGCTGATCCATTGACCAAAACACCATCTTCGAGTCAGTGATAGTGCCACATCCCGCATACATGGACACAAGTCCGTTTTGGACACTTAAGTTTGAAGCATAACCAGTTTTCAGAATGACAGCATGGATTTGTTTGCCCTCGTAAAGGGCTGATGAATTGCCGATAGCTCCTAACAAGCTTGTAAATGCATAGAAATCACCGTCGATGCCAACTTGCCTCATTTCACAGAAGCATCTAAGAGCTTCACACAACAATCCCAGATTGCAGTAACCTCCAAGGACCGCATTCCATGATACCTGGTCACATCTATGAGCACCCGCACATGCCTTGTGAAATTCGTCCAAGGGACCACCGCACCTCGACAAGACGGTAACCAAAGACGCTGCTACATAAGCATTGGACTCAAATCCCAGGCGAATAACACGGCAATGAACTTGCTGGCAGCAATCATAATAATCCCGACCATGGAAGGAACTCAGCAAGCTGCTATAAGTTATATTATTACATTCAACCCCAAACCGTATCATCTCCCGAACTAATCTCATCGCTTCATCAGGTTTCTGGTTCTGCACGTACGCACTGACCATAGCAGTCCAAGTGATCCCATTCTTACCCAAATCATCACCGAAACCCTGCCTCGCATCATCGAAAACCCGCCTCGCATCATCAACCTCGTAGCACTTGGAGTACAAATCAATCAAGTTCGTCGAGACAACGACATTGGCACCGTACCTCAAAACCAGCCCGTGAACCTGAGCACCCAGGACCCTATCCTCCAACTGGCAGCAACCCACCAAGCAAACCGACATACTGATCGGAGTCACCTCCACCCCGTCTCTCCTCATGTCCCTAAACAGCCTCACCGCCATCCCCGAAAACCCCGCATCCTGCAGCCCCAACAGCAGAGATCCCCAGGTGACTCTGTTTCTGTGAGGCATTTCGTCGAACAGGTCATACGCATCCCCAAGTCTCCGGCATTTACAGTACATGTTGACCAGGGCGGTGGATATGTACACGTTGGGGAGGAAACCCAGCTTGACGACGGCGGAGTGGAGCTGGGCGCCGAGGCGGAGGCACCCGGAGGCGGCGGAGATGGACACCCACTCGTTGAGGAGTTTAGGCTCATCCTCTTCACGAAACTGATCCAGCGAGCTTCTTCGGTCGGGGCTCTCTTGCGGGTGGTAGCGGCGAAGTGAGTGAGTCGCGGGCTTTGGGGGTTTTCTGAAGAGCCGACGAGCGCACTGGCTCATTGAACCCTCGGTAATCTGTCTTGGCCGCACTTCTTTTCTTTCGAGTTAGCTAATTTTCAATCAATAGCTAGTCCGAGAGGATGATCAGTCATACCGAGACTGAGATACGGCCCAAATTCCATAGGAGATACGGCCCAAATTCCATAGGAGATAAAAATACAAATTCGATCGATTAATCAAAATGTTAATTTAAATCAATAATTAGTTTCGAATTTGACCGATTAATTTATATTTTAATTATAAGTTGGCTATGGTTAATTGAACTAGGGTGGATCTAGGGGACTTTTTCAATTTGTTGAGAGATCCCGCCGCGCCGCAACTCGCTGGTTCCGTATAACGCAAGGATTCTGCGGTGTCCCGATCTGGGCTCAATATTCGCCCTGGCCCATTATTTATTTTTTTCCGAAAACAGAGGGGTAAAAAACACCCATGGTCACTGAACTTTAATAATTTTTTATCCATGATCACTAAACTATTTTTTACCCTTTATGGTCACTAATCTATACTAAATTACTCACGTATGGTCACTCTGGCCACTTTTTTGCCAGAAATCTTTCCTGAAACAAGAAAAATTGGTCCCGAGATCTTTTCCGGCAAAGTCCGGTCATCTAATTAACGTTCCAACCCCAACATAATAATCCCGGGACCAACATTTCTTGTTTCCGTGAAGATTCCCGGCGAAAAAGTGGCCGGAGTGACCATACCTGAATTATTTAGTATAGATTAGTAACCATAAAAGGTAAAAAAATAGTTTAGTGACTATGGACAAAAAATTGTTAAAATTTAGTGACCATGAGTGTTTTTACCCAAAACAAAGGGACAACTCACTGTATATAAATAACATGAAAAATAATTATATATTAAATGCGACATTCTAAGTAAAATCTTAGTAATTTATCATTGTGATGGCTACTACTTGGCGTAGAATTATCTATTTCGAAGTTGAGAACGCTGGCCTCAATAAAATCTTCTCATGTTAAAATTCAGTGAGAAAAACTCGCAGAGTAAAAAGACAACTTTGGCAAGTCATTGATATCGCTAATCTTGATTATACTGAGCCACTGAAGTTTCGTGTGTATTTAAACTGGTGGCTCAAAGACTTTCAAAATACGATTTTTTACATCACTTTTAAATACTTGTTAAGTAAGTTAGAAAAAAAACAAACGTTTAGATTGGACAAACAGCAATCAACTCTGAATGAAGTTGTTCTTAAATTATATATGCATTTAACTAATATAATTAAATAACTTCGAATGTTGTTTCTTCATAAATTAAATGAGGTATAAATGCATTTTCATAAATTAAATGAAGTCTAAATGCATTTTCATAAATTAAAACCTAGGAATCTAAATTTTTTTTTGTTCAAAATCGAACACTATAATTTTTCTATATTTTTAAGATTTAATTCTTATTTCCATAAATTAAATGAAGTATATAAATGTATTTCCATAAATTAAATGAAGTTTAAATGCATTTAAAAAAATTAAAAACTATGCATATAATACTGTAGAAGCAAAATAGAATCGACGTTTTTCTCTATAAATAATATTTTCTATAATATTTTTTATATTCGTAAAAATTAAATTCGATAAAACCGAAAAGAGTGTCGTCCATGTTAGAACGACCACTGGTAACTGCTAGGGCAAACAACACTAAAACAGATGAGAGAGAGAAGCATCGACCGCTTCGCCCTATCCCCCAACTAACCCTCCTTTGGTCTTTGACCTTAAACCCTTCCCTCTCTCTCTTTCTCTCCAAAATCCCAATCCCTAAATTAAAATTAATTTCCAAAAATGGCCTTCTCCTCTTCCTCCTCCTCCTTCCGCACCGTGCCTCCCTCCTACCGCACCCCACGCGCTCCCCTCCTCCCCCCACGCGCCTCATCCGTCTCCGCCTCCTCGGGCCATAGGCCCGGCAAGAACCGCTCCTCCCCCCTCCTCAAGTCCCTCTGCCTCGCCGCCGGCGCATCCGCAGCCGCTGCCGCCGTGGTTCTCTCCGGCGGAGGTGGAGGCGGTGGCTGGTCCGGAGGGAGCGGGGGCTGGGGAGGAGGCGGAGGTGATGACGGAGGGTTCTGGCGGCGGATTCTCTCGCCGGCGGCGGCGAATGCCGAGGAAGAGACCAGCGATTGGGACCCCCACGGGCTCCCCGCCGACGCGTCGGTGCCGGTGCACCGCCTCAGCGGGCTGAAGCGGTTCAAGGTGTCGGAGATCCTGTTCCGCGACAAGGCCGCGGGCGGGAAGGAGACGACCGGGACGGAGGACACGTTCTTCGAGATGGTGACGCTCCGGCCGGGCGGGGTGTACACGAAGGCTCTACTATTGAAGGAGCTGGAGAGCCTGGTCGGGTGCGGGATGTTCGAGAAGGTGGACCTCGAGGCACGGGCTCGCCCCGATGGAACCCTAAACATCGTAGTCGCGTTCGTGGAGTCCACGTGGGAGGGCGCACAGAAGCTGAGCTGCATTAACGTGGGGCTGATGCCCCAGTCCAAGCCCATCGAGATGGACGCCGACATGACTGACAAGGAGCGGATTGAGTACTACCGATCCCAGGAGAACGACTACAAGGTTCGGATGAGGCGGTCCCGCCCCTGCCTGCTGGACGCTTCTGTGTACAAGGAGCTCGGGCAGATGCTCCGCGGGCAGAACAAGGTCAGCGCAAGGATGCTGCAGAAGATACGGGACCGCGTGCAGAAGTGGTACCAGGATGAGGGGTACGCTTGTGCGCAGGTGGTGAATTTTGGGAATCTGAATACAAAGGAGGTCGTGTGCGAGGTGGTGGAGGGGGACATTTCGCGCGTGGATGTGCAGTTCTTGGATAAGCTTGGGAATGTGGTGGAGGGGAACACCCATGGGTCTGTTATCAAGAGGGAGGTGCCCCCGACGGTAAGTCGGCCGCTTCTGTGCTTTGGAACTTTTTAGCTCTAGGATACGGTCATGTGCGCAACATTTGACCGGGATTTTTGTGCTTATTAGGTTGGAGTGCTGTGTCTGATCAGGACCTGTAGACAGCTTAAGATTGTTTTCTGTGTATCAAAAATTTAGTAGTTTGGATCCCCTAAGGTTTCGAGAGCAAGCCATTATATGTTCCTGTGCTCCTGTCAAGTTATTCCTTTTCAGATTTATGGATTTTGTCCAATCTTAAGTTGGTTTCTGCTTTTAGGTTGCTTGGTTCATGTTTGTAATTTGTATAATGACGAACTTTTGGATTGATCGTGATCATTATGGTAAACTCTATGCAGCTCCGCAAGGGCAACGTTTTCAACATTGAAGACGGGAAACAAGCTCTGAGAAACCTTAATTCCTTAGGATTGTTCTCAAATATTGAAGTTAATCCGCGCCCGGACGAGAAGAGCGAGGGAGGAATTATTGTTGAGATTAAGCTGAAAGAGCTGGAACAAAAATCTGCTGAAATTAGCACGGAATGGAGTATTGTTCCAGGGCGTGGGGGACGACCTACATTGGTAATTGTCTCTTTTTTGTAGTTTTGAAGATGGTATTAAAGCAAACAGAAACAGGGAGCTGTGCTGCCAAAAAAATTTTGGCCGAGTCTTGGCTCTTATGCATGTATTCTTCTGCAGGCTTCATTCCAGCCAGGAGGAACAGTTTCTTTTGAGCACCGGAATATCAAGGGTCTGAATCGTTCCATTCTCGGTTCTATAACCACCAGCAATTTCTTCTTGCCTCAGGTAGTTCTTTTGTGGATAAATTAAACGCACTTGTCAACACTTTATGTCTTGCTGTTATTATTTATCAGGCTTCTGTCTTGGTGGCTGTTCTTTTTGGTAGGATGATCTTGCTTTTAAGCTGGAGTATGTCCATCCGTACTTGGATGGTGTAACTAGTAAACGCAACCGTACATTTCGAACCAGCGTCTTCAACAGTCGGAAGTTAAGTCCAGTTTTTACAGGTGGTCCGGGGGTGGACGAAGTTCCTCCCATTTGGGTTGACCGAGCTGGCCTCAAAGCTAACATTACAGAGGTGATAAGAAAGACTTACCTTTGATTGTCCAGATGCCTTTCGCTCTGTTTGGCAAGCTTCTTTCTAATGTTGAATTTTGCCAAAATTGCAGAATTTCACTCGTCAAAGCAAATTTACATATGGACTTGTGATGGAAGAAATAACCACTCGTGATGAAAGCAGTCATATCTCACCAAATGGTCAACGAGTGTTACCAAGCGGAGGAATCAGTGCTGATGGTCCACCAACAACTCTCAGTGGCACTGGCATCGATAGAATGGCCTTTTTACAGGCAAATATTACCCGTGATAACACCACATTTGTAAATGGAGCTGTAGTTGGAGAGAGGAATGTGTTTCAGGTTAGTGCAAGAGCTGGTAATAATTTGTTATCTGGTAATGTAGCACTCCTAATAGCGTTAAGGTAGCTAAAATAACTTATCATGAGGTAAACATGTTATCATGCAATTCTGTGATGATCAATTTGTGAACATTGAAAGACATCTCATGTGTACCTAATAAATATTATTGAGGATGCTCTGCATTTGTTGGCTTTTGCATTGATTCTTTGGTCCCTAATACATGTATCATTCTATTGTATATATTTATTGCAGAAAAGTACCTCTCTTAATTGTTATATGATCTTCAAGAGTTCTCTTTTTACAGGTGGACCAGGGTCTGGGCGTAGGCACCAAGTATCCATTCTTTAACCGTCACCAACTAACCATGACAAGATTTATTCAGTTGAAAGACGTTCCAGAAGGTGCTGGTAATCCACCACCTCCTGTACTCGTCCTCCATGGCCATTATGGTGGCTGTGTAGGAGACCTCCCAAGTTATGATGCTTTTACTCTCGGGGGACCGTATTCTGTCAGGGGTTACAATATGGGTGAGTTGGGAGCTGCCAGAAACATTCTTGAGGTAAGATGAATCGAGACCTGACCAAGAGAAACATATATCTATGCATTTGCGGAGCATGGCAATGTCGAATGGATTGTGGATGGTTGTTTGCATACACCTGACGTGTTCTTTTCGTACCTCCTGCAGCTTGGAGCTGAGATACGGATACCTGTGAAGAATACACATGTCTATGCATTTGCGGAGCATGGCAATGATCTTGGAACTTCGAAGGATGTCAAGGGAAATCCGACAGAAGTCTATCGGCGACTGGGGCATGGTTCCTCTTACGGAGCTGGAGTGAAGCTGGGTCTTGTAAGAGCCGAGTATGCAGTTGACCACAACACCGGCAAAGGTTCACTGTTTTTCCGCTTCGGGGAGAGATACTGAAGGGGATCATCTGCTGGCTGGGTTCTTGTTCGGCTGTATCGCATTAGACCCCTGTGCTCGGATTGAGGTTTTGTAGCAGAGATATTCACCGGTCGTGCGGGGAAACATTTCGGTTTGAGGAGCGTTCAAATTGATAATTGCAGAGCAGTAGTAGATAGCCTCCGGGACCCTTGGCTGTTTCATCAACTCTTCCTGAGTGTCACTCGTGTAGATGATTTCTTTCGGTTTTTATTTTCTTGTGCCTAATCAACTACTTTCGTCTCGCGGAATTCGAGTTCACAAATTGAAAACCACATTTGGCCTCCGCATCTAGACGGATACAATTCAGAGTTATCTTCTTCATCGACGCTATTCGTAGAGTAGGAGTGCAAGTTCTTAGACCGGGGTTCGGTTCACAAAATGCTAATTCTTACGTGTTCGGGGGTAACAAAAGAAGGTTTCAGTTAACAAATGATCATGATTAGTAATAATCATAGTCTTCTAAGCATCAAATTCCTCGACAAAAAGTTGCAAATGGCTAGCAGCGGGATCAATAATACAACAATGACAGAACACATTCTGCAAGTAGAAGCATGCATCTTAGAGCAAGCCTGGAATCGAATCTCTTCAAAAATCGGCTTATGGAGTTGCTGCAAAATTGCAAGTCGACCGAAGATACGATCTCCTGCAACTTTGCAGATACTATTTTATGATCAAGCCTGGAATCTTGGAGCAAATGAGATGTCTGAAGGGGGTTTATACTTGGTCACAATCCCAACTCTTTCTTCATTCTAGCGAGAGCAGCTTCAACCTCGTTGAGGTCGTCTTCGATGCTGTCACCCATCCTGCTGGCATTGCTACTGCCGCTTTGATTTGCTGCAGAATCGGTGAAGGCGTCATCCTTTCGGGAACTAGGATCAGAATTTGCTGTGCCGTCTGAATCAGTTATGTTGAGCTCTTTCTCTAGAAATTCCACCAACTCTTCCCCGATTCCCTGTCAAGGATGAAAAAGTACATGTGAATATCTATTCATTTTCATTGCAGATGCTTCACCATGCGGTGATGCAAATGATGGATGCACAACGCGAATATCGGAGCGGAAAGGAAACTGCAGGCTTACTGCTAATTCTTCCCATAGGCTTTTTGGTTTTTCCTGTGCCGAAGCATTAGCTTCCCAGTTTCGATATTCGTCCTGGAGATCTTTAAAGAAGTCTCCTATGAAAAAAGCGATGTAAGAGAAAGAAGAAGGGTGGGATATGTAGATCATAGTGCTAGTTGATCTCCATAAGGCAACACTAGAAACCAATTCATGACCCTTTTATGCCCTACAAGATATTATCGCAAACTACCTATTGTCACCTCCACATCCGTCATAAAGTCACCTGCAGCACCAATTGGTTAGGTATAAGAACGAGTGGAAATCGATCCATGACGAAAGGATCAATGGAAGCAAAAAGCATTACTCTATAATTAGTTTCAGGAAAAGTATATCAGTGTCCATTTAAAAGGAAGATAATAGAAGTGCAAGCATAGATGAGGTACTCATTACTGTATTCTATTATCTAGAATTTGGCATAGTCAAGCAGATAACTAAGGCTTATAACAAGCAGCAGGACCCAAACCACCAAAGTAGAAGATGAGGATAGATTTATGTGCAATCAAAATTCTCCGCCATAATTGGATACATTCTGGTAGCCAAAGTGCAATCATCTTAGCAAAGGAAAGTATAATCCTTCCTTCTTTTCCAAAGAAAGGAAGTTTAGTCTGAGAAGTTTATCCATTCACCAATTGAAGACAACCCAAGTTTAAGTAATATGTTGAAAACGAAAGGGCTATTTGCACAATGTATCGACTTTAAAGTTCCTTACCAAATCCATAAAATTCTTCTTCATCTTCTCCTCTACTTTGGCGGTTTCTCTGGGTGCCCGAGTATGAAAAATCAGATGAACTTCCAGCATTACGTTTCCTCTTTGATTCAGAGTTCAACAATGTATTATAGGCATGCTTGATCCGCATGAAATTTTCCTGTGCATTTGCCTGACACCAGAAAGTTTTAGAACATAGGGTAAATCTAACACACTATATACCCTGGAAGCAAATAAAAGCAAGAATCCCATAAAAATATAAAATCAGTAAAAGATCTCCCAAAATTTTCCCCCCAAACACATTATGAAATGGAAAAAAAATACACTATGCAAGGTCATAGCTTCCACCGTCAAACAATGACCACATTTCCTTGTAACATAATCAATCAACCATTGGCATAGCTTCAGTGACTCATAATTAAAAGTTTTACCTCGCGAATAATTCCAGCAAAAAAGGAAGTTGAAAGCAACTAATCATGAAAAAACAGCAACTCCAATGCCTTATTGAATGAGTCCAAAGATGGGAAAGCAGAGTTAAAAATGAGGGGAAATGCCAAATAAACTGTTTGAGCAATAATTGACAGAATAACTCAAAACGGCACCAAACGCATCGATCAATCGTCAGGGGTCGTCCAAGCTTAACCAGTCTCAAGTTCAAGGCCGGGAATGCAGTTGCGTTAAAACTTAATAAAGATAGCATCATCATCGTTTCTGGTACTGCCTCGAACCTAAAGGTGAAAAGGGGCAGTTGGGGATATTTACCCTCCTACTTCTCTTAGCAAAATCCCAGCCTACCTCCTACTTCTATATCCAACTCACAAGGCCTAGGAGGCTAAAAACTCAAGCAGAACAATACCAAATTCCAGAAAATCGAGCCGGCCGGCCGGCTACATGAGAAGGGTCTAGAGCAATATACCTTCTTGTTAACATCAGGATGGTACTTGAGAGCAAGTTTCCTGTAAGCCCTTTTGATCTCATCAACAGAGGCAGAGGGGGGCACCCCCAGGACCTCAAAAGGCGACTCCTTTCGACTCGCCCTCAACTGGGTTCCCCTCCTCCTCAGCACCGGGCCCCAACCGACCCGTGGGGCCCATAAAAGGAGGCTAATTTCGGCTCCACAGAGCCAGCTGCGAGTTGGGTTCTGGAACTTTGGTGGGTCTGATGGGTAAAGTAGGGATCTTGGGAGGTAGAGAAGAAGGGTTTGAGGTGGTGGTGTAGTTGTTATTAGCCCAGGCATGGATTCTCTGGTTTGGGGAAATGGGAAGTAACTAACAACAGGATTAGGAACATGTTTTTTGTTAGTTTGTTTCTGGTTTAAGGTTTGTTGGTTGGAGGCTCAGCCTGAGCCAGACATGGTTCATTGGTTTGTCCTCCTTCCTTTCCCACCACCTGCCTGATTGTTTCTGTGGCTGACCGCTACTTTCGCAACTCCCCCTGTCGTCCGCTTAGAGAATTCACGTAGTTTAATCAATAGTTATCGAGTTTAACGAGTTTTGACTCTTATCCAATATTTTAAAACTCGGGTAGTCGTTTTGCGGCCAAATTACAGAGAATGGTTTCACCGCTCAACATCTGGTAGGACTATCCAGTGTGACACATCTAACTGATTCGGGTCACCCGGACAAACAAAATAAACAACATGTCATCCAACTAACTTCGCAGACAAGTGACAATCTAATCAAATTTCAGAATGACAATCGACCAAATGGTAAAATAACAAGAAGCCAAAACGACCTAATCTACTAAGAAAAATAAAAAATTAAAATATCATCTTGCACCTCTAAATTGAACTTATTTGGTATTTTGTCATTTTTATGCTAAATTAAACTTATTAGTTATTTCACCTTATTTAATAATTATTATTAAAAA
Source organism: Hypericum androsaemum (assembly GCA_963995505.1). NCBI lineage: Eukaryota > Viridiplantae > Streptophyta > Magnoliopsida > Malpighiales > Hypericaceae > Hypericum > Hypericum androsaemum. The sequence continues at coordinate 2,596,649 of OZ023187.1, forward strand.
GAAAAAGACAAAAATAATGTCCAACCAGTGGTTCAACCAACTGAAAAGAGTAAACTGAAAAATTGAAATTTTTTTTTTAAAAACATGCTCGTCTAGTTGGAAGTTATATTTATCAGCCCAGCCCAGTAAGTAACCGAATATTTAGCGGCATTCCTTCAAAAAAAAATCTAGTTACTAATCAATGTCCAGTCGTCTAGTTGGGATGACAGATTTGCTTCTCTCAGATTCAGATAACTGCTTGCTTGCTCATTTCCCGCCTAATTTACCTCGCCATGCACTCACTTGTCAAGCGGGCACATTTCAGACCACCGTCCCCGGAGACTTACGTTAACCTAATCAAGCGGTTCTCCCGTGCACGATCGCTGACCGGAGGGAAGGCGCTGCACGCCTGCCTCGTCGTAGCTGGCCTCGCCGGGCTAACCAATTTCGCCTCCAAATTGATGGCATTCTACTCCGGTTGCAAGCAAATGCCTGCCGCACGCAACGTGTTCGACGGAATTCCGCACAGGAACATCCGATGTTGGGCCGTGCTCATTGGAGGGTATTCCAGAAATGGGTATTATAAAGAAGCTGTGGGTGTCTTTGAAGAGATGTTGAGGCACGGGTTGGCGCCTGATGTGTTCGTTATCCCGAGCGTTCTGAAAGCGTGTGGCCATTTGTTTGATATAAGACTTGGGAGGGTTTTGCATGGTGTGGTGTTGAAGGGTGATGCAGAAAGGGATGTTGTTGTTGCAAGCTCGTTGATAGATATGTATTGCAAGTGCAAGGAGGTCGTGTTGGGAAGGAGAGTATTTGATCAGACGGTAGAGAAGGACCTTGTGGCATGGAATTCGATGGTTTCCGGGTATGTTCAGTGCGGCCTCGTAAGCCAGGGGCTTGATTTGGCGGAGGAAATGATGGTATCAGGTTCTGCTAAGCCTGACATGGTCACTTGGAACACCTTGATTTATGGGTTCGCGCAGAAGGGCGATGAGACAATGGTCTCACATGTGTTCCAATTGATGAGGTTAAATGGGGAGGAGACAGATGTAGTTTCATGGACCTCGGTGATATCCGGGCTGGTGCAGAATTTTCACACTGCCAAGGCGTTTGATGCGTTTAGGAAGATGTTGGGACAAGGGTTACTCCCTACTTCAAATACAATTAGTTGTCTCTTGCCTGCCTGTGCAACTGCGGCGAACGTGAGGCGTGGGAAGGAGTTGCACGGTTACGCAGCTGTGGCGGGAGCCGGAGGTGATCTGTATGTCAGTAGTGCGCTTCTTGATATGTATGCCAAATGCGGATTTATCTATGAAGCAAGGATGCTCTTTAGTCAGATGCCTGAGCGAAGCACGGTGACCTGGAATTCGATGATTTTTGGGTATGCCAACCATGGCTACTGCGATGAAGCAGTTAAGCTTTTTCGTCAGATGGAGGCGGAGGATTGCGAGAAGATAAATCACCTGACCTTCACTGCTGTACTTACTGCTTGTAGTCATACCGGCATGGTCGATCTGGCAAAAAGCTTGCTTATTTCGATGCAAGAGAAGTACAAGATTGTCCCGAGGCTAGAGCATTACGCCTGTTTGGTAGATCTTCTTGGTAAAGCCGAAAGAAATGCAGAAGCTTATAGTTTAATTCAGGCAATGCCAATGGAGCCCGATTTATTCGTATGGGGTGCGTTATTAGGGGCATGTAGAATTCATGGCGATGTAGACCTGGCCGAGATTGCTGCCAGGCATTTGGCTAAGCTCGAGCCAGGGAATGCGGGGAACAGCATGTTGTTGAAACGTTTATATGCAGATGCTGGCAGGCAGGCCGATGTGACAATGTTCAAGAAGCGCGCGAAGGGGAAGAAGTTAACTAGATTCTCAGGGTGCAGCTGGGTTGATGCCTCTTGATGATTATTTTCCTGACACTTAGAAAATGGTTCCATTCCGCGCAGCTGAGCACACACCCCAAACTCTGGTCAATATATCGTGATCAAGGGAGATCATGTGCAAGAAAGATGAAGCTCGGACTCCGCTTGCTCGTATCGGAAGACAAGGCGGCTCCAGAATTATGTTCTACCATCTTCTGGCGGCTGGTTGAACGACAAGGTGAAGATATTCTTCTCTTGCCATACCCAGAGAAGATTTCACCAAATTATCTAGCTATATCAGTAACTTGTCTGATCGGCAATGGCAACAACTTCTTTGACTAGGATGGAATCCGTAAAATATGAAGGCATGTCATTCTCTACTGCTACAAGGCTCAGACACTCAATTTGATACATTAGAGAGACAAATCTCGGGTGGCTAATTGACGGTCACGAACTATGAAGCTATTGCAGTCAACATCCAGAGAAGCTTGCACAGACGTAAAGTAAGAGTCGTCGGATTACCGATCTTCGCGACAAAGACACTTCATGATGAACACCATGAAACAGCTTCAACAGTATTGAAATCCTCTGCTCTCTGGTTTGCCACAAATGATTATCATTGATTGGGAGACCTTTTCGGTGGTCTAGAGTTTCTGTTCAGTGTCCAGTTGAATTTTCAAAGTCAATCGACTTCTCAACACTACCACGAGGTGGTCTATTGGACACATCTAACAGTGTCTAAATGATATCAATGAAAGAAAAAGTCAAACTATATATAGCTTGTCATTGGTTGGAGCGCCCTGAGATTTCACGCCAGATCTTCCTCTGCAGAATTCTTGGATCAACAAGTAGAACAAATCCTCCAGGTTTTCATGTCTCGTCAAATTCATCAATGATGTCAAGCGTATCCATCAGAGATCTCAACGGACTTCTTCGAGCAAATTCTCCGTATTAAGTTATAGCAGCAAGTCACAGCTTCCAGCAGTTAAAACATGGCAGAGCAGCTTGATGTTTACAATCTACAGAAAAACAAAATTACAGATGGTAAATCTCATATCCGGCCTTGGACAGCTAAATAAGTTCAACAAAACCATTGTAAACTTCAATGCCACAATTTAAATGCTGCTATAATCAAACACCATACAGAATGAAAAACAGTTTGTTGCAAGGTCAAGGTTACATCATTGAAGTCAAGGGAATACCGATCTTCAATTGATTAAACTATTTTCTTTCTGCTTGAGGTAGATGTCTGATCTTTGCATATCTAACCAGAGAGGAACTAAAATAGGTACCAGGAGGAACATCACTTCTACCAACATCAGTTTGCATCTTACTTCTAAGAAGTAATTCGAGCTAGAAGGCAAGATCAGTGACAGCAGTGGCACCGCAAAGATAAAACGACGACCTCAATGCCAACAAGGTTAGTATCTTGATAGAGCTTTGAAGTGTTCAAGCGGGTTACATCGAGTGGGTGACACCAACATTAGGAGGCCAAGTGCGAACCAATTTGACAGGTAAGGACATCAATCACTTCCATCTTATGACGTGATTTGTGACACTAGTCCTACCGCAATAGCCGCCTACCACACGCAAGACCTACAACGTCGGACTTCAATATGAACGGCCGCATTAAGGCAGCAATAGTCCAGCGCCTAGACCCAAGTATGACTATACAGGCTAAGTCAGGGAACTCTTTATCTTAACAGCACAAAACTGCTCAGCCGAAACACAATCAACCAAGCATTATTGTAAGCAACCAAGACAACACCACCCACCTCATATTCACCATTCAGCAATCCATCCCTTTCAAGCATCACTTGGGGTCGCACGATGCGTATAAGAGCTCCCGTGGTACCCGAATCCCGCATTGAACCCGCTCTGAGCACCACTCCCGCCAGCACCACCGCCGTCGTACCCATTGAACTGGTGCTGGTGGTGATGGAAGTGATGGTGGTGGTGGTTACTACTCCCTCCACCACCACCACCACCACTGCCGCTGCCACCATTGCTTCCCATGTGCCCGTACATCGGCATAGGCATCTGCATCTGCATCATCACCCCGCCCCCCGGGTGGGGATGGAACGCCACCTGGTGCGGGTGCGGATGGTACCTGTCGCTGCTACCACCATCACTACTGCTGTTATTACTATTCCCATTGGCATTCCTATTCCCATTGCCATTGCTCGGGGGCGGCTCGGGGCGGGCCCTGCTTCCCTCGCTGCTGCCTCCGCCACCCGGACCGCCCTGCATCCGCTTGAGGTAGAGCCGGTACTTCTGGAGGTGGCTGGCGACGTTCTCCCGGGTCAGCCCCTCCACGTTCATGAGCTGCATAATCGTCTTCGGGACCGCGTTCTTGATCCCTAGGTGGGCCACCACTTCCACGAACCGCTTGTGCAGCTGTGGGGTCCACACCAGTCTCGCCCTCTTCTCCCCGCCCTCCGCCGCCTCCGACTCCGCCGATTCGATCCTCCTCGTCTTACAATTCCGATCGCCGTCGTCCTCCGCCGGTTCGCCGTCTTCCTCCACATCATCATCGTCTCCGATCAGATCGTCGTTCAGCTGGATCAGAGCGCCGCCGGAGCCTGATCGGAGGCCGGAGAACGTGGTCTCCGAGGCCCGGGCGACGTCGAGGAAGGTCTTGTAGGGCTCCGGCGAGATGCTGAACGCCGACGCCAGCCCCGGCGGGATCAGCACCTGGCTCAACGGCGTGAGGTCTTCGGCCGCCGGCAGCCCCCTCTCCCACTCCGTCACCCTCTCTCCCGCTTCCTCTCCCATAACCGCCTCCTTTCTTTTTTTAGTTTAATTTCCTTTTTTGGCAGAAACAAAATTCCCCCTCCGCTTCGAAACTGCGTCGTTTCAGGTGTTCGGGGCCTGCGTTTTGGGGGGGAGAGAGAGAATTGATTGGAATCGGAGATAGTTCGTCCCCGATATTGTCCCCCTTTTAATATAAGGAAAAGGGAAAAGGATTGAATTGAAAGAATCGAGGAACTTTTGGGGGAAAAGTGAAATATTACCTTGTATCCGGAAATTTACCTTCGAACGCGACCCGAGCTTTATGAAACGCATGAAACAATCGTTTCATCATTCACAGTTGGTCTATCGACCAATTTTATAAGATCTTTAAATGGTAAACAGAATTCAAATAAATATTTAATATTACTGCATTTACATTACGAAAAATTGGGAATAATTTTTTATCGATCGATCTAATAAATGATTGTCGGTGATTCCGGATTGGGGTTGCTAGCCGACGTGGACGAATTAGGAAGATATTTTTGATCTCCTAAAATATCTTTGCTTTCTACTTCTTTCTAAAAGTGCACAAAAGAAGAAAAAAGATTGCTTTTAGAAAGTCGTCGGATATGCAGAGACAAACTCACTCTCGAGATCTGGATTTGAATCCTACGCGCTGTTTTTCATGACACGTGTCATGGCGGTTACGCTTTGATCTCGGTTGTTAATCAGATGTGAATTAGGATTTGTTGGATGAGAGAAGCTAATTAAGTAATCAAAAGAACTTTACCTTTTCCTATTTAGCCAATTTACATGTTGGGGCCCATATAAATTAAGAACATTTACTAATAAACATGTAAGTTAGTTACTAAAGAGTCGTTATAATTTTAATAAGAAGTTTTGAATTTCAACTATGGTAATAAAGTGCTCGATATTTATTGAATTAAATAGATTTCTGGATTATATCAATACATTTATCAGATGACATCAATTTCTACCCAAAAAATTAAATCAAAAATATTTATCAACAAATCAACCAGTACTTGAATTAAGTGGTAAGTGAATTGTTCTAGTTTAATTAAGATGTTTCGAGTTTGAGTTATTGAGAATGTAGTACTATTAGATATTTGTTGGAAAATCTTTGTCATAATTCAAATATTTTACCCGGCTCAAATCTTGATCAGTCGGCCTAAGTAGACATCCGGATAATAAGTGAAATTAACCATGGTTTTAAAAAATGCGGTCCGACCGGTTAGACCGCGAAATGGGCACGGGCACAAGATCGGGTCGTTTTTAGGCTTTTGACTGGGGTCTGTACTAACCGGACCAAATCCGGTCGGACTGGCATTTTTTGAGGTCCATCCTGACCGGTCGAACCCGGTTAGTACAAAAATGGGCGAAATTGACTCTTTTTTGTAGTTTTCGAGGAAAAAAATTGATTTGACAAATTTATAAAGTAATAAATAAATTAAAAAAGTAGATTTATAGAGTGGAGAGATAAAAAATTAAGTCTACTTTTTTTTGTATGGAAAATAAGTATATTTTAACCTACATATATATATTATTTAAAATATTTAAAAATAAAAAATTTTGGTCTGACTGATGGTTCGACCGGTCCGACTGGTCGACCCGGAGGACGGGAGAAATCCCGGGTCAGCCTCCGGATCGTTTTTTAAAACCATGAAATTAACCAAGAAATTAAATAAATTAAGAACATGGTGGGAATTTAACGAGATACTGTCAAATTCGGAAAAGCTTGGTGGGAATTTGGTCTCAAATGCTCGGCTAGAAGACTTCTACTCTGCTATCCGGACTTGTGAATTCAAAGAGGTGCCGCAATCTGGCCTCCCTTTTACTTGGACCAACTGCAGAGAAGATGATGGTCATATTGAGAGTAAATTGGATAGATACTTTGCCACTCCGGATTGGTTTCAGCGGTTCCCCATATCTAGCTCAGATGCCCGCATTAGGGCTTGCTCCGACCATAGCCCTATCTGTTGTTACATACGGAGAACGAAGGTTCAGGCCACTCAACGTCGATTCCGCTTTGAAGCCATGTGGCTAAGGGATGCCAATGTTAGGAACATAGTTGAGGAGGGATGGAGAGTTGGTTGCTCGGGCCCGACTATCTCTGATAGGTTGCAAAGCTGTGCTAAAAGTTTGCAGCGCTGGGACCGTGAATCTTTTGGAAATGTGAGGCGGGAAACACGAAAGGTCGAGAAAGAAATTTATGACATCCAAAAGAACAGTAGGAATGTTGAAAGTCAACAAAAACTGAGGGATTGTCTGCGTAGGAGGGAGGAGTTGTATCGTAGGGAGGAGACTTTGTGGGCACAAAGGTCTCGGGTAGATTGGCTCAAGGAAGGTGATCGCAACTCCAGCTTTTTTCACAAAAAGGCGAGTCATAGGCACTCTAGGAACTGGGTAGAGGAGATTAAGGATGAAGAGGGAGGAGTGATTCAGGACTTGGGTGGGGTCCAGGAAACCTTTAGGACCTATTATTCATCACTATTTTCCTCTTCTGGTTGTGTGCAGGTTGACGATATCACTAGTAAGGTTGAGCCAAAGGTGACATCAGAGATGAATGCCCTGCTGTCCGAGCCCTATACAATAGACGACATCGAACTTGCTCTAAAGCAGATGCACCCAACAAAAGCCCTAGGCCCTGATGGCATGCCTCCCCTCTTCTTTCAGAAGTTCTGGCCAGTGGTGAGAAGTGATGTAATACAAACTACTCTAGCAGTGCTAAACAATGAGCTTGATCCGGGTTTTCTGAACCAGACCATTATTACACTAATACCAAAAGTGAAAAAGCCAGTCCTATGCTCTGAATTCAGACCTATTAGTTTGTGTAATGTGATTATGAAACTTATTAGCAAAGCTATTTCTAATAGACTGAAGAGCTTTCTGGCTGATATTATTCATGAGAATCAGGGAGATTTTGTTCCAGGTCGGCTTATTTCGGATAACTCTATTATTGCCTTTGAGATCTTTCACTATCTGAAAAAGAAGAGGAAAGGAAAATGAGGGTATTGTGCCTTAAAATTAGACATGATGAAGGCCTATGATCGTATCGAGTGGCCATTCTTGAAAAGCATGATGCTAGCACTTGGCTTTCTCCCCACCTTTACTGAGTTAGTTATGAAATGTGTTACGACGGTGCAGTATGCTATTCAGGTGAATGGATTAGTGGGAGAGTACTTCGTTCCGAGCAGGGGACTCCGTCAAGGGGACCCTTTATCCTCTTATCTCTTCCTGTTCTGTGCTGAAGGATTGGCGGCTTCTCTTCAACGTGCGGCCTCCAACAATCTTATTCATGGGATTCGAGTAGCTCGATCGGCTCCTGCTATTACTCACCTCTTTTTTGCAGATGATTCTCTATTATTCGCTAGAGCCACTAAACCGGAACTCAGAAGGATCTCAGACTTATTAACCTCTTATGAGCTGGCATCGGGACAAAAAGTAAACCTACAGAAGAGCTCAATCACGTTTAGTAGAAATGTGCCAGAAGAAAATGGGATTCGACTGAGGGATGCTCTGCAAATGAGGGGTGCAGACGTGCACGAGAAGTACTTGGGCCTGCCGACTGTAATTGGAAGGTCGAAGAAAGCAGTGTTCGCTGAATTAGAAGACCGAATCCGATGCAAGGTGGGTACATGGAAAGAACGATGCCTATCCCGAGCCGGACGGGAGACCCTTATCAAGTCAGTACTCCAAGCGATACCCACATATGTACTGAGTTATTTTGCGCTACCGGCTGAAACCTGTCATCGCATTGAGCAGCGGCTTTGTGATTTCTTCTGGGGAGGCTCTTTAAATGAAAGGAAATTACATTGGCGGAGTTGGGAGAGAATGTGCCGATCTAAGAAGGAGGGGGGGATGGGATTTCGTCGTTTGATCAATTTCAACAGAGCAATGCTAGCCAAGCAGGCGTGGCGCCTTATTTGTTCCCCAGACTCATTAACGGCTCGTTTACTCAAAGCTCGGTACTTTCCAAGCAACTCTTTTCTGGAGGCCACGGTGGGATATGCCCCGAGTCATAGCTGGAGAAGTATATTGGAGGGATTATCTCTACTCCGAAAGGGTCTAGACTGGCGGGTAGGGGATGGGACCTCAATTCACATCTGGGATGATGGTTGGTTGGTTGACTCACCGACTGGATGCCCGGAATATATATACCCAGGGGCTGATCAATATCAAAGGGTCTCAGAACTCCTCTTAGAAGGCACATTTCAGTGGAACGAAGTGTTACTTGACTCAATTTTTTCCCCAACTGATGCAGCACGTATTCGGACCATCCATCTGAGTTACCGTCGACCCTATGACGTGTTGAGATGGAGGTTCACTGCTGATGGGAACTACTCGGTCCGTAGTGGTCATCATATGGATTTCGAGTCATGGTGGACCTCCTCGCCACACTCCCAGGTATCAAATTTATCTCCTAGCTGCTGGTCGCTGTGTTGGAACCTGTATTGTCCACCTCGACTCAAAATTTTTCTCTGGAGAGTCTTAGATAACAATCTCCCAGTTAGGCACAACCTGTCTCGACGCGGCTTGTAGATTGACATTAGATGCCCGGCATGTGGTCTGTACGAGGAATCGACAAAGCATTTGTTCTTTGACTGTCCTATTCTTCACCACATCTGGTCCGACCACGGAGTTAGCCTCCATCCCGTGAGCACAGGCAGTCTTGCTGAAGTCCTCATCTCCCTGCTAGAAGGCCGAGATGCGGTAAACCAAGCCACCTTGGTGGGAATCCTTTGGGGAGTTTGGAAAGTCAGAAACATCTTTGTTTTTCAGGAGGATGAAGTACCGAATATACCAGTAGAAATGGCACGTGCTATTAAGTTTGTAACAGATTACCATGAAGCAAACCCACGTACTACCCCTCCTGCTGTGCGAGCTGTTCACCACTGGTCCAGGCCGCTGGATGGTTGGTTAAAGTACAACTCAGATGCTGGGCTTTCTAATGATAGTGGTGGATACGCAGGAGCTGTTGTTCGAGATGAGTCGGGCCTCTTCGTGGAAGCATCTTGTCGATGTTTTGTGCACATCAACCACCCAACCATTCTGGAGGCTCTTGGCATCAAGCACGCCATTGAACGGGCCATCCTCTCCGGCGCTAGACGAGTCATCTTTGAATCTGACTGTCAACCGGTTGTACTAGCCTTGAATCGCTCAACAGCGGACAGAAGTGACCTCTCTATGATCATTGAGGACTGTAGGACGATGGCTGCGAGCCTGGAAGATCACCGTTTCATATTCACTCATCGCGAAGCCAATATGGCTGCTCACCATTATACCAAGCACTGCTTTTTCTCTTCGTCTGATTTTCTTTGGTGTAATGCTCCTACTGCTGAGCTACGTTCCATTATGGATCTTGACTTGATGTAATGTACTTCTTTCTGAATGAATTCAGCTGTTTCTCTCAAAAAAAAAAGAACATTTTCTTGGTAAATGAATTCAATGAAAAATGCTTGGATGCGTGGGGGAATGACTATGTATGGTGGAAGCGCGTGGGGCGGGAGTGCCAATTGCCAACTAGGCAAAAAGGTCATAGCACTTTTCCCGAGGGCATTTAGGTCATTCCGCATCTGCAATGGGAAGACATGTTTGGCTTTTTCGTTTGGTCCAATGGGGGAGCCAAGGTGTTGACAGCCTGTACGTACAGGGAAAGGCCAAAAGAAACGTGGTCGATTTCTGGCTACAGAAACCCTCACGATAAATTCGAAAAACTTGTCACCGTCCGATGGAGCTGCCTTTTTCAGATCGGAACGAACGAGTACTCCGAATCGGACGGCCGAAACTCGCAACGCGTAAGTTCTAACAACGAATGGATTAAGATTTGTTCAAGTTATATCAAGTCTAATTGTTTTAATTAATACTGATTTTTTTACCCATTAATATTTTAGAAGATTTTACAAAACTCTTATCTATTATATTCTATGAGATCTAATCGTACAATTATCTGCAAAAAATAATAATTTAGCATTTGATTTAGAAATCTTTAGCATCACAACTTATTAGCCAATTTTTTACGACTTCGTGCAGGTTAAAACTTATTCGGAAAGATTTGTGCTACTTTAGGAACGTTATAGTTACGGTCGTCTTTTATCGGAACTATGATCGTTGGCGTACCTATTATTAGATCACCAACTTTCTTGACCTTCTAGCACTAGAAAAGTATTAGTCGTTATATATGGTCTTGCAAAAACTCCAAAGAGAACTTTCTTCGCCTTCCACCTAAGTTACGCATGAAAATCCTTAGATTCGAGAACTCTAAAATCCTATTTAAAATGTGATCACTATATATGTGTTGAGTATTATGAGATCTTCGACATAATTTATTTCATTCTTATATTTTATTAAAATTTCAACATACTCAATTAATACTACGTTGTGCCCATAAAAAAATTTCTATATAAATTGGGTACTGACGCGAGGGCTCGACAATTAACCTAATATCCCCTATGATAGAAGAATTTTCTTTGTGTACAATAATTGTTGTATCCATATACCAAATAATGTACTTTTTATTAAGTATCATGTAGTTCAAAAAATACACAAATATAATTATAAATTTTGGTAAAAGAGAGAAATTAATAATTATTACGTAAACTTGCGTTATGTAACCAAAAAATTCAATCACTTACAATCCTATAATCTATACCCTATAATAAGTTTAATTTTTTACTCATTAAACTTGGTAAAAGATGGAGAAAATAATAATAAAACCCAATGCTTATCGTTGGGAATCCTTGAAGGCCACATTTTCCCAGGCCCAGGCCCAGGCCCATATTTCTTCATCTTACTGGGTCAGCTCCTAGTTCTCCAGGTGGGAGTCCAATTTCTAAAGCTTATCAAACTCGAGAAGGAATTAGTCGGGGCAGTAAATGAATTAGACGGGGCAGTTATTCGAGGGAAGCTTAGCTCAAAACCGGAACTTTGCCAATAGGGAATACACAAAATGTTGACAGCAAATTGGCATGATAGTCATCTATTTTTTTTTATAAGTAAAGATTCTCATTAGTATTAAGTGTAATGTACAGATAATACAAAAAGTGCCCATCAACGTAGCAAAGCAGCTCGCTAACGACATTTATCAGTACTGGTTAACCCTATTCCGAGTTACAAAGACAAAACAGAATGCCGCAAGAACTCATAACGGCATGATAGTCATCTATCTCATACCACCAACGTCTAGAGTTCGATGCAACTACGTTAAAACTCGATACAAAAAGATTTACCGCCTTGGCAAGAGGCATTGGCATATGGTGTGCAGGTGGTGGGGAAGCTTGGGAAGAGGGAGGGGTGGGGAAGCTTGGGAAGAGGGAGGGGTGGGGAAGCTTGGGAAGGAAGAAGCAGCTAAGAACGAGAAGAAAGGCGGGAAGAAAAGGAAGCTGGCAAGAGCAAGGCCGAGAGGATTTGGACAGAAGGTCGAGGATGATGGCGATGAAGAAGATGACTGAACGTACAACCATCATATCCATAACACCACTAACAAGAAGCTTCATTTTCGAAGCCGGCACGCGAAATATGCGGAAGGGAAATCTACAACATACCATCTTCCGTATCCGCACGGAACTGAACAGCAAGAAAAGATCGATGGCGATGGCGACAAGATATTCGTACGAGGAAAAACAACATGAGATGGAAAAAGAGGTCTTTTCAAGGGAAAGAGTCGAATACTGATACATGGTAAGAAACATTAGCCTCACCTAGACATTAACAGCTCCCCGCATGGCCGACATCTTTGTACAGTCACGTTTTTCGGACTACCTCGCGACATTCTTTACACCATCAAGAAAAACCTGTATGTTCATTTATCTCCTCTGGAGGTGTCAACACTCCAGCTCGGCTCGACCTCTATGTATAGATCCCTTTTAAAACTACACATGAACAAGTTTTCCCGGTACAAGCAACAACTTTTTATTTTCAATCAGCTCATACCTGTCTAAAAGATAGGTAGATACATAGCTCTAAATAAGTGGAGGAAGAAGAAAGGGAGGAAGCTCACACTAGGCCTCGGTTAGCTGTACAAACAACTTTCTTTCCTATGCCAACTGAGAAGGGTGCAGAGACTGCGCCGCAATTCTCCTTTCTGCAACAAATAAGTATACGAAGCCAGTAAGACGCCGCAGAGAATTCCTCTTTCGTTTTCCGTTTTAGAATCAACAAAGTGTTCAAAACGAAAGAATAGAAGCACGATACTGTATGTTCTTTTACACAATCTTTCCACTACATGGAAAAAACAACTAGGCATCCCGGTAAATTGGTTAGATCAGCAATTCGGTAGCTCGATATCTTCTACTACCAAATAAATGGCTTTTCAACATGACCTATTCTGCTTTGAATTATCTACTGACGAGCAAGCAATTAACATACACCAGTGACCGTAAACCAATAATTTCATGCCCATAACTACTAATATGAATACTATATAACTTAATATTTTTACTTTCTGGCACATAGAGAAAGCTTGAATCGGAAAGAAGATATAGAATCATACCCCCAGCAGCGACGAGTTTCTCTACACGGGCAACAATATGCTTCCCATAGGTGTATTTCTTCAGTGCATTTAGATGTATTTTGATTCTTGTGAGGATCAGCTCACGTTGCTGGTCGTCGCAAGTCTCCAGAACTTTCTGTACAACGTAGTTTGCAAACTGATCCTTCATCATGGCCTGTATATGGAGCAAAGAAAAGAGCAAAGCAAAAGGCCTCAGTAACTGAAACAGATGTTGCATTCTAACAGTCAACGAAGCAAAATTCCCGTATTCCGCTCAAGAACTATGATGTGTGTAATCACGAGTCCATAGAAGCAGATAACAACCTGAAGAGGCTCATTCTCATCAGTAGTGCCAAGCATCTCGCTGACCAATAACTGGCGCTCACTGGGACCGCCGAAAGCTAAACACTTCTCCACAACATTAGAGGCAAACTTCTGCTGACTCATCTGAACTATTTTTCCTGCTAGCTCCTTTATGATAGTAGACCTTTCATGAGGCTTCCCATGCTCCAACACATGCTGATAAAAGAAAAGCAATCAGCACCGGCAAACATCATGTGCAAAGGTAAAAGCGGGAACAGCAACAGAGAGCACAGAGAGATCCTCGGAGAGTCTTAAACCTGCACAACATAGTTGCCATATTGATCTTGTGCCAACATGCTAACAGAGCCCAAAATCTCATCCATGACTTTACTCTGTGTTTTTTCATCCTTGCAATGTTCTAATATCCTCTGCCAAGAAGAAAAAGTTCCCCATCTCAGATATATTTCCAATAAGCGTTCAAGCTCCAATACAAATAAAAATAATCCTTAGAACCTGTATGACACGGCATCCATATGGATGTGTGGAGAGGCTTATAACTTGATCAAAAAAAGTTGTAACGATGAACTGAATATTTTCTTCTGGGATACATTCAATACACTTTTGAATGACATGGTTCCCATTCTGATCACGAACACAACGCATGACTTGGCCATCAAGCTCCTCAACCATCTTAATCTTCTGATCAAGGTCAACAACCTCAATGGCCTGTGCAAAAAAAAAATTGACTGTTTAACATCTCTGAACACATTGTCCAGTAGGATTGGGAAACACTCGCTATAAACACCCTTGTAGATAGCAAGAGAAGAACACACAGAATAAGCAATTGACACTAAAATGAAAACACTGTTGGCGAGGCAATTTATAAACCTGGGATAACTAGTAAGTTCTCCAAGCAGTTTTATCCTACATAAGCAGAATACACGATAAAGAAAATTCACTCTTTCCACCCTCAAAATCATGCCACTCATATCAAACAAGCCACTTCTAAAGATTCAGGTCTAACAGGCTTGCACTCAACTCTATCCACCGTCTTGATATATTAACGATAATACCAAATTGGACTAGAAGCTTATCATACCTTCTGGATTACTCGACAGCCATACATTTGGAGACTAAGAGTCAAAACATGACCAAAGAGCTTCCCAGCAAGTTCCCTTCTTTGTGATTGAAGCCCATGCTCGAAAAACTGCAGGCAACTAGTTGTTACTCTATGTTGGTGAAAGATGGGAGGGTGAATAATTTGCACTCGAGAGCAGAGGGCACCATACCTTCTGAATTACATAATTGCCAAACACGTCAGTCATCAGAGCAAGAGCTTGGGGCATAATTTCTTGATAAACCATATTCTTTTCATCAGTTGTAGCTGTCTCAAGCTTCTGTTGAATAAATCGGCTCCCGTATTGGTCCGCACTGCACAGAAAAGAAGGAATCAGTTAATGGTTGCAAATCATGAAACGCAACTACAACACTGACATAAGAGCAACAGATACCTAAACTCAACCACATGACCAGCAATCTCTGCAAGTTCAAGACATTTAGTTTTATTGCTCTTGAATTCTTCCAAAAGTGATGAAGCAAAAGTTTCATTCATGCTGCTTCCTCCATCCAAGTGCCAGAGTTCCATCATGCCACCAGCTGCATTTCTCATTCCAGATGGATAGCGCATATTCAAATCATTATGGCGTAACGAACTGCCTGGTCCCACAGGGGAATTGGGAATGACAGGACTAGCAAGGGGGCTTCCAGGATACGACATGCCAACACCAAATGCAGGATTCTCATAGTAGCCATGGTGATTGGACATTCCAGATTTACCACCCAAAGGAGCACCATACTGCGATTTTTGAGGAGATAAAAGAGCTCCTACATAAGCTTTCTGCAGTTCAAGCAAATTCATATATGAATTACCCAAGTAGTTCCTGTCAAGAGCGGGATCATTAAGAGCTGAAAGCTGCGCAGCATATTCAGGCATCCTCGAGTACTGGAGGTACATTGGGTCAACAAATGGTGACTGAAGAGCACCACCACTCATTGGACTCCCCAATCTTCCAAGGTTATGAGAGTCGGACGCGGTAGATTTAAAATTTGTTGCAGAACCTAAACCTCCACCAACCACTCTAGCATCCAGTCCGTGGACCCCAAAAGCCGAAGCTGCTGCAGCATTTTCAAACAATGGTGGGAGATTCCCAACACCAAGTTGGCTAGCCATCATGGAAGCCAATGCTGGATTCAGAGAGTACCCACCCATTCCATAGTTCAGAATGTGTGAATTGACACCATCAAGGTGCTGAAAATGAGCAGGCAAGGCACCACCACTATTCAGCGTGGATGTGGGTGATCCCTTCATAAAAGAGTTACTCGAGGGAATAGCAGATTTTTGCATATCAGCATGCTTATCAGGAATTGCTGCTGAATTGCTCAGATCAGTACCACTACCATTGCCTTTCCCCAAATCAGAGAATGACATCTTAGCTGATTGAGCAACTGACCTGAAATGGCCCGATTCAGATTTCTTCGGATACATATTTTGCTTCACGTGATTCTGGCCACCTTGGAGACCAAAGAGATAGTTTTGGTGATTATTGATATCCTGTTCAAGCTGGCTAGAAAGATGACTTTCATCATCTGCCACGCCATTTGCTGACAAGTTCATGCCAGACAAAGCAGCCACCAAGTCTGAAGTCTCACCAACGCCAGATGAGACTCCATTAAAAGAGTTAGAACCAACAATGCCTCGCTTTTCAGCAGTGCTCCCTCTTCCTTGCCCAATGGGTGTAGGACAAGGACTCGGGGCCCTGGCAACAACTTGAGGATCAGGTGTGGTACTTCTAGACAAGGAAGAACCAAGGGCAGCAGCATAAGAGTAAGAAGTAGGCTGTGCAACGTTATGGACAGAAGAAGAGCCCTGGCCATTTCCACCGGCTCGTAAGATATCTACAGAAGATGATTCACGGCGCAGAAGAGCCAGCTCAGCTTCAGCTGAACCAATGCCCTCAACCATGTCAGTAAAAGCATTACGGCTAGATGGTCGGGAAGGGGGGCCAGTAACAGGAGTGGTGCGCCCGAGGTCATCCTGCACAGAAACACAACTCTTAAAACTTGTCAATGACAGGAAGTAAGCAAAGAGCTTAGATGTAACACAATTACCCATAATAAACTTGTTTTAACAAATGATCTACCAGATTGCAAGTCAACGTTTAAGCGAAAAGATCATGAGGAACCCAGACCTAAAGGTCCCAGCATCAATGACCCAATCAATTATGCTCAAAGAATAACAGAAGGAAGATCACTATGTACTAAAGCCATGCGTCACAAATCATCCTAGGGGCTGACTGAGAACGGATTCTACTCGTGAGTGTCAAGAATCCCAATTGCATAAGATAAAATCTCCAACATGATGAACAAAGAACAACTGAAATCAGAAGCTTTCTGTATGACTGATCATAGAATGATACAAAAGAGAGGCCAAACATTGATGCTGTATAGTTACAAGCACCATGTAGCCAGATTTAAACTTACAATCAGCATCGACAGAATTTTCTCAGAACTCTCAGGTAAGATTGAAGCATCAAATGCAAAAACAGCTGACAAAGAATGATATACTGGTGCGGGCTAAGTAAAACTGTAACAGATGAACTAGAAGGAACATGAGTGAAACATGAGAGGGAAATAATACAAGTGAAATACCTGAAGGATTTCGGCAAGACTCTTCTGTTTGCTCCCTAGTCCTAACCCTGGTAGTCCAATGAGCCCATCACCGCCCCAGTCCGTTGCACTATGGACCTTCTCAGACTCAACATCTGTCTCTTGTTTCCTTGATTCAAATCCTGGAGGCATTGAGAACAATGACCTGCCACTACCATTATCAGCCCTACTTACTTTCCTTCTATCCCCAATGCCACCGACTGCTGAACTACCCCCCTTCAATCTCTGTGTATATCTCCAATCCTCCCTTGACAGCAAAGGAGGGGGAAGCCTTGGATTCAAATTCACATTTGAGTAATAGTACGAATGATAAGCGGGATCAGACCTTAGCTCTTCCTCGGATGCAAACCCGAGCCCAACTTTGCCACTAGCAAACTCTGCAAAGGCAGCACTGCTAGCACCGCCAGCACCAGCTAACAAGCCACCAACTGCAGTCAATGAACCCTCCACAGTAGGAGGAGCAGACCCACTCCTGAACAAGTTAAGCTCCCTCTCGCGATCATCCGCGTCTTGCCTACGCTGATCCCTAAGCAACAAGCCTATCTCTTTCTCAAAATCGTCCCCAAACGACCCATCGTTAGCTCCTATCATCGGCCTCCTACCCAATTCAGATAACATATTCAAGACCCCAAATTGATCATTACCCAGCAACCAAACCCGAAAAGTGATCAATACCCACTTGCCACAATCTCACCCTAAACCCTAATTTAACCTCCAAGCTTTAAAACTCAGCAACTCTGCACAGAGCTAGACCCCTATTTACAGCTACAAGGTGGATGCTTGAAACTAACAAAGTCCAAAACTTTATACCCTAAACTAACAAAAAGACACAAACTTTATCAACCCTAATGATAAAGTAAGCAACTTGATCACTAAACATGGGACAATAATCTAAAGGGTCGATTAGTATTGAAAAGAAAAAAACCCTTCTTGGTGAGTAAAGATTGCACCTTTTTTTTCGGGGAAAACGGAAACAGTGAGCTCTTTTAGTGAAGGAGGTGAGGTTATAGAGAGAGAAGGAAAGAGATACGAGGGTTTCAATTTGGCGGCGATTGGTTCTTGCAAGAACCCTTTAGGGTTTTGTTCCTGTGAGAAGAGGAGAGCATGGGTTAAATAGTTATTATAGCTGAGAGTAGCATGTAAATAAATAATGTTTTTGCTGGGTTTCCTTTAATGTTTTTTGGTTGATAAGTGATAACCGGTGTTATATAATATTAATTGAGTCGATTGATCCAAATTTAAATTAATACTAATTTAGAAAAATGAAAAAAATATATTTAACGCTATTTTTATTTAGGATATTTTACTTAATCGAGTAAATTTCTTTCTTACCTAGATCTGGCTTTTAATTCCTCCTTCCTTCTTCATCTGTCATATCTAATCTCATTAAATCAACCCTCTTCCTACCCCCTTTAAGCCTTCCCATCTTTCCCTTACCCGCCCTCACCCATCCCCTTGGTTTTTCTCTCTGATCCGGTTTGTTCAGTATTTTTCTCTTCTTATGGCTTCTAATGTTGATGATAGTGTCCTCCTTGCGGAGATGCTCAGGGAGACCTCCTTGATGAAGTTTGGTCCCGACATACCTCTTGAACCGAACATTGATTTGGAGGACTGGGACCCAGGGTTAATCCTCCTCGGAAAGATTCTCTCCTCCCGTATTATTGAGGTCCCTTCTCTCCATGCAAGTGTGGTGTGCTCCTGGGGAGTGGTCCCTGAAGAGCTGGATGTCGAGGTACTTGCTCCTAATACATTCTCGTTCTCCTTCAAGTCCCTTGAAGATAAGAATCGGGCCTTAAACAATACCCTATGGTCGGTTTCTCAACAGCATCTGATTCTGAAAGCTTGGGAACAAGGTGTTCCTTGGACCTCCGTAGATTTTTCTACGACTTGTTTCAACATTCAAGTTCACGGTCTACCTCGGAACATGATTAGTCGTAAGACGGCTGAGCTGATTGGGAATCAGTTCAAAGGTCTTCTCGCTATTGATGAAAATGAGTTGGCGAACCCAGGGCGGGGAGCTTTCCTTCGCCTGAAGGTTCTATTGGCGGTTGACCTCCCTCTTTTACCCAGTTTTCGCATACCCCGGGCTGGCTACGATCCTTGGCAAGTTTCGTTTAAGTATGAAAGGCTCCCAGAGTTTTGTTATTTTTGTGGTAGGCTGGGTCATTCCGACTGCTTCTATTCCATTGATGGTCCTATGGCACGCTTGCTTAAAAGTATGGTCGTTAAGGACCTTCCCTTTGGGCCGTGGTTGCGGGTTATCCCTATTTTCCCAAGGAGATCCGGGCAGCGCCCACCTCCGGAGCGTCCTTCTTCTCGGGCTCAAGTTTCCTCTTTGGTGGTTGCTCGTCCTCCTTGTCCTAATTTTTCTTCGGAAGCCGCCCAGCCTGGTCTTGCTGCGTCTTCTTCTTCCCTTTGGCGTGCTAGGCGAGGAAAGGCCTTACTTGTGGAAGATGATGTTAATGTTTCAACTTGTTACCAGTTTGCCCCCCTTGCTGCTCCTATTCTTCCTCCTCGGGTGATTAGGGACAACTTGGTGCATTCAATGTCTGAAGTGTCCTTGGTGCCGGATGTCCCTTCTGGGTCTCGTCCTAGTGGGAGTGGGATTATGATTATTGGGTCCCAGAGGCCCACGCCCCTCTCTGCTTTGATTTCCGCCAAGTCTAATGGGATCCTTGGGCCAGGGTCATCGGGCCCCCCGCTGGGTGGTTCTATTCCAACGACTTTGGAAGTCGTGAGTCCAGGTTTAGTCCTGAACAAACCGGATCTGAAAGTTCCCTTCCCTCATAACCAAAATCTCCCCTCCTCCTCTACTAAACACGTGGATCCCACTATCAAATTAAGCCAGCCCATCTCCCATCGCCGAAAACTTCCCCTCTCCCTCCTCTCAGTCTCTCCCCCGAAAACTTCATGTTCCAACAAAAGAAAGAAGACTACCAAACCCACACTCCCACCTATTCCCAAAAAGCACTAATTGCTACCGAGTGACGATATTGTTGGTGATGTTGCTGAGCCTCTTCAGAGGAGTGTTTCTGACTCTCTGTTTTCTATGCCCCCCAGTTCTTTTTCTACAGGTTCCTCCGATCCAGTGGTCGCTAGAGGAAAGAAGAAGAACGCTCGACTTCCTGCTGGTAAGAAGAGGGGTTCGGCAACCATTTCGGTGGATTCTGATGCTGAGAATTTTGTGGGGATTGCTGCTTCCAAATCCCCTAGTGTGTTTCCTGCTCTTTCTGATTCTCAGATTGGACAGGAATCTCTGGGTACTAGCCTTTCTGGTTCCCCTTTGTCCCGGGTGACAGCGAGTCTGTCGCCCGAGTCACCATGAATTGTTTAGCTTAGAATTGTCAGGGGTTGGGCCAAACCCTGACGATTCAAAAGTTGAAGGGCCTGGTTACGCAATTTTCTCCCTCTGTTGTTTTCCTCATGGAGACCAAACAAAAGAAGGGGAAACTTGAAAAAATTTGCCGTAGTTGTAGACTTCCGAACTGTTGTTACATTGATCCGGTGGGTAAGTCTGGTGGTTTGGCCCTCTGGTGGTCTGACTTAATCCAGATTGACTTACTTTCCTACTCAAAAAATTGTCAGGATACTCATTGCACGAACTTGAATTTGGACGTTTCTTGGTTTACTTCCTTTGTCTATGGAGAGCCCTGCTCTTCGAAGAAGAAGGAGTTTTGGACGGATTTCACGTCTGTGTGTAAGGCCCCTACTGAGCCCTGGCTCTGTATTGGGGACTTGAATCTTGTAGCCCACGTGTATGAAAGAAAGGGGTGTGAACCGCCTGATGTCTGGCAAATGTCTCTTCTTAGAGATTTTATGCACGACGGCGAACTGATCGATTTGGGTTTCAAAGGAAGCCCTTTTACTTGGTCGAATCTCAGCCACGGTAAGGCAAACATGCTCCAAAGGCTCGACCGTGCGCTAGGCAATGTAAATTGGATGAATTTATTTCCTAAAGCCCAACTTTTGCATGGCCCAATCATTGGGTCGGATCACTGTTTTCTGCTTTTAAATGCTTGTTTTTCTAAGGTTGGTAGAAGGCCTTTTAGATTTGAGGAATTTTGGACTAAAGAAGTTGGTTGTTTGGATGTTATTAACCATGCGTGGATGTCTGATGTTTGTGGTCCTCCTCCTCTGATTTTTGAAAAGAAAATTGAGGTTTGCTCTTCTGACTTGTCTTCTTGGTGCAGAAACAGGAACCAAAACCGAAGAGGGAGAATTAAGTCTTTGACCCTTCAGCTTCAGCGGATCCAGCAGGAAGACCATGCTAGTACTTGCAAAATGCTTGAATTTGCCCTGAAGAAAGAGATCGCATGCCTTTACGAGAAGGAGGAGATTTTTTGGCACACTCGATCAAGAATCAAATGGCTAAACTAGGGTGATCGAAACACGGCTTTCTTTCACACCTCCGCTACCCAGCGGAGGCAGGTAAATCAGATTGTCAAACTATCTTTGCCCAATGGTCTTTGGATTGATGATATGCCATCTTTAACTCAAGCTATTCAGAACCATTTCTGCGACTTATACACTGTGCAACCTACATCTGATTCATCTGCTGTGATTGACTGTATCCCTAGGCTTGTCACACATGATATGTCTGTGGATTTGCTTAGGCCTCTTTCGGTTGATGAGATCAAGGCCGCTACCTTCGATATGGGTGGTACTAAATCCCCTGGCCCGGATGGGTTTTCTGGGATTTTTTATCAAAAGTATTGAGATACTATTTTGCACGATCTTATTGCTTTGGTCATGAATTTGTTTGAGTCTGCTGTGGTCCCTGTTGATCTTAACAAAACTTATATTACCTTGATTCCCAAGTATCCGAACCCTACTGATTTGCATGGGTTTAGACCAATTAGCTTATGTAACTTTGCTTATAAAGTTTTTTCTAAAGTTTTAGCTAACCGTCTTAAGCCGTTAATGGAATCCTTGATTACAGTTTGTCAGGGTGCCTTTGTGAAGAATAGGGCCATTCAGGATAATATCATCATTGCACATGAGGCCTTTCACTGCTTGAAAACTGCCAACAAGAAGAAGAAGCTCAAATCTATGGCTATTAAGTTAGACCTCAAAAAGGCCTATGACCTCGTTAACTGGGATTTTTTGAGACAGGTTTTAACAAAGCTTGGTTTTCCTCCTCGTTGGATTGATTGTACTATGAGCTGCATCACTTCAACTTCTTACAGCATCTTGTTCAATGGTAAACCTCTACCCTGGTTCGCTGCATCTAGAGGTATTAGACAGGGTGATCCTTTATCCCCTTTCCTCTTTTTGTTTGTTTCTGATACTTTTGCCCATTTCCTCAATCACGCTAAGCTTTCAGGTTCGATCCATGGGTATGCATTGAACCGAAACTGTCATATTTTGACCCACATTTTATTTGCGGACGACACGCTAATTTTTGGTAAAGCTTGTGTGAATGAAGCTTCTATGTTGAAATCACTCCTTGTTCAGTTTTCTAACATTTCTGGCCAGGAAATAAATTTCAGAAAGTCTAGTATTTATTTCTCTCGATGGGAGGACGATGATTCTAGACTTGCTATTTGGCAGATCCTTGAGATGCCCCAGATGCTACCCTCAGACAAGTACCTTGGCTTGCCGTCCTTTTGGGGCAAATCTAAGTCCGAGGCACTTAATTTTATTTTCGAAAAGATGTGGTCCAAGTCTTAGAGTTGGAAGCAGAGGCTCCTCTCTATGGCTGGCAAGGAGACACTTATTAAATCAGTTTTATCCTCTATTCCTTGTTATGTCATGCAGTGTCTCCTGTTCCCTGCCACTTTTTGTTCAAAACTGAACAGTATGATTGCTAAATTCTGGTGGTCGGGTGATGTTTCTACTAAGAAGATCCACTGGCTCAATTGGGACACACTTACACTCTCAAAGCAGTCAGGTGGTTTGGGTTTCAAAGACTTGCGCCTGTTTAATATTGCCTTACTTGCGAAGCAAGTATGAAGGTTATTTAATAATCAAAATTCCCTTTGCTTCAGAATTTTAAAAGGGCTTTACTTTCCTCATACTGACCTCTGGAATGCTAAACTTGGTTACAGACCATCTTGGGTCTGGAGTAGCTTGATTCAAGGTCAACAGGCTCTTATTAGTGGTATTATTTCCAAGATTGGCAATGGTGCTGACACCAATATTTGGGTTGATAATTGGATTCCTGATCTGCCTGATTTACGTCCTACTTATAGGTTTACTAACCCTCTATTGCAGACTGTTTCCGATCTTATTTGCTAGTCGACTAAGTCTTGGAAACACGATTTGTTGCAAACCATGTTCTCCCCAGTGGAACATCGAGCTATTTTGAAGATTCACTGTGGTAGGAGTGATTCTGCGGATAGATTAATTTGACATCATTCGAATGATGGCGTGTACTCTGTAAAGAAGGGCTATCATGTCCTTAAATCCCAGCAGGATCTTCTGTCTTCTCCTAACCCTATTAACCTAAATGTTATCCCCTTTGATCCAGGTATCTGGAAGCTCATCTGGAAGCTCCCCATTCATCCGAAAATCTGCCATTTCATTTGGAGGACAACCAAGGAAGTAATCCCAGCTGCTGCGGTTCTTCACCGACGTTATAAGAAACTGTGTCATACTGTGGATGAATTTATCTTGCATTTACTCTTTCAATGCTCCCATGCTCGTGCTTCTTGACATTGTAGCAATTTAGGTTTTAAGTTTCTTAGTAATGTGCATACTAGTTTTGGCATTTGGTTGATGGATATTATCTCTTCGTATTCTACTCCTGAGCTTAAGGAGTTCCTTTCTTTTGCCATGTATCTTTGCTAGAATGTTTGGCTCTCGCGGAACAAGTTTTTGTTTGATGATGTGATGCCTATTCCTTTAAGGACAGTCGGCCAAGCTCTTTACTCTAGCTTGGAATTTTTGCAGGTCTCAGGTGTGGACAGTGCGTGTGCACCAGGATTAGCCAACAATCAGACTTCGTGGGTCGCTCCGGCGGGTGGCACTTTGAAGTTCAACTGCGATGCTTCTTAGTGCGGACAAGATTCTCCCACCGGAATTGCCTCAGTTGCTAGAAATCATGAAGGCCTTCTCTTGGAAGGTCAGACATATCTAACTTTAGCTTCTTCTCCGATTGAAGCTGAGATTCAAGCCATCCGCTCTACTGTTCAGAATATAACCTCGAATCATCACTCGATTCTGACTATCGTGGAGACAGATTGCAAGCTGGCACATATGCTTCTTACGGATCCTAATCCCCAAGTCCCTTGGAGATTGGAGAATTTAGTAATCGATGTCCGAGCTCTTTTATCTACTCTACAGTCATGTAAACTTAATCTTGTCAATAGGTTGCAAAACTTTGTAGTAGATTGGGTTTGCAAGGCTTGTAGAACTGGTTCTCTTCCTCAGGATTGGCTCTCTGTCCATCCTCCGGAACTTGATGCCCTACTGTTTACCGATTTTTCGATATGAATATATGTTCTAGGTGCTGTGTTTTTTCCCTAAAAAAATTGTTTATTCCTATTTTTTATGTTTCTTAATGTGAGGGGGAGTGTGTGTGGCGAGGGGGGTGGGAGGGGTGGGGGTGGGGTTTAAAATAAATGTGTCCTAAAAACATGGGCTAATTTTTTTGAGAACATGGGCTAATTGACCAAGTGATGATGGACTGATGTTAAAAAAAGGACAGGATGATGTGTCTTTTATACAGAAAAATACATGTTACACGTCAGCTATTTGGAATTTTTTTTGTCGAGAAATGGGGCTATGGCCCTTTATTAAAGCTTAAATTGTTTGTTACAATAGCGCGGGGGTATAGCCATGTCGCTAAGATCTCTAGTCATAAGACAACGAATCCCCTCATGCGGGGTAGTAAAGTGTTGGATCCCAAAAGGAAGCGTGAAACCAAGCTTAGCCATCCAATCTGCACTCGCATTTGCTTCTCGGTAAATATGCTTGACTTCCACTGTCCAACTTTGCTTTAGGAGCTCTCTAATGTCAAGTATGAGTGGAGCACATCTTCGGTCGGGAGGGTCCGTGGAGCATAGAAAGTTCGCAACAATTCTGTGAATCGATCTCGAGCTGAATCAACTCCAAACCCACAAACCATGCCAGATTCAGTCCTTGTGCAATAGCCCACAACTCAGCAGTCCTTGAGCAGGTCAGCTGTTTGGATTAACTACTGCTTTGTGCTATATTTGGATTTTTTGTTGGCATTCTATTGTTTCCTTTTTTCTCATCAATTTTAGTTAGGGGAACCGTTTGTTTATCCCTCAACAAGGTTGATTACAATTATGAAAATTATTAATCTTAACTGAATCGAGAACATGTTGGAAAATAATAACGGACCAGCAATCAAGAAGAAGTAACACAAAAGAAAGAACATGAGTGATTTGGTGACCCGGTTCGACAAGAATGTCTACGTCTGTGTTTTTCATTAGATTTCTTGTGCGTCACTATACTTTTTCTCACACATTACAATAGGTCTTACATTGGGTTCCCGAAACAAATAAAACAGGAAACAATTTTAAGGCTGAAACTAGACCCTACCGATCGCTATCCCCATAGTGGCCGCTAGGTCCCCAAAATCCCAACATTATGTCCCATCTCCCCCCAGCGTTCGCTATCTCCCTAGCGACTGCTAGGTCCTTCACGAAACTTCACCTTTCGCTTGCCATTCACTTGGCGGGTGCTTGTACTCTCGCGTGGTCTTCACTCGATTATTCAACGCCTTCCCCGAATATCCATCAGACTCCATAACCCAACAATCACCCACTTAGAGACTGACCTTATCACTTGTCACCCTTCACTAGATGACCCTCTTTGCTGCGTTGGCACGCCATGCCTATTCGTCACTTCACTAAGCCAGCTGAAGCCATGTTTAGCTTTAGCTTCTCCAAGGTAACCACCTTGGTTAACATGTCTGCAGGATTCACACTTCCGTCAATTTTCTCAAGTAGCAAAATCTTCCTCTCTAATAGATATTGAATGTACAGATACTTCAACTCAATATTCTTCGTCATTGAGTAGAATGCGAGATTCTTTGCCAAGTGTATCACACTCTGGCTATCACTGTGGAACACACTGTCATTTTACTCCTTTCCCAATTCACCCAAGAAGTTTTGCAACCATACCATCTCTTTGCTTGCTTCAGTCACATCTACATACTCACTTTCTGCAATTCACAAAGCCACAACCTTTTGCAACTTAGAAGACCAAGAAATTGCTGTCCCTCCTACCATGAACACATACCCTGCAGTGCTCCTCTTCCCATCATGGTCACTAGACCCCAAGTTCGCATCAACGTATCATGTCAGCTTCACAACTCTGCCCTCAAAACGAAGGGCCTTCTCAGTAGTACCTCTAAAGTAACTAAGGATTCACTTCACTGTGATCCAATGCTGCTATCTCCCTAGTGTCCGTTGGGACCTTCACGAAACTTCACCTTTTGCTCGCCATTCACTTGGCAGATGCTCATATTTTCATGTGGTCTTCACTCTATCATCCAACGCCTTTCGCTCGCCTTTAGTTCGCTATCCCTCTAGCGGCCGCTAGGTCCCTAAAATCCCAACATTCTATTCCCCACCCCCTCCCCCAGCGTTCGCTATCTCTCTAACGTCCGCTAGGACCTTCACAAAACTTCACCTTTCACTCACCGTTCATTTGGCAGGTACTCGTACTCACGCGTGGTCTTCATTTGCTCGCCATTTCCCAAGTACCCATCATGCTCCATAACCCAACATCTGAAAAGGACCAACACTAGTCTTTTCTAACCTGGAGTTATATCATGATGTTTGCAAAAAAAATTACAGCTTGATGATATCAAATCAATTAGACCTTTTCCTTTCACCCATCCTTAAATATGCGACGTCATCATCGCGTCTTATTGATACAAGGCATCTATCATCTTACGTGACTTTTTTATAGCTTTATTATTTTGTTAGTTTGATATAGTTTTTGGTTTGGTTGAATTTGAGGGGTGTTTGTTAGAATCTTCTTCGTGATTTGATTTGATTCGATTTGTTAAAAACTTGATTCAATTTATTTCAAATTTGATCGTCCCGAATTTTGAATTCTCCATGAGATGAATTGAATATAATTCAAGATTTCTATAACTCGTTGAACTGGCGAATTTAATTTGAATTCGATTCTAGAATTTGATTCGAGCCTAATTCTTGTCTAATTTGATTCAAATTCATCCATATTATGTATTAAAAAAATACTACTGATGTGAAATGGGCAACTTAATTTGATACATTAAGTACAAATCAAATCGAATTTGGTACATTAAGTACAACCCCAATCTTTGATTTATTTATTTTTTCCAAAAATGTTGAACACTAAACTTTAATTTTGAAATATATCAAAAAAATTATTTTTTCAAGAAAATTTTCAGAATATTTGGTAGTTTTTAAATTTTTTATTAAATATTAAAATTAAAGAAACAATTTGAATTGAAAAATCATAATTCGTATTCGATTCATTTTTAAACAAATAAAATACGGTTTAAAGTTTAGTGTTTCAAATTTAAACTAATTCAATTCGAACCTTAGCGAACTCTAGAGATGGGCATCTACAAGCACCACACACCACACACCACACGACAAAAAAATTATCTCAAAATTTTAAGTTTGAATTCCTGGAAATATTATAATATTCAATAGTTATGGAAAAAGTTTTTTCGTCTTATGCAATTTGAAATCGTATTAGGCAATTTAATAAATTTTGAATATCATGTGGTATAAAAAAATAGTATCCTTAAAAAAATATATCAAAATTGTCTTTGCCTAAGATGATAAAAAAATGAAACAATAATCGTATATACTAAGTTCTCATAAATGCTTGTATGTATTTTTTATTGGCCATTTTGTCGCCTACGTTAGGCGCACATAGACCTGGCCATTGTTAGAATTTGATTCGTGATTCGATTCGATTTGTAAAAAATTCAATGCGATTCGTTCACAATTCGATTCGTTCAAAATTCGATTTGAATTCGTCATGAGACGAATTTAATACGGTTTATGATTTCTATAATTCGTCAAACCAACGAATTGAATTCAAATTTGATACTCGTATTCAATTCGAGTATAATTTGTGTCAATTCGATTCGAATTCGTCCATTTTATACAAAAAAATTAAAAAAGATCGAGAAATATTCATATTACTATCTAATTATGTCAACAAGTCGAGTAAAATATACATAGATAACTTAATTTGGTACATGAAATGCAAGTCTAATTTTAATTTATTTATTTTCCCCCAAAAATACTAAACATTAAACCTTAATTTTGAAATATATAAAAAATTGAATTTTTTCGGAAACAACGAAAATTTTCAAAAATTTTGGTATTTTTTGAGTTTTTTTATTAAATATTAAAATTAAAGAAATAATTTGAATTCAATTATTCGACGAATTATAATTCGTGACGAAATGAATTGAATACGGTTTAATATTTTGATGAATTTGAATTCGATCCAATTCGAACAATGATCAAGTCTAGGTGCACAACACAATTTATCGTATATACGGATTATTATGCACGATAGAATTTGTTTTTTTATAAGTTAGTAAAGCATTATAAATTCCCAATAAAAAGTCCATCAGAATGGATAGGGAGATAAAAAGTCTTGATCCGTTGCCGAGTGAACGGTCGGTTGAGCTGCTGGTGGACTTCGGCACGAGAAGCAATGAGGTCGGCCTCAGACAGCTTTGTCATATAGGGGAACATGGATAGGAGATCGGATATCTGTTGATTATAAAAATATCCAAAAAATACGTTAAAAAATCTTGATCCGTTGATTCTACGAATATCAGAAAGCGACAGATAACTCGAAAAAATTATTATTTATATTTATCAAAATTCAACCAACTAAAACAGTAACAAAGATGTCATATTTATAAATAACTGAAACAAACCTATTAAGTAGAATCCTATCTTAAATTAAACTCCTAATAATAATGTAAAACTATAGATAACTATTAAATATATAACTATTATTTGCCCAGATCGATCATGAATCGGCAAACTGCCTCCGATAGTGCACGTGGACTCAAAAATTATATGGAGCCACATATCATCATCCGCGATCCAAGGTGAGAGGCAAGTGCGTCGAACAACCAACGCTAGTCTAACGTCCCCAACAAGATAATCTGTCTCATTGTCAGCAGAAGCTTCATTATAGACATGTGGCTCGTCATTGTTATCGGATTTCGTGTGCTCGATGACAGGTGGTGGAGAAGCTGGTCGCGCATGTTGCGTAGTTCTTGTCGTCGTGGCATTTTGGGCTGCTTGTGTGTGCAAGAACTTCATGACTTCGTCATAGTTTTGCCGAAGAACAACGATTTATTTCCATCCGCTACACCAAAGTCACAAGATCAGAATGATCTAAAGAATGGCCTCTCTCTCCGACTCTCCCCCTCACTCGGGCGAAACTCGAGAAAGAGTGGAGAATGATCAAAGGCCATACGGTAAAGGTGCATGACCACCACCTCCGGCCAGTCAACCCGCCAATCCTCATTGCAAAGGACACGATCAAGACGTTTGGAGACCCTGGTAGAGACCTCCCGCCCGCGAGCCCAAGTGAAACTCGGTCTCAAAAACTCAATGTCAATGAGGCCTAAAGTACCAATGTGCTAAACAAAGCGAATGTTTTGGTCTGAGAGGGTCTCCGAACCCCCTGCCTCTCATCAAAGGACCGGATGTCATTGCAGTCTCCTCCAAGAATCCAAGTCCCATTGATGTTGGCACTGAGTTCGGTAAGCCGCTCCCACATATCTTGACGTTCCGTAGGTCTGGGGCCGGCATAAATAGCAATAAGCTGGATATGAAAAAAAAACAATTTATTCTTTTTTAATGTCAAATCAACTTTTGTTTTTTTCGTCTTGAAGTCAATGGATATGAAAATCTAAAAAAAGAGTGTCATTAAAGACACATCAGGCCCACTCCAAGTTAAAGACGACCAAAAGACGTAATTACTGGAGATCAAATAAAGATATACAGAATAGTAGTTCACCTTTTGAAGGTGGAGGCGTTCCTAAACAGAGGAGCATAAATAAACGGGTCATTGCTTGAATCTGGTGCATTCAAAATTTCTGACTTCACGTGCAGTAGCTCTTGGTCAACAGGGGAAGACCATACTGGTCTCTGTGGACACATTTCCACAAGAAATGATGTTCGGAAAGGCTTGAAAATGCAACATCATGCTATAACCCCCTACCAAAGACACTGGTGTGCCCCGCAGTTGTGCAAAACGCATCAAAACAAGTAAAAGTGAACTTAATCAGACATGCAGTTAGAATCTCTAACCTAATTGTGCAACAAACTAACCTAATTGTGCAGGTGGTGTACAACAAGCCCTTTAGCAAGATCATAGTTTAAACTTTAAGTCGTGATTTAGAGACAAAGAACATGGTTTAAATAGTGTAAAACATACCTTTTTGGGTTAGAAAGAGGAACCTTTAAACAATATATGTCAGTTTCTCTTTTTTTTTCTTAGATCTCTTCAACCCTCCGTAATTTGACCCGGTAAATTAGGTACCTTGTGTTGTAACTAAGTGTACTATGCGCGGTGTTTGGTGTATATTCGGGCATATTTTTGGCATGACTTAGGGCAATTTGGTATAGATAACTTTTGGTTTTAACTTGAGCATGTATTCAGATAGCGCAAATCACTATAGTATACCTGATTTGTGTTATCAGGTATCTAAGATACGGGTCTCTCAGAGCTATAGGTGTAACCATTCGAGGGGAATATAAAAATTTTACTTATAAAAAAAATTTCTTAATTTTTCCTTGAGTCATTTCTCGTTCTCGCATCATCACCAACTTCGAATGATAGAAGACGTATATGTATTGACATAATTCTAAAGTTAATTTTACTTTAAAAAGAAGCTTAATAAATATTATCCAGCTAGGCCTATTTGAATGTTGAGCTCCGTCGGACCTTATTTACTCAAGGTGGGACGAAATGCAAGCCCATTAGAGTACATTTTGGGCCAGGATTTCCGTCTTTTCATTTTCTTTTTTCCTTTGCTCCTTTTTTAATATCTTTTTGAAATTGGCTAGCCGCTACCCTATAACAACATTTTTTTATAAGTTAGTAAAGCATTATAAATTCCAATTTATAAACCACATTTTTTTCGTCTAGTTTTTTCCTCTTATCCAATTTGAAATCGTATTAGACGATTTAATAAATTTTGAATAACATGTAGTATAAAAAAATGGTATCCTTAAAAAAATATATCAAAATTGTCTTGGCCTAAGAGGATAAAAAATGAAACAATAATCGTATATACTGTGTTCTCATAAATGCTTGTATGTATTTTGTATTGGCCATTTTGTCGCCTACGTTAGGCGCACAACACAATGTATCGTATATACGGATTATTATGCACGCTATCTGAGTACATATGCCAAGGCATCGATAGTATACTTAATCAAAAGAGCTCGGATATATCGAGACATACCCGTATATACACCAAGTAGGCAATTCTATCCTAGCTATCTTGCAAAGAGCCGAAATTAAAGAGGGTCATAACACCAAAATTGTTCTGTACCACATGTTGCATCTTTAATTGCATGGGAGATATTTGAAGTGTCTTCCTCCGAAGCCCAAGTACCCATGGCAATCGCGAGACGTCAAGCCTCCGCCGAAAATTCTGCTTGAAGAGCTTCATCCTCCATGCCAGCTATAATCGAAATAAGTTCCTTTAAAATAAGAGAAGCTTTCATTTACTATTTTGTGATTTGACATTTTTTAACTAAATATTTTGTAGTTTCTAATTATCTATTTTGGTACGGCTTATCAAATTTATACTTTTTCTGACAATTTTTCAACATTGGTTAATTTTTTTCATCTAGTATCTGTAAGGATACTCACATTAAATACATGTTACTTTTCTCTCTTCTATCGCCACTTGCGTGACGATTATCTATTTCGGGGACCACCCTTGGATTCGACTTTCTTTCCCTCATCTCTAATCTTCACTCCCCATTTAAAAACTAAGACGAAAACAGTCAAAAAATCAGTGCTTTATCCATATTGAAACATTTCAGCACCTTTGCTATATAGGAAGATTGATGCATAAAAATTCCTTCTCCAAAATGTTCAATTTGCAATCCGAGACATAATTTGGTCTTTCCCAAATCTTTCATTTCAAATTCGTTCTTCAAACAATCAACTGCCTTTTGGAGCTCTTCAGGAGTTCCAATGATATTGAGATCATCAACATAAACTGTAATTATAACGAACTCAGGTTCAGATCTCCTTATAAAAATACACAGGCAGATTGGATCATTCTTATAGCCTTCCTTTAATAAGTAATCACTAAGACGATTATACCACATACGCCCTGATTATTTCAATCCATATAAAGATCGACATAATTTGATCGAGTATAGTCCCTTTTGACTAGAATCACGTACTTCTGGTATGTTGAATCCTTCTGGGATTCTCATATAAATGTCACTATCCAGTGAACCATATAAATAGGCTGTAACAATATCCATAAGACGCATATTCAACTTTTCATGTACTGCCAAACTTATCAAATATCGAAACGTGCTTGCATCCACCACAGGAGAATATGTCTCTTCATAATCAATACTAGGTCTTTGAGAAAAACCTTGTGCGACAAGTCGTGCTTTATATCTCACGACTTCATTTTTCTCATTTCGTTTACGCACAAATACTCATTTGTATCCTACGGGTTTCACCCCTTTGGGTGTGTGGACTACAGGTCCGAAACTTCACGTTTCGCAAGTGAATCTAATTCAGATTTCATTACGCCTTTCCAATTTGGCCAATCTTTTCTATGCATGCATTCCTTGATAGATTTTGGCTGTAGATCCTCTTCATCTTCCATAATATTTAGTGCTACATGGTAGGCAAAAATATCATCGACGATAACTTTATTTCGGTTCCATTTTTCTCCAGTCATAACATAATTTATTGAGATCTCATGATTATCACAATGTTCAGGTACCTGATCTTCCATTGGAAGCAACTCATCTAGAGTCTGCCCTTCCTTAATATTAATATTGACTGGGGACTCTTCAGGAGTCAAGATATCCTAGTTTTGAGCATCTTGATATTTTGCTCCTTTTTCTTTTACGAGGATTTTTTATCTTTGGAACCAATAGGTCTACCACGTTTAATTTGTGCCTTATTTTCTTTGGCAATAATTGATCGTCCTTCAGGGATATCAATTCTAAAAGGAGCATTAGCAGCTGGAATATGTGACTTAGTCAGTCTCTTTGGGTTAGCAAAAGCGTCTGGCAACTGATTAGCTAAATTCTGCAGATGAATTATCTTTTAAACTTCAAGTTCACTTTGTTTTGTGCGAGGATCTAAATAACACAATGATAATTCATTCCAGCTAATATCTTTTTCAGGCTGCTTAGTTTCTCCCCCTAATGTTGGAAATATTGATTCATCGAAATGACAATCGGCAAAACGTGCCGTAAATATATCTCTAGTACGTGGCTCAATGTACTTTATTATCGATGGAGATTCAAACCCAACATATATTCCTAACCTTCTTTGGGATCCTATTTTAGTACGTTGTGGTGGAGCAATTAGAATATAAACTGCACATCCAAAAATTCTTAGATAGAAAATATTTGGTTCCTGACCATAAACTAATTATAATGGGGAGAATTCATGATAACTTGTTGGCCTGATGCGAATTAACATTGATGCATGTAAAATAGCATGTTCCCAAGCAGAAATAGGGAGTTTCGCTCTCATGAGTAATGGCCTTGCAATTAATTGAATCTGTTTAATAAATGATTTGGCAAGACCATTTTTGAGTGTGAACATGAGCTACAGGATGTTCAACATTTATACCAATGGCCATACAATAATCATTGAATGTTTGCGAAGTGAATTCACCAGCATTATCAAGACGAATGGTCTTAATGGGATTATCTGAAAAATGAGCTCGTAATCAAATTAACTGAGCTAGTAATCTCGCAAACGCCAGGTTACGAGTTGATAGTAAAGATACATGTGACCATCTAGTTGATGCATCAATTAATACTATAAAGTATCTAAATATTTCACATGGTGAATGAGTAGGTCCACATATATCACCATGTATACGTTCCAAAAATCCGAGGGATTCAGCCCCAATTTCAGCTGGTGATGGCTTGGTTATTAATTTGCCTTGAGAGCATGCAGCGCATGATAATTCATTGGATTGGAAAATCTTCTAGTTCCTTAAAGAATATCCACATGAATTATTAATAACTCTTCGCATCATTATTGACCCGGGATGGCCCAACCGGTCATGCCAAATTACGAAATCAGTAAACTTTTGATTTATTGTTGCATGTGCCTCCATTGTACTAATATATATGTATAATATAAACCATATGAATAAGCGGGTAATTTTTCTAACAAATATATTTTATCCAAAATAATATTTGTGATGTACAAATATTCTTTGTTTCCTTCATTTATGGTCTCAACATAATTACCATTTTGGCGTATTTCTTTGAAACTTAATAAGTTTCTTTGAGACTTAGGAGAATATAATGCATTATTTATGCAAAAATTCGTACCTCCAGGTAATAATAAATTAGCTCTTCCGGAGCCTTCAATTAAATTCGCAGTACCTGATATAGTACTAACATTTGCCTCTAGTATTTATAAATGAAGGAAATATTTATCATCCTTAAGTATGGTGTGCGTTGTGGCACTATCTGCTAAAGACATATCTCTTTCTCGAGTAGATGAGCCAGCTCGTGCCAATTCCATACTCATCATAAAAAAATCTTTATATTAAATTTAAGCAACGAAAATATGATAATAGAAAAAGCCAGGAAATATACTTAAGAAATGAACAAGAACATGGATATTAAACTGATATTCAATAAGAAAATTAGCAACATCCAAATAAGTGAAGTCATTTAGGCCAAATTCAGGGCTACCATCCATATTCATAATGCCAGAGCCATCATCTTGATAAAGCTCAACTAGATACTTTGGTGCATAATAGGTGCGAGCTCAGTGGCCTTTGCATCCACAACGATGACATGAATTTTCCATTTTTATTCCACTATCACCATCTCTTCGTGGTTTCTTTTCTTTGTTCTCCCACTTCAGGTGGCGAGACGTGTTCTTAAAATTATCACTACGGTAACCATATCCTCCACGACAATTACCACGTCCAAGACCGCGACCCCGACCTCTATAATTAAATTTTATCGCATTCACTTCAGGGAATGGAGCATAACAAGTTGGACGGGCCTCGTGGTTTTTCATCAAAAGTTCATTGTTTTGTTCAGCCACAAGAAGACAAGCAATCAGCTCAGAGTATTTCTTAAAACACTTTTCACGATATTGCTGCTGAAGGAGCACATTTGATGCGTGAAAAGTGGAGAATGTTTTCTCTAACATATCAGAATTAATAATCTTTTCTCCACATAATTTCAGCTGAGAACTTATCTGAAATAGAGCTGAATTATATTCACTCACAACTTTGAAATCTTAGAATCGCAAATGCATCCAATCATAACGAGCTTTTGGGAGGATCACAGTTTTCTGATGCTCATACTTTTCTTTCAAACTAATCCAAAGAATTAGTGGATCATTTACCGTGAGATATCCAGTTTTAATCCCTCATCAAGATGGTGACGAAGAAAAATCATCGCCTTAGCCTTATCTTGGGCACAAGCTGTATTTACTTATCATGAATTTCAGCATCTAAAATCCATGATAAGTAATTCTTGCCCGTGATGTGGAGAGCCACAAAATCAAGTTTGACGAGGTTTGACATTATAATACTATCATGAGCAAATAAATTATATTAGATTTAATTTATCATAGATAAATATAATTGAGATAAAATTATTATATAAACATATCACAAATTTAAGGAAACAAATGATTACATTAATATTCTGTCCTTATTTGAAAATACGAGAAAATATAAAATACTAATCTGTAATTATGTTCCTTTTATCTTTTTTTTAGCGCGCATAATATCCGTTTAGTACCTATTAGTTGGACGCGTGTGCAAGCAAGGACACGATCCTTGTTCAACGTGTAAACTTATAGTTCAGTCCCTAGAATTTTCTCGCGTGTGCGAATAAGGGCATAATCTCAATCCGCGTTACA
Organism: Hypericum androsaemum; assembly: GCA_963995505.1. Classification (NCBI taxonomy): domain Eukaryota; kingdom Viridiplantae; phylum Streptophyta; class Magnoliopsida; order Malpighiales; family Hypericaceae; genus Hypericum; species Hypericum androsaemum. The sequence continues at coordinate 2,632,840 of OZ023187.1, forward strand.
CAGGCAAATTGCACATAGATCCTCAGAGGTTTTTAATTATTTTATGAAAGGACAACAGAAGATTTTTCATGAAAAATCTTTACCAAATGAATCCGATTTTTGCAAAGAAAATTTTACAAAATTATTTTCTTTGAGAAAATCATTTATAAGCCAGAACTAAACTTCATATGTTTCAATAACATTGAGAATCCAACAAGAATGAATAATTATAAATAAGAATCTAACAAGAATGAATAATTATAAATTGTAAGAATACTTACAAAAATTAAGCTCAATTCTTCTCAAGAAATTATTGAGAACTTGGTAGAGACTCGTATTGATAACGTGTTATAAACTTTATCAGAAATAAGCAATAGTAGAGGAAAAGAGTATGAGAGGAGAGTATGAACTTCTCATTAATAGATCAAGAATGTGTCATTTAATGATAATATAATGAGTTCTATTTATAAGCTAAATGGAGAAGGTGGATGGAGAACATAGAAGAAATCATGGAGGAGAACATGGAGGAAATTATGGAGGAGAACATGGAGAACATGGAAAGAATCATGGAGGAGAACATGGAGGGAGGAAATGGCATCCATAATTAATACATAATATTTTTTAATTAATGAGAATGTTTCTAGTCGCTTGTCTATTTCGATTTCGCTCAACAAAAAGGAATCTAGATGGGGCCTGGTTCATTAGTTTAAATTCGACCTTAATGTAAATTAAAATAATCTCTTATCAGTTTATCTACAGGTTTAATCAATCATACTTGTATTGAACGTCATTCAATACAAGGGGTTTAGAAAACCATCCACGCAAGGGGTTTTTTTCATGAATGAGAATGTAGGGTTTTTGACTCAGATTCCTTGCCACTACCATCCCCAATGGTCAGGTTGTGCCTCCGACAATCCACTTGCACTCATTGAAAGCAATCACGATATACATTCATGATGACCACGCAATGAATATTTCTTTCTTTCTTTTACATGTATCAGGCATAAAATTAGCTTTTGTTTTTTTATCTCGAAGCCAATGGAATTGAAAAATTATAGCCAATTTATTTATTCTTATACATTTATTAAAGGTAAAAGTATACTTTAGTACTATATAGTTTGACGTATTTCACGTTGAGGGTATGTGTTTTAAAGTTTCAGATTTGGTCCGTGTGGTTGTTTCTTTTTTCGGACATGTCTCGGTCTCCGGCAGTCCGGGTAGCTTCCCGGCCATTTGTCCTTCCACGTTAGCTCCGCATCAACCAAAACGATGCTGTTTGGCATCCTACGTGGACGTTCTGTTGTATAAATTGTTGTTGACGTGGCATATGATAAATTACCAAACTAGTCCCATTTTTTATAAAAAAAACTCTTCATCTTCTTCCTTACAACTTTAATCTTCAAAAAAAGAGAAGCAAATCTCACTCTCAGGCTTCTTCCTCCTCTCGTATTCTTCTCCCTCTCTCCTCTACCTAAAGAACCCAAAAAATATGCACATACCCATTTCTTACCAAACCCAAAGCCTTTGACCCTCTTTTTTCTATCTCTGTCTTGTCTTGTCTTATCTTATCTTTTATTGTTTCCATGGGAAGCACTGGGTTTCTACCGTTTCAAGGAAGCCTGGACCCTAGGGCACATGAGTTCCACCCCATCGTACTTCCCGATGGGTTCAACCAGGGGACCCTCTCGACCCAGTTCTTCCAAATCTTTGATGAGAGTTATTAATTATCATTCATTAAAACTTGTATTTTAAGACTAATCAGCTTCTTCAGGTGATGGTCGTTGCGCTGGCAATGGGAGGAAGTGAGAAGGAGAAGCTCGAGTTTTTGGGTTCGTGGGTTGCTGTGACCCTTCCCATGTCGTGCAACTCAACCAGAGAGGAGTCGGGGAGAGAGAGAAAGGACCCCGACTGCACGCCATTCCGTCGTCACTTGAAGCTCGTCGCTCGAGGGGAGAAGAGCCTGCCGCCTAGTCCAGACCCGTCGAGGAGAGAGAGTGTATAGACGGGGAGAGAGAAACTCCCACTGTATTTGGGTTGTTTCTGGTTTTGGGTTTTTGTTGGGTTATAGTGTGAATTGGGTATTCTGCTATGTTGATTCATGTGGATTTTGAGTTACGGAATTTGTTGGTGGGGATTAATTGTTGCTCTTTGATCCTCCATTGGTTTTGTGGGCGAGGCAAGAGAGAAGAGTAGTGGAAGCTTTTTTCTTTTTTGGAGATTAAAGTTGTAAGGAAAAAGACAGAGTTTTTTTAATAAAAAAATTGGGATTAATTTTGTAATTTATCACATACAACAACTTATACAACGGAACGACCACGTGGGATATCAAACGGTATCATTTTGGGTGATGTGGAGCCAGCATAGCATGTCTGAAAAAAAACAACCACGGAGACTAAATCTGAAATTTTAAACCACATACTCTAAATGTGAAATATGTCAAACTACAGAATACTAAAGTGTACTTTTACCTTTATCAAATATGCTATTGTGTTACGTCTTCACTTCTTCAATTCACCAAAAACTCATGTATTAATTTCTGTATCAGAAAAAAATGTATAACAGAAGGGGTTTAGTGTTAGAAAAAAGGTATATCAATCGTCTTATAAATTTATATGTTGTGTTTAACTCTAGAATTACCAAGAGATGATCATGGTTTACATTGGAGCATGAATATCAAATCAATACATTTTCCTACTTGGATACTTTCATATTGATTTTGTGTTTTGTCTTTTAACCTTATATAAATTGTTCAATCAAAATCATTTACGTGTTCGATGATGCTACACCAAATAAACACATTGGTGTCACACGTAATTATAGAACATATATATGAAAGATAATTGTGTTGTTGATATGAAAATTGAGTCTAAATTACCTCCAAAGATGTTTCAAGCATATTTATCGGAAAAAAGATGTTTCATGCATTACATTCCAATGCTTCTCGATGATATTAGGAGGCATGCATATTTCCTATGCTTAAAAAATAATATAAAGTTTTTTCTCAAAAAAATATTATAAAGTTTCGTTTAAATGCAAGACTTCTATATTTCTTAAAAAGGATATATTTTTTCAAATTCATGTATAATTTTTGTGCTTTACTTTTTTTGGTGAATTAAATTTCATTGTAAATTACATATTAACATTTATTTAATTATTCAAAAATAAATATTTTTGTATCAATTTTGAATATATAAGTGGGAGAAATAGCCCCACCCATCATACCATTGAGTTTTTTATACAATCTAATTTTTAAGTTACCAAAACAAATTTCACGCATGTTATAAAATATACAAACGGATTTCGTGAAAAAAAATTATAAGATATTTTGTAAATAAAACTGAAATCTAACAATGGATTTACGCTCTTTCTTTTAATCTTAAAAAACTTTTCAATCAAAATCAATTGTGCGTTGGTCTTCTTCCAAAAAAAGTCTCACACTTGATAGTAGAACAAATGTATCTGAAAACTAATTACATTATTATGCGTGAGTTACGTCTAAATTATTTTAAAAGATGTTTCATGAATTGCATTACGATGCTTCTTAAATATATTAGGATGCATAAACTTTGTTTGTTGTGTTTTTTTAATCTTGAAGCTAGCGAAAATGAAAAAATATATAATCAATTTTTTTTCTTATACATGTATATCAAATCGGCTTTTGTTTTTGTAATCTTGAAGCCAATGAATATGGATAAGTTATAACCAAATAATATCCATCTCAAAAAAATATATATCTTTCTAAAATATGTATCAAATGTTAAACCGACTTTTGTTTTTTCATCTTGAAGCCCAATGGATCTGGAAAAAAAAAATTATTCTTTTTTAATGTCAAATCAACTTTTGTTTTTTCGTCTCGAAGTCAATGGAAATGAGAATCTAAAAAAAGAGTGTCATTAAAAATAATTTTCATCCACTTGCCATTAAACATTTCGGTTCCAAATAAACTTGCGCCATTAACAAGCGGCTAGATTAACTAGTAAAAAAGTTTTTCTAACTTTACTACGAAATATACCGACAATCATTTTGATCAATGGGAGAACACGTTGTTCAAGCTAAAGAAGTTCTTTTTTAAGCAGGTCTCGAGTTCGAACCTTTAGGTACATAGAATTGTAAAATACTTGTTAGAAGAGTTTTGACACATTTCAAAGGTCATATTGGGCTCAAGTTTAGATTAATCAGGTCAACGGAGTGGACTTGTGGGCTCTAGGCCATTAAGTATGATATGTGAACGAACCCTAACAAAGTAGGGACTCAAAAAAAAATGCTGGAATAATTTCGATGCTTGCCTTGTTCGTTCCCCTTCTTCTACACTAGAATAGAAACCCTAATCTATATCATAATTCTTTTTATATCTTTTACACTATTAATAAGGTGGAGTTTCTGTGTAATTGATGGGAAAGTTTCCAATTGGTTCTCTGTTACGATTCCGCTCAGCGAAGAGGAATCTAGCTAGGTTCCTGGGCTCTGATGAGAATTTCCATTCCTTGGGAGGATTTAATAAATGGGTAGTTGAGAAAGACTGTTTTATGCCGTCCCTGGATGCTCCCTACAGGAAAATGTCCACTCCAGGTGCTGCTTTGATTCGCTCCCGGTTGCGTTGTAGAGCTAGCGGCTTTGGTTGTACGACCAGTAGGCCGTTTTCTTGGGTGGATAATGATGTTGGTGTAGGGAAGGATGATGATGCTGTAGGTTTAGGCGGGAGTGTTATTTTAGATGATGCCAATGGGGGTGGAATAAAGGGCGGAGTGCATAATTGTAGTGATGTCGGAGAGGAATGTCATAAAGGTGAGGTGGGGACGGGCAGAGATGGTGGGAGAGTGGCTGTTGCTGATCGTGATCCAGTAGACTTGTATAAGGAGCTCTGTGATGCTGAAACCTACAATAATCTGGAGTATTCTGAGCGGACGATGCTGCAAGAGGTATTCTCTTACTTCTCAAAATCGGGGTGGGCTGCCAGTCAAGCTCTTGCTGTGTATATTGGCATGTCGTATTTCCCAATTGCGGCCCGCAAATTTTGCAATTTTTTCTGTGATAAATGCTCGCCTGAGCTTGTGGGATATGTGGTGTTGCTTGGGCCTAGTGATGATGCAGTCAGCTTCCTTTTTCCTATTTTTGTTGAGTATTGCATTGAGCATTTTCCAGATGAGATCAAGCAGTTCAAGAGTATGATTGTGTCTGCTGATCTTACGAAGCCTCATACTTGGTTTCCTTTTGCTCGAGCAATCAAACGTAAAATTATATATCATTGTGGTCCAACTAACAGCGGTAAGACCTACAATGCACTTCAGAGATTTATGGAAGCAAAGAAGGGTATCTATTGCAGTCCACTCAGGCTGTTGGCGATGGAAGTTTTTGACAAAGTGAATGCGCATGGGATCTACTGTTCTCTCCTTACTGGCCAAGAGAAAACATTTCTCCCCTTTTCCAGTCATATTGCTTGTACTGTCGAGATGGTCTCAACCAAGGAGTTGTATGATGTCGCTGTCATTGACGAAATACAGATGATGTCGGATTCATCAAGAGGTTATGCCTGGACAAGAGCCTTGCTTGGTTTGATGGCAGATGAGATTCACTTGTGTGGTGATCCAAGCGTGCTTAATATTGTCAGAAAGATTTGTTCAGAAACTGGGGATGAATTGCATGAAAAGCACTATGAGAGGTTCAAACCATTGGTAGTGGAAGAAAAAACATTAATGGGTGATCTTAAGAATGTGCGATCCGGTGATTGTGTGGTTGTATTTTCAAGGCAAGAGATATTTGAGGTGAAAATGGCCATTCAGCAATACACCAAACACCGCTGTTGTACTATATATGGTGCCTTGCCTCCAGAAACTCGTAGACAGCAGGCTAACTTATTTGATGATCAAGATAATGAGTTTGATGTGCTTGTCGCAAGTGATGCCGTAGGAATGGGCTTAAATCTTAATATCAGAAGAGTTGTATTTTACAATCTGTCAAAGTATAATGGAGACAAAGTGGTTCCAGTTCCTGCATCACAGCTAAAGCAAATTGCTGGAAGAGCAGGTAGGAGAGGAAGCTACTATCCCCATGGTCTAACGACCACATTGCATAAGGATGACATCAAATACTTGATCCAGTGTCTAAACCCACTTTTTGACGAAGTTAAGAAAGTTGGTCTCTGTCCATTCTTTCAGCAAATTGAGCTGTTTGCTGGACAATTTCCCACTATGACATTGCCGCAGCTGCTGGAAAATTTTGGTGAGAATTGCCGTCTGGATGGTTCATACTTTCTGTGTAATTACGATCACATCAAAAAGGTGGGCAACATGCTGCAGAAGGTCCAGGGATTATCTTTGGAAGATCGCTTTAACTTTTGTTTCGCCCCCGTTAATGTTAGAGACCCGAAAGCTATGCACCATCTCCTAAAATTTGCTTCAACTTACAGTCAAAATCTCCCAGTCAATGTGGCTATGGGTATGCGTAAGAGAATTGCTAAGAATGACACAGAGCTGTTGGAGCTTGAATCAAAACATCAAGTGTGTTCAATGTACTTATGGTTGTCTAATCAGTACGGTGAAGACAAATTTCCATATAAGAAAAAAGTTGAGACGATGGCTACAGATATTGCTGAACGGTTGGGTCAGTCACTCATCAATGCTAATTGGAAGCCTGAAACAAGGAGCGTGAGAAAACCAGGGCCTGAGATAAAGAAAGATGGTTATAAGAGGCCTCAGTCACTTATCAAGAGGCGCGAGAAAGATTTCTTAATATATACATGATTTATTTTCCATGGTTCATGCTCATCACGATGTGTCAATATCTTATATTGTTAATAATGTACATGACATTTTTCTCGTTTTGTTGGAATAATTCGTCGAAGAGTTGAAAATCCGGCCATCGTTATTGTTTCTCCGGTCCTCGTATCTGTTGATGTAGCATCTAGCTCATAAGTAGCAATTTGACTTGTCTGATGATTAGTATGCTTCTAGCTGACAGTGGTTTTCTTTTTCGTGCTTGATATTTAGGAATTGAAATTGTGTATGAGACGGAAATTATTGTATTAATGTTTTACCTGTAAAAATGAATTAAGCTTTGAATATAATGAGATATCCTAGGAGAAAAGGTGTTGGGCAATTTTTTAAGGACTGGATTTGCATATAAAGGACTTCGCCGGAGTTGGGAACTAGGACTACGAGGAAGCTTTGATTAAATGCCTAGAATTTAGTTCTAGTTTAGATTTGAGGATAAGTTTATCCCAAGAGACTTCCATGTAAATTGCCTATGCACACTGATGCCTTGTTGCTAACATAAGGTAAAGTTTATAATGTAAGTTTGGTGGAAGTTGGTTGAGTGTTAAGAATGAGTGGATGCCAATTTTGGGGGAAAGGTTTGGCTGCAATGTTGAGTGGTGAGAACTAGGGCATATGTTGACCTTATTTTGAAGTGTCGTTCTTCTGCACTTAATGGTGTGGGTAATTGATGCAGCGGAGGTCCATTATTGGATTCGAAGGGAAATCTTGTTGGGATCAATAGAGCCATTTTCACGCAAACAGGTAACTTTGTTTGTAGTTTGTCACTACTAAATAATGTTTTAGGAAATCTGTTTTCTTAGCACTCTCTTCCGGTTTATTATTTACTTAACGAGTTACCTAACTTCTTATTATCTTTTGAATTTAGCTCGGCATATAGGAACGTCGGCTGCTGTAGGATCTGCGACCCCTTCCTCAACGGTACTTAAAATTGAGCCTCAACTAATCCAGTTGGCAAACTAAGCTACTGTTATGAAAAAAGCTTTTAACTAATCCTATTGTATGGTTTCTACTTTTAATGGAGGTTATGCATCCATTTCATGTTTCTCTGCCACAATTCTCCTGATGCATGCAGTGCATCGAAGACCTACTTTTTCTGTGACACACTTGTGCTCTGCAATCAAAAGGAAAAATTGTGTCAAATACCGGAGGCATTTTGACTTCAACTTCTTATGTAAAAAATAGATTGGGAATGTCCTCATGATCTGAAGTGTCACAGTTTTTTTGTCAGGTTGTTCGTGTGGGATTAAATGTTGATATTGCCCCTGATCTGATTGCAAATCAACTGAATGTTCGGAAAGGAGCTGTCGTTCTTCAGGTACTTGTAGACTAGTATGAGTTCTTAGAACGGTAAATTTGATGCTTAATGTGAATATTTGTCTGGTCTCATTTCAGGTTTCTCTGATTTCGTTAGCCAGTCCCATTCATTTTTCCTTATTTTGTCATCCGAAATCAGATGAGTTCACATTTTTTCGTATCATAGGTTCCCACAAATAGTTTGGCAGCAAAGGCCGATTTGCTGGAAATATTGTACTTGGAGATGTAATAGTTGCGGTGGATAGTAAGCCTATAAGTCTACTTCTTGCCTTGCCTTGCCTTTGCCCCCATTTCTCCATTCAAACATACCCACTACATTGACAAATATAGTGCCACATTTAAGCTCTGAATTGCGAGATTCGGTTGATTCAGACCAAGTAATTGAGTCGAGAAACTTGACGATCAAGATAACCGGAATATGCATGGAGGTGGTGTTCCCACATACTGCAGATATCAGAAGCTCCTGACTTTGGAGTCCTCCTCTTGTCACTTGTCAGGTTAAAAGCAAAGCAGCGCTGGATAGAGTTTTGGATGACTATAGTATTTGAGATGAAGTGACCCTGATGATCCAGAGAAGAGGGGAGAACTTGGAGGTGGCAATCAATATGGAAGAAAAGAGTTCATGAGCTCTCTGTCTCTTTTAAGATTGTTAAATCAAAGGGATATTGGAAATCATCAACTGAACAATGAAGCTTTATACCTCTATGGTGTAATATCTCTCCATAGTTAAAAAAAAAAACGCTGTCCGACTCTTGAGAGCATATCTTCATGGTCGGAAGGATATATTTGTCTAAAAAATGGATGGATGATTTAGGGTCTTTTCATATATTTGCATAAGCTGTTAATTATAGATATGATTTGAGTGACTAGTGTTTGAACTTCCGAAACATAATTTACTAGAGATTTGGTGGTATATTACATATTTATTTGGGATAAATATAGTTTAGTACCTTGTAGTATATGAAATAGACATTTAGTATTAAATAATATTACTGAAATTTTTTTATAAAAAAACTCTCATAGTTACATCTAATTTCATATCCGTCATCATCCACACATGTCTTCTTCTTCCTTTAATTTAATCCTACGGGGTATGAGAATGGAATCCATCATCTATTGAACTATGTATGGGTTCTTGTCCATTACAAATTTAGATGGTGTCTTGTATTAGACAAAATCATTTAGACGGCAACTTTGACATTTTTATTTCGTCCGTTAGGAGTTGAGGATACTTTTGAGTTTGCGAAACCAAATGAGATAGTAGTAGTACCCTTTATCAGCGTCCTACGGGGTATGAGATTAGGATATTCTTGTAATTTTTATTAATATTATTTGACACGTCGTCCATTTGTGCCATACCAGCAAGTTAAAGTCATGTCATCAGTATCACATCAACAAAAATCGAAGTTCATATGAGAAGAAGGTTTCAAGTGTCTTTGAAAAATAGCATAGTGTACTAAAATCGATATTTTCTTAATACACAGTACAAAGTGTCTATTTCATTTAATATATGATACTATACTATTTTTTATCCCTATTTATTTTATCACCCACTGTGTGCCTAATTTTACTATAAATCTGCTAGCTACGAAGTACATATTAACGTGTAAAATACACATCATACATACATATATATTATTTTTAGAGAAACAGATTCGATGTCACTTACCAAACTAAATCTTAATTAAAAGTACATCATGCAATTGTATGTTGTTTTGAGCTTAAATAAGCAAAATTTTCAATCTAATACAAAAACTAATATTATAAATATATTAATTTTAATCAGTAAATTTATTTCTATACTAGTGAATCCGTAAAATTCACCAATATAAAACTCATGTGGTATTGATTTGAATAAACACTTTTTTATAAAATAAAGAATTATTGACATTTATCCCAATATTTTGATTTGAATTTATCAAAATATACTAATATTTTTAGTTACAATAGTATAAAATAATACAAATAACCTAACAATAAAATTAAATCATTTTAATCTAACAATAGTACAAAACAATAGAAACGTAAATTGCCTGATTACATTTATCTTTACATTTACGTAAATTGTTCTGTTATTAGGAATTATATTTGTGTAGTAAGACAATTTAACAGAACAATATAATTCCATATAATTCTGATAAATTATTTTAAACTAATGTTAGATTAAAATCATTTAATTTTAAATTGTCCGGTATTTCATACTATTGCAACTAAAAATATTAGTATATTTTGATTAATTAAAGTATTGGGATATACGTCAATAATTATTTATTTTATAAAAAAGTATTTATTGGGAGGCGCCCATCATATTTAATTTTTTTTAATCTCCTTACATGTGCAGGGGATGACACTGGCGGGTTCCACTCAAGGCGCCAAGGTGAATATGTATTAATCTTCGGTTTTTTTTTAATATTAAAAATTTTAAAACCTATTTAGGGAATATATATAACTTTTTGCTATTTCAGAGAAAATATGTATATTTTTTATCAATTTCAGAAAAAATTCCAGCTTTATACATCTATGGTGTCATCTCTTCATATAAAAAAAAAGAAAAAATCTCATTTAATACCTTGTGGTTTTACGTTTTCAGAAAGTAGGCCGTGTGGTTTCGAATTAGGAATTCAGTGCCCCGTGGTTTACACACTTTTTCCCGAGTAGGTTCAGGGCAGCTGTCCGGTCAACAGGACTTGACATGCTATCATTTTTAGCATACGTGGCAGACACATGGCAACCTAACGGATTAGTTTCCGCTTACGTGGAAGGTGGATAATTACCTAAACGGTCCCCAATTTATTTATATATTTTTTAGAAACCTATTATTTAAATACTATAAAAAGTGGTAATTATTTAAACCTCCTTCTTCATATCTTCTTTCCTTGTACCATCAATCCCACCTCTCCTCCAACCTTCAAACTCTTAACTCTCCTCCACCCAAAGACCATCAACCTTTCTAGCTTAACAATAGCACAAGCTGCTCTCCAAAGTTTCAATTTTCTGATTCATTCCTAAGAAATTTCCAAGTCCTAAGAAACCCCCAATTCACCAAACTCCTAATTTGAGAGAGGGTGAAAATTCTAAACCCTTGAAACCTGGCGGCGGTAGGAGTCTTCACCGGCGAGGCGGGGTCGATGGTTGAAGGTTGCTGAAGGTTTCAAGGGTACAGGGTCGATCGTTACCCTTTCAAGAGATCGAAAAAATATCAATGAAAAAGGAAATAAAATAAAAAATTTAAAAAGTAGAACAATAAACCGTCACTCTGGAATCTAGAGATCCCCGTTTCGAATCTCTTCCCCTAGTCTCTATCTTCTCCTTGATTTTGTGTTTCACCCGGTTGATGTCGGGGCAGTTCCCTGTGGAGATGGAGAAGGTGGTGAGCATGATGATCGTCGGCGGTAGGGAGTTTGGTGCAGGAGGGATGAGGTATGCCTGAGCTCTGGCAGGGAGGCACCGCGCGTAGTGGCAGAGCTAGGAAATTAGCCGTCACCTCTTCTAATCCTAATTACGTGAAGACCAACGGCATTGGCTAGGAAGTAGATGGAGGGTGGTGGGTTAGGAGGGGTTTTTAAGAGTTGAGAGAGAACGTGGAGTTTACTATTTTTTGGCATTTTCTAGGAGAGGAGGTTTGGTCGTGTGGGGAAGAAGATGGGGTGTGAGGAAGAGAACTAATTTTGGGGAAGAAGATGAGTTTTTGGTGATGGGTTTAAAATATTCGGACTATTTTGGTAATTTATCGAGTTATACGTTATTGTCAAATAAATTCACCCACTTGCCACATTTCTACCACGTAAGCTTTAAAATGCTACAATTGTGCGTCCAGTTGGCAGGGCATGTACTCTGGACTTGTCCGAGAAAAAAAAGTGTAAACCACAAGGGACTAAATTCTCAATTTGAAACTCTATGGACTAGATTCTGAAAGTCTGAAACTACAAGGTGCTAAATGAGACTTTTTTCTTAAAAAATGCAATTCGACTGGCAGTGAAGTGACTATATATCTCCTTCCCTGATTTTTTTTCCTTCTTGAAATGGGGGTTGGATTAGGTACGGAATGTCCTTATTCTGAAACGTTCGGAATGAAGATACGCGGGAGCTTTTTTGTAAAAATACTAAAATACAGGGATCAAAATAAAAAAGCCACGCACAAACACAGGCTAGAAACAAATGTCATTATCACACAACTGTGCATGCCAGTATCGTAAATAGCGCATGACAGTGGAACTTTTTTGCAAAAATACTAAAATACGGAGACCAAAATAAAAAAAGCCATGCGCACCGATATGATAAACGGGACATGCCCTTGTCCCAAAAACAAATGTCATTATCACACAACTGCACATGTAAGTATCACATAATTGTGTATACCAGCACGGTCCCCCATTTACTCCAAACTGTTCGGAATCATAGCTTAACTCCGGACCCAATCCAAAGCCCTTGAAATGAGCCTTCCATTCATTCATGAAAATCGATTTTCCAATCATAGAGCATGTCCTCATGGTCTGAAGGATATATTAGTCTTAAAAAAAATCATCAATCGATGATTTAGAATCTTCTAATATATTTGTATAAGCTGATAATTAGAGATATGATTTGAGTGATTGAACTTAGGGGTGAGCAAATGGACCGGAAACTGTCAAACTGAACCAAATTAGACCGAAAAAACTAGACCGGACTGGACCAAAAAGAAAAACAGTCTGGTCCGGTTCACATTATATTAAGAAATTCGGTTTCTGGTCCAGTTCGGTCCGGTCCAGATCCGGGTTTCGTCCGGTCTGGAACTCATTCTTTGTGTATTTTTTTCCAATCCCGTCCGGTTTTAGATCGAACCAAAATATTTGGTTCGGTTCTGGTTTGAACCGGAGTAGAATCCAGTCCGGTCCGATTTATGATATTCCTAAAAATTTAGTTCTGATTCGGTCCAATTTTTTCCGGTTCGGTCACTATGTTCACCCCTAATTGAACTTCAGACACGTAACAAATTTTACTAGAGATTTGGTGGTATATTACATATTTATTTTATCAGCCACTACGGTTCAACGAGCCTAATTCTTTGACTATAAATCTGCTAGCTACGAATTATTAATCTAGATAATACACATATAATGCATACATGTATATTGTTTTTAGATGAACAATTTCGGTGTCACTTACCAAACTAAATCTTAATTAAAAATACATCAAGCAATTGTATATTATTTACGCTTAAATAATCAAAATTTTCTATATAATACAAAAATAAATTCTAAATATATTAATTTTAATCAGTAAATTTATTTTTATACTAGTTATTCAATACAATTTGACAACATAAAGCTCATGGGTATTTTTTTGATCTAATAAATGAGAATAAACTCTAATTTTACTCTAAAAAACAACTACAAGTCTGTTCTTAGACTAATCTTCCATTAGTCAGCACTCGTGTTGATGTGAATCCCATTTAGGATCCACGCAGAAGTCGGATCGTCTATGGTTAAATTAATATAAAAAATTTTGACCCATTATTTACGCCTCTGCAAGACTTCGACATAAAAAACTTCGACTCGTTACTGTAAGAAAAATAAGAACCTTGATTTGATGTGAATACGCACAAACGGTGGTAAAATATCTGTTTGATAAGTAGTTGTTCGTGCAAGTTCGTTAGCCAGCAAAAACCAAAAGAGAGTCAAATCTCCCAAGTTTTATTAATCAAAAAGTGTCCTTTTATTCTCTTTGTGCCTCTCTATATATTTTTTTTGTTTGAAAGGTTGTGCATATATAACACTTTCTAAACAGATTTAAACTCTTCAAACACAAAATTAATTGATATCCCAAATATGCTTGACAATGTGTATGAGCGTCTTGTTGATTAGATTCATATCATTTCTCTCTTCTTGAAATAAATTTTGTCTTTAAAAGCTTATTCGTGTAATCCTTTCTGTAATCTTCAAAGCTGTAACGCCCCGTGATCCGACTGACTGTCTCTACAAACCAACACTGGTCTTTTTTAGCGTACTTTGTCCTCACTTGCACGCATCCCAGAAGCTTCTCAGGAGGTCACCTATCCTGATCCTACTCCCGGACAAACGCGTTTAACCTTGAAGTTCTCTCAAGATGTGTGCCAGAAAAGAATAGTCATCTTGTTGATATTGATAGTACCAATCATATCACTTAAGGTCATTCAGATAGAACATATCATTTACGGGATATCACATTTTGTCACGCCTCGAATATAAACATGACAACTGCCCGAGGTTTTTATACCACGGTCGGTACCAGACTTTATTATAAAATAAAATCTGGAATATCTGAAATACTTATCAATTAAAAACAACACAACTGTCATCAAAACAAGTTATTGAAATTTGATAAACTAATAGTATTTATTAATGAAAAGAAAACGTGGTGATGCATTGGAGCCATCTATGAATATACTCCTGATCCCGAACCCCTCCTCAACGATCTGAAACACATACGACTAGTGTGAGTTGATTAAACTCAGTAAGTGAAACATAAAATAAAATCAGTAACAGTAATAAAGTTTAGAACAAAAATTGAGGTCACTTAACTATCTAACTTAGCCTCTAACAGAATAAGACTCTGAAGCCTAATAGAATCATGATGGGATTCTCGTGGGGCATAGATAAATACTTTTTCATTCCTGCGTTGCAGGTCCAGAAGACGAAAGAGAATTCTCTCCACGAGCCCATATAATTCTCATGCTCCCTATCCCTTCGATCATACACACCCAGAATTTCCCGGTAGCCCCTTTTATATGATGTGTACAAACCACGGGGCCTAGTAAGGCATAAGAATAATCCTTCATGTCAGAAATAGAATAGAGGCACAATACTCACATCAAAATCAGTAACAAATTAGAGATCAGAAATAATTCAGATTTCAGTAATAAATCAAAAGTCAGAGCATGTCATACCTCGAGTAGTTTATCCACAAAACTCAAAAATTGGAATTATGTAAAAATTTGGGTAATTCAGAAACCCTAAAGCAAAATGGATATAACAAAAATCCACTTACGTGATGTCACCTCTAATCTCTAGGTTTTTCCGAGAGATGCTTCAACGATCCTCCTGAAACCCTATTCGAAAACTATATTATTTTCTGAAGGAGCAACCTTACTACTCAGAAATCAAAGATGACATACGAAGTTTACCCTTCTTTTCCTATGGATCTGACTTATCCTCTCAAAGATGATACGTCCCTCCACCTTCGAAAATAGCACACACGTGAGTTTCCTTATAATGATAGAGCTCAAATTTTAATGTAAACATCGTTGATACTTACCGTCCACCTCCGATGATTCCCTGATATTCTTGTCCTCTCTTAGCTCTACCCCGGAGGTCAGAATTTGTTCTTCACCTTCACAGAAAAGGGGAATTTTTGTGGGTTTCTTTGGACTTATAGAATGTGGCAGTCTGGGGCTCTATTTAAGATAAAATTTTGGGTAAAAACCATATCCCTTAAAGTTACCCTAAAATGGCTAGGGTTTCGTTGTGTGAAAAATTTCCTAAACCCTCCAGAACTTATTAAAACATACCATTACTCCCTTAAACTTTAAATACTTAACATTTAGGTTTCTCAATTCTTATATTCTCTCATTGAAACAAATTTTGTCCTTATGCTTACCTGAGTGTTAAAAAAGGTATAGGTACTTCTCCTTCATTTCAGAGCTCAATTCCCAGGTGGTCTCTCTCTGTGTGGTTGCTCCATTGCACTTTGACATATTCAATTATGCTCCTACGAAATTATTAGAGCTTGATATCGATAATTCTTAGAGGCACCTCCTTATACTTACATCTGGACAGATCTCTGGTTGGATCTCTTGCACCATATGTCCCTCCCTTGGGATATATTTTTCCAGCATAGATAAATGGAATAAATCATGTACCCTAATTATAATCGGTGGTAAGGCCAACCAGTATGCTAACTTCCTGATCCGCTGGATAACGTCAAAGGGTCCAATATATCGCGGGCTCAGTTTTCCCTTGACTCCAAATCTTCGGATACCCTTGGTAGGCGATACCTTCAGAAATAAATGATCTCAGACTTCAAATTCTATTTTCCTATGATGCTGATCAACAAATTTCTTCTGCCAATTCTGGGCTACTTGAATTCAACTTCATATCACTGGCACCTTTTCAGTCAGCTCCTTATCAGACCCAGAATTTCTTTCTTTCCTATCTCATTCTAGCTAATAGGCGATTGACACTTTCTACCGTACATACCCTCGTATGGAGCATTTTCTATGCTCGCTTGAAAACTATTATTATAGGCAAACTCTACTAACGACAGATGTCCTTCCCAATTACTCCCAAAGTTTAGCACATAAGCTCTCAGTAAGTCTTCTAAAGTCTATATTGTCCTTTCAGATATTCCATCAGTTTGCGGGTGAAATGTAGTACTGAATTATAATTTTATCCCTAATGCCTTTTGTATACTGTTCCAGAATTTAGACAAAAATTTAGTGTCTCAATCTGAAGTGATGCTCAACAAAACTCCATATAGCCGCACTATCTCCCTTATATAGAGATCTACCATTTGCTCAATATATATACATATCTAATATGCCAAGAAATGAGCGGACTTGGTAAGACGATCCACCACTATCCACACTGCGTCCTTACCTTGAAAGTTTCTCGGAAGTCTAGTCACAAATCCATCGCAATCTTCTCCCACTTCCAGTCAGGGATCTCTAATGGCTGTAATGGACTCGCTGGCATTGATGTTCTGCCTTAACCAATTGGCACACTATACAACTGGCCACATAATCAGCGATTTCTTTCTTCAAACCAGACCACCAAAAATTAGGCTTGGGATCTTGGTACATGTTTTCCCCTTGGGTTTCCCGCATAGCGAGCGGTATGTGCTTCTTCTAACATTTTTTTATTTTCTTAGCTACAGGAATACATATTCTGTTTTGGAAATATAGATAGCCATGAGCTCCTATGTGAAAATCCTCCAATTCTCCATGTTCCACTTGTCGCCCGAGAGCACTAAGAATTGCATCCTTGCGTTATCCTTTACCAAGTTGGGTTCGCATTGTGGGCTCTAGCTCCAGGCTCGCTGCCACACCCCCTGGACATTTAGTGTCTTCCAACTCTAGGTTGTTCAACTGTCGTTTCAGTTCTTCCTGCATTGTGAGTCCCTTCGCGGTTACCCCAGTTTGATTCTTCCTACGTAGGACATTTGCTACCACATTGGCCTTTTCTGGGTGATAGTGGATCCCAATGTCATAGTCCTTGATTAATTCTAACCACATTCCCTGTCTCATATTCAATTCCTTCTGTGTGAAAATATATTTGAGACTCCTGTGGTCCATATACATTTTATATCGAACTCTATAAAAATAATATCTCCACACCTTCGGTGCGTGAACTTTAGCTGCTAGTTCCAGGTCATGGCTGGTTCCACTTAGCGGGTCTCACGCCATACCTTAATCAATTTTGTGCTCTCCGACCTAACATCAGTTGTTTAACTATTGTCTTATTCTCTACTAGTTATTAATATATCCAACATTGAGTTATAAATCAATATATAATTATATATATTCATTAGTAAAAAGGAATTTTTAAAAAATTATTGTTATTAAGAATCGGGCAAATCTCAAACTTATTAAAATTATAACACCTGATTTTTTAAAATAAATTTAAGTCACTTATTAGTCATTACTTAGATTATTCCTATTATTTAATAAAAAGAGAATTTGTTAGAAACAAGCTTGTAACTTCAATATTTTTTGGCATCTTAAACATAACCTATTGAAATTATTTTCCTCATGACCGACACGGGGCTCTACTTCTAGCTGCACGACAATTACGGGCGATAAACAGACAAACAAACATGTCCTAATTGTATTAAAAATTTCCATTTTCAAAAAAAAATTGGAAATAACAAAATTGAACGATTCCAAAAGCACTCCAATATTATGAATTACTTATTACAATTAATAAGGTGGATGCCTTTCTCCAATAGCCACTGTTTTAGGTGGCATTTGTATACCTCTTCATCTTTAATTTAACTCTCTTTTTCATAATCCTTTCTTGCACTCTAAGTTCACGGATTTGACACAATCACCAAATGCTTTCAGCCTAAGTGCAGAACTCAGAACATACTTCACAGCTTTTCGAATCTTCATAATGGATTGATTAATCTGCTTTAATCCACTTTTCACAACTAAATTGAGAATATGAGCACAACACCTCATATGTAAATGTTCATGATTAGCTATTATGCTCTTCAATTTGTAGCCCGTGGACGATTTCAAATTGCGAATAGCTGAATCATTTGAAGAAGCATTGTCGAGTGTGATGGCTAGAATCTTTTCAATCCCCCACTCAACCAAACAGTGCTCAATGCTATCTCCAATTGTCTCCCCTTTGTGATCATCAATTTGACAAAAGCTCAAGATTCTTTTCTGATAGTTCCAATCCTTGTCAATCTAATGCCCAGTTAAACACATATAATTCATTGTTTGGATTGACGTCCAAGTATCAGTTGTAAAACTCAACCTCTGACCCTTCAATGATTTTTTCACCTTTGTCATCTCTTCAAAATATATTTTCATGCAATCTTTAGCCACAGTTGTCCTATGTGGCATCTGAAACCTAGAATTCATATAATTGCTATAGGCTACAAATCCCTCACCTTCCACAACCCTGAAGGGCAACTCATCTTTTATCACCATCATTGCCAAATATTTGCGACCCCCTTCTTGACTAAAGGCGACGGCTTTAAGCTGACCCACACCACCGCCTATTGTAGGAGGTTCAAATGACAAGGTGGTTTGTCTCAAATCTTTCTTAGAAATTTTGGTGCATCTATCCTTCAAGTGGGCATTCAATGCACTAGTTCCATTCCTCCTAGGATTGCATAAATATCTTTGCCCACAATGGTTGCAAGCCACTTTTTCCTCACCTTCTGGACAATCCGGAACTAGTGTAAAGTGCTCCCAAACTTCACTTGTTTTCTTACTACTCTTGTTACTCTCCATATTCATGCCAGTAGAATTCTTTCTTTTCGAAGATAACAGAGGTTTGCTAGGAATCTTACCGGTTTCCTTTTGCTGACCAAGAGCCCCGCCATCACTCGACGGCCCAACAACCTCCTTTTGAACACCATCAATATCGGCATCACTTGCCTACACAATATTAATTAGCATAGCTTAGCAACTACATGACTGTCCTTAGACGTTTCAATTAAAATAAGAAATAAAACCACTCTAGCATATTTTGATGGCCTTTTAGCAAATAGCATAAAAATTGAATCCAAAGACGGATGGTCCACTGTAACAACCTTTACTCAGTACTAAGCTAATGCCAGAACAGTTATTTGTCCGCTGCAATTATTGAATCCAAGGTGAACTTAATCCTGATAGTTCCATTTCAACCATCAAAACATGTCTCCCCGATGTTCATACATGATGATTACCTTTACCCAAAAATTATTCTTATCCTATCAAAAGAGAAAACGCCCTGCAAACCTTTGCTCAATTCAGAAGTTAACAAACCAATCAAAACCGATAGATGAGGACTCAACAAAGAACCAAAAGAAGAAGAATTCCCTGTAACCAAACAAACGAAAAAAAAATCCCAAAAAAGATGGAACCTTTGAGGTTTCCACTAAACACCCAACAGAAAACTCAACGACCCACTAATCGAAACCGATACGGGGACGACAAAAGACCGCAACTTTGTAACTTGCACAAAAAAAAAGGAAAACCCAAAACTGAGGCGGAGACGGTGGACGCCGGGTCTCAAAAACGAACAAATGCACAACTAATTAGAAATCAAAACTCAATAACCTCAGATTGGATAAAATTTAAACGAAATTAGGGTTTTTACCATATGGTTTCTGAGGCAATAGAGAGGACGACGGTCGACAGACAGAGAGGGAGGAGTGCACGGTGGAGGTTGGAGCTTGGGGAGGCCGTGATGTTGGCCGGAGCAGAAGAGGCTTGGGAGGACGTTGGACGGGAAGGGCTGTGTATCGGGAGAGGTTGGAAAATTGGAATGGAGTTGGAGAATGAGAAAGTTTCTAGGAAAAGAATGGGTTATATACTCAAACAAAACGACGTCATTTTTGCACATATTATACATATACTAAAACGACGTCGTTTTTAAGTGCGGTTTCGCGGTCGGTCGGTGTGGTTGTAAACCAAAACCGAAACCAAACCGCACCAATTCGGTGTCGGTTTTAAACCGCACCACCAAACCGATTGGAGCTGCAGTTTCAATTTTATCGGTCGGTCGGTTTGGCGGTCGGTCGGTTTTGCGGTTTTGCGGGTTTTTGGCTCACCCCTACTCTTATTAATGAAGAATTGCTACCATTTTTTCATTCTTCATGTTTATATTTAGATTAGAGGTAATTTTATTTTTTATATCAAGCATTCCGGCGCGTCGTGGCCCCACCCACCCCCTCGCGTGGGAAATACGTGGTTCCTCTCCTTCCATATATATATATATATATATATATAGGTTAAATTACTCTCAAATCTCTGGTCTTTGGTCACCCTCCCCCTAGGGTCCCTGACTTTTGGAAAAAGATTATCTTGTCCCTAAGTTTTGATGATAATAGACTATCAGGTCCCTGGAGCCAGAATATTCCATATTCTCCGGCGAACCCCCACTTGAAATGACCAAAATGCCCCTCTCACTTAAAAAATAAAAAAAGCCCTCTCTCCTTCTACCTTCAACTCCTTCTTCCTCCAACTTCTTCTTCTTCTTTCCAACTTTTAACCAAAACTAAAACTCAAAATTAAACTTTATTAATAAGAATCAAAATTTAAATAATCCTAATTTTATAAATTCTAATTTGAATTAAATGCAATTTTAATTCGACCCAATGAATATCAACACATAAGCACCAATCCAGTTAAAGTTATGATTTTTTCATTTGTTTCTACGACAACAGAAAAGAAAGTACAAGCATAATGAGGGAGAAAATAAAATCAAGACAGCAACTTTCTTTCTTTTAAACCTAAAAAAAAGACAGCAACTTTCTGTGCGTTCGTATTCTAATGACATTCCACAACCATAAGCAACAGTTGAAGCTAAAAAGTTAAAAACCCAAGATTGCGCTAAGACAAAGAGAGACAGAGAGTAGAGATCAAGCTTGAGGAAGAGCGGGCGGGGAGCTCTGCATGGTAGGGCCCAGGGAAAAGTGCGGCAGGGGGAGGGTGGTAGGGATTGTACCACGGTGGGGCCCGGGGCGGGAGGGCGAGGTGGTGCTGAGGTGGCATCCAAGGAGGCTGATGCGACGGCAGGTAGAGGGGCGGAGGGTAGGTTCGGATGGGGAAACGCAGCGGCGACAGGAGGAGGAGCAGTGGAGAGCGGGACCAAGAAAGGGTTAATCGGTGACGACGTGTTCATGGTCAAGTCCCGGCTCGAGGCAGCACAGTCTCCTCCTCCGGCCTCACCGTCTCCTCCCTCGCCGGCCATGAGATGGTTCTCGTTCTCTCGAATTCAACCCAAAAAATGGAAATAAGTAAAGGAGTAGATGATTTTTAGGGTTTATTTTTCTGGCAATTGAGATTTTTAGGGACTCCTGGCAAAGACCCCGGCTATCCTGTTGATCATCCCGCTCTCGTCCCCCACGAAGACTTCCAATTCATCAAGGAGGCGGTGCTTCCAATTCCCCTCTTCTTAGTTCCTCCTCCTGTGTTTAATTGCAGGTGGTTGTACTTCGAATTGATATTTTTAAGGTACGGGGTTGAAGATGAATTAGGGGAGAGAATTTTTTATTTTTTTTAGTGGGAGAGCATTTTAGTCTTTTCAAGTGGAGTATCGCCAGAGAATATAGAATATTCTGGTTCAAGGGACCCGATAGTCTATTATCATCAAAACTTAGGGATGGGACAATCATTTTCCAAAATCCAGGGATCCTAGGGGGAGGGTGACCAAAGTACAGGGATGTGAGGGTAATTTGCCCATATATATATTTACAGAAAACCCCTACTTATACATAGAACACGCAAAATGTCAACCGCAACGCGTTGTACTGGACCGTAGAGGCCGGAGAGGAGGAGAGCAGCGGCGGTTACCAGTTTTTGTACGACGACGGGAGGATTCCGCCTTCAGCGGAGGCCGAGGGGCAGGATGGTAATTCCGCCGGCAGCACCCCGCGGCGGATTTCTTGGAGGAGAAGGGTGAGGAGAGCCGGTCGTAGTAACGACGCCGATGTCGGTACCCGTCGCAAGGGAGGGCAAAGCCGTAATTTCAAGCTCTGGGGCCACTTGCGAGGGTCTCTCTCTTTCCTGAGAAGGACCAGCTAGTTCCAGCGGGGAACGGGGGTTAAGATGGTCATTCCACCTCCCCATAGATGGACGAAGGATTTTTTCCAAAATAGGCAAAAAAAAAAAAATTTCATAAATAAGCAAAAATTTAATATGTTCTCAAAATAGGCAAAAAATTAATTAAAAATTAAAAAATAGTGGAGTCGACTCACCTGCGGTAGTGGCAGGCAATGTTTTCAAAATTGTGGTCTGATTGACGGTCCGACCAGTCAGACCATTAAATTCGGGTCAATTTTTGCATAAAACCCAGAAAGTAGTTCGACTGGTCAAAATTTGGTCGGACCATTCGGTCAGGTACATCCTGGTGACCCAGTTCATCCGGATAAGAAAAATTAGTGTTTATTTTTTTCATTTTATCGAATTTAATTTAGAAACAAAACCTCAACTTCCACGTTGGGAGCATTTACATCACCTTTGAATCACAACAAACTTATCTTTTTAACAATTTTCGATAATCTGTCAACTAAGCTAAACAAATTCAAGTGATATGCCAAATAAGAAAAGTTGTATAATCATTTTCTAGTACTTTTAGATTTGTAAAATTGATATTTGAAGACCTTGTTTAGATAAATTGTATAAAAAGTTGGTAAATATTTGAAGTTGTTTGGTATTTTATAAATTTTTAGGCTAAATTAAATTTATTAAACTTTATTTAATAATATTATATAAAAATAGAAGTACTGGCCCGACCGATGGCCCGACCGATTGGACCAAGTGAACCAAAAATTTTAAAAAATTTTGGTGGCAGGTAATTTAAAAAATTATAATAAAAAGGGAGGGGAATGATTTTTTTTATTTTGTAAATGTTATAAGTCAGTATTAAATTATTCGAATGAGTTAAATTTTGATTTGATGTTGCTTAATTTTTCGTGACCTACATGTCGAGCTAAAAAAATTCTGAGAAATAAAAAAAAAAATTATTCGTACAAACGATCACCAACTTGTACAAAGAAAAAAATTACAAAAAAAATAGTGGCGGAAGGAGGCGACCTATAACTAGGTCAACTCTACTATTCAATTTTTTATATATTTTTTAAGAGTGTTAAAGTAACAAGTTGTTGCTCGAGTATCCGAATGAGTTATTTTTTTTTATTTCTCATAATTTTTTGAGCTCGACGCATAGGTTTTAAAAAATTAAACAAAATCAAATCAAAATTTAACTTATTCGGATAATTTAATATTGACTTATAACACTTACAAGATCAAAAATAAATAAATCATTCCCCTTCCTTTTTATTATAATTTTTTAAAGTATCTGCCATTATAGTAGGTGGGTCGACCACTCTTGGGTCGACTCTACTATTTTTTTAAATTTTTTATTAATTTTTTGTCTATTTTGAGAATATATTAAATTTTTACCTATTTAGGAATATTTTTTTTGCCTATTTTGGAAAAAAATCCCGATAGATGATGTTCGAGATTCGTTGTCTTTTTGAATTTATTTGTACATAGATAAGATTTGATAGATTTGGGTGACAGAAATCTGAAATTAATTTCTAGCGATTTTAAAATCTCAGTTGGTATAAATTTAATTTCCGTTTCCACTTCAATTTGAATTCGATTTTCATACTTTCAAATGAATGGACGCCCAAAATATCGATATAGGACCAACATTGAATTTGTCGAAAATTTATTGAAAAGAGATATTGTTTTACAATAGTGGTTGTTTAGTCCAATGCATGAACGATACGGCATCTACATGGATAGGATCGGAACTAAACATTAAGGGAAAAGTCCACTTAAGTACCCTGTAGTATCACAAAAAATCAAGTCAGTACCATGTGGTTTAAAACGTATCAATTGAGTCAAACTTATTCCAATTAAAATCAATTAAAGGCCCGGGCAGCTGCCCGGACCTTGCCCGTTTTGCCCCGATCCTGCCCGGCCATGTGGACTAGCCACATCATAGTTTATGTTGATGTGTCGCCATGTGGCATCACCTCTCTCATCCTTCCCCTCTCTCTCGTCCTCTCTCTCTCTTCTCCTCCCTCCCTCCTCCACTCCAACAAATCCAAGAAAAACCACATCCAAGAACCCACTTCAACAAATAGAAACGACCTAACCCTAAAGTCCAAAACCCAATCAGCAAAACTCAATCATTTTTATGTTCCCAATCAAAACAAAGATGAGGAGGAGGATGCGGCTGCGGCTGCGGGAGGCAGGGAGGAGCTCGAGATCGGCGATCGAATTCAGCGACCTCACGTGCGGGAACCACCGCCAGAGCTGCGACGGCGTCGTGGTGTAGCAGAGCGCGATCTTGACGTGCTTTCGCATCTGGGAGTCCAGTTCGTGAGAAAGGGGAAGGAAGAGAGACCGGCTCTCCCTTCTCAATGTCGACCATCTGGAGGCCGGAGGAGTTAGCAACCACGACGACGGCAAGGCTAGGAGATGATGTCTCCGTCCCCGATCTCCTTGCAATCCAGCGGCCCCACCGGGTCCCCAACTCCTTCCGCCCTTGCAATCTAGCGCCTCACCAGATCTCGATTTTGATTTCTTGATTTCTTTGACGTCATCGGATTTCTTGATTTTAATTGTCCACACCATTTATTTTGAAGACGACGGAGCAGGTGAGGGCAACAATAGTGGATGGGGAAGACGATTGTTGGCTGGGCTTGTAATTAAGTCGCTGTCAACTTGTGATGGGGGAAGGGTTTCTGGGTTTGCGTTGTCCTAATCAATTTCCTTTTGCAAATGGCATTGGCTATAGGATTTGTGGTTGTTTTGTTAGTATAGAAGTGAGTTAGTGGATGTGGTTTTTGTCTTGGATTTGTTGGAGTGAAGGAGGAGGAGGGAGGGAGGAGAAGAGAGAGAGAGAGAGGGGAAGGAGGAGAAAAGTGATGACACATGGCAACACGTCATTATAAAACTATGATGTGGTTGGTCCACATGGCCGGGCAGGATTGGGGCAAAACGGGCAAGGTCCGGGCAGTTGCCCGGGCCTCTAATTGATTTTAATTGGAATAAGTTTGACTCAATTGATACGTTTTAAACCACATGGTACTGACTTGATTTTTTGTGATACTACAGGGTACTTAAGTGGACTTTTCCCAAACATTAAAAACGCGTTTTGAGCTGAGACCACACGAGGACATTTAATTTGGTATATCTCAATTCAAAGTTCTAACTTCTGCATCTGTTTTTATTAACGAAGGAAAAAAGGGGTTCCCTAGACCTTTATTAATCTTCAGTCCGGCAAAAGAGGAGAGCACGGATATATCGGACGGAGTAAGCTAACCTCTTTAATATCAACCCAATACACAAAAGAGCCGTAAAAAATAATATAATTAAAGGCAGTTGTCAAAGATATGTTTAGAGAAGACATCATCCAAATACGCTTATGCATCTGTTTGTTAGTCAGTGGTGAGACTCGCAAATATGCAATTATGTTAAAATTTGATACAAATATTTTATTTACATCATATTCGATCTTTTGTAGTAGCTAAACTAAAAATTTCAAATTTGAAACTTCAAATAAAAAATGTTAAATTTTGGTAAATAAAATTATATTCCACTTTAAAAAATGGCTGAGCCAGCCAGCTGGATACTAATTGCAACTTGTATTTTATGTCCCGGTTAAAAATATGATAAAGAGATTGGATGTTACTTTCAAAAAAATAAAAAGATCAGAGATTGGATACTTATTTATGCTTCTCACCTACCAAACATGACACAATCTGAGCACCCAACATATTAATATGTATAGTAATATAAATAGAGATAATTACTTAGAGGAACTTAGGATATAGTCAAATAGATTATGAGAATTCTGTAGTTTTCTTACTAATTGCTGACCCCTGTAGTTTGGCTATTATTATACATTCCGGTCCCCATAGCCAGAATCGGTAATTTTTTCGGCGAACTCCCCACCTAAAATGTCTAAAATGCCCTTAGGCGTTGCTCTCCTGCCCTCTCCCGACGACCGCGTTCACGAAAGCTCCACGAAGGCGGTGATCCCCATCTCCCTGCCCTCCTGGCCATCGAGCCAAGCCAACACGAAGGACACGATCGTCGCTGCAAGGAGAAACCGAACGAGCATATCCCCAAACTGGTCGGCGATCAGCTTCAGGATCGAGGCCTCCTTGTGCTTCTCCAGCTCATTGTATCCAAAAATCCGGCGGCTCCTCCACCTCCGTGGATGACATGCGATCCTCCTTGGTTACCTTGAAGTGCTCTAGGCACTCGCTCGGGTCCTTGGCCCAAGCGCGAAAGTCATATCCGCTATCATCAAGGGCCACATCGTCGGGGTTGGCAGCTCTCTTCTCGAAGTCGAGAGAGGGGAGAAACAATGGAGTCTGGAGAGGGGAGAATAGGGGGTTGTGTCATCCTACAGGAGAAATGGTGAAACCATCTCCGCCGTCGTCGGGGGCCGCGTCGAGGGGAGAATCGGGGGCTGCATCGTCGGGGGCTGGGTCATCGTAGGGGAGAAATGGTGAAGCCATTTCTGTCGTCGCCGGGGGTCGCGTCGTCGTAGGGGAGAATCGGGGGAGTCTAGAGAGGGGAGAATCGAGGGCTGTGTTGTCAGGGGCCGCGTCATCATAGGTGAGAAACGGTGAAGCCATCTCCGCCGTCATCGGGGGCCGCGTCGTCGTAGGGGATAAACAGTGGGGAGTCGAGAGAGGGGAGAAACGGTGGGGAGTCGGGAGAGGGCAGGAGAGCAACGCCTAGGGGCATTTTAGACATTTTATGTGGAAAATTTGCCAAAAAAATTACTGATTTTGGCTACAAGGACCGAAATGTATAATAATAGCTAAACTACAGGGGCTCAGCAATTAGTAGAGAAAGTACAGAGTCCTCAGAGTCTATTTGATTATACCTAGGATCCTCTCAGTAATAATCTCATATAAATATATACATAGTGCCTACTCGTCCCAACATACATGGCAGTTACTGAGAAATTTCATATTGATCCTACATTTTTTGTTTTTGAGAATCCATATAATTGTTTGATGATTTGGTATATATCCACAAATCTATGAATTATAAGTGGGCAAGTGAGATATTCCATTAGTATATATATATATATATATATATATATTTATGGAATATAGTCTTCAACTAATGGAAATAGAGTCAGAAAAGAAATTTTTATTTAAAAAAAATAACCATAATTCTCTGAACAACTTCGTTACCTTTTCTATTGCTCGGAGAAGGGATTCATTAAAATTCCCCATGAAGAACCATAATTACATAATTATAATTATAATCATAATTAATGATAGTAGTTGTCTTTTGAAGAGTGAAAAGAAGAAGTCTCTTTAATTATAAATAAGTCTCATAATTTCAGAAAATATTTTTTTATTAGATAAATTCAATATCTTGAAAAGACATTAATCAAAACAAGCAATATAAAAAATGCCATTGACCCTCCGCATGAAGCTCCACAGTCAATCAATCTGCACGTGCGTCTAGACCCATTAAATCAACGGTCCTCATTTCACTCAAGATGGTACTATAGGAATTTTCATATCCTACCCAAAACCTTAAGGTAGTGAGTAGGTGGATCATCCAGACTTATAAACAGGTCCAACCCACTTGCAACTTCCAATGTGGGATTCTCTCCAACACGCACCCTCGAACAAAGCCCATCGGGCTGAAGTTTGCACGGGCTTCACATTGCCTCTCGTGCTTTCAAAGGCGGACCGTGCGAGCACAACGGACCATGGGCTCGTTAGAGCAATTGGCTCTGATACCATATAGGAATTTTCATATCCTACCCAAAACCTTAAGGTAGTGAGTAGGTGGATCATCCAGACTTATAAACAGGTCCAACCCACTTGCAACTTCCAATGTGGGATTCTCTCCAACAGGTACTGCTCATTCTATTATAGGTAACACCTGATCCACTCCCTAAAATTTGGTTGAAAATTTTGTCAATATAAGAATTAAATCTAACTAGAACCAAGATTAGAATTAGAATGATGTGCTGCCAATTATGTAAAGTGATCAGGCCCAGATGGGCTTACCTAAAATGGGAGTGGTCCCCTCTCCCAAGGAAACTTGGGCTTTCTATCAAACGAAACGACGAGTTTGGGCTATTTGGATCTTTCTTTTGAAGAAAGCCTGGGCCTTTCAGATCATGTTATCTCAAAGCAGGTACATGTCTCACAAATAATTAACAAACTATTTGATACATTTGAATTAGTGAAAAATATATTATATTTATGAGAAAGTAAGTGAATTTTTTTTAAAAAAGTATAATGTTAATGGGTGGATAAAACCTTGAAATAACACCCTTCAAACAAAGAACTCAATGTCACATGACATTAAAATACGGAAATCCTAGGAATGAAAGTTGATTTAAGTGGGAACGGACATAGATCCTCTAATTGAAGTATTATGTTCATGTCTTACGAATATGAAATATATTATTATAAAAGTCATTCTTAAATAAAATCTCACAATACTCAACTCTGATTATGAGAGTTTCATACCGAAGAAACATACGTAAATAATGAGGTAGAGAAAACACATGGACCCAATTTGTTGTCCTTGTAAGAATGGATTGAACCAACGGGACACACTTAATAATTGTGTATAGCCAGGACATAAAGCCATAATCACGAGAATCTAAAGCTTTCGTAGTGGAAAAGGTAAACGCACTTCATAGAAAGGAGGGAGAGACGGTGCGATCAAAATTAAAATTTGCACACTATTTCATAAAAAATCAATTGCAATGTACAATATACTTAGAATTGTTGTTGGATATTTAAATAAATACTTTGTTAGAAAAATAATTAACTTTGAGCGCTAAATTGATTATATTGATGGCATGTTTTAATATTTAATATGTAATATGCAATTTGCTAAACAGACTAATTAGTATATTATATATTATCTGCTAGGTTAAATACGCAACCCACTTTATTATATTTCAAAATTGACCCACTTCTTATTTTTATTTTAGAAGAACACGTTCACACTTTGGTCAAACTTATTTTTTTGAGGGATTAAATTTTCAGATATTGGTCTTTATATGGAAACGACAACGACATCATCTCGTTTTGACCATGTATTCGCAATTAGGTATGTGTTTTCTTGCAAATTAAATCTGAGGACTGAGCGTAGTAATTATCAAAAGTTGGTGTAATATTTTGGTTTTATAGTATCTTTCAGAGCCAACCCCACATTAATAAACAACAACCTACCGTTATAATAAATTAAAATATTCGACTACTCTCGAACTTAAATAGTGAATTTTTACATCGTCAAATAGTTAAACTGAATGATAGATAATTGTTGTTGATTTTGAAACCTGAAATATTTAATATTAAAATTTAATACAGAAAATGTTACCATCTTTTTTCGAGTTGAAATGTAGACTAAGTTAGTTTAATAAATATTTAGATAAATTTAGTTTTTGAAAATATACAGACTAGCCATGTGTAGTTACAACCGATTGGTCGGTCTAAATTCAATAATTCAAATTGATAGCGTACGCTAGTACGTAACACCTAAAGACAACAGAAAATTGGTTGGAATCGTGTAAAATATATTTACGGGAATCAATCAAAAAATATTGAAGTCATTTTGTCTAATATATCTATCATCTTAGAAAAAAAATTATTTTATACCAAGTCATTATCAACATCTCGTAGTTAAACTCATACTATTATATCGTATTTAGGAAACGATCCTTCCGACGAAATTATTTAAATTTGTAAAATATAACCTAAATTGGCGCGTGGATTGGATACTGAGTGAAGAGCCACTCTGAACCGTTTAAACTCATCACGTAATGGACTGATTCAGGGTCTTTGGATCCTTTTTTTTAATAAAAAAATTGATCTGATGGTCAATATCACACGAAGGGTATTTTTGACCATATATCGCAAAAAGTGCCAACTAAGATTCCACCCACATTAATTCCGCCACCCACTTTTTTTCATTTTTTCCTCTTTCCTAATCTCTTCCTCTTCCCCTCTCTTTCCTGGTCGCTTCATTTTCCTCTCTCTCTCTCTAATCCTAAACCCAACCCCTTCTCCCCTTCGCCTCTCTTCTCATTCTTGTTCGCCGGAACCACCTTCAATGGAAAGAAGTTCGATGCCGATCTCGCCCGCTTCCAGGTACCCCCTCCCGTCACTCTTCTTCTCTTCGTCTTTTTTTTTCGGTACCCCGTCGATAACACCTTCTTTCTCTTCTCCACCTACATCGTCTTCTCCATGTAGCTCAGCTTCGCCATGATCTGGCCGGCTCTGTCCGCACCAATGTTCTCGACGCCGCCACCGACGGCCTCTTCTGCTACATCTTCGGCTCCGTCCACGCCATGAACATCATGTTTACTACCATGATATTTTTGTATTTGTACAATAGTATTTTTTTTGTATTGGTATATTTGTATACTGATATTGATTTTTGGATATAATGATAGTGGTTTTCAGATTGAGTGATACTGGTTTTCAGATGGAGTGATACTGGTTTTCAGATATAATGACATTTGTTTTCATATTTAATGATACTGGTTTGCAAATGTAATGATATTGGTTTTCATATGTAATTGTATTGGTTCGCATGTTTATTTATAGCGGCTAGCATGTTTACTGATAGTGGTTTGCACTTGTGGTGATAGTGGTTCGCATGTTCACTGGTACTGGTTAGCATGTTAATTGACGCTGGTTTCCATGTCGAGTAATAATGGTTGCGTGTTTAGTGATACTGTTTTTCGTATATAGTAGTTTTCATATATTGGTTTTCGGATTTGGTTTTCGTATATTGGTTTTCGGATGTTGAGATATTGGTTTTCGTATGTTGGGATATTAGTTTTCGGATGTTGGGATATTGATTTTCGTATGTTGGGATATTGGTTTTCATATGTAGCGATATTGGTTTGTACGTGTAATGATATTGGTTTTCGAATGTTGGAATATTGGTTTTCGTATGTAATGATATTGGTTTGCATATGTAGCGATAGTAGTTTTCATATATAGTTATATTGATTTTCATATGTAGTGATATTGGCTTGCACGTGTAGTGATATTGGTATAGTGGTTAGCATGTTTACAAATAGTGGTTTGTGTGTCGTCGTCCTTCAAATTTTAAAATATGTGGTCCGACCGGTAGGACCAAGATAGGAGTGTAAAGACATACCGGATTTTGACCAAAAAATGGTTACCTTGCGAACCGAACTAAATTTGGTCGAACCAAATGGTCAGACCAAAAATTTGACCAACCCGGGGTGGTTCACCCAATTTTTTAATTAAAAAGTACATATCCGGTCCGACCCGGTCTAATATTCCGATTGGTTATATTCTAATATTTTTGATGAAAAATGTAATACTTTTTTAGATATGTATGCGATTACATGTACAATTATACCTAGATTATATATAAATACATTTATTTTTCAAATTAAAAAATTTAGTCCAACCGATGATCTGTCCGGTCGGATTGGTTAACCCAGAGTACGACCTAAAATTTGGGTCGACTTCGGGTCGTATTTTGAAGACTATCGGTTTTCTTGAGTGGATAACTTTGAATTTTGAAAGAAAGAAAAATATGAAGAGTCAACCAATATTAAGGTTTAGGAAAACTAATTAATTATTGCTCTCTGCTTTATTTTTGCTAATGTTTCAATATTATCCCTGAATATAATTTTATTGTCCAAATTATTCATTCACTCCTTTTAGTTCTTATGAGTGAGAACTGGCAATTGTCTCCACTGAATCCGTGCCTTGACATCTTCCTTTCCCAATCGCCGCATCGGCCCCCTCGCCCACCGCGTCGGTCAACCTTAACGTGGCCCAGGCCGGGGCTCCCATCAAGCGCCACTTGGCGGGTCCCTCGCATACCCCAATCAATGCCGTCCCCCTCTCTCCAACCTAACATCTGCGGTTTAACTATTGTCTTCTTCTCTCTACTAGTTATTACTATATACAACATTAATTATTCAGAGTTGAGCCAATATAAAAATTTATTTTTGGATGAGTTTACTAACGATATTTTTTGTATCCACAAAATTATAGTCTAATTTTTTTATGAATCTAATTCACATGTCACATAAGAAAAGAGATTTCGTTAGAAACACGTTTGTAACTAAAATTTTGTTTGGCATCTAAAACATAAGGTATGTCAATTATTTGTCATGACCAACACAATTAGGGCTCTACTTCTAGCCGCACAACAAATACAGGTGAGAACGAGACAACAGACGAACATATCCTGATTGTTAAAAAATTCCATTTCAAAAAATAATTGGAAAAAACAAAATCTCCAATTTCACGAATTATTTATAAGAATTTTAAGTAGATGGATGTTATTTCTCTAGTAACCACTATTTTGGGTGGCATTTTCACTGACACTTCCTCTTTAATTTGGCTTTCACTCACCAAATATTTGGCTCTCTCTTTTTCGTAATTAGATTAGTGTGTATTGACTACTATACATATATATCATAACATTTTCAATGAAAATTGATGGTTATTAATGTTGGAATTAATGATAATTCAATAAGGCCCAAGTGGCAAGGTCCAAGGTCAAGGCCCAAAAAGGAGGCCTAAAGAGGAGGCTCAAGGTGGAGGCCCAATAAGGAGGCATTCACACATTTGAAAGCGCAGGCTTGCCACCAGCTTCCAACACCTATATATAGGTCCCCCTACCCTCATACACCATCACCCCACTACAATTGCATATCATTTGATATAGCGTTTGTAGTATCTACTTTCTTCCTCGAGAGGAGAGTTCTGAGTATCTAAAGGTTCGCCGAGTCTTCAAGGGTCGTTGTATTTCGGACTTAAAGCGTAAAGTCGTTGTATCTTGGGGACGATTGCCGTAGACCGTAAGAATTGAATACGGGGCAATCTCGTCTTACGAAGAAAGAGTTAAACTCTTGCCTCGACTTAGATCCTAATCAAATACACCATAATCTTCTGGATTACAACAATCGTAAAACAAGATTGAGTATATTTGAAGATGGCATCACTAAGCACTGCTGTAGCACCAGTCCCAGGAACTGGCCACGCCGAAAGGCCGGCAAAGTTCAATGGGACCGAGTTCAAGAGGTGGCAGCAGAAAATGTTATTTTACCTCACAACTCTCAACCTAGTGTGGTTCTTAAAAGAAGAAGCTCCTAAGGTAGAGAAGGATGAGGTAGATAAACAAAATGTTAATGCTCTTGAGGTTTGGACTCATAGCGACTTCCTATGTCGTAACTACATCCTGAATGGATTAGACGACACCCTCTACAATGTCTATGGAGTAGCCAAGACTGCAAAAGAATTGTGGGATTCCCTGGAAAGGAAGTATAAAATGGAGGATGCCGGGATGAAAAAATTCATCGTCGGCAGGTTCCTCGACCTCAAGATGGTGGATTTCAAGAAGGTCATAGATCAAGTGCAAGAGTTGCAATTAATTCTGCATGAGATCCATGCCGAAGGAATGTACCTAAGTGAATCTTTCCAAGTGGCAGCAGTAATTGAAAAGCTACCACCACTGTGGAAGGATTTCAAGAACTACCTCAAGCATAAGAGGAAGGCAATGGGCCTTGAGGACCTGATTGTGAGACTAAGGATTGAGGAAGATAACCGAAAGTCTGAAGTCAAGAGCAACAAGACCAACTCTGAAGTCAATATATATCTCACTGAAAGAGATAATGGCAAGAAGAGGAAAAAGCCCGACAATAAGCAAATGAAGCAAGTACCAATGAAAAAGATGTCCAAAAGGATCAAGGGCAACTGCTTCAACTGCGATAAGGCCGGTCACATGGCAAAAGATTATCGTCTACCAAAGAAGGACAATCGTGATCGTGAGAAGGCCAATTTGGCTGAAGACCTGTCTGAGCTGGATCTATCTGCTGTGGTGTTTGAAGCCAATTTGGTGGATAACCCAAGAGAGTGGTTTGTCGATACAGGGGCAACCTGCCACATCTGCTCAGACAAGGAGATGTTCTCGACCTATATCCCGATCACCGGACGGAAGCTGTTTATGGGTAACTCCACAACTTTCAAGGTAGTCGGATTGGGTAACATAGTCCTGAAGCTGACCTCAGAACAAGAACTGACCCTCAAGGATGTGCTGCATATCCCAGACATTTGCAAGAATCTAGTATCTGGCTCTCTGTTAAGCGAAGCCATAATGAAGCTAATTTTTGAGGCAGATAGATTTGTATTAACCAAAGCTGGTCAATTTGTAGGAAAGGGTTACCTAAATATGGGACTCTTCAAGATGAATGTAATGATTGTACATCGTGCCTTTGAGGGCCAAAATAAAGTTATTAATTCTTCTTACTTGGCTGAGTGTTCTAACCTATGGCATGATAGATTGGGTCACGTAAATTTAAACTCACTAAGAAAGTTGGTAAGTTTAAATTTATTGCCTAAAATAGAGTTTAACTCAAACGATAAATGCGAAGTATGTGTTGAGGCAAAAATGGCCAAAGCACCTTTCCCTTCAGTGGAAAGAAGTACTACACCTTTAGAGTTAATTCATACCGATATTTGTGATATAAAATACGTGTAAACTAGAGGTAGGAATAAATATTTCATCAGATTTATCGATGACTGCACAAGATTTTGCTACGTATATCTTTTGAAATGGAAAGACAAAGCTCTAGAAGCCTTCAAAAGATATAAGAATGAGGTTGAGAATCAACTTAGCAATAAAATCAAAATGATTCGAAGCGATAGTGTGATACCCCGATCTTTTCTGTCTGAAATGCTTAAGTGATTTGATTGGTACTATCCATACCAACAAGGTGCACCTTCTTTTCTGGCGCACACATCTTGAGAGAACTCCAAGGTTAAACGTGTATGGCCGGTAGTAGGATTAGGATGGGTGACCTCCTTAGAAGTTTCTCAGGGTGCGTGCGAGTGAGGACAAAGTACGTTAGAAAAGACATATGTTGGTCTGTGGAGACAGTCGGTCAGATCACGGGGCATTATATTTGGTATCAGAGCGACCTCGGCTTGTACGGTGTGGTTCGGGGATCGAACGCATCTGCAACCGAGGGATTCTGGGACTGTTTGTATCTGGCACAATGAGGATGTCACGTATTTAAGGAGGGGTGTATGTGATACCCTGATCTATTCTGTCTGAAATGCTTAAGTGATTTGATTGGTACTATCCATACCAACAAGGTGCACCTTCTTTTCTGGCACACATCTTGAGAGAACTCCAAGGTTAAACACGTTTGGCGGGTAGTAGGATTAGGATGGGTGACCTCCTGGGAAATTTCCCAGGGTGCGTGCGAGTGAGGACAAAGCACGCAAGAAAAAACATGTGTTGGTCTGTAGAGACAGTCGGTCAGATCACGGGGAGTTATAGATAGAGGGGGAGAATATGTAGTTCCGTTTCAAGAATTCTGCCAACAAAATGGCATTATCCATCAGACAACTGCTCCATACTCACCTCAATCAAATGGCGTAGCTGAACGCAAGAATCGAACTCTCAAAGAGATGATGAATGCTATGTTGATTAGCTCGAGCTTACCCCAAACTATGTGGGGGGAAGCTGTTTGTAGTATCTACTTTCTTCATCGAGAGGAGAGTTCTGAGTATCTAAAGGTTCGCCGAGTCTTCAAGGGTCGTTGTATTTCGAACTTGAAGCGTAAAGTCGTTGTATCTTGGAGACGATTGCCGTAGACCGTAAGAATTGAATACGGGACAGTCTCGTCTTACGGAGAAAGAGTTAAACTCTTACCTCGACTTAGATCCTAATCAAATACACCATAATCCTATGGATTACAACAATTAATGAATAATTGCTACGATTTTTTTTTCATTCTTATCTTATTATGTTCATACTTACTTAGACTAGAGATAATTAATAAGGAGCATTTCGGTGCGTCGTGGCCCCACCCACCCCCTCGCGTGGGAAATACGTGGTTCCTCTCCTCCCATATATATATTTACAGAAGAATCCCCCACCTTCATTTCTCTGTCTCTACTCTCTCTCTCTCTGTGGATCCAAGACTTTTACATAGAACACGCGAAATGTCAGCCGCAACGGCGTCGTCCTGGTGCTACCGGTGCACGCGATTCGTCGCCGTTTCGTCCTCCGGAAGCCAAGCGACGTGCCCCCACTGCGAGACGGGATTCGTCGAGGAGATCGACACCGCCCCGACCTCCCACCCGGACGACCTCCACCAGCGCTTCAATTACATGATCTCCGGCGCCGGCGAGGGGACTCCCAGCCCTCACGGCGGGGGCCTCAGTCGGTTTCGCCGGAGACGGGACGGGGGTGAAGGACCGACGGCGCCGTTTAACCCCGTGATCGTCCTCCGCGGGCCGACCGCGGAGGCCGGGGAGGAGGAGAGTAGAGGCGGTTACCGGTTCTTGTACGATGATGGTAGCGGCGCGGGGCTCCGGCCGGTTCCAGCGGGGGTTTCGGAGTTCCTGATGGGATGGGGGTTCGACCGGCTGTTAGAGCAGTTATCTCAGGTAGAGGAACTCGCCGGCGGGAGTGGCCTTCGACCGGCGGCGAAGGCGGCGGTTGAGGCGATGCCGAGGGTGGGGATCACGGAGCGCCACGTGGCGGAGGAGGAGCACTGCGCGGTCTGCAAGGAGGCATTCGAGGCCGGCGGCGAGACACGGGAGATGCCCTGCCGGCATATCTTCCACTCCGATTGCATCCTTCCCTGGCTCGCGGAGCGGAACTCCTGCCCGGTGTGCCGGCACGAGGTGAAGCCGGAGGAGGATGACGCGCCGGCGCCGGTGCCGGAGTCTTCCCCCGGCGGTGACGAGCAGGTCGTCGGATTGACCATATGGAGGCTCCCGGGCGGGGGATTCGCGGTGGGGAGGTTCAACGGCGGGGGGAGAGGGAGGATAGGGTTTCCGCCTTTTGCGGAGGCCGAGGGGCATGATGGTAATTCCGCCGGCAGCACCCCGCGGCGGATTTCTTGGGGGAGAAGGGTGAGGAGAGCCGGTGGTAGTAACGACGCAGATGTCGGTGCCCGTCGCGAGGGAGGGCAAAGCCGTAATTTCAGGCTCTGGGGCCACTTGCGCAGGTTTCTCTCATTCCTGAGAAGGACCAGCTAGTTCCAGCGGGGAACGGGGATCAGGATGGTAAATTCCACCTCCCCATAGATGGATGATGTTCGAGATTCGTTGTCTTTTTGAATTTATTTGTACATAGATAAGATTTGATAGATTTGGGTGACAGAAATCTGAAATTAATTTCTAGCTATTTTGAAATCTCAGTTGGTTAAATTTAATTTCCGTTTCCACTTCAATTTGAATTCAATTTTCATACTTTTTTGGATAAATGAATGGACGCCGGAAGTATAGATATAGGAGGATCAACATAAATATTTTCGGAAATTTATTGAATGAATGGACGCGTTGTTTTGTTCAATGCATGAACGATACGGCATCTACATGGACAGGGTTGGATTCAACGACCCTAAACATTAAAAACGCTGGTTTGAGCTGAGACCGCACGAGGACATTTAATTTGGTATATCTCAATTCAAAGTTCTAACTTCTGCATCTGTTTTTTTTTTAAACGAAGGAAAAAAGGGGTTCCCTAGACCTTTATTAATCTTCAATCCCGTAAAAGAGGAGAGCATAACCTCCCTAATATAAACCAAATACATAAAAAGCCCCTAAAAAACAACATGATTAAAGACAATTGTCAAGACATGTTTAGAGAAAATATCATCCAAATACACTTATTCATCTGTTAGTTAGTTAGTGGAGGACTCGCAAATATGCAATTATGTTAAAATTCGATACAAATATTTTCTCCCATGTAATACTCTTGGAAGTTATATCCATACTCCGAACCAAACTGACTACGTGGTCAGAAATTTTTTTACATCGTATCCGATCTTTCTAGTAGCTTAACTAAAATTTTTAAATTTGAAACTTCAAATGTAAAATGTTGAATTTTGGTAAATAAAATTATATTCCACTTTGAACGGTTGCGTGGTTTGGACGTAAAATAAAAAGCGGCTGAGCCAGCTAGCTGGATACTAATTGCAACTTGTATTTTATGTCCCGATTAAAAATATGATAAAGAGATTGGATGTTACTTTCAAAAAAAATAAAAAGATTAGAGATTGGATACTTATTTATGCTTCTCACCTACCAAACATGACACAATCTACTCAGCACCAAGGTTCTTAAAAACGACCCGGAGGCTGACCCGGGATTTCTCCCGTACTCCGGGTCGACCGGTCCGACCGCCGTCCGGACCGGATTTTTTTGTAAGGCTAATACATGTTTAGTAATATGTATAGTAATATAAATATGTACATCCTGCCTATTCGTCCCAACATACATGGCAGTTATTGAGAAATTTAATATTGATCTCTATATACTAAGTTATTTGATAATTTGGTACATCTCTACTAATCTATGAATTACAAGTTGACAAGTGACATCTTCTATTAGTCCATGTATATATGATGTAATTCTGGAATATAGTCTTCAACTAATGAAAATAGAGTCAGAAAAGAAATTTTTATTTAAAAATAATAATAATCATAATTCTCTGAACAACTTCATTACCTTTTTTATTGCTCGGAGAAGGGATTCACTAAAATTCCCCATGAAGAACTCATCAGAAGCTTTTGCGGGAGTGTTTTTCCTTGATGAATTTTAATTTAAAAACTATCGTATATGTAACGCCGCGTGATCCGACCGACTGTCTCCATAAACTAACACGGGTTTTTTCCAGCATGTTTTGTCCTCACTCATATGCATCCCGGAAAATACTTCCAGGAGGTCACCCATCCTGATTCTACTCCTGACCAAACGCGTTTAACCTTGGAGTTCTCTCAAGATGTGTACCAGAAAAGAATGTGCACGTTGTTGGTATAAATAGTACACGTTGTTGGTATAAATAGTATCAATCAAATCACTTGAGCATTTCAGACAGAACATATCATTAACGGGATATCACAGTATACGTAAACAATTGGATGATATATCGATCAACATATTTTTTTCTTAACTTATAGTATTTATAGTCGAAAAATGTATCACTCTATTTAGACGTTAACTATATCTTTTCTACACGTAAAATACTGAAAACTTTTTTAAAAAAATAAGTCAAACCAACTCTAATTAGTAACGCGAGAGTACCTTGATTTGTTTGTATGCTATAAAATATCGACTTTAAGTGGTGTACATGTCAAATGCATTGATCAGCATTATTCCGAACTCTAGACCAGCACAAATGTTTTTTGAATTTTTTTGTTGGATTGAATGCATATTTAATGTATTTGGCCTAAATTGGAAAGGCCCAAGTGGAAGGTTCAAAGTCAAGTTAAAGAGTGGATGTGTACCACATTGAATAGAGCAAGGAGGATTTCCTTGTTTATAAGGAATTCCTCTCCTTACCTCTCAAACTTGGTTGACTACCCAAAGGCTGACCCACCGCTAGCTGCGAGGACGGGAGCACGAGCACGCACACGCACACGTGTGTACTTGGCACGTGCGCATCGTCGTGAGGAGCTGGAGGAGCCTTAAGAATTTTGCCCGGATCCGGAGAGAGCTGCGCAGCAATCGAAGTGACGAGGAGCTGCGAGCACCTTCCAGGATGACCACTGGAATGTCCAGGAGACTTTCAGAAGGCCGAAGGTTTGCGAGAGCCCTCGCCAGCACAGTCTGGGTGCGCCTGGAAGGATCCAGAAGCCACCGAAGGGCCACGAGTGCAGCCAGACAGCCTGTTGACCGAACGGATGCGTCCCTTCGGGGTGGCTGCTTCCCTGCCTCCTCCAGCCTATAAATAGGCCTGCCTCCTTGCCATTATTCTCATCCCAGCAACTCATTCATAAGATGGCATCATCAAGCACCGTAGCACTGCCAGCGGTCCTGAGAATTATCCACGCCGAAAGGCCGGCCAAATTGGACTAGACGACATGCTTTACAACGTCTACGCGGAAACCAAGACCGTTAAGGAGCTGTGGAGTTCACTCAAGAAGAAGTACAAAATGGAGGATGCCGGGACGAAGAAATTCATCGTCGGACAATTCCTCGACTTCAAGATGGTGGACTCCAAGAAGGTCATCGACCAAGTGTAGGAGTTGCAGCTGATCCTTCATGAGATCCAAGCCGAAGGGATGCAACTCAGTGAGTCCTTCCAAGTAGCTGCGATGATCGAAAAGCTCCCCCCGCTCTGGAAGGACTTCAAGAGCTACCTCAAGCACAAGAGGAAGGACATGGGCCCAGAAGACCTGATAGTGAGACTGAGGATCGAGGAAGACAACAGAAAATCTGAAGTCAATCAAGGCAAGGCCAACTCTGAGACCATCGTACACCTCACAGAGGGAAAAAGTGGCAAGAAGAGGAAGAAGTCTAGGGATAAGCAGGAGAAGTAAGAGCCCAAAGAATAAAAAGAACA
Source organism: Hypericum androsaemum (assembly GCA_963995505.1). Lineage (NCBI taxonomy): Eukaryota > Viridiplantae > Streptophyta > Magnoliopsida > Malpighiales > Hypericaceae > Hypericum > Hypericum androsaemum. Next base: position 2,673,460 of record OZ023187.1, read on the forward strand.
AGAAGATCAAGGGCGACTGCTACAACTGCGGCAAACCCGACCACATGGCTAAAGACTGTCGCCAGCCGAAGAAGGACGACCAAAGAAAGGCTAACCTGGCTGAAGACTTGTCTCAAATGTATCTGTCAGCCGTGGTGTTTGAAGCCAACCTCGTGGACAATCTGAGAGAGTGGTTCGTGGACACAGGAGCTACCCGCCACATCTGCTCGGACAAGGAGATATTCTCGAGCTATATCCCGATCACTGACCGAAAGCTGTTCATGGGAAACTCCGCAACGTCCAAGATCATCGGTCTGGGTAAGGTGGTCCTGAAGCTGACCTCAGGAAAGGAGCTGATCCTCAAGGATGTGCTGCATGTCCTGGACATCCGCAAGAACTTAGTTTCTGGCTCACTGTTAAGCAAAGCCGGTCTTAAGCTTATATTTGAGGCTGATAAGTTTGTACTGACCAAAGCGGGTCAATTCATAGGAAAGGGTTATCTAGAAAAGGGGTTGTTTAAGATGAATGTAATAACTGTACATCGCACCTTTAACGGTGAAAATAAAGTTAACGCTTCTTCTTACTTGGCCGAGTGTTCTAATTTATGGCATGGTAGATTAGGACACGTAAACTTAAACTCGCTAAGAAAGTTAGTAAGTTTAAATTTATTACCGAATCTAGAGTTCAACCCATCCGATAAATGTGAAGTATGTGTGGAGGCTAAAATAATCAAAGTACCTTTCCATTCGGTGGAAAGAAGTACTACGCCTTTAGAGTTAATTCATACGGACACTTGCGATATGAAACACGTGCAAACTAAAGGCGGGAAGAAATACTTCATCACATTTATCGATGACTGCACGAGATATTGTTACGTATATCTCTTAAAGGGCAAAGACGAAGCTCTTGATGCTTTTAAGAGATATAAGAATGAGGTTGAAAATCAACTCAGCGTGAAAATCAAAATGATCCGAAGTGATCGAGGAGGAGAATATGTAGCTCTGTTTGAGGAACTCTGTAAAGAACATGGCATTATTCATCAGACGACTGCTCCATACTCACCTCAATCGAATGGCGTAGCTGAACGCAAAAATTGAACTCTCAATGAGATGATGAACGCTATGTTGATTAGCTCGGGCTTACCCCAGAACATGTGGGGGGAAGCTGTGCTCTCAGCTAACCACATTCTAAACAGGTTGCCACACAAGAAAAGGGATAAAACCCCATATGAGCTATGGAAAGGAAGGAAGCCTTCCTACGGTTACCTTAAAGTGTGGGGGTGCCTAGCAAAGGTCGAAGTACCTAAGCCAAAGCATTTGAGAATAGGACCCAAGACCATTGATTGCATATTTATCAGATATGCACAAAATAGTAGTGCTTATCGATTTTTGGTGCATAAATCTGAAAACCCTGAAATAAACACGGAAATGGTCATAGAATCAAGGAACGCAATATTTTTTGAAGATAGTTTTCCTAATAAGGAAAGAAAGAAAGCAAGTCCAAAGAAAGGACTCATGAGACTACGCAAGGGTCAAATCAGAAAGATGATGAACCTAGACGTAGTAAACGGACGAAGGTAAACAATCCAAGATGATGAACCTAGACGTAGTAAACAGACGAAGGTAAACAATCCAAGATGATGAACCTATGCATTAGAAGATGAACCCAGGACAATTCAAGAGGCATTGTCTAGTCCAAATGCTCCTCTCTGGAAGAAAGCTATCAATAGTGAGATAGAATCCATTATACAAAATCACACGTGGAAAATCGTGGATCTCCCACCGGGCTGCAAACCTTTGGGATGCAGGTGGATCCTAAAAAGGAAATACAAAGCTGATGGATCAATCAATAAATACAAAGCTCGATTGGTAGCTAAGGGGTTCAAACAGAAGGAGGGACATGATTTCTTTGACACGTATTCACCGGTCACAAGAATCATATCAATTAGAGTACTCATAGCTGTTGCAGCACTCTATAACCTCGAGATCCACCAAATGGATGTAAAAACAGCTTTCCTAAATGGAGAACTGGAAGAGGAGATATACATGGAGCAACCTGAAAGGTTTGTGGCTCCCGGTCAATAGCATAAAGTGTGTCGACTAGTCAAGTCCATATACGGGCTAAAACAAGCTCCGAAACAGTGGCACGAGAAATTTGACAGAACAATGCTGTCGATTAGATTTAAGATCAATGAGTGCGATAAATGTATTTACATTAAGGGCACACCTGAAGCTTACGTAATTGTATGTCTCTACGTAGATGACTTACTAATTATGGGAAGCAATAAAGAGGTTATTGTAAAAACTAAGAACATGTTAAAGAACCACTTTGACATGAAAGATATGGGTCTGGCAGACGTCATACTAGGAATAAAAATCTCTAGGAAAGCTGACGAAATTATCTTGACGCAATCCCACTACGTGGAAAGCGTGCTCAAGAAATTTGAAGCTTTTGACAAACTTCCGGTTAAGACTCCAGTAGATTTGAATCTACACTTAGCCAAGAATCGAGGGGACCCAGATTCTCAACTGAGATATGCACAAATTATCAGGAGCTTGATGTATTTAACAAACTGCACTCGTCCCGATATTGCGTACTCAGTTAGTAAACTTAGTAGATTCACAAGTAATCCAGGGAAGGATCACTGGCTAGCTCTGGAAAGGGTCTTACGGTATTTAAAACATACCATAAACTATGGCATACATTATGCTAAATATCTAGCTGTATTAGAAGGATACAGTGACGCAAACTGGATATCAGACACTAAGGACTCCAAATCCACGAGTGGATACGTATTCACCATAGGAGGAGGAGCTGTGTCTTGGAAGTCCTCTAAACAAACATGCATAGCTCGATCCACCATAGAGTCAGAGTTTATAGCACTAGACAAAGCTAGGGAAGAAGCTGAATGCTCAGAAACTTCCTAGAGGATATTCCGTGCTGGAGCAAACCGGTGTCTCCCGTATTGATACATTGTGATAGCATGTCTGCAATCGGGAGAGCACAAAGTACAATGTAGAACGAAAAGTCTCAACATATCCATCGGAGATACAATACCGTTAGACAGTTAATCTCTAGTGGGGTGATCACCATTAATTACGTAAAGTCCAAGGACAACTTAGCTGATCCTTTTACGAAAGAAATCAATAGAGATCAAATGTACAACGCAGTAAGGAGAATGGGATTAAAATCCACACACTAAAGAACATCCATAGCGGTAACTCAACCATGATAAGTGGAGATTCCACAAACTTGGTTCAATAAGATAACTAAGTTATGGAGGGTTCAGTTAATCACCTGGAACCTATCTCATTCCCAGAAGCTGCCCAGGTATTAACCTGCAGAGGTGTGGTAAGGTTAAGCATTACACTTTTAATGATTCTTATACCTTGATAAAGGTGGAGTATGGCAGGATACTCATGATAGGAGATCACCTATGTAAGTGTGAAGTAAGGCCGCTTTAAATAGGAAAAACACTTATGAATCCAAGATACGGTCCATGGCCGAAACGGACACAACGTGAGAACCCAAATATACTAGGGTTATTATTGTGTAAATATTATTGTCTTGGTTTACGCCAAAAGCTGATGGTTCATGACATCACGTTCATCGAGCAGCGAGCAAATCCGATAACATATTACTAGAGAAGGTTCAAAGCCACAAGCTACATGTCTCGATGCAATAATAACACATCAGAACTTTCTATTAGAGTTTGCATGCATTAATCATCATTCATGTGGAGGATTGTTGGGTTGGATGCATATTTAATGCATTTGGCCCAAATTGGAAAGGCCCAGGTGGAAGGCCCAAAGTCAAGTTAAGGAGGGGATGTGTACTACATTGAATAGAGCATGAAGGATTTTCTTGTTTATAAGAAATTCCTCTCCTTACTTCTCAAACTTGGTTGACTACCCAAAGGCTGACCCACCGCTAACTGCGAGGACGGTGCGAAGCACCGTCCGAGCACGAGCACGAGCACGAGCACGAGCACGAGCACGAGCACGAGCACGAGCACGAGCACGAGCACGAGCACGAGCACGCACGCGCGTGTGCGTGTGCGCATGGCGCATTGGACGCAGGTTGCAATGGGCGCTTTGTGGCGCACTTGGCACTTGGCACTTTGCCCGGATCCGGAGAGAGCTGCGCAGCTACCGAAGTGATGAGGAGTTGCGAGCACCTTCCAGGATGGCCACCGAAGAGTCACGAAGGGCTGGAATATCCAGGAGACTTCCAGAAGGCTGAAGGATTGCGAGAGCCCTCGCGAAAGGGCGTCAGCGCAGTCTGGGCGCGCCTGGAAAGATCCAAAAGCCACCGAAGGACCACGAGCGTAGCCAGATAGCCTGTTGGCTGAACGGACGCGTCCCTTCGGGGTGGCTGCTTCCCTGCCTCCTCCAGCCTATAAATAGGCATGCCCCCTTGCCATTATTCTCATCCCAGCAACTCATTCATAGGCAATAGTTGTCTTCTCCTCTCCCCCGTTCTTCACTATAAGTCCGTCCGAAAGTTCTTGGTATATAAGGGTTCGCCCGAAAGTTTCGAGATACGTGAGCAACGTTCTTGGAAATGCCCAAACAGTCGTTGTATCTTGGAAACGATTGCCATAGCCCATACTGCACTGAAATATACGGGGCAATCTCGTCTTTCGGAGAAAGTGTCCAACACTTGCCTTGACTGCCGTAGATCCTAATCAAGTACACCAACCATCCGATTCAACATTTTTTAATAAAATATTTCAAAAGAACGTTGTATCATTTTTTTTAGTGAAACTGCATCATTTCATTCAGCCAATGGGGAAGCAGATTATATCATGTCTATGTCAAGTAGTGGTTGAAGCTCCAACGGAGGGCTCTTACAGTAAGCTAACTCCGAGTTGGGTTCAAAGCATAATTTAGTAAAGAAATGAGCAACGGTATTGGCCTCTCGTCGTACAAAATGAAAACGGCAGTCCTCCAGGGAAGAGGCTAACGTTTGACAATCTGCAATTATAGTCGCCAAGTCGCTGCGATCATGATCTGTTCTATTCAAGGCCAGGCCCACCGTCTGACAATCGGACTCAAAGATCACTTTCGAGACCCCCATCCGGATCGCCAAATCAATACCAAGTGCTACCCCATGGGCCTCCAAGAGTGTGGGATGGGTAACATTATTCATGAGGCGTCGGGAAGCGGATATAAACGAGCCTGTTGAGTCCCGAAGCACCGCCCCAATCTGGCCCCAGCCTGTCGGGTTGGTCTCCATCGACAACTTCTCCGGTCCGGTTCCGTTTCATTTTCTCACTTTTATTTTGTCTGTACTGCTTTATTTCTTAAGTTATTGTACCGTGTTATTTTGTTTAATGTTGATGTTGTTCCTTGTTGTCCGGAATCCCATCTGTTTGCTAATTTTTTGGCTAATTTTATAGCTTGTTTTCTTGTTTGTTTGATCTTTTACTTGGATCGACCTTGGTTTGATCTGAGATCCGTTCGGATCTCGAAACCTTTCATGCTCTTTCAGGCTATGTTGTCAATAGCGCGCTATAGCGGTGCTATGTAGTATTTTTCATGCCTACCGTTATGATATGCTACTTCTAAACGCTATTGACAATAGCGGCCAAATAGCGGCGCTATAACGGTATAGCGGCCGCTATCTTAAATATGCAAAAAAAAATCATTTATTTATTTATGGAGGACATATAGGTCATTTCTTACCTCAATAAGTTACCCAATTCACATGGGTGCCCTAATTTATACTCATCTCAGTCTCCTCTCTCCCTCATGCTTTAAAAAAAGTCTCCTCTCTCCCTCACTTGGAACTTGATTGTCATTTTGATGGGATGTTATTTTGAATCTTCAATTACTTTTGGATTATAATTCTTAAGTATGATGGTCTCTTTAATTTTGACAAAGTTGATTAGAATTATTAAGTGTAGTGTTCTCTTTAATTTTATAAATTTTTCTATTTTTGAGTATCTATGTTTACTCTGTACACCGATTTTTAGTCTTTACAATAGCGGTCATTCCGCTATCCGCTATACCGCTATAGCATTTTAGAGGGTCGCCGCTACGCTTTGTTGAGTTTGGCAAGGAATAAGTAAAAGATGAATTATTTTTCTATTTTATTTCGGACTCCTAATTCGACATTAATAGATTACTTGATGTACAAGGGTTTGTCTCTATATAAATGCATGTTACTCAAGATTTTTGTATGGCTTTGTGACTTGGATTCATCAATAAAAGTTCTCATTTCTCCCTGTGGACGTAGGCATTAGGCCGAACCACGTAATCTCTTGTGTACGTGTTCTTTGCGCATTTTGTTCTCTAGTTGCTGAATCCTAACAAGTGGTATCAAAGTTAAGGTTGGAGGATGTCGGATCACGGCACAAAATTTGCTCTTATGAAGTTCGATGGTTCATCGAATTTTGGGTTATGGCAAAGTCGTGTCAATGATCTCCTCGTGCAACAAAGGATGGTCATCGCGCTCTCAGAGAAGAAGCCCGAGAAGATGGAGGAGCAAGAGTGGAAAGAATTGGAGGTCAAGGCAGTAGCGAAGATTTGCTTGTGCTTGACAGATGACGAGGAGCCACCAGCTGGGTTATGGAAGAGGATCCAAGTTGGTGTCAAAGAAGTTCAATGGAAGTGGCTTCAAATGCAGAGAAGAGCACATGAATGGGACTATCCAGGACGAACTGGGAATCAAGACAACGAGGAGGGATCGGCATCCGCAACTGTGGTCACATGTTCAGACGGGTCGGATGGTGACTGACTTTCTGTCTCATCAAGTCTAATACATCCTGATAATCTATTTTCGTTAGGGACCTTAGATTATAACAGTGATATTTATAAAGATATACTAATAAAGGTGAAGAAGGATGCAATGGTAGGGATGGAGGGTGAAAGAAAATACCTACAGGTTAATGGGGAACATTGTTGTAGGTGGAGTCTCATCAATAGGTCTGATGAAGTGGGGAAAAGCTCAGGTCATATGAGGTTGGTTTGTATGAGAGAGTAAAGGCTTGACATGGATGGTTTAAGTGCAGTTGGGATTCGCAGAGACATGGATAGCAAGCTAAGGTTATTTCGTGGAGGCATGGTTGGCAAGGTGCCATGGTTGTCTCGGAGAAGATTTGTTAGCTGGGCCCCGCTATGTTTGCCTAAAGGGACGTGCACGTCAAATGTGTTGGATAGATTTTGCATAAGGAATGTAAAGTCATTGGTAGCACCACGGACGAATCAGGTATCTCACTTAAGGTCGAACGGTAGAGTTCGAGGCATATCAAGGGTTCTACTTCATGGAACAAAAGGTTGCCCTTTGTATGCTATGGCTTGTAGCATTGGTTTGAGGCAAGAAAGTCCAGCAAAAAAGCATTCCGAGGTTGCGGAGTATGGGGTTGACCGAAAAATAGAGGACGCGTCTATTGGTCGCAAGGTTGCTTCGGCATGTGGACTTGGTAGTTGGAATTCAATGGAGGTTAGAGGGAAGATGCCAAACAAGCTCGGAAGCTCGAGCTTGGGGGCTGGCTCCAAGTGATTGAACAAATGTAGTGAGAAAGTTGAGATGGTCTTATTAAAGGCGGTGTATCTATGGTCTGAGGTAGAATCGGTGGAGTCAGATTGGTCTTACAAGATCTCATCTCTTCATAGGGCGGTGTTTCTTCAAGATGGAGTTTTGTTGAAATTCGGATGGAGCTTCATGATTTGTCCACGGGATGATTTCTCACCAAGGTGGAGATTGTTGAGTTTGGCGAGGTATAAGTAAAAGAGGAATTATTTTGCTGTTTTGTTTCAGACTCCTAATTCGACCTAAATAGATTACTTGATGTATATGGGTTTGCCTCTATATAAATGCATGTTACCCAAGAGTCTTGTATGGCTGTGTGACTTGGATTCATCAACAAAAGTTCTCATTTCTCCCCATGGACGTAGGCATTAGGCCGAACCACGTAATCTCTTGTGTCCGTGTTCTTTGCGCGTTTTGTTCTCTAGTTGCTGAATCCTAACACACGGCGCTATCTACTATTGAAAATATAGCTTTCGGGTAGCAAAACTTGTCTTGGTTGAATTTGTTCGGCCTTGGATCTCATTTGCGTGCATCTTGTATGCATTAAAATGCCCATTCGGTTGCATCTTTGACATTACCTTGTGCTTTTTAAGCCGTAGCTTATCTCGGGTTCAGTCGATGGCTCTCGTAGCTTTTCGACCACCCATCGCTTCCACCTGTGTCCTTGTGCCACCTGTTATCTACAGATTGATTTTCGTTATCTGTTAGTTATTTCCATTATCTGTCTTTGTTTTTTTTTTCTCGTATTGTAACTAATTTATTTTAAGAGATAATTACTATCAGGACCCCAGGGTTTAGTCAAATAGACTCTGAAGACCCTGTAGTTTTTCTACTAATTACTGAGCCCATGTAGTTTGGTTATTATTATACACTCGGGTTCCTGAAGCCAGATCGGAGAAATTTCCGGCGAACTGCCCACTCGAAATGACTAAAATGCCCCCACTTAAAATGAAAAAAAAATTTCCCTTTCTGATCTCTTCACCTACCCATCTCACCTTCCATTATGGATTCTATTACTTTAAAAACTCAAACCCAACTTGATGTAAAATGAGCCGACTCCCAGCAATACTCTGCTGGAGAAATTGGTCTCTGCCAAAATTCTCCACCCACCGTCGATTAGAGCGAGTCTATATAGATCGTGGGGCCTGGATCTCCATGATTTGGATATTGTGGATCTTAAAGCTAACACCTTTTCCATTGGTTTCTCTCGGAAAAGGGCAAAGGAGGAGGCTCTCAGAGGGAGACCTTGGTCGGTTGCCGGTTCCCACTTCATCCTTCAAGAATGGGTCACTAACTTACACTGGTCCGAGGTGAGTTCGATGAAACTGTCTTTTGGGGGTTCAGGTACATGGCCTTCCCCCAAACTTTTTCTCTAAAGACACTGCCTTGGCTATTGGGAACCACTTCAGAGGGGTGGTGGAGGTGGATATTCCTGGTGTTGGTGCTTCCAGACGTGAACCCATTCTTAGGGTGAAAGTTCATTTGGAAGTTGGAAAACCGCTCTTAACGGGCTTTATGTTACAAAGGGATAACCTTCCAGACAAGGAAATCCTCTTCAAATATGAGCGGCTTCCCAAATTTTGCTTTGGTTATGGTCTCCTTGCTTTGGTTGAGGGAGGAGAGAGAGTGTATTTTTTTCATTTTAAGTGGGGGCATTTTAGTCATTTTGAGTGGGCAGTTCGTCGGAAATTTCTCCGATCTGGCTTCAGGGACCCGAGTGTATAATAATAACCAAACTACAATGGCTCAGTAATTAGTAGAAAAATTACAGGGTCTTCAGAGTCTATTTGACTAAACTCTGGAGTCCTGATAATAATTATCTCTTATTTTAATATAGATTCTGCGCCATCTTTTGAAAAAAAAAAAGTACCGTTGCCTCATATTGGATGACAACAAGTCACATCTCTTGAGCTTTCCCAAAATATAGAGACCACCGCCGGATGATATGGCGTATTTTTTTTTTTTTGAGGAAAAAGATCTGGCGTTTTCATTTACAGTTGAGTTCCACTTTCAGTTTCAGACAAGCCACCAAAACACCCATCTCTCTCTCTCTTCACCAGCCCTACAAGCTGAGATCTCAATGCCTGTAAGTCTCTCTCTCTCTCTCTCTCTCTCTCTCAGATACTGGTACGGGCTGCATAAAGTCTCAGTCTTTATCTTTTTTTTTCTGGGAAAAACGAAGTCAAGGGCGTGATCGTTGTGATCTGATCAGAACGTAGACTATTATTTTCTGTGTATTGGCAATTGGGTTCTCGAAATTTGATTCTTTCTCATTGTTTCTTATGCAAATTGAAGTGGGTCAACCTTAGGAACCCTAGTTCATATTTCTGAGAATCGTGCATCTGGGTTTATTTTAATTGCGAGTTTTAGTGGCAAAGTCTGAAGCTTTTTTTTGTTTTTGTTTGATTGGTTCATCCGTTTTGGGTCTTTTCCGCTGTTGATTTGATATCTGTTTTATCTTATTGCTTCTTGGACGAGCTCTGTTTTCTCTTAATGAATTGGTGATTATGTCTTGACTCGCACATCTAGCTAGTCGTTCGCTTGGGATTTTTGCTTGTTAGTTTGGTTTAGTCCAACCTTTTGGGGGGAAGACATGCACATGTTTGAATATCTGATGTGGTTATCTTTGTTGGAGTGGCTCATTGAACTGGGATGTAAATTTCAATTAACGAATCCTAATCGGAGCCCGGGTGTTAGCTGCGATAAACATCTCTAGCAATTCTTGTCAATGGCAATAAGGATTTTGGGTTGGTGATATGGATTAAGCCACCGTTTTGGGGGAATTTGCCAATGCCTCGGCCACATTCAACTAGGATGTGGGCAATCTTCATATACCCCTGGTGCTTCCAAGTATTCTAGTCAGGCTTCTACTTGGTTCTCTTAATCTGCTTTAGTATTTGTCAAATAGAATCAAAATTCCAGTTTGTCGAGGGGTGTTTCTAACTTGGAAGCTCTCTAGGATAACTGGAAATGTGATTTTGTTCGAGTGGATTGTACTTTCAAAGTTAACAGGATTGGCTTAATCTTGATTATGAATAGATGTTGGTTTGAACAAAGGATGCATGCGACCAAGCTAGCTTTCTGAAAACAAATGTAATTTGCAGAATCGAGGGCATCGGTAAAATTCCAAAGAAGGGGCTTAAGCATAGTTCGTCTGAGTCTTTGCAACCATGAGTTTTGTCTTCCGGGGTTCAAGAGGGGATATAGAAACTGGATTTCATGGATTCATTAATGAGCGACCTGCGGTGGTATGTTCTCATGTTTTCTCCGAGAAACCAGTAACTCCTAATTCTTTTGGCTTTTGCCTGACTCTTGCATTCTGTCTGCCAGCGAATTCATGCAGCTCGTCCTGTTAATAACAATTCTCTTGCATTTCTTGTCACTGGTAATTTCTCTGCATCTTATCTTTGTTTGTTTGCTCGGGTGATTGTAAACATGAAGAACTTATATCTGATACAAATTATTCAGCAGTTCTTTTGCTCTTCATGATTCTGAACTCGCATCAGATGTCACCGAACTTCCTGGTATGCTCTTCCCGAACATCAACTCATGGCTTTTGCATTATTGCGTGTGCACTGCTCTAAGTTGTGGGTCTATTTGCAGCTTTGGCTAGTTGTTGCTGTCTTTTTAATGGCAACAAGCCTGAGAATGTATGCAACTTGTCAACAACTTCAGGCTCAGGCTAGAGCTCATGCAGCAGCTGCCAGTGGCCTGCTAGGCCAAACTGAATTACGTTTACACGTGCCTCCATCAATTGCATTGGCAACTAGAGGCCGACTACAAGGACTTCGCCTTCAGCTTGCACTTCTTGATCGTGAATTTGATGACCTTGGTACCATACTCTATTTGAGGCAGTCTACTATCCGGATTATGAGATTCCTGTGACATTCTCATTTCTCCATAACTCTTGCTCTTGCAGACTATGACACTTTGAGAGCACTGGACTCTGATAATCCGTTCACAGTACCTTCAATGAGCGAGGAAGACATAAATGCCTTACCTGTTCACAAATATAAGGTGCCCGGCGGGGAGAAGTAAGTCCTATTCCTTCCTCCAATTAGCGTCTCTGTTTTTATCACCCGATTTTGACTTAATGGTGCTTCCGTTGGCAGTGGCAGTACCTCAATGCAAAATTCTCCTCCATCAGCTCCAGTTGAGGTAATCTTTTATGCTCTGTTTGGTTGAGTGTGTATAACTCATTTCTTCTACGGAGCTAATTGAAACTCGATCTTCTTTTGTTCGGTTGGTAAAACTTGAGAAATTTGTTTGCGATTCCGAGTTCCCTAAATTTAGTGAGACCAATGAATTCACTCTACAAGTTTCACCTTGCCAAATCCTTTGATTTTTTTCAAAACTAAAGGACATTGCATCCATACCAGCTGAATTTGAAACCGATAGGTTGAAGGAAAAGAATCCATTTCAAGATGAATTCGTAATAAATTCCATCTGGACTTCATTTGGAATTCACTTGTAGTGAATGTCTAATTTGAATTTCTCGTAGGATACGTTGTGACATGAATTCCTTTCTTATTTATTATCAAACGTAGTGTTATTTTCAGTAGAATAAAGTTCCATTGATCTTATTGCGAGTACTCCAAAACTGTGATTTATCAATGAAAAGACGAACTCTCTGCATTCAATTGAGGTCGTTGAGCCAAGGACACGCCTTTGCCTGCAGATAAAGCAAGACGCAAGACAGGAGGACGAAAAAGCTTCAGAAGATGACTTGACTTGCACCATATGCTTGGAACTTGTTAAAAGCGGGGAACTTGTTCGTAGTTTGCCGTGCTTGCATCAGGTAAACACTTATCATACTAGCATTAGCAGAATTAGCTATTAAGAATAATCACCCTGAACTTCATTCTTGTTCCCTAAAGAACTGGAATAGCTTGCCAGTTTTCTCGTACCTGTGCATCCCAATTAAGCGTGTTCGTAAGCTTTACGTGTTGATTAATCTGTGACGGGTTCCCTTCCGCAGTTCCACACCAACTGCATCGATCCCTGGCTGCGCCAACAGGGAACGTGCCCCGTCTGCAAGTTCCAAATGAGTTCAGGATGGCAGGGAAGCAGAGACAGCGAATCCGACGATTCGGACGGGGTCTAAACTTTGGCGACTCTTGAACGGGAGATTAAGCTGCACATAAAAGTTTGAAGTGCATTCCTTCCCTTGTCAGTAAGCGAATAAGTTTAGTTGCTGATGTATATAGTTTCCATGTCTCGCTGCTTATATAAGAAGACTGAGTTTTTACCCTTCCCTCCCTTTTGGAACTTTGGTGCCACCACGAGGTTTAAATTCTCGGCTCGAACCTCGAGTAGTTAGTATTAGTTTTTTTTAAAGGTAAATATTTTACACCATTATATTTGCCAGCGTTTGAACACTGATTTTACTTGAAATTGATAGGGATAGCAATGGGTAGGGTATTGATAGGACCCTACCCATACCCTAGTTTTTTTGGATACCCTACCCTCGACCCTACAAATTTTTTATTGTTAGATTCATACTCTACCTTCCTAGAGACCCAGGGTCTGCAGGGTCTGACCCTTTAACGTTCTGCATTTTGATAATTTTTAATCAAAACTTAATTTTTATATAAAATTTAAACAAATTCAAGACATCTACTATGTTACACATCAACATTCAATAGAAAATTGATGAAATATCAAATTTTGCAATTTAATTTCAATAGTCCAAGGTTTTTTTTAGAGTTTGAAGTACATAAACAATTTAACAAAAGAAAAATATAGCATGTCAGTTTCGATTGATCCATCATTCATGATATTTTCTAAGGTAGTTGCGGAATAAAATAATAAATATGTTAAAGTTAACCGTAAAGTATATTATATATATTATCAATACGGTCTAACAGGGTCTAACTAGAGTCTAATTAGGGTAGAGTCTAAAATAGGGTAAAAATATAAGGGTAGGGTCCGACCCACATGGTCTAGCTATGGATTCGTACCCTACCCTATACCCAGTCAAAGTCAACATACCCTAGACCTGTAGGGTTAGGGTAGGGTCCGATCTTCAGGATATGGATATTTCTGCCATCCCTAGAAATTGACAAAGTCTTGTGCCGTTAGTCTATTGGCATAGTTGTGTTAGTTATACTTGGTGTTAGTTGTTGTCTAGATTCCAAGTAATTTCCACACAAGAAAAGCGATGTACACATCGCTGAAATTACAAGGCCTAGCCTCTGTTGTGTTGGTTTAGTAAATATTCGGAGATATTTAATTTTGACTAACTAGTAAAGTAATACATGACCTATTGAGCTTGACCGAGCAACAGGTTTGTACTTTGTTTTTTTTTTTTGAGGAAAAAAAATACTCAACAAGATTTGTACTTTGTTGAGTACGCCAAAATCTCCGAAAAAATTGACAGATTTAATATAAAAATTAAGAAATATTTGTGGCCTACACTTCATCTTAATACTTGGACATCAATGTAGGAAATTCGAACTCCACTCATTTGTTCTATAGATTTCGTACGATATGCTTGGTTTCTTATTTCTTGCGAGATAGGCATGCCGGAGTAACAGTAACTTCAGTACTTCCTAGTTAGAGTCAACAATTCTGAAAAAAAAAGTTAGTCTCACAATACTCTGACTTATTACCAGAGAATTATAGACAAAAAAAACACAAACCTTAAAAGGGGTCAGCAATGTTAAGGCATTCTTTCTCTTAGTGTAATTAGTGGGTAGTTTAGCACTCTGTTGTCAACTCGGCCCGCTCCAGCTGAGATCTCGGAACGGAGCGGGTTTTCGGAGTTTGCCGCGCCGGCCCGCCCCGCTACCGAGACGACAGGCGACGCGGCCGGAACGGCCGACTCGGAGCGGCCGGAGCGGCCCGCATCAGGGGTGGAGCGGCCGCTTCACCCGGACCCGGTAAGTTTACTTTATTGCCCTCTGTTTTTAATTTTTTTCAGGGGTAAAATTGTAATTTTAAAAAAAAGTTAAAAAACCTAAATATCTACTCTTCTCTTTCCCTCCCTCACAAACGGCTGTTCTCCCTCTCTCCCTCCATTTTTTTATTTTCTCCTCCAAGCCCCAAAGTCCCACAAGCCCACGAACCCCGGCGACCTCTGGGCTCCATCGACCACCGCCAACCGCCGCCGCACTAAAGGACGCCGGCGACTTGAAGAACCCAGGTGGCAGGTGCTATTTTTTTTTTCTCTTCTTCTTTTTAATTTCTGTTTCTTTTTTAATGATTTGATAAATGTAATGTAAATCTGAAATTTGTGGTTGTTATGTAAATTGTGGTTGAAATCTGAAATTATCAGCTTGTTATGTAAATTGTGGTTTTAAACTTTTAATATTTTTTAAATGATTTTTGTGGTTGAAATCTGAAATTATGAGATTGTTATGTAAATTATAAATTGTAATATGTATGTGGCTGAATATATGTTGTATATTTGTGGTTGACATATGAAATTATGAGGTTGTTATGTAATATGTATGTGGCTGAATTTTTTTTGTAATATGTATGTGGCTGAATTTTTTTTATCTATTTCTAATAGCTATGACAACCACTCCTAATACTAATGGTAATACTCACCCATCATCATCGGTTTCTTCTTCTCCCGAGCTATTCAAACCAAGTGGTGGTGATATAGGATGGAGATGGAATAGTTTGAAGGACAAGAATAATAGGAAGAGGGTTACATGCTCTGTTGTCAACTCGGCCCGCTCCAGCCGAGATCTCGGAACGGAGCGGGTTTTCGGAGTTTGCCGCGCCGGCCCGCCCCGCTACCGAGACGACGGGCGACGCGGCCGGAACGGCCGACTCGGAGCGGCCGGAGCGGCCCGCGTCAGGGGTGGAGCGGCCGCTTCACCCGGACCCGGTAAGTTTACTTTATTGCCCTCTGTTTTTAATTTTTTTCAGGGGTAAAATTGTAATTTTAAAAAAAAGTTAAAAAACCTAAATATCTACTCTTCTCTTTCCCTCCCTCACAAACGGCTGTTCTCCCTCTCTCCCTCCATTTTTTTATTTTCTCCTCCAAGCCCCAAAGTCCCACAAGCCCACGAACCCCGGCGACCTCTGGGCTCCATCGACCACCGCCAACCGCCGCCGCACTAAAGGACGCCGGCGACTTGAAGAACCCAGGTGGCAGGTGCTATTTTTTTTTTTTCTCTTCTTCTTTTTAATTTCTGTTTCTTTTTTAATGATTTGATAAATGTAATGTAAATCTGAAATTTGTGGTTGTTATGTAAATTGTGGTTGAAATCTGAAATTATCAGCTTGTTATGTAAATTGTGGTTTTAAACTTTTAATATTTTTTAAATGATTTTTGTGGTTGAAATCTGAAATTATGAGATTGTTATGTAAATTATAAATTGTAATATGTATGTGGCTGAATATATGTTGTATATTTGTGGTTGACATATGAAATTATGAGGTTGTTATGTAATATGTATGTGGCTGAATTTTTTTTGTAATATGTATGTGGCTGAATTTTTTTTATCTATTTCTAATAGCTATGACAACGACTCCTAATACTAATGGTAATACTCACCCATCATCATCGGTTTCTTCTTCTCCCGAGCTATTCAAACCAAGTGGTGGTGATATAGGATGGAGATGGAATAGTTTGAAGGACAAGAATAATAGGAAGAGGGTTACATGTGATTTTTGCAAGGTTGAAACTACTGCAGGAATTTCTCGGGCCAAACAACATCAAATGGGAATCAAAGGAAATGTTACTAGTTGCACTTTAACACCCGAAGATGTGAAATTGCTTTTGAGGGAGAGTGAAGAAAAGAGATTAGCTACAAAAGATGCTATGTCAGGTGAGCCATCGCAAGTGCATGTAGATGACGATGAGGTTATGATGATGCAAGAAATATCTCGGATGCGAAGTGGAAAAAGGCCCATTGAAGAGGCCAATTTGCGGGCTGCCAAGAAGAGTGTAAAAGGCCCCCTGGATGCAATGTTCTTTAAAAAATCGGAGCTTTCTATAGCAAAAGGAAGGCAAACAAGCTTGAATGATGCTTTTGCTAAGGATGCAAGAGAGAAAGCATGCCAATATATAGCTCGATTTTTTTACAATAATGGAATTGCTTTTAATGTTGCAAAATCAAAGAGCTTCAAGTTGATGGTCGAAGCAATTGGTCATTATGGGCCTAATTTGAAGCCTCCAAGCTATCATGAGTTGAGAGTTCCAATGCTTAACAAAGAGTTGGAACATACTCGTGATACGTTAAAGTCTAACAAGGAGCAGCAAGCAAAATATGGTTGTTCCATAATGTCAGATGGTTGGACTGATACAAAGAGCAGAACATTGATCAACTTTTTGGTCAATTCTCCAGTGGGAACAATGTTTGTTAGGAGTGTTGATGCTTCTGACTACGTGAAAGACGGAACGTTTCTTTTTAAGCTTTTGGATGAGTTTGTTGAGGAGATTGGTGAAAGTAACATTGTGCAACTACTTACCGACAATGGAAGTAATTACAAATTGGCCGGTAAGTATTGCTACTGTACTATCTTAATTGTGATCTATAATTCTATATATCTTGTTAATTTATTTGTTGTATTGGCTCTTGTTTTGCAGGTAAACTTCTAGTAGCCAAGAGAACAAGAATGTTTTGGACACCATGTGCTGCACATTGTTTAGACTTGATGCTAGAAGATATTGGAAAGATTCCTAAAGTCAAAAAGGTTATACAAAAAGGAATTAGTCTCGTGGGTTTCATTTATAACCATTCTTTGGTTTTAAACTTAATGAGACAGAAGACAAAAGGTGAGTTGGTGAGAGCTGGAGTCACAAGATTTGCTACAACATTTCTTACGTTGAAAAGATTGCAGAAGCGAAAAGGAGAGCTTCGAGAGATGTTCACTTCACAAGAATGGGAGAATTTGAAGGCAAGTAAAGATCCTAAGGGAAAGAATGCAACAAAAATTGTTCTTCAAACTGCTTTTTGGGATGATGTTCTTTATGTTCTGCATGCTATGGGGCCTCTTGTGGGCGTACTCAGGCTTGTTGATAATGAAAAAAAACCCGCAATGGGTTACATCTATCAAGCAATGAAGAACGCAAAGGAGTATATTAGAATTGGCTTCAACCACAATGAAAGCAAGTATAAAGAGATACTTGCAATCGTTGATAGCAGATGGACGGAACAACTTCATCATCCATTGCATGCAGCTGGGCATTATCTAAATCCAGCATACTTTTATAGCAATCCAATGATTGAGAACGATAGTTTATTGTTGAAGGGCCTGTATAATTGCATGGAAAAGCTTTCTACAAGTGATGAAGTCTTCGATGCCATCCATGGAGAATTGACAGCATATAAGATGGCTGAAGGCTTCTTTGGAATGGAGTCTGCAAGAAGGCAAAGAGACAAAACATCTCCTGGTGAGTTAAGTATATTTGACTATTTTGTAATCTAATACATAACAATTTTTATATAAGAGACTAAGAGTTCTCTTGCATTTGCAGCTGAGTGGTGGAAGAGGTATGGATCAGAAACACCAAATTTGCAACTCTTTGCCATTAAGATATTGAGTTTGACTTGTAGTTCATCGGGGTGTGAGCGCAATTGGAGTACCTTTGATCATGTAAGTAGTTGATATTAAGTTCTTCAAATTTAGATTTTCATAATGTATATTTATCATTTAAACTAACATTTATTTTTTACTTTTTATATTATAGATTCACTCCAAGAAAAGAAATAGGCTTGAACATCAGATGTTGCAAGATTTGGTTTTTATCAAGTATAACCAAACTTTGAAAGAACACTACGACAGTAAAGATAAGATTGATCCTTTTGACATGGATGAACTTGATGCTAGTAACGAATGGTTATTGGGAGATGAAGATTGTGAAGGTGGTGCTGATTTGGTTTATGAAGGTGATGATTTGTCTTGGTTAGATGTTGAACGTGCATCTGGTGTTGCTGAGCCTATATTCAACACTAGGAGTCGAGCAGCGCAGAAGGCACCTGCACCTGCACCTGCACCTCCGCCACCACCTTCTTCATCTAGGTTTAGGCCAAGAGCATGGGAAGTAGACGAAGAAGATGAAGATCACGAAAGATCTAGTCGCGAAGGAAGTGATGATGAAGACTTTGATTTTCATGATGTTTAAACTATCAAGTCTTGAAGTCTTAAAGTGTTTATTTCCTTGAATTTATTGACATTTGCATGTATGTTTTGATTTGTTGCATTGACTTTTGTTTCTAATTATAAATATTTGCAAGTGTTTATTTCTAATCATGAATATTTACAAGTATTTTTTCTAATTATGAATAACAGTATTAATATCCGCGTCAAACTATAACTCCCCGTTCCGTGCCGCGTTACCGCGCCGCGTCATATTTTTGGTTGGCCGCGCCGCGCCGCGTCACCCGCTTGACAACTATGGTTTAGCATCATTATTGAGAAGACTTGAGAAAGTTACTTGGGAGAAAAGAGAAAAGAGCCAGTAGTTACAAGAACAGTTATGATACCACATAGCCGAAACGAGTGCATTTAAATTTTTACACTAATACTATACCCCGTTATGAATTGAATCCTGAATTTGTATTAATTTATACGCGTCTTAGATCATCGGCCAAGTGTCCTTTGATCGAAAGTACTGTCGATAATAGATTAAAAAAAAGGATATGAATTCCATTATAATTTAGTGCACGATGATACATACATACACTTTTTTTGGTAGGTAGATACATACATACACTTGAACCAATAAATACAGTGTTAGCTAAACTCGTTATTGTAAGAAAAGCTAAACTCGTTATTGTTGACATAGGTATACTATCTAAGCCGAACATAACGAGTATCTGGTCAGAAAAAAATCAACCAAATATTGCAACCTTTTCGTATACTTCAATGTATTAACTTTTGATGATAGTTACATTTGGTCTTGGAGTCGCAACATGCAAGCTTTTAGGGTTTTGTAGAAGTTCGCTCTTATGTCAACTTTCAAGTGCCAAAGCTATGCATATATCACCAACGGAGGTTCGTTTTTTGTTTATAACATTTAATATTCAGATTCACTGGGCTGATTGATCCAGATTCGACTCGGGTGAGACTTTTGAAAGGTGGTAAAGTTCTACTAACAAATATTTAACATAGTTGTATTTCCAAAGACTCGTATTTGATACCTTATTAAGCTAGGCCAACATCATCATCGGTTGATTTAAGTATTTGTTGATTTGTTAGATTATTTACGGAGGTGACAAACCTAGATTTATCTACGAAAGAGTATAAATCTGTATCATGATTTGGATCTTACTTCAAGGAAAGTTGGGTCAAATGTCGTTTTTTATGTCTGGTTTAACTAGAATTAGCAAGTCTTTAGTTGGGGCATGAGCTATCATCCACCAGTAAATACTGGGACCTCCATGAAAATGATAACATTATGAACGTCCGGCAAGATTGACTCTAACAGAAGCGAGTTCATTGTTAAGCATCTGGTGAGCTCATCTCGTATCTAACCCAAAATTTTAAAACAATGTATAAGTAGAGTCTAATTCATACATGTCTCGTACACAAATAATGCTCATTCAAAAAAAATTTATCTAGGGTCTAATTTTTTTTAAAGGTAAATTATTACACTATGACAGTGTCAAGATTTGAACTTTGAACCTCTTAAATATTTACAACATCTTATACCGTTGGACTACAAACCCTTTCGCTACGTAAGGTCTAATTAGGGTAGGTTAGAATAGTAAGAACTTGGTGAGCAAAAGAACGAACAACATAATTTAATTTTGAGTTCTGAACAGTAACCAAATGTTAATTGGTTTAGTTCAGGTCGCAAATTTCAAATATTTTGGTTCCCATTTTGATTCGTTTCTCTGATGTAATAACCAAAGAGAATTGAACATAATCAGAAAATGGTTTATAAGAATTTAGAAGGGCAAATCTTTTGAGAATAGCAAGATATTTTTTAACTTTTTTAAATGTTAAAACTACTACATTCTCTATTTCCCAATTCATTTGATTCATCGGATTCTGAACTGGACCGTACAAAAGATAATGGTTCGATTATGAATCATGTCCTCCTTTACTTTGGTCTCGTTCAGTTAGCCATTTCTTCTTTGGTTATCGGTTCTTTGATGTTCGGTGCAATTCGGATCAAATGCTCATATACTCTTATTTTACCTTAAACCAATCAAAAACCAACAAACACTTGACCCGTGGGGTAGGTTTGAGTCCCACAAAAGGTTCTGGGTGCTATCCCTAAGCTGTTTTGAAATTGACCAAGGAAAGAAAGCAAATAAAATTGGCTTTGATTGCACTCCAAAATTTAACATGGACCAACTATGGTAATTGTCTTCGTTTTTCTAACATGTAAAAAAATAATAATAATTCTTACCAACTAATCAACCAGACACGTCCCCTAAACGAATATATATATATAAGTATCATTGTTGATTGATCGTATCATCCCAATCCAAGCTGAAACATTAAAAAGTTCCTGAGCCAAATTCCCAGAAAAAAATGGCCGCATTTTCTTTAAGAATTCAAATACTTCTCTGGGTATTATCACTTGCTATGAGCAGCCTCGGGTTCTTTCCCGAGGCCGCTCGAGCAGGAGTTATTAGGCACTACAAATTTGATGTAAGTATAATAATGGGTTTTCTAAACATTCGAATTGCTTTGATTTTATTTCTATATAACTTTTTTTCCTTTTAATGATTTTTAGATACAATTGGCTAATGTAACAAGGTTGTGTAACACCAAGAGCATTGTAACAGTAAATGGTAAATTCCCTGGACCCAGGATCATTGCAAGAGAAGGTGATCGGATCCTAGTGAAGGTTGTCAATCATGTCCCTAACAATATCAGCATCCATTGGTATGTGTTGTAATGAAATCCAATTAGTTTAATTTTTGGTAGACCAAACTGGTATCCGGACAATCGATAGGTTTACTAATCTAACTTTA
Source organism: Hypericum androsaemum (assembly GCA_963995505.1). NCBI lineage: Eukaryota > Viridiplantae > Streptophyta > Magnoliopsida > Malpighiales > Hypericaceae > Hypericum > Hypericum androsaemum. The sequence goes on from OZ023187.1 coordinate 2,694,864, forward strand.
ATCTGGATCAAACAGGCACGGAATTCGACAACTTCGGAGTGGATGGGCCGATGGGCCTGCATACATCACACAGTGCCCAATCCAAACAAACCAGAGCTATGTGTACAATTTCACAATCACAGGGCAAAGAGGGACACTATTTTATCATGGTCATGTCTCTTGGCTTAGGGCTACTGTCTATGGGCCTATGATTATCCTCCCCAAGAAAAAAGTCCCTTACCCATTTCCCAAGCCCACCAAGGAGGCCACTATCTTGTTTGGTAACTACTACCCAAATGCCAATTTCCCTCCAAATGACACTTATTTGTTATTTTAAATTTTTTGGCTAATTAAAATGTAAAAAATATTGATCCAGGGGAATGGTTTAAAGGTGATACAGAGACAATTATAAGCCAGGCTCTTCAAAGTGGAGCTGGCCCAAATGTCTCTGATGCTTATACCCTAAATGGGCTTCCGGGCCCGTTATACAATTGCTCTGCTAAAGAGACCTACAAGTTGAAGGTGAAGCCCGGAAAGACATACATGCTCCGGCTGATCAATGCTGCACTGAATGATGAGCTGTTTTTCAGCATAGCTAACCACACCATGACCGTGGTCGAAGCCGACGCCTTGTACGTAAAGCCCTTCGTGACCAGCGTTCTCATGCTCGGCCCCGGCCAGACCACCAACGTACTCCTAAAAACGAAATCCGAGTACCCCAACGCCACATTCTACATGCTAGCCGCGCCGTACTTCACCGGCCAGGGCACGTTCGACAACACGACTGTCGCCGGAGTCCTCGAGTACCACCGCCCATCAAACACCTCCACACTTGGCTCCATCCCGATCCTCAAACCAACCCTCCCACCATTTAATGCCACAAATGCTGTCACTAATTTCACCAACCAGTTGCGGAGTCTGGCGAGTCCTGAATTTCCCGCCAACGTGCCATTAATCGTGGACAAACATTTTTTGTTCACGGTCGGCCTTGGTAACACACCTTGCCCTAAAAATCAGACATGCCAGGGTCCAAATGGCACCAAATTTGCTGCCTCAATTAATAACATATCCTTTCTACTACCCAATAGGGCACTCCTCCAATCCTATTACCAAGGCAAGTCCAATGGAATCTACACCACCAATTTCCCTAGTTTCCCTATTAACCCATTTAATTACACTGGGAGCCCACCAAATAATACATTTGTGGCCAATGGGACCAAGGTTGTGGTGTTACCATTTAATTCCAGCGTGGAGCTAGTGATGCAGGGGACCAGCATCCTCGGGGCTGAGAACCACCCGTTGCATTTCCACGGGTACAATTTCTATGTGGTGGGCCAAGGGTTCGGGAACTTCAACCCGAACTCTGACCCAAAAAATTATAACCTTGTTGACCCGGTCGAGCGGAACACCATTGGCGTGCCTGCGGGCGGGTGGGTTGCCATCCGGTTTCGAGCTGACAACCCAGGTAAGTAACCAGCAGTTAGAAAATTTTGTTATTAATTCATAGTAAAAAGTAAAAAATCATATACTCGGCTACAAATTAATTTTATTATGAGATATATTAACTATAATTTTAAAAATGGTACTGATTGTATTGGTACAGGTGTGTGGTTTATGCATTGTCACATCGAAATCCATCTAAGCTGGGGACTGAAGATGGCATGGATTGTACTAGATGGAAATTTGCCAAACCAGAAGCTGCTCCCTCCACCGTCCGATCTCCCCAAGTGTTGATCAATCAGTTCCATATACCATTCCCACGAATATTTCTGGTCCTCAATTTTTTGTTGTTTCCTATTTTCATCCCTCTTCTTTCACTTTTTTGTGGGGTTTCCGTATAAGTTATGGGTTTTGTTTGTCTTCTCGAGAAATTGATTGTAACAATAATTAATTTTGCGAATTATTGGGAAAATGTGAGGAGGATCAAATAGCAAAAAAAAAAAGTTGAGCATTTGCTTTTTGATGTACCTGGTAGAGATTAAAATAAAATTGCAGGTACTTGAAAAGTCCAATAATTTTGACAGGCACATGACTTGGGTTTTGTTTCCTAAGTGATAATTGTACGATTTTGGAACTGATCTATTGACGAACGCCTCTCGCATATACAATATAAAACATGAGTTGATTCAATTAGGATATTAAATAAATTGGTAAAATACAATACAAAATAATATAAATTTTTAAAAAACTTGGTTCCATCTTTGCGTTTAAGTAATTCCGACTCTTTATAATTAGTTTCATATTTGTATTTATGCATTTTTTTTGGCAAGTAAAATTTTTATTAATTATAATATTTACAACCTGTAGAACCCCACTTAGGAAGTTGTAACCGTCGGCAAGTCTAGTGTATTTGTGCGTCATATATCTCGTTATAATACACATATCATTTAGTATATTCTATATTACGTCACAATCCGTTTATCACGCCATATGTTGAATATAGTTTCATATCCGAGTGGACTTTTATGTTGTAACATAATGATGAAACCATATCATATATATATATATATATATATTGACTACCATTCGATAAAAGAATCTATATGCATTCAATTAGGTTATATAAGTTTGTTTTTATCGGATCTTAAAGGTAGGTAAAGATTGATCTTTCGCATTTTTTTTTCAGAGATATGAACTAATAATCTCAATGGTTGATTTTTTTATAAGTAATTTTTTTTGCAATATGTGCGAGTGATAAACTTTCTCATACAAAGTTTGAGTCGTCGGCCTCTTTAAAACTTTAACGCAGGTAAAATCTAATGAAAAAAAATTGTACAGAGAAAGAGTATGGTCAATAAGATTACCTATACACAGCTATACTCCGATCCAAGGAAAATGAAAAAAATACAAGTAAGTTCTGTTTCAAACCTATCACGTCACAGGTAGAATATCTAATCAGTTGGTACACCCCAAACAGAAGAAAAAAAGTTTATTGAGATTGGGGTTGCCACTTTTTAATGGTAATGGCCAAAATTGGATCAGAAACAGACACTATGTGACACTTATCATATGGTAGGCAAAACAGCTCACATTCCCAATGCAGATCTATTTTCTAATTATATAGTAACGACATGACACACTGAGTCACTGCCACTTCCCTCTAAAGAATCTCCCCTCCCATCAAAACCACAAATTAATTTGAAAATCCGAAATATAAAATATGCTTTCATCTGAGTTGAAGATGGGAAAATTGGGCGGCATAATTGAAATTATGTTTACTTTCAGAATATATTACATTCTATCAAATATTAGCTTAGTAATTAACGCTGAGACAGTGAGTTTGTACAATAAAAATACATTAGTGTTAAATACTTATTGGGTGAATTCTATCACCATTCAAATACAAGCCCAATAAATATTTGTATACTAAATGGTATCAACAGAAAATGGAGGATAGAATCAGGACCAGAGGCTATCTATTGCGAATTGGTCTACTTGAGAGACATGAAGCAAACTGTGTACTTTGTGGAGATGGTATTGAAACACCTGTTTGTAACCTGCCCATTTGTGATTAGGATCTGGGGTTATGTCTTGAAATTGGCTACATCGAAATGATGTGATCTTTCATAGGAAACAACCGGATCTCCAACAACTGATTCACCGCATTTTTCACAGCCTTACAGAGTGGCTCTACTGGTCTAAATCTAGCAGTATATACTGTCGTCAAGACACAAAACTCCTACTAGAGAACCTATGCAATGGCAACTCTCTGGTCCGGATCGCTCCGGAGGAGTGAAGGACCCTCTTTGTACTTAAGCAACAAACTCATTTAGAGGCGCTAAACTGGATGCTAGGCCTCCACCGGATGTCAAGTTGAAGGAGTCGAAGAACTGGATGGGTGCATGTGGTCCAGGTTGTTCGTGGGCTTTTGGTCTATTGATTTGTTTCCGTGATTCGCTATTTTGGCCCATCTGCTTAGGAATCCTAAGCTCTTGGAGTTTGTAATTATTCAAGGATGATTATGACGTTTGTAGTTTTGTATCTTGGGGCCGCAAAAGAACTTTGTCTTCGTGGTGTATTCGACGGCACTCTTTCTCCTGATATAATGTCAAGTTTGATGAGGCCGGCGACTACGAGAGTGTGGGTTCTTCTGACCACTATTATATTTTTAAATAAATAAAAATTTACTTCTAAAAAAAACATAAATTTGTTAACGTAAAGTGACTACATCTAGAGCACTACTAAACCATGATTTATCTACTATTTCTGTGACCCGATTACAGTGATACCAACGAGCAGAGAAAAAGGACACAATCCTACTTCGGACACCAATTAAGACCCAAAATATTTCTTTGCGAAACTAGTGGACCAGTTTTTTTTTTGGGGTAAAGTAACTAGTGGACCAGTTAGATCACCAAAACTAGTGGGCCAGTGTACCCAACAGTTATTTACTTATTTTAGAAAAAATATATATACAAATTGAAACAAAGATCACCATAATCGAATCGTGATTTGGGTCTCATTGCTCTTTATCTGATACAACGTGGATCTATTCTTACAATTTGGATGATGTCCATTCTTATTCTACAAATAAAGGAGAAAACCCAAAAAAATTGTAAAACTATTTAACTCTCTATAAATAACACGAATTATACTCCGCCAGTGCAATAAAAAAATATAAAAAAGAATGAAAAAACCCAAAATCGAAAACCAAAAAATAATATAACATATACACCTTCTAGCTTTATCATTTCTCGATCTCTAAGAATAATCAAAATCTGAAGTTTTAATTAATGAAAAAAAAATACCTTGTGACAATTAAAATCAAGAGTCGTGCTTGTGCCAACAAACAAGCATGGCGACGCATCTCCTCATAATATAAAACCTCGCCTTTTGCTCCTTGGCGATGTTGCTACACTTGTGCTTAATGGAAGATCCCTTTTGCGAAATATTTCTTGATAAATTCGAGGGGCTGATTTTAGTAGGGGAATTGGAGGATGATGATGAGAAATTGTTGTTGTTGTTGTGGAAGGTCTTAAGGGATGAGCTTCTCTTCAATGGGGGATGACCCTTTGGAGAGATGCTACTACTGTTGTTCTTCGTCGAATAACTTCTCGAAAATGACGAGGACGACGACGATGATGTTTCTTTCCTTGTAGGCCTCCATTTCTCCTCCATTGGCAATGCAAGAGTTTTTAGTTGGATGCTGATGCTGTGGTGGTTCAGCGATTGATGAGTGTGTGTGTGTGTGTTTTGACACAAAGAAAGCTGTATATTGGTTGAGGATGGGACACTGGTAAGAGTTGTGGGGCTTCGGTGTTATATTTATAGTACTAGTAATGTCTGGTTGTTCACTTTCTTGAGAGGATGGTATGAGTAATGATTAATTTAAAATCGAACGTGATCATTAAATATTATGAATAAATGTATTTTTCATTACGATATTTGATCTATTTACAAGTTTCGAACTTAACATCAACGAGATTCTAGTTGTTGATTGTGGTTACTTAGCATTATTAATTATGTATGAATATATCTCTCACCAACTTGTGACTAGGTCGACCTAGGGTTGACTCTTGCATCGAACGGCCAGATCACGCTCTTCCCTTTTAAGAGTGTTTTAGATTTTTTATAATTAGTGTTTTAGATTTTTTTTCTCGTTCTGGATATTCTCATTGGCTAGTGCTTTAATGTTTTTATTTTCTATGCTTTTATTATTTTCTTAATTTAAAATTTTTTACATAGTTAACTTTTTTTTATGTTTTGCTGAAATTTTATTAATTCAGTATTCGAAATCGTGATCTCTGAAATAATTTCACCATCTTTGAAAGGTCAACTACAATCAATACACAAAACACCCACAGTTTTTATCCTGCCGCCGAAAAAGATTATAAAATTAGGAACCGATACTCTCTTTTCAAATCATTTTATTGCATAATAATACACTATTTCACGTACCACTTTAGTCGCTTAATCAAATTAGAGTCTAATTTTTTAAAATACAAATCTCCACCATCCGGCAATACTTCATGTTTAATATATTTTACACTGATTCACCGACACTTGACACACACATGTTTAAGAACAAGTTTGACCAAACAATGTGTCTGGTCAAAATAAAATTATGAATTGGAAATTGCCCTATGTCAGTATTTTTTTCTTTCCTATGTGTGACTTAATTTTCTTGTGTTCCCATGGGAACATTTAATACCTATGTATTAGTAAGTTGATAAATATTAACAAGCACTTATATTAACCAACAAATAAGTCATTTAGCTTAAATATGATATATCGATTTTTGTCATTATGACTACAAAAATATTAATTATTTGTTAAAATTTTTTTAAAATATTTAAAATTTTAATTCGACTCAAATTTTGATTAGGTCAAATAGATGTTCAGATAGTGGATACTATTTATAAAAAAGATAAGGGTGGATGGATGGCCCGGGCCAGTAGTCGCAGCTGTTTTATTTGCCCAAAGTTCTAAAAACGACAGAGGTAGAATTAATAATTGAAAGGGTTACCACTTATGTTGAAACCGGGAGCATGATACAAATACAGTTCAAGTGGGCTCATTATCACACAATTCGTAACCCTTTATAATCGAGTCCATAAAATTAACATCAAACTGTTGATCTGTAACCAAATTGGAATCCCACTATTTTTCTGTTTGGGACAACTCGAACCCTGCCCTACTCATCTACGAGTCTGACAATTTTGGGCTCGTAAATTAAAGGGTAATTTGCTCTCGGTTTCTTGGAGTTTACACTAATTATGAACTCATAAACGGACCACCCATGGTCGTCTTCTCCGGTTGTTGGGAAACAAATTGAAAGGTGATTGAGACTCTTAAATAGAGTGCCAATCAACAATAGATTTGGGAGGACAATTTGTATCTTGGCTCTCTTAGATAGAGTCCAGGGCTATGCTTTTGGCCTTTTGATTTTTAGCTTCTGCTTGTGAGGATGTGAGGATTCAATGTATTGTAATAGGATATTGGTTGGGGTTGGTTCAAGGTGGAACAATCGGTAGGGTTTGGTTGGCTCTCTTTTGCGCCGTGAAGTGGGAATTACGGTGTCATCACAATACTATTATATTTAACGATGCAGTAGCCAACCGTGAGGTTATTACCACTCCATCTTCTACAATGCTAATGAATGGCTTTACTTGTTGAATACTACTAGAGTAAAGAGCTCCAAGATGCAGCAGTTGGCCGACTCCAAACAAAGGTCTTCCATCCTCCTTGAATATAGTTTGTTTTCGACACGTTTTGGTGGTTCTTATGGATGTTCAGAAGGGGTTTATACGGTTCTGCTTTGGTACTTTTTTCACCAAGCTATTTGGAGATGAGAACTTTTTTGGTTTATTTTTTTATCGTGGTCTAGGAAATTAAATAGTATTTATCTTGTAGCAAGCTACTTTGATTAGTATTTATCGTATTCCCGATGTGATGTAATTTTGGGGTGTAATTACCGTGGGGTTTTTTTGAGGAATAATAAAATTTACTTTAAAAAATATACTTCTAGAATAATTTGTAATCAAGATTTATTACTTTATATTGAATCACATATGTAAAGAATTGTGGTTCCACACCTTGTGTAATCTCTCTCTTTACATGTTTGATTCTATGGTGTAATATTTTATCTTTTGTTAGTAATAAAATCTCTACTTATAAAACAAAATAGGATATTGCTGCGGAGGGTGGACAGTAGTTGTGCAACAACTCGGTGCTCTTTTCCTACCTCGACTTTTTTCTAAATGGTTTTATCGCTGAGAATTTTAGTGAGATCGTGCGGCTCCATTCTCGCAAAGAGAAACTCTACACCGATATAAAATGTAAATATTGTTATGGTCAATAAAATATTATTCATAAAAAAACTAATTGGGACATCCGGTCATCTATTTGGGGAACAAAAATAGGCTTCGTTCATACTCTAAAGCAGCCGAGCGGTCGTCGCCTGAGCAGCAACGAAGCATTCCAAATCTACCGGTGGGATCAGCCTCGAAGGCTGCGTCGGCCGGGGTCCCCGACGACGTTCCAAATCAACTGACGGGATCCAGAGAAGCCGGAGCTGAAGAGCTATGAGATGGACTCCAAATCGGATCACATTACAACTTGTCCTAAATTAAATGATCATAACAATATTCCATCGGTTTCAAATCTTGCATTTTCTCGTAGTCAGAAAAATTCGATACACGTCGAAACATCTTCCGGATACAAAGTTTTTGTACATTTCTTTTAGGCAAGTAAAAGTTTTTGTATATAATGTTCAGAAAGTAAATATTCATCTGTTCTTAACTTAGTAGATGTTATAACTTACTCGTAACTTGTTAAAGGAAGATATACTTCCAACTCTTATCAAAATAATATATATATTACAAATAAAGTATATATAAAAATGGTTGGGTAGACTACCGCTAACTCTTTATTGACTTGATTATTTTATCGGTTCTCGATTCAATGTCTGCGAATGATTCCATGCTTACGTATGTGCTAATTAAATTTACTGCCTCCTGTTATTTCCAGAATTGAATCTTCCAAAAAGATTGACCGTCACATTTATTATATAGCTTTTTCTTGGAAATTTATTATATAGCTAGGCAAGTCATGGTAGTTTTTACTATTTGATATCCGCACTCATTGAAAGGAGTAATCTAAATCGGATACATTTACACATGCAAAGTGCAAAAGTGTATGTCAGACAAAAAAAAGTGCAAAAGTATATGTCTGCATCAGTATAGGGGAATAATAATTTATTGGTAAGATTAAAAGTCTGAGTTGTAGCAGTCTCATATTAAACTTAATAGGATGTTATTTGTCTGAAACTTGGTACATTATAATTTTGATACAATTCCTGTTATGTCCTGGAAAAACACTTTAAAAATGCTCTATTTTCGGACGTCAAAAATAAATTAAAGTAGAGTTGCCCTAAATTAATGATTGTGAATATTGGGGATTGGATTCGATGGGGACAATGTAATAGATCAAGTGATTTTGGTTATAAACACGATTTTTAATGAATGTCAGATCTGTAGACACGATTTTTAATAAAATCTGATGGTCCAAACGAAATTTTCTCCATGGGGACGACTTATATGTTGTCCCCACTCAATTCAAAACTGATTTTAGTAATTGTTCCATCTTGCGTGTCCTACTGTAATCATAAGATAATAATTATCCAGTCTTAATGTCATTCATGGGACGGCCCTGCAGATATTAATTGCCATGCAGAGAGCAAGTAGCATTATTTTTTTTATAGTTCAGGATTTAAAATACAAATAGTTGTTCAAATTTTTTTACCATTATTACAAATTTTCTATGTTTTAAATTTAAATTAATTAATATAATAATTATTCGGATACTAAGTAGTTTCAAAAATATCATATTTTTGTTAATGTTTAGATCTTATTCAAAAAAATATATTATAAGTTTCATGTAAGATATTATAAGTTCGAATCAAAAGTAGTCTCGTATGTAAATTAATTGGCTATTAATGATTATGAGCCCAAGCAATATATTCGTATGAAACAAAATGTTTCTACGTCTTAAATCGAACTACATTATTTCATCTAAAAAAATGTGAAGTACATTATAGCAGGTATATAATGTGAGGCATCATATACACCAATAATTTTTGGCACATATACCATTGTGCCTTTTGAATGGAACTTTTGACCAGTAAAAAGTTCGTAAAAAAAGGTGCATGCCTTTGTATAGAAACTCATATTATACTAATGAAAATCAGTCTAAGTAATATGAAATTTGACGTAGTTTAGTTTAGCATGTTCAAAGAAATAGCATCAGCAATTTACAGTTTATAAACCAGTATTTTATAATAGTTATTTTCATAATCGTTGGGTTGAATTGTAGGTTTTGGATAGCTCTTTTGAATTAAATTTATTTTATGGATAAATTCATGTTATTACCATGTGATTTCATACTTTTTTAATTTTTTTTAATTACGGGACCTTTATTGCCACCAAAAGAAATGAAAAAATTACACTAAGTGGAAAAGAAAATAGAGATATCTAAAAGGCCAAGACAGGAAGCTAGATACTAGCTAACCCGCTACCATAACTCATAACTCTACTCAGGCTAACTCTCAAGTCAGAAAATCAAGAGTAGATGGCTACTTAAACAAGAAACTATTTTTTTTCTTCAAGTTTCTTTTCATAGCCCTTGTCAGGACGGATATCTTAAGCGTAGGACCTTTTCCAACCACATCCTTCAGATATTTCAAGCTTTTTTTAACTTAGTACTATGTGATTTAGCTCTTTTTATTCTTGTGATGGAGGTTTTCAAATTTTATTTTTTTTGGTAAAAGTACATTTTAGTACCCTCTGGTTTGACGTAGGAGCTCAGAGGAGGAAGATGAAGTGCTTTTTAATACCCTGTGGTAAAAGTACACTTTAGTACTCTGTTTAAGAATATTAAATAGAGAATAGGATACTCCTTTGAGCTTAGTTTAGAATCGAATTGCATGATTAGGCAGTAGGAGCTGGGATGAGGAAGATGAAGTGCTTTTTAGAAATTTGTAAAAAATTAGGATTAGTTTGGTGATTTACCACATGACACGTCATCAAAATTTTCAAATATGAAATTGCCATGTAGGATGCCAAACGGCGTCGTTTTGGGTGATGTAGAGCCAACGTGGAAGGCCAAATGGCCAGGTCACTAATCGGGCTACCCGTGACTCAGACATGTCCAAAAAAAACCACAGGGACCAAATCTGAAACTTTAAACCACAAGGCCTAAAAGCAAAATACATCAAACTATAAGGTACTAAAGTGTACTTTTACCCTTTTTTTGACAAATGTTTAACCAAAGTAAGTTCGTTTAATATGGCATTTACACGTCAGCACCACGTCATATTTTTCTCTACTAAGTGGCACTGACATGACAAACTAAAGATTTTGAAATTTTTAGAGTAAGGTCTCAAACTGGTTTTTCAGATTAGGGTTTTAAATTTGGGATTTGAAGTTTACCATGTTAGCACCACCTAAGAGAGAAAAATATAACATGGTGTTGATGTGGCGTTCACACGAAAATGTTAGGTTGGACAAATTAACCCTCGTTTCAAAATTATCACAAAATGTTAATTTTGGAAACATGTGTTACCATGATAGACAATGTCAACCCACATAGTACCAAGTTAAAAAATGTAAAAATACAAAGTACTAAAATGAACTTATCCTTTTATTTTATCCCAAGAAAATGAAGGACACCCAAAAATTTATTCGCACAAAAAAAAGGAGAATCGTTTAGTGGCTCTCAATCCTAGTCATTTTCGAAATGCCATGTGACTTTGACGGCTTGCAGAATATTTTGACCTTGGCTTCTTTCAATAATAATCTCATCACCAATAAAAATAGAATTTGAGACTTTTAAATTAAGGGCAAATTATCCTCACATCCCTGAAGTTTGGTCACCCTCCTCATAGGGTCCCTGACTTTTGGAAAAAGATTGTCCCGTCCCTAAGTTTTGATGATAATAGACTCTCGGGTCCCCGGCTGACGTCATCGGCTCTTTTTTTCATTTTTGGTCATGGAAATGACCAAAATACCCTTAAACAAAAAATAATTTTTTTAACCTTCTTCAACCTTTTACCCCCCCCCTCCCCCTCCCGCTCCCCCCCCCCCCCTCCCGCTCCCCCTCTCCCCCTCCCGCTCGAGATCTCCCCACTCCCGCTCCCCCCCTCCCCCTCCCCCTCCCGCTCCTGCCCCCCCTCTCCCCCTCCCGCTCCCCCCCCCCCCTCCTCCCCCTCTCCCCCTCCCGCTCCCTCCCTCTCCCCCTCCCCCTCCCCCTCCCTCCCGCTCCCCCCCTCCTCCCCCCCTCCCCCTAGGAGACCGCCGTCGTCGCCCCCGCGATGCTCTGGCTGGAGGGAATTGACGACAATGAGCACCGCCTCCTCCCTCCTCCTCCAGCCAGCCTCGGCGGCCTCAAACAGCTTCGAGGAACTTTACTCCTTCAACCCACTGTCCCGACCTACTCTAGTCGTCGCCAACAAAGGGAATCGAATGGAGGTTGGGTCCGGACCTACTCTCCCGTGTCCCTGAAAGGTCTTCGTACATCGCCCTGAAAGGTATCCGAGCGGGAGGGGGAGGGGGGGAGGAGGGGGGAGCGGGAGGGAGGGGGAGGGGGAGAGGGAGGGAGCGGGAGGGGGAGAGGGGGAGGAGGGGGGGAACGGGAGCGGGAGCGGGAGGGGGAGAGGGAGGGCAGGAGCGGGAGCGGGAGGGAGAGCGGGAGCGGGAGCGGTTGAAGAAGGTAAAAAAATTTATTTTTTGTTTAATAGTATTTTGGTCATTTCCATGACCAAAAATGAAAAAAAGAGCCGATGACGTCAGCCGGGGACCCGAGAGTCTATTATCATCAAAACTTAGGGACGGGATAATCTTTTTCCAAAAGTCAGGGACCCTAGGGGGAGGGTGACCAAACCTCAGGGATGTGAGGGTAATTTACCCTTAAATTAATTATATGCCTATGACGGAGCATAAGACATGGCATTACGATCCCTCCGATCCTTGGACAATGTGAATACACACTCACTTCCCATTATGTAGCATTAAAATTTATGAATCTGATAAAACTCGTTGGATATCTTGAAAACTATGAAGATGATATTAAATTTTATATTTAACGTAACCGTGCACGGTAGAATTTCTACAATTTTATATTAAGATTATCACTAGTTGAAAAAATTGTGAACTTGTTTAAAAGTGTAGAAAAGTTATTTATTCCTTATCTTAAAATTTTGGATCGGTTATAAAAATTTTAATATTGTATCAAAGTAAGTTCAATCCATGGGTTATACGAGCCTCCATTTCATCCCATAACTTTAGCCCATTATACGTGGGTGTGTTTGAGATTACGGTATTACTAGTTACATGATAAATTTGTTTATATATGTAAAAAATTTATCTATATATTATCTTACGATTTTAAGTCAGATATAAAAATTCTAACCATTTATTAATAAAATGTGAAAGTGTTAGACCGAGACTAAATTATCATGATTTCATTTATGCAGAATTAGCACCGGCGAATCAAATATATCTTAACCAATTAATATAAGAAAAGCATTATCAATTAACTTGTTGATTGACCAGTCTATCAGCAAACAAGTACACCAATTGATTTGCACGAATAAATTAGTTTTCCGGGAGATACAACATGGGAAAATTATTTAACAGTTCATCCACGAATATCATTCAAAATATCAAAGAATTATGATTAATCACTTTTCAGTTCATATTAGACCATTATATTATCTATTTTCTTTTTGGAAGATCAACAATTCAAATATTATTATTCGGTACCAAAGAATCACAGTAAAATTACTATGTAAACCCGAAAGGCAAATAAAACGTGTAATGGCTATCCTTGTCTCGGCTGTTTGGTAAGAATTAAACAATCTGACGCAGACCCAAAGATTTGATCGGTCAAAGGGACTGAATAGATGGGTCAACAATGGATTCACATGGTGTGTTTCGTTTGGGGTACAAAATTCAACCACTTTCCCCTTCTTTTATTTCCTCTGGTACTTAATTTTTCTCATTGCGGATTCTGGAGAGTTCTTTTTCTTTTTTCTATTGGGAATTAAGTTCTTGCAATTTCCATGGTTGGGTCATGTGGGCTTGGGGAATATTATCACTTGGAGTATTCACATGGAACCATGTGAGATAGTTCAGGGTCGGGGGTTTTGTGTGGTAGGAGGTGGCCATTTGATCGAGTAAAATGTATCAATTAATATCGATTTGAATCATATAAGATCTCGAATGTTTGTCAACTCTTTTTACCAGAGTTTAACAATTGTCAAAGTTCGAATTCGAAACATCACACTTACATTATAGTATTTGTTGTGTTACTTGGGGGTAAATGTGGACCTCCTTGTATTCGCAGTACATACTACATATGCTCGAATAAGATAACAGGTCAAACTTCATTCAATTTTTTAGTTTAATTAAGAAGATGGTACGTACCTTATAGACTATAGTTCATGGCACACAGGTTTTGGTGAGTCATTAATTGATATTTTCGGTAGTCTTTTTCTATCATAATTTTTCATTTTTTTAACTAGAATTTGTTATAATAGAATTTTGACGAGGCCAAACAACTATAACCTCATTGCAAGAGAAGTCTACACCTGATATAAATGTAAATGTATATTTGGAGATTAATTAAAAATATACAGTAACCTCTAAAAAAATAATTGATGATTAGCATGGCTAAGATAATGGAACATGTAGATCGACCTACTTACATTTTTGAAGTTCCGTTCAAATTAGAAATTAGAGGTACTTTCGAAAAGGAAAATTGTCACTTTAACACCCTGTAATTTAGCAGTTTGACATACAAGCATGTGGTTTACAACACATCAAAATGGTCCCTATGATTTCAAAGGAACCCCATAGACACCTTCCCGACTACCTGAAACCAAAACGATGTTGTTTTGTACGTGGCACACAAATGTGTCAGATCAACCTAATTACATTTTGTGAAGTTCTTTTCAAATTAGAAATTATATGTACTTTATAAAATGAATGCAATTGGAAAATGAGATGATTAGCCTATGGACCGATATCAAACATTCCCAATTCCTTCAATTCAGCATATTGTCTATTGACCTTAAAAAAGAAAGCCCATTGCCTTGTCACTTTCCACTATCATGGGCCTTATGAAATTCATCTTAAGTGTCCATTAAGGCCAGCCCAAAATTAAGTTCATTAACAACAAACAATCAACTTGTTCTTTTACATTGAACATGGCCCATGGAATCTAACAAGAACCAGGAAAGGCAAATCTTCACTAATTACTGACAATGATCACTCACCTTTCTATCCAGGTTTATGAAAGCGGATTTGGAAGCTAAAGATTTCTCCGAAGATTCAAAATTTTATTTGACATCTTGCCAGAAATGCTATCCTATCTGCTGTTAACCTGTTTAGGAGGAGCCTCTCTTTATCTCCTTTTTGCCAATTTGCAACGTGGAAGATGAAACTGTGGTCCATGTTATTTTTGAATGTCCTCATGCTAGGGTCACTTGGCTTGCTAGCCCTTTTGGGTTCCGTTTTAGGAGCGATGTGCATACTTTTTTAGTGTTTGGTTATGTTCTATTTTTGAATTACTTTCTAATGCTAGTAATCGTGACTTGCTTTCTTTGGCCATGTTCATGTGTTGGAGTATTTTGATGGCAAGGAACAAGTTTCTTTTTTATGGTGATAAGATTGAGCCGGCAGTTTCTATGAAGTCAGCGTCTTATTATTGCTTTGAATTCTTGCAGATTTCAGATTCACATGTGCTGGTGTCAAACAACACTTCACCAAATCAGGTTTCGTGGAATGTGCCGAGTGCAGGGACCATGAAACTCAACAGTGATGTTTCCCGGATGGACGTCTCTTCTCCAGTTGGGATCGTCGTGGTTGCTCGAAATCATCAGGGCCTCATCATGGAAGGCCAGACTTTGTTGCAGTGTGCGAACTCCCCCCTGGACGCCGAGTTGCAAGCTTGGAATTTGCTTTGCTGTTGGTTGCTCGGAAGTTCCACACCATTCATACTCGTGCGAGACCAAAACAACCAATCGAAAAACAGACACAAGGGACTGGAGAAGCCCAAGCAATCTTTAGTGTAAGAATCTGCTGCTTGAATATTAGAAGAAATAATTCTCAAAAAAATTATGAAGATAAGGAGTGGTCTTCAAATCAACACGGTTATAAATTTCGTAAACAGAACTTGTATTAGTATGTAATTTACATCAACCCAACATGCATGTGAGACTCCGACACATGAGTACGTAATTGACATCTAATTAGAATGAATTTTTAGGAAGTATATGAAGCAAATTCTCGATATAAGGTACCTTCTAATTCGACTCCGAATCATGGGCTTTCGCAAAGAGTATCGGCAGTGAACACGTAGCCATGTATTTTCCGTTGCAGCATCATCAAGATTCTCTAGGGCTCGAGTTCGAATTTCAGAAAAGGACTCATCCCTCATGGTTAAAGTCCCTTTAGAGAGGTTGGGAATCTTGATGATGCCGCACCAGCAAATACTGACCGGTCAGAGATGGCTTGAGATCCCCTTTCATGCAACTATATATTAGACCAACCCTAACCCTGAAAAAACTGAAAACTAGGGTCTGAGGGAAAAGATATTAAGGTGTGTGTTTTGACTTGAGCTGTTTGAACACAGGGAGAAGGGTACTTATAGGCAAACTGAGTAAATTGACAAGGTTAAATGACTGAAAGTGATTAAACAAGTATTTAATAAAGATCACACTCCGGTTAGTGGTGTCCAAGAGGATCTATTACAATTACTAAACAATATATCATAATCTTTATAGACTTTCGACCTTGATTGGTTAAAATTACATGGTATTCAGACATTTAATAGTTCAACGAATTCATATACATCTTGTTAGGGAAAAAATGGGAGAGAACGTCGATCGATTTTGAGAGGGTCCGGAATGTTCGTCCCAAGGTCTGTCTAACGCTATGGGTAATAGGGGTGGCTGAAGCCGAGACTACCAACTAATCTAAACTAAGATAAAAGCTAAAAAGCTTGATAGATATTTGTGTGTTGATCTGGTGATCTCTTCCGCCTAGCCCCTTGTCTTGCTTATATAGAGAAGGAAACCAACTTGGCCTCCCTCAGAATCTGTGTTGTAGTCAACCTCGGACACTCCAAACTTTTCTCCGCCAATACTCATCCTCATCCATCACGGACCAACGCTTATCCTTATCCTCCTCGGGCTAAGGCTTATCCTTATCCGACTCGGAGTCTGTTTTTTTGACTCTAAGAATTCTACCGTCCCTGGTCTTCTAGAGTCCTTCAAATTCCCTCGGTTGGCGCCGCATTTAGCTTCGTCTTCTCTGGGTTTTTCAAACAGCTTTTACACCTTCTTCCGCTTTGAATTGGCAAAAGTTATGAACTACAAAGTTGTAGGCATATCTCTTAACTTTCGACCGCTAGGAATCACCTCAATCCGAGGCTCGAGCACCAAGATATATTCTATTTACTAACGATAGGTATTGTGAGGCAACTCCCTCAAGCCAATAAGCGTCCGGCCTCTCCAAGTGTCACGGCCCAACCTATGGTCGGTGACCGGCGCTAGACCTAATGATACACAAATGACAAAATATAGATCTAGCCAGCCTCAAAACATAACATATAATTCATCAACATACTGAAACCAACACAAAGTTAAACCATATAAACATGCCTCTCAAAAATATAAGATATACAGAGACGGTACGAGAATTCCATCACCCAAAAGTTTGGACAAGTTCCCTGTATTACGTGTTCAAAATCCAAAATGTAATCCAGGATCTAGCCTCTGATAACCATTACGGAGCATATCTATACAGGTGCACAAAGAACAGTATGATCCGGAGACCTCAAAAAGTAGCCTTAGGAGAAAAGAGGTGGGCATTCACCGCAGACTCCAGACCCGAAGACAACCTAGGGTAGCTCGGAACCTGAAATAGATTAGTAAGGGGTAAGTGTTTTGAAACACTTAGTAAGAAGATAGAACATAACATATTGATTAAGTCAGATACACGTGGGTGAAACAGAGCTTAACTATGTTCAACATCAGATAAGACCACAAAATGCATGCTAACCTGGGATGTTAGCCTATGTGCACATAGACTGAGAATATCCTATATTACTACTATATGCTTAGTATTTGATTATGGAAAGGAGATCTGATGGCCATGTTGATGTCCCTGCGCTGAAGAGGAAGTGGCCCGACTAAATCTGTCTATAGCTCACCATTTATCAGACTATGTGATTATGTATTTTTGGGACAAGTTGCGTGATGGAATGTGACGTCACGTAACTTGCCCATGTTTTGTTTGTGTGTGGGGTCATATGGTTAGTATGAATTTAAGTGTGTGTTTTGAATAAAGTGTGACATAGTTAAGTTCTGTCTCTCCCACATGTATCTCATATAACTGATATGTTATGTTCTATGTGCTTACGGAGTGTTCCAAAATACTCACCCCCTCTCTCCAGTTTTGCAGGTTCTTTGTTTAGCAGCTCCGTAGCCACCGTGTTCAATTTGATCCTGGGATAAATGTAAAGAATAATTGTATTTGAATTAGACTTCGTAAAGTTAAAATATGTTTTGAGGCTGGCTAGACTCATTTGGTTTTGTAAACGGGTTAGGGTCTAGCGCCGGTCACCGACCCCGAATTTGGGTCGTGATACCAAGTGAGTGACTCTACTTGAGAAAGGCCTTCTACCCCTAACAAGTGTGACCTTACCTGAGGAGTTGCACCTAACTTGAGGCTGAGGGTTCCCAAGCTGACTTGAGGTCAAAGGTACCTAGGTTGCCTTATCCTGAGGGTACCCAAGCCGATTTGAGCATACCCAGCCAAGGCAAGTTGACGTTCAAGTCCAGGTACCTTGATAATTGTCTTAGTCAATCCCGAGCGACATATCTACGACTACCTTCATCAAGCCGCTACCTCCATCAAGTCGCCACCTTCAGCAAGTCGCTACCTCCATTAGGTCGCCACCTTCAGCAGGTTGCTACCTTGAGCAGGTCACTACCTTCAGCAAATCGAGGTTGCTCCAATAAGTCGACCTCTCGTACCCAAGCGAATGGTTGAATCCTTGAAACTAGCAGATTATCTTGAGTAGTCGACTAAAATTTGACCTGGCTTCACCTAGCCGACGTTGAAGTATTTTTTGCACTTCAACACATTTATATCCCTAATATAAAATTCTCTAACCTTTTGATTGCGGTGCCAACAGGATTTTATCGAGATAAAATTTTACTGAAGTATGAGGAGAAAATTATGCATCCGGGTTATATGCAACATGTAAATATTGGTATATGAATAAAATTAATTAATAAAAAAATGTGATCGGCAGTGGAAATTTTTTTTAGCTTTTTTGTCGAAACTAACTAATATCTGGACACTCACTGGATCGATTATTAAAAATTAAAATAGAAAAAAATATTTAAATAACATCAAGATTCTTCAAACACACATTTAACATCAGTGCATTTCTAAACCTAAAAAAATCTAGCTAGCTCTTACCTTATCCTGGTCCATCCAGGTGTCCGGAGAGTAACTTGTAAGATCCTCGTATTTTTGACCAACTTATATTATCCACATTATGGAAAAGAGAAGATAAGAAAGTTATGCCCTAAGCGCATGTATCTGAGCTGTGATTAGTGCTTTAATATAAAGCCGATTCGCGGATTAACTTGTATAATTTAGAGATAAACTCGAATTATATAACAAATAACCCAAGATTAATAATTAACTGAGGCATCGTGTGGGGCAAACCCAGGAGAAGAGCCGACCCCAGAAATCTAATTTTGTTCCTCTTATCAATTATTCTTGCTTGCCGCAACATACTTTTCAATTAAGGCCGATGATTTTGAAGAATGAAGTGCAAGAATATATTTTTTATGAAGAACGAAGAGCAAGAATGGAAAAGGGGCTAATAAACGGCTCAAAGAATAATTCCAAATGATGGCAAAATTTTGAAAGTTGAATAAACTAATCTTAATTTGAACAAAGAAAATTTTCAAATAATGAAAATCTCTTGTTGCCAAGTTTTAACTACGTTCAAAAAAAAGTTTTGCCCTTCAAAATTTTTTTTTAACTACGTTCCATTCCATTAATCAAATTCAAGAACTTAGATTAAATTGGAACAATTTCTCTGTTGATTGATATAAATTGATTGGCAGTCCTAAAATGTTACATTATTTATTACAACAACTTGAACTTATTCAAATGATTTGAAGTAGATAAAATTTCAAATGATGACAAAATCTTAGTGATAAGTTTCATTCCCATAAATTAAATTCAGAACGTTAGATTGAGTTTGATCGATTTGTCACGGTTGATATAAGTTGATTGATAGTTCGGTAGCAAATTTATTATGGACCAAATTTGTAATGGATGCATCTCACTTTAACGTAATGCGTCAAATCATTAACACCAGCTCTTCTGTTCATGAGATGCATAATTGGATTTATCGAAAGAGTGTCCTTTCCAACTTCAATTCAACACTAAATTTTTTGTTTCTTTTAAAGCATAAGAGCCCCATTTTCCATCAACTAGGACAAGTGGAAAACTTAATATAAGTTTCAATTGTACAGTTATTCTTAATCATGACTCTGATTCCGCAGCTAATTAGCCGGCGAAACATGCGATCGACGTGTAAAATTAAAGGAGGAAGACACATCAGAAAGCGACCTGCGTTGGTCTATATTAATAAGGCATTTCAGATTTCACGGTGGGGAAAAAGTATAAAAGATTAATGGTATACACTTAGATTCCTCGAGTTTGGTCATACTACCTTTTACATTCCTTAGTTTTCGATATTGATTTTTCGTCCCCATATTTGGTTTTATTATACTCTCGGGTCCCTTGCATACGTCATTAGTCATTTTATGTAAATTGACTTTTTTACACTTTCAAAAAAATTTAGAAAATCATTGATCGTATTCACCAGCTCCGACACCAACTGAGGCCCGGTCGACGGTCAACATCCATTCTCTTCTCCCCGTCTTGACCCAGTGCCGAGACCTCTGGCGGTATCGTGCAAGTAGCCGAGGCCATCCACCGTTCTAACCTGGACACTGAAGCCCTCTCTCTTCTCCTCCCTGTCGTTCGCGTCTACCCCCGGCCGCTCACTCCTACTGGGTCCCACCGCGCTACTCTGGCTCCAGCTTATGCGGCCTCGTGCAGGCCATCGAGCGCCTCGCTCGCCCTATCCCGATCTTGAGACCCTCCCCACCGCCCTCATGATTGCTCCCTTCAGGTTTCTACCGAATTTTGGTGATTTCTTTGATTTAGGGCTTCCTATAATTGTCATTGAGAGATTCAACTGCTAGGATTTCCTGATTTGGATCGGTGGGTGAGTGCTTAATGAAGCTGAGTTCGGCCCTGGGAACATGTGGGCGTTGTTCATCGATAGTTGTTGTTCGTTAGAGTGTCGCCGGAGAAGACAACCGGAGATTGATGCTCATCGTAGAAGATGATCGGAGGAGATTTTAGTTGACCAGAGATAAGGTATAAAGGTATAAAAATAGTTTCATAGATAAAATAATAACAAAATGACTGATAATGTAACCGAGAAATCCGAAAGTATAACCAAATCAAACACGAGAGAATGAAAAATCATTGTCGAATTTTGAGGAACGTGAAAGATAGTATGACCAAACCCCAAGAACCTAAGAATAAATTGTCCAAAGATTAATTTATTTTTATTTAAAAAGTCCCGAATTTGAGTTATTGACAAAATTTTGTTATTTTTAAAAAATCTTATCCAATTAATCTGAAATTAATCAATTTTATGAATGTCATATATAAACGGCGGAATCAAATACTTGGAAAATAAACCAAATTAATTGGGTAGACCGTACAGTCTAATATGATATGGGGAAAGATCATAGAACATGTTATGATATATCATATATTTAAATGGAGAACTCTGTCTTAAACGAGGAATCCGCCGCTAGTTTGCTCCCCACTCCTCAGCTGGTTCAATAAATTAAACAACCAACGATATCCTTTTGATTTTTTCCGGCTATTTCGCGTATGCTCACATAATAATTTTTCATTTTGGAAAATTATTTTTTTGCAAATTTCATTAATTTAAAATGTAAAATTTATTTCTAGTGGGATTTTTTATTTTATGAATTTTGTCATAATTTGAAAAAATCACACTAAAGAAAATTTGAAATTCATAAAAAGATTTTAAATAAATATCAACAACCAAACAAAAATTTACTAAAAATTAATCAATAAAGTGGTTTAGGAATTGTTGGTGACTTACGTTGCATAAGGGGATAGTGGGAAAATAAGGACAACTAACGATCTTCATCGAAATCTTACGAATATAGATAGATATTTGAAAATAAACAATAATATTCGAACAAAAATATCAAAGAATTAACAATATGGACCCCAAGTGCACTACGATTATTTGGGCTTTCGGTTCAGCCCATGAAGATGTAGCTTGCTGAGCTCAGCCCATGGACTTTCTGCCAACTCAAAACCCACCACCTTTGACTGGATTGTGAAAGAAGGCTCTCGAGAAGAAACGAATATGTCCCTTTCAGAATTACATCCATTTTTATGGACTTTAAAATTTTTAAAACAAATTATAATCAACTTCATATGACTCATACCTTGTAATTGTCGTACGAAATTCATACGGACAGAATGGTTTATTACTTTATTAAGAACAATCTATTTTAAAATTCAAACAAGATAAAATTAAAATAGATAGCATAAATAAAAGAATTTTAGAAAGTCAAACTTTAGGTTATAACACAAGGTGTTAACAATTTCAACGAGGTCCTCTCTCATTTTTTCGGAGATTCGAATCTATCACGAAAGCAAGGTTAAAAAACCTAGCGAGACAAAAATGACCATATAAGAAAAAGTTAGCTGTGTGACATAAGAGAAAAGCTTACACACTCTTAACTAAAAACCCTTATATAATTTACACGATATTTAACTACCCACAAAAACGAGAAAAATAAATGTAAAAGGCCCCTAACAATTAATTAACTGCTAATTATTAAGCACAGGCTTGTCGGTTAGTCCCGGGATTAACCCTACACGAAAAGAGGAGCTCGAGATCGTCGGGAACCGGCTGGAACAAGTATCCTCCTCCTCCTCCTCCTCCTCCAGTACTGGGAATTGGCTTCTTCCTCGGCGGCGGCGGGCACACCGTCGGCTCCGGTATCCGGTGCTCCGACCGCTTCGGCGTCGAGTACCGGCCGCTTCCCTCTCGGCGATCATCTCCCCAATACTCCATATTAGTTGCTTAATTAATACCATACCTAGCTACGGTCTTTTACGCTGTATATATAAGGGGAGGGTTTTGGGGGGCGTTTTCGTAAATAAGAGGAGTTGGTGGGGGTGAGAGCGGGAAATCTAAGTCTCGAAGGAAGGATGTGGCTTGTTCTGGAAGTAGCTTATTGCAAGGTGTTTTCTAGTGGAAGCTTTTGGTAATAACAAGGAGGTTTGGTTCTTTGTGGTGCGGAGGAGTGACACGTAAGCTTCCGGTCGGATCTTACGTGTCACCATTTCGAGGCCGTTGGGTTGCCCGCCGCTTATTTCGAAATTGCTAGAATTGGCGCCTAAATTTTTGGTGGCGGCACGAAAGAATATTTTAGATAGCTTTGTTTTAGTCTAAGCAGATTTTGAATTTTTGAAAACATATCGATAATACTTGTTTGCAGAGATTTACGTCTCGGATTTAATTGGACTCAATTTACAATACCCAGATTGGGCCTATGAAAGCCCAACGTTTACTTGATGGAATAAGATTGAAGCTCCCTGGGCCTCGTTAGAAAATCCCAGAGGACTTTATTTATATTATACTCCATGAGTCATACACATTATATTGAAACGGTAGGTCCATTTATAGTCGTCAACTTGTCCATGGGTCCAAATATTCTAGCCCAGTCTCGAAGGCCATGGAAACAACATAAGTTACATAACACGTCTTTTATCCCGTTCGAAACTATTCGATATTCAGATAATTTTGGTACGAGTTAGATAAACTATAAAGAACGACATAGTCTCTTTACACCAAATTTTAATGCATCTAAATAATTAGAACTCAAACTCAAAACAACCATTTTGTCAATGGGCTAGGTAACATATAATATCTTATCTTTTTGAGGATTCATACCATATCTTCTTCAAATATCATTCCGAACTTGAACTTGGATAAATAAATTCAGTATATATTCAGATATCGGGCGGTGAAAAAACAAATCTTTCGGCCGATGTTATGTTGCTTTCATTTCATCATAACTTTTTGTCTCCAAGAAGATATTCTGTTGCAGGTGACTGATATTGGCCAAAATTAATATGCAGGGGCAACTCAGCGATGGTGTAATTACTAAAATTGCGTATGTTGCAGTACATTGAACCTAAAGCTTCATTATGCGTCTTGAAATTTTGCAACTGCGTCTCTGAATCTGTCACCCAAATGGTCAGAGTCCAACTGTCATATGTAAACACGCAACACAATGGCCAATAAAAACAAGAGGCGGATTTGGTGAGGACTAGTCTTCGGAACTAAAGAAATATTATTTTGCATGTGTAGTGATATTGGTTTGCATGTGTAGTCTCCACATGAGGACAAAGTTTATTTAGTCCACATTCAATCTATTCTCGTAAAAACATAAACACAAGAAAAGGGATAGGACGATAATTAATTTGCATGTCTGTGTTTGGATAAGTCTGTTTTTAGGATTTCTGTTTGGATAAGTCTGCGAAGCTACTTTGACCTTTAACAAAATAAAACAAGATATAATGCAAAAAAAATCCGCTTTTTGTAATGCGTCCATGTCTGTATTTACAAGCAGTATCATAGGTTTTTTATAAGTAAATTTTTTTTGTCGCAAACAGTTTGAAACCATGGTCAGTCCCCATCTCATCTCTTCCTTATACCATTAGAGTAGTTGCTAATTGATATATCGTAGTATGTTTTTTAAAGTAAAATTTGTTATAACCAAATATCCACCGGTCATTTATATTGTTAGAACAATTACTCATTAATTAACATATAGTTGTGCCTAATTAGTAAGTAAAATACTTTATCTATCTACTAATATCAGATTTTTGAATTAAATATGTAGGTTTAAATATACTATAGACGTCTCAATATATTCACCTATTACCCGTTATTATACTTCTTTCAAAATATGTTAAGAAAATACTTAAATGATTTGATTACACTATTCATATTATCAATATGTACCTTCTTTTCTGGTCAATATTATGAGAGAACCTCAAAGTTACGTAAATTTGACCTGAATAATTTAAAAATAGGCGATAGTTGAAAAGTTTCCTACACGGCACATGTGAATGAAGACAAAATACATTTAAAAATTTTATAATAACCTGTGAACATAATCGATCACCAAACATTACAATTACACAATTCTCAAAATAGTGAATTCCATACAAACTTCCATCTGAATCTACAAAGTGGCAGTGGAGAAACTCGAGTAAGAGCAAACCAAAGAAAAGGGTAGATGCCATGGCTCGACTTTTTTTAACACTCACGAGAGAAAATGACCAATCATTGAACACATTAATATTTCTCTACCCATTGTTGATATGATGATCCAATCCCACCACCCGATGTGAACATTTGTCCACCAAATCCAAAAATCTCGACTACAAAAAAAAAATATACGTGTTGTAAAAAACCAATTACAAGATATTTTGACCACGTCGATTTCTCATTCTCCAACAAGAAAAAAATATTGTTTTGACAACGATAACCAATTCACTCAGCTTCCTACAAATGCCACCATACCCTTCATCCAACGAAGCTCATCAAATCCCTTTCTAATGTAATTTTTTGGTTGATGCTCCTTTATACTCGATTAATTTAAATTTGAATTGAGTTAGACATTTGAATTGTGACAAAATTCTTCACACGAATATTTTACCTCTATTAAAGTAAATAACTCTATCTATTATAACGGTATGCTGGCACAAAAAATGTACTAATTTGAAGAGATTCAAGATTTAAATTCTGGCACGATATTATTTTTTTTCATAAACAAACGATTTATCAATCGAACTAGTTGCATATACAAATCCACAACATTAAATTCTAGAGGTCCTCGTTAATTAAGTTCTCTACACATTTCTCCGGATTCGAATTCAGTGGAGATAAAAGTTGTCCTTACTAAAATGGATCAAGTCATTATACTTATAGACACGATTTTTAATGACTGTCAGATCTGTAGACACAATTTTTAATAAAATCTGATGGTTCAAACGAAATCTCCTCCGTATGGAGACGACTTTTATGTTGTACCTAGTCAATCCAAAACTCATTTCTCCATCATCGTCATGTCTTACCCGCAACTTTTTTGGTATTCTCCTGCTCTATATTTCAGCACCACGAGGTTGAATATTGTGGTCAGTTTATTTCAGACACAGTTAATGAGAAGATCTATAATTGAATGCCCTAGAGATCAATGTACATTGTACAGAAATTAAGGTGAAAATTGCTGATTTTAATGACACATAGCATTTGTTTAATATTATATCCACACAACGACCATCAAAAGCAAATTTGTTTCGCATATATGAAAGTGTAATAAGTCAATAACTTATACATTAGGGGTCATTATTTCTCTCGTTCCTCCCCTGGAGAATATATCGATACATATCTACCCAAAATATCAAAATAATAGGTGGGTAAATTCTGACGCTCATAAACAAATCCACCACTTTATATTCAACAATGTGGTAACTGGAACACACCTCTTCAATTTATATTATCGGATTGAAGTTTGTACAAATTTTAATTTCGCCAATGTACCGTAGTATGAGAGTCGTGCGAGCAACATTAGGTTAAGAGATTAACAAGCTCTAATACTATGTTAGAATTTCTATTTCCAAGCAAAATTTTGAAAAAATAGATATGTAAATTTTACACTTGGGTTTGCAACTATAAACATCATAATACCTTTCCAAAAATATATATATATACATCATAATAAAAAGTGAAATCATGCAAAATTAGTGTTGACATAAAAAAATTTAGTCTGATCATTATATCACGTCGTTGGTTGGGAAAAATCAAACTAAAAACTGACAGCACCGAGCAATTGCCACCTGTAGATTTGACAACTAAGATAATAATGATATATAGATACGATACCAAATTCAAAAGTAGCAAATTCAAAGTCTGCGATGATCCCGAGGGGCTAGGGGATCATCTGGCGAAATCAGGACCGTCCATGTGGATCTTGGAAAGTCCAACTTGGACTTGGGAAGCACCGTGCCGGAATTTTCCTTGCGTCCGCCCCCACCAGAATTTGCCCCATTTATTCTCGTTATTGAAATCAACAGCTACAGTTTTTTCCAATTTAAAAAATTAAGTCAAGAAATATCTTCCCTCAAAGTGAGTAGCAAGTTTCTTTTTTTCTATTAATTTAATTTTTTTTTTCGTTTGAACCGGAATCGAGGAGATGGATTGGGGGTGGAAAGTCATTATTTCTAATTTATTAGTCGACACACCTTCGAATGAATACATTATTTGTTGGCGAATTTACTATAATTATATAGTTACGAGAGCATATGGATTGGTATGAAAATATCTCGGTGCTTAGTTTCGCTGTAGCCTTGTAATTTAATATAGTCTTACTGTGATTTTCTGAGAAAACGTAACACAAAACATTATTACGTAGATTATTAGTAACAAAAAAAATAACGGACGAACGTGAGTTTTTTTACGTAAGTCAAACTTACGACCTGCAATAGAAAGAAGTAACGGAAAATTCATGTAATCTCTTCAATCTCAAAATATGTTCTACTTAGCAATACAATATAACGAATTTAGGTCAACATTCAACCGTAACACTAGTGAAATTTATTGAATGTCATTGGTTTAAAAACCGTGCAACATATCATCGTTCAACAACGATTCTTGTCCAACATATCAGGAATAGAATTCATAATCTCCTTAAAATTAAGGAACGTTTATCAGGAATAGAATTCATAATCTCCTTAAAATTAAGGAACGTTTATCAGGAATAGAATTCATAATCTCCTTAAAATTAAGGAACGTTTATCAGGAATAGAATTCATAATCTCCTTAAAATTAAGTAACGTTTATGCTGCTAGGCCAAATAACCATTCTCATTCTTTCTTCTAACTGTTTAATAATTTAACAACAAACAATTTCCTACAAGATTAATTTCAACTTCTTCACTAAAACAAAGTGGTAAAAAGCTTTTCTTGTTACGAGCCTTTATCCGAAAATGACTTGGTGCCATTGAAAAACAAAAATCTAAGGCATAGTGACGATTTTTTTAGTTTGAAAGGTAAATATTACACCTAGTTACAATCAATATTTTAAAAAATATGGTCCGACTGGTGGTCGGACTGCTACCTGGAACTAAATTAGGGTCAATTTTTCCATGAAACCCAGAATGTAGTTCGACCGGCTAAAATCTGGTCGAACTACCCGATCAGGTACTTTCGTGTGACCCGGTTCACTCGGATCAGAAAAATTAGTGTATATTTTTTTCTATTTTATCTAATTTAATTTAGAAACAAAACCTCAACTTCCACATTCGGAGCGTGTACATCACTTTTTGATCACAAAAAACTTATTTTTTAACAATTTTTGATAATATTTTAACTAAGTCAAACAAAATGGATTAATATGTCGAACCTAAAAACTTGTATAATCATCTTCTCGTTCTTCTAGACTTGTTCAATTCATGTTCGAAGACTTTGTTTGGATAAATTGTATAACAAAATTGCTAAATATTTGAACTAATTTGATATTTTATCATTTTTAATGCTAAATTAAATTTATTAAATATTATTTTAATTATATTAATATAAAATAAAAGTCTTGGTCCGATAGATGGCCTGACTGGTCCGACCAGGTGAACCAGAAATTTTAAGAATTATGGGTCACCGTCTGGGTCGGTTTTTAAAACATTGGTTACAATATCAATGATTGAGAACCATTGATCTCCTTGAAGTTAAGCAACGCCTATGCCGCTAGGTCAAATGCACGTTGGCGCATAGTGACGAAATGGAACGATACAAAAGAAAAGATTCGCATACGAGTGGCTTCACACATAAAAAAGGAAAGATAAAATGTCATTAGCAACTTTTCATTTAGGAAAAATTACCCTCAGGTCCGTGGTCTATAGTGTAATTCCGGGTAGGGTCCATGTCTTTTCAAAACTAATTTTTCTGTCCATTCTCTTTGTTTAAATATTGGTCTCGGGTCCCTGACGTCAGCACATATTTTTTTCAATTTTTTGGTCATAGAAATGACCTTTATACCCTTGAGAAAAAAATTCACCTTATTCGACCTCTAAAAACTAAGAACTCCAACCAAAAAACAAGAACACAAACCAGGAACAAGATCAAACTAACAAAAAAAAAATCAAGAACAAAACCCGAGCTTCTTAAAGCCATTAGCAACCAAGAACAACCCGAACTCAAAACAGATAATGAACCCAGTAAACGGTCATCTTTTTCAACAAAAAATCCCAAAGTCTGTCCAAGTAAATGTCGTTTATAGCGTTTGTTGACCACGCAACAAACGTCGTCCATCTCAAGGTCAGTGTGAACATCCAAGATCTCAAGGTCGTACTAACTTGTTGCGCTTGGTTAGGTGGACGAGTTGTGGATTTCATCTGCTTTTATCTATTTTTAATTAATTAATCTGGATTTGTAATCTTTGTTTGGTTGTTGCGTTTGTTAATTAATTTGTTTCGTTTTGTTGTTGTGTTTGTGTTTGTTTTTTCCTGGGTGTTTAATTGATTATGAAAGTTCTTAGTTTATAGAGGTCGAAGAAAATAGATTTTTAAATATTTTTTTAAGGGTATAAAGGCCATTTGTATGACAAAAAAGTGAAAAAATGAGTACCGACGTCACTCGGAAACCTGAGATCAACATCTAACAAAGAGCACGGATGAGAGAATTAGTTTTGAAAAGGCAAGGGCCCTACTTATAATTACGTTAAAGACCATGGACCTCGGGTAATTTTCCATTTGATTTATATTATATGATATCTAACCATTTACTATACCAACAAAATTCTCAATTATTATTTAAGTACGTTGTATTTTCATGCTTTGACACTCTACTAACTCATAGTTTTAAAATGTTTGACGAGGGATAGGAATTTCTCTAATTCACATTTTACTATTTAAATAACTTTTTTTTCACAAAAACACCTCCAATTATAATTTGAATAAATGGTTACAAATTATATGTCAAAACAAATCAGAAAAATATATGAAAAATCATTCTTCCCTTTTTGCAATACTTTTCATACTTTTCTTTGTATTAAAAAAAGTTTAATTTAATGACACATAAGAGTAATTTTGTCTATAATATCATTAGAAACTTAAATATTAATTAGTGAAACATCTTTGGACATTTTGAAACCACACTATTACAATAGTGAGTGTTGAAACGCATAACTATAAGATATTTAAAGGAACTTTTATCATTATTTAATACTACTTTAATTCCGAACTCAGATGTCCGTAGTAGCTAGTTGCCAACGCCAATATTGTGGACAGGCGGTGGGGTGGGCGGCAAAGGAGTTCCGGCGATTAACTTTTTGTGTCTGATTAATTTAATTGAGCTCTGGAAGGTACGGAAATTCATTAGGTGCTCACCTAGGATTGTGACACGTTTGTCGACAAAATTGGACCATTACATAGGCATCGCCACTCCCCCCCGCACGTTGTGGCTTTGTGGTTTGGGTTGGTCACGGACCAAAACGTCGACTTCCCGGAGCCATGTCCGCTCTGGGCTGCTGGGCACCCCTTGGGCCGCAATTTTAACACATCCATCCTAGCAAAATAAATCGTAGTTAGTTGAGTGGTACGAGACTTAAATTTATATAAGAAAATTTTGGATTAAATATTTATAATGTAAAAAATTTTATTAGGGGAGTCACTTTCTAAATTAAGATTCGATAGTGTTTGCCTATAGATACCAGAGGAAAAAATTAATAGATCCATTAATACTTGAAAGTTGATTTTATTTTTGAATTTTTTAAAGAATTGTATTCATTTTTTATAAGTGAAAACTTATTATTACAAAAAATTATTAGAAAATAGTACTTGATAATACTTGACTTAAAATACTAAAAATTAACAAAATAAGTAGATCAATTCAAAATTTTCTTCAACGTGTATATGTTAAAATTTGTTGGAAAAAATTCTATCAAGTTTTTCTAGTTATTTCTCTCAAAAAGCTGAATTTGTAGATCAATTTAGTTATGATTATAATGTATGTAATTTTGACCAAAGAAATGAACCAACTTTTTTTCCTTAATATTAACCATAGCGATTAGTTGTAATTAAATACCCTCTAATAAAGCTAATTTTGCAGCATTCTCTATGATATTTATTATAATATTTTCCAACAAAATATAAATTTCTTATCACGAGTTCCCACGACAGTACAACAAACTTAGATTGCAACATAAATTGAAACCGAATTTTTTTAATACTCTTATCCTAAAGAGGAATTAATTTACACGTGAGCATTACAATTAATTGGTTCATGTTCTATCTAAAAATAGGATAGACAACAAAAAAGAAACAACGGCAGGAAGTTGAATTAATTAATACTTTCAAAAAAAAGAAAGTTGAATTAATAAGCGAACAAAGAGCGGAATACATGCAGACGCCACGGTGTATTATATTGTCTTTAGCCAAAAACAGCAAAAGATCATGTACTTAAAAGGATGTCCTTAAGCTTCCCAATTGTTCAAATAGGGCATGCTTCTAACTAAAAGCAAATGTGGTTAGAACACGTGTGCCTTTGTTTCTTAATTGCAATTATTTCTTAATTGCAACACGAGACGTGTCTATGCACAAACTAAATAGTTTTTAGATTTATCATATGACGCAAATCATGGGTGCCGTGAGGTCGTTGATAAGTGCTAAAAGTTGGTCAATACTGTTAATTGCAAATATAATGCATTTTTACATAAACGTTAAAAATTTGCCAACCTATTAAATTGTTGATGAGTGTGTAAACGCTCAGTTATTTGCTAAGTAGTTTGTATATTTAAGTCGTTGTTCCGTTTGTTTTATTCTCACTCTATTAAGTTTTTGGTTGTTTTAATGCTTTCGTATGATGGAGTGGACTTTTACCGTTCGTGATGTATTTTGTTAGGAATTTGGAGCGGTTCGTGGGCACGTGGATCAAGGGTTGGACGACAGAACGACGCAAGCGATCGCTAGTCGAGCTCCCCGTCGCCAGTTGACTAGCGATCGCTAGTCGAGCTCCCCGTCGCTAGTGAACTAGCGACCGCTAGTCGGGAGTTACAGAGATTTGCGAAGACGCGAACTGGAGGCCGCAAGTCAACTAGCGGTCGCTAGTTCGCCCAAGGCAGCTTTAGTCGGGCTTCCTATTTAATTGTGATTTCGGATTCGCTTAAGGAATTATTCGACTTTTAGCCTCCTGTTTCGACTTTAGGACTTAAGTTATAATATTTTATATTGTTACTTGACCGACAAGACTTCCAATTTAGCTTAACCTCCTCTAGGTTTTCCCAATTTCGAGAAAAACTTTTGGCTATATATATGCCATAGCCTATACGGTTCGGACAGTTTTATATACTACGGCAACGGGGCACAGCTTGGAGCTTAATAAAAAGTCACGATTCCAATTAACTACGGGGAGAAGGGTTGGCAAGGCTTGATCATCACGACTAAGCTTTCTCTACCTCTATCTTTATGTTAATTGCTATCATGTTCTTCGTTAATCTATTGTGCTTTGTTAACATGCTTAGCGAGTAGTTCTCTTGCGAGTGCGATGCCCTAATTATGTGATTACTCGTCTATGTTAGCTATGGTTTGATTATCTTTCGTAGTAGTTGTCAATTGATGATCTTAATGCTTAATCTAACTTGATCACTTAGATTATGATTTTAGTTGATAATAATGGACCGGAAGGCATTAGAATCAACGGAAGAGTCAATTGACATGTCTTAAAGTATTAATGAGGAATCTTGATACCAAGGGATAACCCGATAGGAGTTAACTTCATAATTGAGTTTAGTTTAATTCTTGGTCTAATTAATGAGCGGAAGTATTGATTAGTAATCATGAACTACTCTAGCTTAGTTTTGTCACCCTAATGAGCGGAAGCGTTAGGGAGATGCATTAGAACACTCCGGGTACTAGTTAGAACTTCATAAAAACCATAGTCTCGACATAGATGGGTAGCCCATAAGGGTATCGTGCTCGTTTATCTCCATTGATTTATAACTCGTCTTTTATTTGCGTTTTCGATCTCGTTTATTTACTTGCGACCTTTCACAACGTTATAAAACTTTAATTTTCCTGCTTCACATAATTATTTGCCTTGATTTAGTGTTCAACCCTCAGTTCTAAGAACCTTACTTACCACGATACTATTTGCTTGTGCGTTTAATTGCTTATCAATTTTGCGTACATCAAATTGGCGCCGTCGACACGGAACTGAGATTTTAGGACATAAACTTAATAGCAATTAGTTTTGTGTGGCAAACTTGCTGATTTCGTGTGATTTCTTTTTCAGGATTCTCTAGTGCATGCCAAGAACCCGGAGTGAAGGACTAGACCTTGACACAAACACTGTGCTTGAGGTTGACATCGGAGTACTCGAAAGGGTAATTAGGCGTGAAAAGAGGGACCAAGCGAGAGCAATGGCACAAAATCAGGAAGACGGAGCGCTCCAAGCTGTAGGGGACGCTCCACGAAGAAGGACGCTGTTGGAATCATCTGTTCCTACATGGAATGGGAACCCTAATGGTCTACAACAACCACCTGTAGGTCCCCACTCCTTCCAGATCCCAGCAGCGATTGTCGGACTACTGCAAAACTCGATCCAATTTGGCGGCTTGCCAAGCGAAGATCCTCAAGACCATCTATCTCGATTTGAAGATATCTGCAACATCATGAAGTTCCAAAATATCAATGATGATGTCCTGAAGCTGCGTCTCTTTCACTTTTCTTTGAGAGATCGAGCTCGTGCTTGGTACAATAAGTTAAAAGGAGAGACGATTCAGAGTTGGAATGATTTGGCCACGCTTTTCTTCGGAAGTTCTTTTCAATGGCCAAGTCAGCCAAGCTCTTGCGGGACATAAATACTTTCATACAAGCTGATGGGGAAAGCATCTATGAGGCTTGGGAGCGGTTCACTGATCTCCAAAGTTCCTTCCCTCAACATGGCATAACTCAGGAGAACCTCATGAAGATCTTTTACAATGGGTTAGATGGCCCATCCCGTGATCATATTGATGCCTCCTCTCAAGGGGTATTCCTGAGAAAGACTGCTGATGAAGCTGCTCGCTTAATGGAAGAGATGGCTGAAGTTAATGGTATGTGGCCAAAGGAACGTACCAGGCATCCCCGTAGGGAAGCGACTCGAGGGGTACTTGAAATGGATGCCAATATGAAGCTTGAAGCTAAAGTTGAGGCACTTACCAAAAGACTTGAAGAATTGACCAAGGGCAAGGAGAAGGCGGCTGCAGTACAAGATATGTGTGAAATTTGCAAAGAATCACATCATACCAACGATTGTCCTCAGTTGGTGGAGGCTCAGGCTATCGCTGATAGACAACCACCAGGTTTGGGATACTCAAGGCAACCTAATGCTCAGCCAAACTTCTCTCGATTTGGTCAGCAGGCAAACAACATCGGTGCTCAGCAAGAACTCCAGAAGCCATATCTGGGAGATCAAGTCAAAGCAATGGGTGACAAGATCGATCAGTTGGTAGGAGTTGTCCAACAATCCATTCAACAACAAAGTATTACGGTACAAAGGATGGATCGTTGTGAAGCACGTCAACAAGAGTTTGAGACATACTTGAAAGGGCAGGCCACACAGCTGAAAAAGATGGAGATGGAACTCGGAAATTTGGCTGCAGCAAATACTCAAAGGCAAATTGGCTCCCTTCCGAGCAACACGGAGGCCAACCCTAGGGGAGATGCTAAAGCTATCACCTTAAGGAGTGGCAAGGAAATAGAAGGAGCCACCGAGACTACTAAACCCCCCAAGGGAAAGGAACCCGAGAAGGAGATTGAATCTGTGCAAATCGAGCAGGAGGAGGAACTCTATGTTGCCCCACCACCAAAGGTCCCCCCACCGCCGTTCCCTCAACGACTCAAGAAGCGACCAGTGGTGGACGAAAAATTTATGAGTTTTATCGAAAAGATGAAGGGTATTCAAATCAGCGTGTCCTTCCTGGAGATGCTAGACCAAATGCCACATTATGCCAAATTCCTCAAGGAGCTCCTCACAAAGAAGAAGAAGTGGGACAAGGAGGAAACGATCTCTCTGACCGCAAACTGCAGCTCACTCATATCCAAGAACTTGCCAGCTAAGCTTAAGGATCCAGGGAGTTTTACTATACCCTGTTGTATTGGCGATGTCGAATTTGCTCACTGTCTCTGCGATCTTGGGGCCAGTATAAATCTCATGCCTTTGACGGTTTTCAGACAACTTGGACTTGGAGATCTCAAGCCCACAGAGATGCGCCTTCAGCTAGCTGATCAAACGGTCACAAGGCCGCATGGAATCGCAGAAGATGTGCTAGTCAAGTTCGAGCAATTTTATGTTCCAGCAGATTTCGTGGTTTTAGATTTTGACCCCGACACGAATTGCCCTCTGCTTCTAGGCAGACCATTCCTTAACACTAGCCGCGCCCTGATCGATGTCAATGGAGGAAAGTTAACTTTACGAGTTGGCGACGAAGTGGTAGAATACCAAATGGCCAAGGCAATGCAACCCCACCAAGAGGATGAAGCTTGCATGCGCATCGAATTGGTGCCTGATGAAACTTTTGGTGTTGAAGAACAATGGAGCTGGATCACTATGAGAGAAGAAGATGAGGAATCTTTTACTCAAGCATGTCAAGTTGAAGAGGTCGAAGAAGATGAAGAAGTAGACCAGGTGGAGGAGAAGTTTGAACTAGAACTCTATAGAGGGGCTCCCACACCACCATCCACCTTTAAGGCTCCTACTTTAGAGTTGAAGGAATTGCCCCCTCACCTCAGATATGCCTTCTTGAAAGAAGGAGGACGGCTGCCCATCATCATCTCCAACAAGCTCACTTCAGAGCAAGAACAACAAGTCCTTACCTTGGTGAATAAAAGGATCAAGGCCATGGGATGGCAAATTTCAGATATCCAAGGAATCAGCTCCGATATTGTGATGCATCGCATCAATATGGAGGAAGGAGCCAAGCCCAAGACAGATCGTCAAAGGAGACTCAATCCCAATATGAAGGAGGTCGTGAAGAAGGAGGTAATCAAACTTCTTGATGCTGGAATTATCTACCCTATTTCAGATAGTGAATGGGTAAGCCCCGTCCAATGCGTACCCAAGAAGGGAGGTATGACAGTACAAACTAATGAAGAGGGAGAGCTCATCTCAACCAGAACAGTTACCGGATGGCGGGTGTGCATTGATTACAGAAAGCTCAATGCTGCTACTCGGAAGGATCACTTCCCCCTTCCCTTCATTGATCAAATGTTGGAGCGCATCGCTGGACATGCTTATTATTGCTTTCTCGATGGCTACTCTGGGTATAATCAGGTAATCATCTATCCTGGGGACCAAGAGAAGACTACTTTCACTTGTCCCTTTGGCACTTTTTCCTATAGGAGAATGCCTTTCGGTCTATGCAATGCGCCCGCCACCTTCCAACGGTGCATGATGGCAATCTTTTGGGGAATGAATGAAGACATCATGGAGGTGTTCATGGATGATTTTTCCGTCTTTGGAGATTCATTTGAGGGCTGCCTTCATAACTTGGATAAAGTACTCCAGAGATGCGAAGAGAAGAGACTCGTGCTCAATTGGGAGAAGTGCCACTTTATGGTCGAAGAAGGCATTGTGTTGGGTCACAAGATCTCCAATAAGGGAATTGAAGTGGATCGTGCCAAGACTGAAGCGATAGAAAAGATGCAACCACCCACGACAGTCAAAGGCATTCGCGCCTTCCTTGGGCATGCCGGGTTTTATCGCCGCTTTATTAAGAATTTTTCTTCTATTGCGAAACCCTTGACTAACCTCTTAAATAAGGAAGTCCCTTTTGAGTTCAATGATTCTTGTTTAAGTGCCTTCAGGACACTCCAGCTGGCACTGGTCACTGCCCCGGTCATCACTTCACCATCTTGAGACCTCCCCTTCGAGCTCATGTGCGATGCCAGCAATGATGCATTAGGTTGTGTCCTAGGACAACGAAAAGAAGGGCGCTTACATGTCATCTACTACGCCAACCGCGTCCTCGCTGGGGCACAACTCAACTACACTACCACTGAGAAGGAGATGCTTGCAGTGGTGTACGCTTGCGACAAGTTTCGGCCTTACCTATTAGGCTCTAAAATTATCGTCTACACCGACCATGCCGCCTTGAGGTATCTCTTCGCTAAACAAGATGCAAAACCCCGACTTATCCGCTGGGTTTTGCTTTTACAGGAATTTGACTTGGTAATAAAGGATAAGAAGGGCACGGAAAACGTGGTAGCGGACCATTTATCGCGCCTAGAGAACAGTGACGGCATGGACAAAGAAGGGAGGATCCTCGAGTACTTTCCAGATGAAGCCTTGTTCTATGTGCAGTCAATAAGACCTCCATGGTACGCAGACTTCGCCAATTACTTGGTGAGTGAAGTCCTGCCCGAAGACTTGAGCTACTCGCAGAAAAAGAAGTTCCTCAGCGATGTTCGCTTTTACGTGTGGGATGAGCCATACCTTTTTCGCCGTTGCGCTGATGGCCTTCTTAGACGATGTATTCCGGATAACGAGATACCATCTGTCCTCCAGGAATGTCATGGGTCAGTTTACGCTGGTCACTTTGGTGCAACAAGGACGACTTCAAGAGTGTTGGAGTGTGGGTTTTATTGGCCCACCATTTTCAAAGATGCAAGGGAGTTCGCGGAACGTTGCGATCGCTGTCAAAGAACGGGAAATATTTCCCGGAGGGACGAAATGCCTCAGTCAAGCATATTGGAGGTTGAGCTATTTGATGTATGGGGGATCGACTTCATGGGTCCTTTCCCTCCATCTAAGGGCAACAAGTACATCATTGTTGGAGTCGACTATGTCTCTAAGTGGGTGGAGGCCTGGGCCACCCCAACCAACGATGCCAAGGTGGTCTTACGCTTTCTCAAGAAGCTTTTTGCCCGATTCGGCGTTCCTCGCACAATTATCAGTGATGGTGGTTCACACTTTTGCAACCAACCTTTCGCCACACTCCTCAAGCGCTATGGTGTCACTCATAAGGTAGCCACTCCTTATCATCCTCAAACTAGTGGTCAAGTTGAAGTTTCTAATAGGGAGTTGAAGAGGATTTTAGAAAAGCAGGTGAACTCCGCCCGGAAAGATTGGTCTTTAAAACTAGATGATGCACTGTGGGCTTACCGCACTGCTTTCAAAACTCCGATTGGCACGACACCCTATCGCTTGGTCTACGGTAAAGCATGTCATCTTCCTGTAGAGCTCGAACATCGGGCCTTTTGGGCGATCAAGGCATTGAACTATGACTACAAGCTTGCTGGAGAGCGCCGCGTCCTTCAACTCCACGAACTTGAGGAACTCCGCTCAAGTGCTTTTGAAAGTTTGAGATTGTATAAGGAGATCACTAAGAAGAGACACGATGCTCATATCAGCACAAAAGACTTCCAAGTAGGGCAGCGTATGCTGCTATACAACTCACGCTTGAAGCTGTTTCCTGGTAAGCTAAAGTCCAGGTGGAGCGGACCCTTCGAAATCGTTAACATCGCTACCCATGGAGCCATCGAGGTCAAGCACCCGGAGGGACATACATTCAAGGTCAATGGCCAGCGGTGCAAGCCGTACCTTGGGAATGACGTGGAGCGCGCTCGAGCTGTGCACACGTTACTCCCGCCATCCGCCCCTTAAACTCAGGGAGTATAAGTCAAGCTAATGACTAAAAATTAGCACGTTTTGCGTTTTAATTTCCTTTCGAGTTTATTTTTGCATATTTTTGCTTTAGTAATTTGGTTTAATTCTGTGCTCTATTTCTGTAGGTGTAACAAAAAAAAAAGTTCACATAAATATCAGTCACCATTGCCTTGCGGCCGCAAGTCAACTAGCGATCGCTAGTTCACGGACTTGCGACCGCAAGTCAACTAGCGATCGCTAGTCCGTGCAGCTGGATTATAACAGAGACACAGAGGGCATGCATAATAGAGGAAAACCAAAAGGGTAAAGAGAAAACAGCTCCCTCACCGACCGAAGGAGGGGACGCACGGGCCGTGACTGCAAGACGACCGCCGGACTGCCTCCGCTCGCTCCCGATCCATCAGACTTCCATCTCCGACCACCAGGGACCCCGGGCGCTCACATCAGCAACCGGGTACAACCCTAATTTTTGTTTCGTGCCTCGATTGCCATCTACCGAAGCTCCTACACCACGGGCTCCTTTGAGCATTATTACTCACCGTGACGAGGCCTACGCCCCAACGTCACCAGCTCTGCCGCCGCCGCCGACCACCGTCCGGCGACACTCTGGCGACACTCCGGCGACCGTCCGGCGAGCTTCCGGCCACTTCCCGCACGTTCTGGTTGCAACGATGACTCGGACAGCTGGTACGAGCAAACAGCAGCCGCCACCCGTCAAGAAGCAGAAACGAAGGGCACTCACACCTCCGCCGTCCTCACCGTCGGCATCTCCTTCGCCACCGGCATCCCCACCTCTCGAGGTTTCTGCCGGACAGAGCGAGACACCCTTCCCATTGCTTCACGATTGGGAAGTTGCCAGGTTTTCTAAGTTTCGCGCACTTCGTTTGCATACTTATAATGTGATTGAGTGGGATGACATGCGTACGCTTGGTATTGATGTTGCCCTTCGCGCTGCTTTACAGTCTCTAGGGTGGGAGTATTTTGCTGATAACTTTGTTCCTGCATACCTTGGGTTAATGTCTGAGTTTTACACTACATTGGTCATTGCTGAGAATAAGTTGTCATTTTCTGCCCGTCTGTTTGGGAAACCATTTACAGTTGATGAGCCACTTCTGGTTGACATCCTGGCTATTCAGTCGGGCGGGGGTCCGTTAGATTTTTCCACTGATGGGGAGGCGGATCGGGCATGGTATGCCATCACTGGCTTTCATGAGTACACCGCTGGACATGCCCCTTCCGCCCTCATTCGTGATCCACATATGTCTGTGCTGCATCGTTTTATGTGTCTCGCATTCACTGGAGTCAATGAGGAAAGTCGAGTGACCCGTACCCAGTTATATATTCTGCATTGTGTGCATCGTCGGACTGCCTTTAGCACATTTAATTTGATCATGGAAGTTTTCAAGAAAATTATAGCCGGGCACCGCACGTTGGTATTTCTGGGCCATATAATCACCCGCATTGCGGAGCACTTTTTCCCTGATGATCTTGCAGGCTCCGCGGGCGTCTCTCGGCCTCCGACTGTGCTTAACATTCCACTTCTCCGGTCATGCCAGCTCATCACCAAAACCACGCGGAATGGTCAGGAGGTGGTCTCTTACAAGGAATGGAAAGACCGGAGGACGGTGAAACGACTTCTCCACGATCAACCTGCTCAGCTCCCCGCTCACCAAGCGGATATCGTGGACCTGACCGAGCGCGTGACCAGCTTGGAGATTCGCATGACTGAGATGGCCACTACCCACGAGGCCCATTGGCAACGGCAGCACGAACACGCTGCTCGTTTGGAGGTGGCTCAGCAGGAGCTCCTCGATCGCTACACCTCCTTGGCTGCTACACAGGACACCTTCTACCAGGAGCAGCAGCAGTACAATGACCGAATGGCAGCTGCCCAAGCAGCCCAATTTGCGGCTCAGCGGGAGTTTCATACACGGATGGAAGCAGCTCAGCAGGCGCAGCTGGACTGGATGCGCGCTAACTTTCCCTTTCCGCCGCCACCTCCGCCTCCTGCTTGACAGGGCAGTACCAGCCTTCTTCCCTTTCTTCTTATTTGTCGTCTATTGTCGAAGTGTCTGTTCTGTCTTTATGGTCTGTGTTGATCTGCTGTGTTGTTTGTTTGTGTCTTCCCTACATTGCGGACAATGTGTTTAATAAGTGTGGGGGGGTCACCGTGCATTTTCATTTCGGTTTGGTGTGTGCGATCGAGTTTAGGTCTGAA
This sequence comes from Hypericum androsaemum, assembly GCA_963995505.1. Classification (NCBI taxonomy): domain Eukaryota; kingdom Viridiplantae; phylum Streptophyta; class Magnoliopsida; order Malpighiales; family Hypericaceae; genus Hypericum; species Hypericum androsaemum. Next base: position 2,735,433 of record OZ023187.1, read on the forward strand.
TTTAGGAGTGTGTTTGTTCGTGTCTGTGAATGAAGTGGTGTCAAAAACAGATGATGAGTCTTCCCCCTCAAATTTTGAACTTTTGTTCGAAGCTACATCCCATACCATGTTAGGAATCAAGTTTGAGTACGATGAGTAGGGACGTGTAGGAACAACACCCTGGGTTGTTTAGGTTAGTGGTTGCACTTGGTAGATTATACTAGCGGCATTGATGAGTGACCTCGTGAGATTTTAGAGCCGAAGGAGGAGACAACCGTCTTCGCATAGCATGAGGTGCCTACATTGCTCCGGTCATCGGGTTTCATGCCATCACTTGGTACCGTTTTGGTGGTGTGGGTGTAAGTGACAGGACGGGGGCCATCTTTGATATTGAGCCTAGAGCCTTAGAGCCGAAAACCCTTTATATCCTTTGTTTAAACCCGTTGAGCTTGAACTTTTTCTTTGAAATATTATACGTAAGCCAATATGTAAGCCCTATATCCACAATCTTACCCACCTTTGATCACTTTGGTCCGAGGATGCATTAGGTCTTAATCTTTGGGGTATTATTGTAAGGGTCCATTTGATAGAATAGCTTGGGAATAAACAATGGGGGTAATGGGTAGAATTGAGGCCGATAAAGAAGCCGAGACCAGTTGCCTTTGATGTGTAATGTGCTGAATGCATGAGATTGAGTAAGGTTGTGAAAAGAAAGAAAGAAAAAAAGAAAAGTGAAGAAAAAGAAGAAGAAAAAAGTGAAGAAAGTGATGAAAAAGGGAATGTGAAAGTTGGAAATGGAACAAACGTTGAATGATGGAAAGTGGAAAGTTTGGAAAGAGGTTGGAAACTGAATAAATGGCACGGCTCGAGCTAAGTGGTCAATAGGATTTGGGTGTAATCTTGGGATGAGTGCATATTAGATATAGTGTGAGGTATTTAGAGTAGACGAGAGCTAGAACATTTTTGTGAGCTCCTCGGCCGGGTGGTTTAGCTACCTCCCACATATATTATCCTCACCTGACCTTAACCCCATTACAACCCAATGAAAAGTCCCCTTGATCATGAGCCCCACATTTATCGAGGCACCACTAAGTGAGACGTATGAAACTTTGAGATCCCGGACGTGTACGCGAGTGATAGGTAGTTGACTACTCATATATGTGAGCTTAAAATTTTGAACCTCTGAGTGGTCAACCCTCTAGTGTAATCTACTAAGTGCAAAAACTGGGTTAAACCATCAAGGATGCGGTGTCTACACGTTCTTACTCCTTGTGCTCATGTAAGTGAACTACTTGGTTATGGGGTAGTGTTTTAATAAGAGTTTGAAAGTTTGGGGTGTGTCTGATGCGCCTTACTTGAGGACAAGCAAGGAAATAAGTGTGGGGGTGTGATGAGTGTGTAAACGCTCAGTTATTTGCTAAGTAGTTTGTATATTTAAGTCGTTGTTCCGTTTGTTTTATTCTCACTCTATTAAGTTTTTGGTTGTTTTAATGCTTTCGTATGATGGAGTGGACTTTTACCGTTCGTGATGTATTTTGTTAGGAATTTGGAGCGGTTCGTGGGCACGTGGATCAAGGGTTGGACGACAGAACGACGCAAGCGATCGCTAGTCGAGCTCCCCGTCGCCAGTTAGTGAACTAGCGACCGCTAGTCGGGAGTTACAGAGATTTGCGAAGACGCGAACTGGAGGCCGCAAGTCAACTAGCGGTCGCTAGTTCGCCCAAGGCAGCTTTAGTCGGGCTTCCTATTTAATTGTGATTTCAGATTCGCTTAAGGAATTATTCGACTTTTAGCCTCCTGTTTCGACTTTAGGACTTAAGTTATAATATTTTATATTGTTACTTGACCGACAAGACTTCCAATTTAGCTTAACCTCCTCTAGGTTTTCCCAATTTCGAGAAAAACTTTTGGCTATATATATGCCATAGCCTATACGGTTCGGACAGTTTTATATACTACGGCAACGGGGCACAGCTTGGAGCTTAATAAAAAGTCACGATTCCAATTAACTACGGGGAGAAGGGTTGGCAAGGCTTGATCATCACGACTAAGCTTTCTCTACCTCTATCTTTATGTTAATTGCTATCATGTTCTTCGTTAATCTATTGTGCTTTGTTAACATGCTTAGCGAGTAGTTCTCTTGCGAGTGCGATGCCCTAATTATGTGATTACTCGTCTATGTTAGCTATGGTTTGATTATCTTTCGTAGTAGTTGTCAATTGATGATCTTAATGCTTAATCTAACTTGATCACTTAGATTATGATTTTAGTTGATAATAATGGACCGGAAGGCATTAGAATCAACGGAAGAGTCAATTGACATGTCTTAAAGTATTAATGAGGAATCTTGATACCAAGGGATAACCCGATAGGAGTTAACTTCATAATTGAGTTTAGTTTAATTCTTGGTCTAATTAATGAGCGGAAGCGTTGATTAGTAATCATGAACTACTCTAGCTTAGTTTTGTCACCCTAATGAGCGGAAGCGTTAGGGAGATGCATTAGAACACTCCGGGTACTAGTTAGAACTTCATAAAAACCATAGTCTCGACATAGATGGGTAGCCCATAAGGGTATCGTGCTCGTTTATCTCCATTGATTTATAACTCGTCTTTTATTTGCGTTTTCGATCTCGTTTATTTACTTGCGACCTTTCACAACGTTATAAAACTTTAATTTTCCTGCTTCACATAATTATTTGCCTTGATTTAGTGTTCAACCCTCAGTTCTAAGAACCTTACTTACCACGATACTATTTGCTTGTGCGTTTAATTGCTTATCAATTTTGCGTACATCAATTGTATATCAATATCATGACACAAAATATGTAAATCTTTGAATTTGATATAATTTTTTTCTCATTTTGTAATTTATCTATTTTAAACTAATATTAGTCGGCAAGTGTCCTTTTGCATGAGAAAGGTAAATCCTTGCAAATATACACCAGTCCTCTTGAAGGAAAAGGCTACAAAATTGCACCCGCTTTATGACTAGGCAGTGACATGTTACCCTAAGATTCCTGACGCTTGTAACCCAAAAATTAAAAAGTGAAAAAAGGAAAAAAAGACCAATCTTATCGTCACTACAGAATAATATAAAAATTTTCAACATATTTCGTCCTCAATTATTTGTACTATAATTTTTAAAGAGATCACTCATCGTAAAATTACCCTAGATCAAGCTTAGTTAACTTGATAATTCTAAAAGATGCACCCAACGATATAAGTATTACACGTCGCCCCTTTCTGTCTTGCTCTATATAAAGCCAGCCACCTTCCGCAAATCACCAAGTTCCCTTCCTCTCTCTCTCTCTCTCTCTCTAAATTAATGGAAGAAACCAAATCACAAGCAATGGAGGTGTCAACAATGGCTTATAATATCCCTTTCTTCTGTATAATTTTAGTAGTTCTCCTCCTTCTCCTTCTCCTCCAATGGAACCATAAACGCCCTCAGGGCAAGCTCCTCCCACCTGGCTCAATGGGCTGGCCTTATATTGGAGAGACCCTCAAGCTCTACACAGAGAACCCAAATTCCTTCTTCTCCAATAGGCAGAAACGGTACGTCTCGAGTCCTTGAAAATGTAACCGTAATTTAGAAATTATAAGTTTGAGTACTGAAAATACAACTTTGTTTTATACTCTTTGTATGACTTTAAATATAGATTAGTCGATTTTGTAAGTTCCCGACCGTTTCGATTTTGTAGGTACGGGGACGTGTTCAAGACACACATACTGGGGTGTCCCTGTGTGATGATTTCGAGCCCGGAGGCAGCAAGGGAGGTGCTGGTTTCCCGGGCTCATTTGTTCAGGCCAACTTACCCGCCGAGTAAAGAGAAGCTAATAGGGCCAGAGGCTATTTTCTTCCACCAGGGATCTTACCATTCCAGGCTCAAGAGCTTGGTCCAGGCCTCGTTCCTACCATCCGCCATTAGAGGGTCGGTCTCCGAGATCGAGAGAATCGTCCTCGATTTCTTACCCACTTGGACCAACTCCAAAGTCAACACCCTACACGAAATGAAGAAGGTATGCAAAGGTTGAGAAATATTTTGTTCATAAAATTCAAACTCGATATATATTATTTAAGAAAATTTAAACTCGTTAACATTTAGACCAACTCGGGTTTGTTTGGTTTTGGCGTGGCAGTATGCCTTTGATGTGGCAATGATTTCAGCCTTTGGGGAGAAGAAGGATAAGGAATTGGAAGGAATCAAGCAGCTCTATCATTGCTTGGAAAAGGGTTACAACTCAATGCCTTTGGATTTGCCTGGAACCCCTTTTCACAAAGCAGTGAAAGTAAGTATATATACAACCACCAAGGAATTATATAGATAAATTTTTATTTAAAATTTTCGTATACAACCCAAAATTTTAAAATAATGAATCATCATTCTCCTTCAAACGAAAAACGGAATTCATCAAGTTGAAGTTTGCACGATTGTGGCTTGGCTAATATGCGATGAAACAATGATCGTGTGAGTACAACAATGGTACGAGATCAACCCGTTTTTATACCATGTTAAAATCTTGATACCAAACACGATTTAAGAAAAGGAGTAGGTCAATTTTTCAGATAATCTTAACATTAGGCGTAAAGATTAATAAACCCTCTTAGGTATTGTTTATTGTGCTTTCCTTCTCCTTGTCATAATCTCAAATTTCTCAAAAACTTTAAGGTACTGGGTTAGTGAACGGCTTGATAAATTATACATGTATTCAAGTTTATACACCATTAATAACATAATGACACATGTTTGATGGTTTTGTTTGGGAATTAATCAAGGCTAGGGGTCTGCTAAATGAGATACTAAAGAAGCTAATAGCGAAGAGGAGGCAAAGTGGCGATCCTCAAGCAGGAGGAGGGTTGCTTGGAATCCTGTTGGGAGCTAAAGACGAGAAGATTAATCGGCTCAATGACGACCAAATTGCGGATAACATCATCGGAGTTATCTTCGCTGCCCATGACACGACGGCTAGTGTCCTGACTTGGGTTCTCAAGTTTCTTCATGACAACGACGAGCTGCTGGATTCTGTCACGGTAAATTTAGCGTTTGTTCATATTCTGAAAGTTGGTGCTTAGTTTGGCGTCTCGTTGAATATCTTCGTCGAATACATAAATCAAGTTCTAAAAAATTTTAGACGAGTTAAAAATATATTTGAATACTATATAATTGAAACTAAACGATATATTCATATCTGAACATTTTATTTACTTTTAGGTGGAGGGAGAGAATTTAAAGTTTTCTTGTTTTAGGGAAATCTTCTACTTTGGTCCAAATGTTTTTAAATAATTATAAATTAGCCCTTATCGTGCACGGTGTAAAAAATCAAGACGATAATGACTCATAATGCATAATCTCGTTTGAAAATTTCCCAACTCAAGGAATTATTACGAATTGAATTCCAATGGAGCTACTGTTGAATTCGCAGAGGGAGCAAGAAGAAATTAGAAAGAAACTTGTAGAGGAAAAACGAAGTCTTACGTGGATAGACACAAGACGAATGCCCTTTACGAATCGGGTAAATATCAGAATCGATCCTGAAATTAAAGTTTGACATATTACGTTCTAGATAGTACCAAACTGATTTTTTTTAACTGTAGTCACTAAATTGATAATTTTTCCAGGTGATCCAAGAAACATTGAGGGCAGCTAGTATACTCTCATTTACATTTAGAGAAGCTGTTGAAGATGTTGAATTTGAAGGCTTCGTCATCCCTAAAGGATGGAAGGTTCTCCCTCTCTTCAGAAGCATCCACCATTCACCAAATTTCTTCCCTCATCCTGAAAAATTTGATCCGTCAAGATTCGAGGTAAGCCCACTATGATCAACTGACAATTAATCAATGTAGTCAGTTCAGTTAGTGTCATGATACTTGTAATCGACTTTTCCTATAAATCAAACATGTGACTTATATATTTCTAGACTTCTGCGTCAAGTTTAATTAAATTTTGGATGTGAAATTCTATGGCCGTAAATCCCATAAGAGGGTGAGTCAGGTCCAACGTAGAACCCTATCTTGATTCCTCGGGTAGATCAAATTTATGAGGTTAAAAATGGTCAAATTATCCCTTAGGGATCAAGAATCACCTACGTCATTTTCGATTTTCTTTGGCCATTTGAAAGTCCTCGTTTTTAAACAGGATACCACAAAGTTTGATTCGAATAATTATGAAAAATCTTCGTGGGAATCGAATCCCGTGAGCTACCTTTTGGAAGGTTGCATGAAACATTTCAACAACACACAATTAATAACCACTGACCATCTCTCGATTTTTGTAATCCAGATATTTTTGATTTAGTTAATTAATTAATTAGGAATTTTGTATATTAATAATTGGCCTGTGTGCGACTGTGAAGGTGCCACCAAGGCCATACACGTACATGCCATTTGGGAATGGGGTCCACTCGTGTCCAGGCAGTGAGCTAGCCAAGCTTGAGACACTGATTCTACTTCACCATCTCACTACAACTTACAGGTCAGCCCTCCTCTCTTTGTTACCCTGCCTTTTTTCTTCTATGTTGCGGGTGTGTAGATGATCTACACTTATAAACGGTCTCACGGTTCTCGTTCACATGGTCTTTGATCGGCGGATTTCTTGTTATCAGGTCTCCTAGGTTCTTAACCAAAACCCCAAAAGTTGTAGTGAATAGAAATTCGTTGTTAGGTCAATTTCAACTTGTACAAAAGAAGTAACGATTTGGGCCTTGGAAAAAGTTCGATTCCAAATATATATGACATATGACATGGTTGTTTACTTGATAAGATTATTCCTCCGTATACGGAACTCTCGTAATACATCAGAATTAATATCCGCCAAAAGAATTACTGAAGAGATATTAATATCAGTCATTTTCTATTGTACAATCCCGACCCAGTATGGACAAAAGGATCCGTACACTTGTGTCTCGAAATAGAAATACAGGCTGGAAATTTTGGGATGTCAATTTAATAATGCCACGGTAGGCTCTGGCTGTGTGAATGGGATAATATACACTTTATAGATAAGTCTCGGGTGTTCATAGTCGAGCAACAACATGCCCTATTTAAAAGTGATTCTTATAACGATTTTGTGGTTGACTTTGTGTTTGGAACCATTATTAATTGTGGTCCTAATTGTAGGGTTTTCCTTCGGCTGTGGCCGTATTTAATAATGGTCCCAAGGGGCGATCACAAGGAGATTTCTTGTGTCTTTCTCTACGTGACATTAATGAATTATGAAAATACAAACTAGAGATCCTAGCAAACGGATCTCCAAATCCTTGGAAAGATTCCATTTGAGTTTCAGTGTTAGTAGGTTGTAAATTATACTGGTAGCATAATAGTTGCTACCAGATTGTCGTCTTACTACCTAAGCCAAAAACACGGTCTCGCACGACTCTCGTTTCATAGTATAAGAAGTAAGATGTTTATGTTTATATCAGCACATGATACAACTGTGCCTTAAGTTTCGTTTAAGGGGTGGTGTTGGAGTTTAATCCCATATTCTACCTAGGATGGACTTGTCACCATGGCCGCTGGCAAGTAAAATTGACACATGGACCCTGGTACTCCACAATTTTCTTCTAATTGCACATATGGGCCTAAAATGGGCCATATACAATTGCAGTTAAACTGGACAATTATCTGTTAAAAATAGGAAACTTTTTTATGAATAAAATATTTCATTACATCAAAGTATTTACGCGAAAGTAAACGTACGGAATGTAATTATGCTCTTATTGTTCCTTGAAGATGGTGAATTATTCTAATAATAACTCACAATGTAATTTGTTTTTCTTTTTCAGGTGGGAAGTTGTGGGAGAAGAGGATGGGATACAGTATGGTCCATTCCCGGTACCTAAAGGAGGATTGCCTATAAAAGTGATTCCAAGGAGCAAGCAACCAATTTGATACTATCAATGGGAAAAAAAAAACCAAATGTAATTTATCATCCAAGAGTCTCTTGTAATTAGTCAGCATTCCAAAATGTGTACGTTGGCTAGTTAATATCAATGGCAAGTTCATGTCCAATGTGCAAAAACAAACTACTCCTGATCATAAGATTCATGAGAAAATCAGACACTAGCCGTACCGACAAACTCTCATCACCGTGTTTTAACACAACTGCATTTCCGGGTTATACCAGTGAGATTGCTCTAGTATATCCAAGGAATAAGCTTATACCGAACCTTACTCTTATACTCGAGGTAATGCTCCTTGAAAATCTCAATCATCAAAGCCTCCTCCAGCTGCGCCTTCTGCTCGTAATACAACAAGCACACTGCTACCACAATGAGCAAGCTCATTGGTGCACGAAGGGAAGCAAAATAAGTTGCAAACAGAAGCATAGCGGACGAGTATATCGGGTGTCGGACCCATCTGTATGGCCCGAATTGCACAACATGAGTAGGCTCCACCACCTTCTCCGAGTACTTGGCAAGGTACAACGTAGCACGATAATGCATTTGGATTGTCCCAAATATCAAAATCCAAATCCCCAAGTTGCTCCATCCGCCAGGAACAAGATGCAGCTCGGGCCCTTCGAAAGCAGCAAGCCAATGAGCAATGCTGACCCCGAAACAGAACAAACCCTGCTGCCATCCAGGCGGGGCTACGTCCCATTTGGGGTCGTGCGCACGCGGGCAACAATCGCCATACATCCGCTTCCTCACGCTGACATTGAGGAAAAAGAAGTAGTGGTACACAAAGAAGAACACAACGGGCCAGCCATCGAGGTATCCATTAAAATGGGCAGGTGGAACCAAAGTCAGCCAGGTAACCACCGAAATAACAACACCAATCTGCTCGAAGATGGTAGCTTTACCCGATGAATGCCTATAGAAGCCGTACAATCCATATGCCCCAATCGCAACAGCCGCAAACCAAGGCCAGAACAGCCAGGTCCAGCTAAAGTACACCCAAAAGAAAGGGTCCAACACCAAATTCACAGCCCGCTTGACACCAGCAACCGCAACCGACACGACAGCAGACCATTTAACCACATCCAGAGGTCTCAACTGCAAAAGGGTACCCCTCACATTGTCAAAGGTAACACCTTTGAATAACTTCAGCAACGAGCTGAAGCTTGCAGGAGCATCATCAGAACTCGACGAGCACCGGACGTGGAGTTTGACGCCAGCCCTCCTCGTATTCGGGATCGGAAGGGATAGGGGAGACCGGAACGGATGTGTTAAGGAGGCCTTGAGGGCTGTAAGGCGGGATTCGGGGTGCGGGAGATGGGCCGGAAGGTGTTTGATGAAATGCCTGAGAGAAGAGTCTCGGGTGACGTCGTGTGCCACTGGTGCGAGACGAAACGGCCGCGTTGTGGAGCGTGGGAGTAGAGGCGGAGATTCCATCGGAAGGATTATATGAGATTGATTAAGGCATTAATCTCCGGGGAGAACGATGGTTGCTAGTGGCGGAGCTTCTATAGCTCCTGTGCCGGCCTGCTAGTTACATGTGTTACATCTCAAGTGGCCGTTCTACAAAATAATTTTTAGTCTTTTTTATACCACCCGTTATTCGGTTCACTCGATCGACATAATCTATATTTAAAATGGGTATAATCTTTAAAAAAAGTCTACCAATAAATATTTAATAATGTTCTATGGAAATAAATTTTATCATGGATTCAAAGTGCGACCAGGAGTTCCAACTCTATGATTTTTATTGATTAAATAATATATATATTTGGTAGAATTGATTAAATAATATTGAATTACTCGAAAAACTTTGTTAGAAATTTTCTGGAAAAAGAGAAATTTTCTATTTTTCTTTCATTTCAGGCAAAATACAATCGGGGCTACTTCAAACACGAAACGAGCAATTTTATGATAGTCCAAATTACTATGTTTTTTATGATAATCAATTTTATGGATTGGTTGCCTGATGAGTTGTATCACTTTCACCTCTTATAGCATTTTATTTAACGGGCAACCTCTTCCTTGGTTTAATGCCGCTAAAGGTCTTCGTCAGGGGGACCTTTTATCTCTCTTTTTGTTTCTCTTTATCTCTGATACTTTTGCACATTATTTTAACCACGCTCGTCTTGCAGGTCATATTCGGGGGTTTTAATTTAGTCGTTCCTGCCCTTCTATTTCACATATTCTTTTTGCAGATGACACTCTCCTTTTTGGCAAAGCGACTATTCCCGAAGCTACCATGCTCAAGTCCCTCTTGAATAACTTCTCCAGCTCTACAGGTCAAGCCATTAACTTCCACAAATCGTCCGTCTGTTTTGCTAAAAGGGAGCTGGCCGATACCAAACTTGCCATCTCCACCATTCTTGGCATGCCTTTAATGCATCCGGGTGACAAATATCTCGGCCTTCCCTCCTTTTGGGGTTCCAAATCTGATGCTTTAAACTTCATTTTTGAGCGGATGTGGAACAAGGCCCAAAGTTGGAAGTCTCGTCTTCTTTCTTTGGCTGGGCGTGAAACTTTAATTAAATCTATTTTATATGTTATCCCTTGCTACGTTATGCAGTGTCTCTCTTTTTCGCCTGCCTTTTGCTCCAAGATGAACAGCCTTATTGCTAGATTCTGGTGGTCCGGTGATGTTGGCTCGAAGAAGGTCCATTAGTTGAGTTGGCACAAACTCACTTCTTTCAAGCTTTCAGGTGGCTTGGGATTTAAGGACTTGCATCTTTTTAACACTGCTCTCTTGTCTAAACAGGTTTGGAGGCTACTTTCTAACCATTCCTCGCTTTGCTTCCGGATTTTAAAAGGCATGTACTTCCCTTCTACTGATATGCTGGAGGCTAAGAAGGGACCTCGTCCTTCCTGGGTCTGGTCTAGCTTATTTACTGGTTTGCAGGCTTTAAAAGATGGATTCCTTTTCAAGATTGGAGATGGCATGAACACTTCTATCTGGAAGGATCCGTGGATCCCTGACATTCCGGGTTCTATCCCAGCCTCGCCTCCCTGTCGCCCTCAAAACATCAACACCATCGCTGACCTCCTTTGTATGTCCACAAGAAGCTGGAATACTAATTTGGAGCAGCAAATATTTACTCCGGTCGAAAGGGATGCTATTTTGCGCATCTGTGTCCCTAGGGCTGCTAGGGTGGATCGCATTATTTGGCATCACGCTGTGGATGGTATCTTCACGATCAAAAAGGGCTACCATGTTCTTAAATCTCAATCTTCCTCTTTTGACCCTCCAATCTTTCTGTCTCCCCATATTATTGCAGGCTTTTAGGCCAAACTCTGGAAGGTTAAGGCCCATCCGAGGATCCTTCACTTTATTTGAAGAGCTGCAAGAAATGGGCTCCCTATCTCTCTTAATTTTCATCAAAGGAGCCTCTCATCTTTTGCACTCTGCCGTATTTGTAACTTGCAGGAGGAATCAACTATTCACATGTTATTTGATTGGCCCCACTCTCGTGCTACTTGGCTTCACAGCCCTTTTGGCACCTGTTTTGATCCTGCTATTCACTCAGATTTTATTTCTTGGATCTCTTCTATCTTCATTTTGCATTGCTCTTTGTCCTCTATTCACCTTATTTCTCTTGCTGCTTATTTATGTTGGGGAATTTGGAACTCTAGGAACAAGCTTCTTTTCGAAGATGTTCCCCCTAATCCTTCTTCCACTTTTATCCAGGCTGCTTACTTAAGCCGGTAATTTTTGCAGGCATCCAGGTCCGATGCCACCTACTTGATTGATGGGATCCGCTGCTCGTCGGGGCCTTGCTCTTCCGGTTGGAGATCTGCTCCTGGGACCTCTCTCGCTGCTAATCCAAGTAATCACTCTTCGTGGTCTGCTCCACCTATCGGAATCACGAAGATCAATTGTAACGCCTCCTGGGTCAGAGTTTTCCTCCCATCCGGGATCGCTTTCGTTGCTAGAAACACTAAAGGCCTTCTTCTCGAAGGCCATTCAGACACCATCTTCGCATCCTCGTCACTTGAGGCCGAGCTTATGGCAATCCATCTCTTCATCCAGTTTGTGCGTCGTGCCTTCTCCGGTACTGCCACAGTTATTGAGACAGATTGTTTGCTTGCTCACACAGCTTTATCCTCTCATCTGCCTCATGTCGGTTGGCGATTAGACTCCCTTGTCTCGGATCTCCGAGAGGACCTCAACTCCTTATCACTTTGTTCCCTTAATCTTGTCCCTCGACTTCAGAACCAGGTTGCAGACTGGGTTTGTCGTTCGACTAGATTAGGTTTACTTCCTAGTGATTGGATTTCTTCTCCTCCTGCTTGTCTTGATAGACTTTTATTCTCTGACTTTCCTATTTGAGATATATTATATGTGGTTCTGTTCTAAAAAAAATACTATGTTTTTTTTAAGTTAACCAAACTACTATGTTGGGCTATAGTTAAAAATGACTGTATTAGAAGTTAACAAATAGGTATATACTTTCTAAAAAAAGGTATATAAAGTGTTTCTCTAATTTCCTTTGGACAAAATTAGTATCGTCGAAATTAAGGTCAACCACTTTTGTACTATGGCATACAAGTTCAATTGCCAAAGGTCCATCCATGGATTTAGTCGTTTAATTCGGCCACGTGGACATTGTTATGTCTGCCAATTTTGATTGGTCTAGTCGTCGTCAACTAACATGCCAGAGAAAGTCTGAAAGGAATCTTTGGCCAAGCCTATCTTGTTTCCCAAGAATACTAAATTTTAGTTAAATACAGTAATTGATAGACAAATTGAATATGTAAATTCCAAATATTTTAGAATGATAAAAAAATGCAATTTTTGTAAACTCGAACTAAGTTAACATAGAACAATTTTTGTAAACTTTGAACTCCGAAATTGATAATTATATTAGATAAAATTATGAGCTCAACCAAATAATTAAAATCAACACTTTTATAAAATATAGAAGTTGAAGATTTGAGCTTAGATGATAACAAATTTTACTTGCTAAAAAAATATTCGAAGTAAAAAAAGGTTTGTTATTTTCTTTGACAAAACTTCATTTTAAACTCGAAATTCTTGTTAAACTAGAAATACATGAACAAACAAATATTTTTGATTAAAGTGTTATTCTAGTTCAGTTAAGATGCGTCTAGTTTCCAGCAAGCAATTAGATCAGTTGGTGAGGGCGTTGTTCTAGTCCAACCCGGTTCAAATCTGAATTAGTTGATTTTATAATTATGAATACCAGATAATTTAAAAAATGAAGTGTCGGGTTCAATTTAGTCGATACAATAATGTCCGAATACTAATAATAACCTAAAAAAACTACAAATATGAGAAAAGCTTGTTATCTACTACTTAATCTACGAAGCTCAACATCACATCTCAAATATCTCCCCGAAATTTATAAATACCTCTAAGCTTCAATTTTCCAACTCAAACGATGACAATCTTCTCCAAGCTCAGCCGTTCCCTTCCTCGATCGTCCCGTTCCAGCGTAAACCTTCTTCTCTATTGAGCTATTCTTTTAGCTGTGTATTATTCTAGCAATTTTTTATATTTAATTAATTAATTTAAATCTAACCCTTCTCGTGTTTTTTTTTTCTCTCTTCAGGATCTTCTGCTAGGGAAAATCGGCGGGTACGGGAGATTGGGGGTACCGTTGATCGGTTCTTCGGGTGTAGAGGGAGTGGAGATTAGTAAATTAGGGTTCTTGAGGGGTTATTTGGCTTCGATTGGAGGTAGTAGAAAGGCGAGTAATTTATCAGATTTTGGTTACTTCTTCGCCAACCCAAGAGCCAGGAGGTTTTTCTCTAGCGAAGCCCCCAAGAAGAAGAGTAAGAACGTGCTTTTTATGTCGTCAAGTTTTGATCTTTTTTCTTTTTTTTATTTGACTTTTCATTGGAAAGGTGCATATTTTGCTTTTTCTTTTTAGGGCCTGGGGATGTGTTTGTTGTGGCAATGAAAAATGGGTTTATTTTTGGGGTGTGGTTTAGTAGCCTGAGGTGTTTGCTTTAGCTCTTATTGTTGATTTAGGGTTTGAAGATTTTTAATTTCATGGTAGGATGTGTTTCTTTGTTGATGGGTCTGTTCTTACAGGTGGGGGGATGTGAGTTTAACTCGTTACTTGCTTGGTTAACAACAACTATGCTAGAATCTGTCCGGGCATAATGTTGAATTAGTAGTTCCTATTGCATCATCGTTGGCAGTTCTACGTTGGTCTTATGGTTACTATTTGGGGATGAGTCGAAGAAGGAAATATTGGTGTATGGTAGAATGCTTGAATTGCTGTTCGTTCATGTGGATGTTAATTTTTGCTTGGTGTTTGTTTGCAGATTTTGAGAATTTTGATCCCAAGGGAAAGAAGGAAGCACCAAAAGGAAACAAGCAAGAATCTGGATCTAAAGGTGTCTTATAATTTAGATGCTGATATCAAATCTATCATATGTCAGCCTAGACTTTGTTGATATGGCAATTGAAAATGGAAATATTGTTTTTGTGGATAGGACTGTTGAAAATGTGTTTTCCATCTTTTATGTTTATCGGAAGAAGGTAGTTCGCAAATATCCAGAAAATAGCAAAATGTTTAACAAAAAGAAAATTTGGTGGCTTCTGTCGGCTGATTATTCTTGGCCAGCATATTTAAATTCTTCTGGATAGCATGCTAAAGTGACAGACTTGCTCTATCTCTTGGTTATCCTAATCAGCGGTCCTCTTTGTTTATTTTAGAAAATCCAAACAAGGAAGAAAGACCTGCGTGGGAGACAAAATTTACACTGAATTTGCGTTCACTTGTCCCCTTGCTGGTGATTGGAGCGCTGCTTTTCTCCTTTCCTTTTTCTTCTCAAGAATACCAGCAAGTAAGCTTATCTCTGTCATGATTTTAGGATCTATCTCGTCATACTTGGGTTCACCTTCTAATTTAATTGGTTGGGAACTTCAGATTTTTTCATGCCATGAATAATTTGGGTTTCCAGGGGAAAATTGGTAAAAGTAATTTCTCCGGGAAGCTCAAGAAGTGCTCTAGGAGTTCGTAGTACAACTTTGTTTTCGTGTTATTGTATTATCCTCATATGCCCTTCAGCTTGTAGTTTTACTCCTTGCTTATCTTGCTTTCAATTTATATCTGGCAGATAAGCTTTCAAGAGTTCAAAAACAAGCTTCTTGAACCAGGTTTGGTGGACCATATTGTAGTTTCCAATAAATCAGTCGCCAAAGTGTCTGTTAAGAGCTCATCACTAGCTCAGACAATTGATGATGGTGTTCAGAGTCCAAATAGTGGTTATCCTGCCAGGGGACATGGCGGCCAATATAAGTACCAATTCACTATCGGGAGTGTTGACTCTTTTGAGGAGAAATTGGAGGAAGCTCAAGAAGCATTGGGGAGAGACCCTCATGATTACGTACCAGTTACTTATGTCTCTGAAATACTTTGGCACCAAGAACTCTTGAGGTTTGCGCCGACACTTTTTATTTTGGGAACAATGCTATTTATGGGGCGGATGATGCAGGGTGGACTAGGTATTGGTGGTGGTGGAGGAAAGGGTGGCCGTGGTATATTTGACATTGGCAAAGCTAATATAACCAAAATGGATAAAAATACCAAAGACAAGGTTAGCTTTCTGGTTGTCTTCGATGATATTGGCTGTATTTGAAATCTTTTGTCAGTAATTTATTTATCATGGTTGCTTCTGCTAATTCTCTCTTTTAACCTTTGTGCTTGTCCAGGTCTTCTTTAAAGATGTTGCTGGATGTGATGAGGCAAAGCAAGAAATTATGGAGTTCGTACACTTCCTTAAAAATCCGAAGAAGTATCAGGACCTGGGAGCAAAAATTCCGAAAGGTGCTCTTTTGGTTGGGCCTCCAGGAACAGGGAAGACCCTTCTAGCGAAGGCAACTGCGGGAGAATCTGGAGTTCCTTTCCTTTCCATGTCTGGTTCAGATTTCATGGAGATGTTTGTTGGTGTTGGATCATCCAGGGTGAGAAATTTGTTTCAAGAAGCAAGGCAGTGTGCACCTAGCATTGTATTTATTGATGAAATTGATGCCATAGGCAAAGCAAGAGGACGGGGTGGCTTTGCAGGTGGGAATGATGAGCGGGAAAGTACTCTTAATCAGTTACTGGTAGAAATGGATGGCTTCGGAACTACTACCGGGGTAGTTGTCCTTGCAGGAACTAATAGACCTGATATTCTGGACAAGGCACTGTTGAGACCAGGGCGCTTTGATCGCCTAATTTCCATTGACAAACCAGATATTAAAGGTCGCGATGAGATATTCAAGGTCTACTTGAAAAAGATCACACTTGACCAGAAGCCATCATATTACTCTCAAAGGCTTGCAGCCCTTACTCCTGGGTTTGCCGGAGCAGACATTGCTAACGTTTGCAATGAAGCTGCTTTAATTGCTGCCAGAGGCGAAAGTTCATTGGTCACAATGGATCACTTCGAGGCAGCAATCGATAGGATCATTGGTGGTCTGGAAAAAAAGAATAGGGTAAGCTGCTGTCCCATTCCCCTTTTCCTCTCTCTCTGTCTGCTCGGACTTTATCCTTGAGATCATCATCCAACAAATGTGGTTGTTTATCAGGTAATAAGCAGGCAGGAAAGACGCACTGTCGCTTATCATGAATCAGGACATGCAGTTACTGGTTGGTTCCTGGAACATGCAGAACCCCTTTTGAAAGTAACAATTGTCCCACGGGGTACAGCCGCTCTTGGGTTTGCTCAATATGTTCCCAACGAAAATCTTCTTTTGACAAAGGAGCAGTACTTTGATATGACATGCATGACTCTTGGCGGTCGAGCAGCCGAACAGGTAACTGAACATTCAATATGGCTTTCATGATTAACATATTTTATGCGCAGAATAGACTTGTAGACTACTTTCAACTCCTTTGCTTGGTTATGGTCCTTTTGATGATGTATGGCTCAATTTTGAATGCAGGTTTTGTTGGGTAAGATCTCAACGGGAGCGCAAAATGATCTTGAGAAGGTCACGAAGATGACATACGATCAAGTAGCAGTTTATGGTTTCAGTGACAAGGTCGGCCTGCTCTCTTTTCCTCCCCAAGACGGGTCATTCGGGACCAAGCCCTACAGCAGTAAGACGGCTTCCATTATCGACAACGAGGTCCGGGAATGGGTAGGGAAGGCATATAAACGCACGATTGAACTCCTCGAAGCGCACAAAGAGCAAGTGGCT
Source organism: Hypericum androsaemum (assembly GCA_963995505.1). Classification (NCBI taxonomy): domain Eukaryota; kingdom Viridiplantae; phylum Streptophyta; class Magnoliopsida; order Malpighiales; family Hypericaceae; genus Hypericum; species Hypericum androsaemum. The sequence continues at coordinate 2,752,467 of OZ023187.1, forward strand.
CAGGTAGCGGAGCTATTACTGGAAAAGGAAGTGCTGCATCAGGAGGACTTGCTCAAAGTTTTAGGAGAGCGGCCATTTAAATCAACTGAGATCTCAAACTATGACATGTTTAAACAAGGTTTCCAAGATGAAAGCAAGAGTGAGGAGGATGCTCCAATGGCCGGTTCCGAGGAGGATCAGGAATTGGCGGCCGTGCAGGCGGTACCGGCGTAATGGGGTTGATATGTTGTTTGGATGATGTATTTAGATTGATAAATTGTATCTTAATTAAAGAATTAACCAAGATTTTTGTACCTACATTCTTTTTAATAATAGTGGCATTCCAGTCACGTTTCTTGTACACTTGATCATTCTCATGCATCGACAAATTAGAGACCGGATGATTTCATGTATTCATAATCATACTCATAAACACGAGACTTTTAAAACTATAAAGAAGTATTTATCTCTTCAAGTGTAGAATCCAATTCGATCGCGTTCTTCTTGTATTGTAAGAGAAGTTGTCACTGATTGTCCTTACTCACAATTACATCGACGTAGGAATGATTTCCACAGTCTAAAAGCCCGAGGTTTTGAGAGAGAATGTTTCTAAGAATTCGCAAGATCGCAAGATCTCACGAGTCACCAAGCATCCACCGCGTCGGAGTGGTTACAAGATCGGAAAAGACGTCGGAACGAGAACCGGCCGATGACGAGAAGGATGAGGAGGGAGTGTGGTCTGTGGTGTAGAGAGAGTTAGGGGAAGAGAGAGAAACAAATAAAAAATGAATAAAAAAATTGGGGATTGGATGTCCCACTCAAATTGGGTTTTGTTCTTAATTCCCTGTTTTTCTTTTCCCTCTTTTCCAGAAGCCGAAGTTGAACGGAGGGAGAGCCCTAGTATTTCAAATACCGAATTAGATTTATTTAGAAAAGTCTTTTTTTAATTTAGGAAAAAATGCACCATAATATTTTGTGGTATCGTATTTTTTGTAATTGGGCTATCTGATTTACAAACCATCAAACATATCTAAATTATTTGAGTTTTTATCAAACTACAATCTCGCTCAAGTTCGAACAACTTCCACTCCTAGCTAAATTGCTACATCATTAAAACGGTATTTTTTGTCACACGTGATGTAGCACTGTCTTAAATAAAAATTGAAAAAACATTCATAAAAATATTGTATCCTCTCCCTCTTCTACCCTCCCTCCTCCATCCCCTCTCTCCTCCTCCACCACCAACAACAAAATTGCACTAGAATAAAAAAAAATCATCTTGAACCAAGAGTTACCACCCATGGGTTTGTCCCAAAATTGTGTCAAAAAATTTACCAAAATGGGGTCTTTTCGAAAAAATATGATATCACAGAGTACTAAAGCATACTTTTCTATTTAATTTATTTTGAATTTAAACACTTTCATTCATATATTTTTTTAAAATTTTTCTAAGCTATTTAAGTTTTTTTTTTAATTTCTTATATTCAAAGTTGAACAATGTCGTTGTATCTATATAAGAATGACTCTCCCAAAAGTTTTTTTTAATGACGTTTGAGAAAATTATATTTTAAGATGATGTTTGAGACAATGAATTTATGACTTATGATTAAATTAATCAAAAAATTTATGTTAAGGATATATATCTTAGTTATTTCTATAATTTTATTTATTTGGTGACATCGTACAATCCGTGTTACGATCTATAATTTTTTCTAGTATACCTTAAATATCTCATCACGACCTTTGCTCAGTATGGTACAAGAAAATTCACCGCCGAATCGAAGGCGTGGACCATGCATTAGAGAGCATACATAACATCAAGGAAGCACTTCCACAACTCTGGGAAGCCACCGAGACACAGGAGATGCAAGTGATAGCTTAGGTTTGGCTTATCGTCTACTTCTGGAACTTGTTCATGTAACGTATCAGTCCCGAACTTCCACCTCCCGTGCCGTGTGAACACAACGGGCCACAAATCTGGTATGAACATGTTGCTCTGATATCATATTGCAATTTTCATATTCAACCCAAAACTTTAAGACAATGAATAGGTAAATCTTCAACGCTCATAAATTTCCGTGTGAGCATCATGTATATGTTGTTTTATGCTACTGATCAAGAGGCACACTGCATCTTCTTTCTTAAAATAAACACAGTTTGGTATAGAAATGGGACTTGATCATCTATAATTAAATGAGAAAATTTTAAACAAGTGAACCATATACATGATGCAACTGTATGTCCATGCGCAATTCCACATTTGATACTTCATATCTTTGACTCTACTTCCGACTGACAATGGAAACGAATACTTTGACTGATCTAATCTTGGACCTAGAGAAATATGATGCCATTATACTAAGATGAAATCACTCTTTCAATGTATACTTCTTGCCCGTGAAGGCTTGAAACTTCGGCTCTTCTTCGGGTTTCTTGATCGACTCTTTCTGGCCGTTCTTCTCTGAAGTAGTCTGCGAGCGTAGAAAGCCAAAGACAGATGAGTTGCGACAGAAGATCGGTTGTTCAATTTCTTTCACATGAAGAAAAAAGAAGAAAAAAGAAGAAGTAGTAGCATACCTTAGAGGTTTGTCCTCGAGGCTCTTTAGCATTTGCACCAAACACGAGCTTCCCACAGACCTTCCGAGCAGCAGAGGAAGGCTTGGCACTGTCTCCGACTTTCTCAGACTCGGGTTGGTGCTGCCTTAGTACTGGTTCAGTAGTTGACGTAATAGGTCCAGTTGACGGCTTTCCATCTAAACGCCTTCCAGAGCCAGTAAAAGGATCAAACTTGGGTTTCTTTGCTGCTGGCTCATCTTCATCTAAAATAAGGATGTAAAGATATATTTTGGGTTAGGTCGCCACGTTTTAAATATTTTCAAAAACTCAGAAGTCAAGAGTCCAAGCAAATCATTTGAAGAGATGGTAAGAAGAAAACCTTCAGGAGCTGTCACGCTTGTTTGAGCACGGGGAACAGGTTTTTCAGGTTCTTTGTAATCAAGAGGTGGGGCAAAGTCCACCTCGCAATCCGTCTCGATAATGCTGACTGCAGAGGATGGTTTTGCTTCGACTATGTCGATATAGTACTTCTTGTTGTTATACGTAATTATTATCGTATCACCAGTTGTTAAGCAAGAATAGTTCCTCAATGATGTCTCCAATCTGCAAAGTAAACCGAAAAGTGGATAAGTACCTAGTTAAACTTGTAGGTCTCCGATTATCAATCTGAAGGCAACGGGAGGATATAACTAACACTGCTTTTGGGTTGGAGATGTCCAAGAAGTCTGTAGTGTGGGGCTGCAACTTCACATAAGTTCCTTTAGCCAGGCTGGTATTCCTCACTCGAACGATGTCTCCTTCTTGCAGAAGCATGTTCTCCATCATCTATAAAATTTGCAACAAACGACCTTTCAGTTCGGAATTACACAACAGTAAATCCGAGAGTTGCTGCAACGAGATATAAGTAAAAAAATTCTCTGAGAAGGAAGATTGCAGAAGAAACATACCCAATATGGCATGTACACGATTCCCTCATCGGCAATGAACTCTAGAACCCCGCAATGAGTAAGACGGTCAACAGAAGGATTGCGTATTTGAAACAGCATTGGATACTCGATGTGCAAAGAAGCTGGAGACCAGAAACATTGTTAATACATCAGTTTTCAACTGACGGACAAAAACAGATGGTAATGTAAGGGCCATCTCTAGAATGTCAAAGAGAAAGATGGGAATAATAAGGAGTGTATGCTTACCAAGACGATCAAGAGCAGAAGGAGGCATAATAACTGGAAGCAACAAATGTTAGAAATTAGTAAGTACAAAGTCCTTGTAATAAACAGAAGAAAAGGAGGGGCAGCGGAAAAGTGTTCACGGGCTTACTCTTATCCCCGTTCTCCAGATGTGGCTGCAAAGATTTAAAACAAATTAAACTCCAAGATATTACTCAAAACACTTCCATTTTTCCAAAGTTGGCAATGGAGAGAAAATTGAAGCACTTGAAGTGTTGCTTTCTAACCTTGTCAAGAAAAGAGACAGGGTAGCACCGATAGTTCTGCTCGAATCCAGAAGTAACCAACTCGTTGGCCTGCAGCAAGCAAGCCAAACAACCGATCAGGCGATCACCGGAAACATCCATCCATTTTATACGACAACTCACAACCAAACAAACAACTTAGATCACCCAATTTTTAACAACAAGATCAGTCCATCCAAACCCGGAAACAAAACATCCTCAACCATGAACTTAAAAAGGAAAAAAGAAGACCCGGAACTCGAAATCAGTTCCCAATCACTAGAGCCTATAATCAATAGAACACAATCCAATCACCAACAATCACATTGTCAAAGTAACTCAAAAAACACACTAATCAGTAGCTTACCATGTTTAAAACTTCGCCACCACCCCTCTTTCTAGGCAAGGAAACAAATATATCCACCTGAAAAAAAAAACCAAAATTCACCACAAAATTAAACCAACAAAAACCAAATCAAACAACATCAAAAGAAAACACCAGGTACCCAATTGAAATCGCAACCCAAAGAACCACAACTTTCCAGCTGAATTCTAAAGATCACGTTTTTTGTTTTAAGATTGGAACTTTGGATCGGCACTCAAAAGAGGATCAAACCCAAGAAGCTAGGATGGATTTGGAGGCGTAAAGGGGTCACCTTTAAGGCGGTCTTTGGCTTGAGGCAGTGTTTTTTTTGGGGAGAGGAGAGAATCTTGTGTGTTTTATAGGTTATTTCGAAATAGGAAAAATCTTTCCTCTTTAGTTGGGGTGGGGGATCCCAAAGTTACTGTTAGTTTTTCCTGAAGATAAAAGTTACTGTTATTTTTTCCTATTTAGGGTTCGGACTTTGAATTTTTTTTATTATATTTGTCAATTAAGATGAACGCAAATAACATTATAAATGTTAGAGATGTCGAGAAATTAAAGAGGAAACGATTTGTGGGCTTGTTTTCTATTCTATTCGGACTAATTTTTGGACTCCTAATTTGACCTAGATAGCTTACTTGATGTACAAATGTTTGTCTCTATATAAAGACATGTTACCCTAAGGTTTTGTATAGCTTTGTGACTCGGATCCATCAATAAAATTTCTCCTATCTCACCGTGGACGTAGGCACTAGGCCGAACCACGTTATCTCTTGTGTCCGTGTTCTTTGTGCGATCTTGTTCTCTAGTTGCTGAATTCATAACAATTGGTATCAAAGCTTGGGTTGGAGGATGACGGACAGCGCGAAATTTGCTCTTGTGAAGTTCGATGGTTCTTCGAACTTTGGGTTATGGCAAAGGCGTGTCAAGGATCTCCTCGTGCAACAAGGGATGGTCATCGCGCTCTCGGAGAAAAATTCCCAGAAGATGGAGGAGCAAGAGTGGAAGGAGATGGGGGCCAAGGCGGTGGCGACAATTCGCTTGTGCTTGGCGGATGATGTGATGTATCACGTGATGGATGAGGAGTCACCAGCTGAGGTAGGCAAGGTATATGTGTAAGTCTTTGTCGAACAAGCTTTATCTTAAGCAAAGATTGTACGGGCTCAAGATGAAGGAGGGCTCGGATTTGAGCCAACACATTAATGGTTTCAGTCAACTTATGAGCGACTTGAGAAAGGTTGATGTGAAGTTCGAGGAAGAAGACAAGGCATTGTTGCTGCTGAATTCTTTACCTGGCTCCTACGAAAATTTGGTTACAACACTAACTTGGGGGAAGGAGTCCCTGGTGTTGGAGGATATCACAAGTGCTCTGCTAGGGTTTCATCAAAGAAGGAAAATTGGCGATGAACAAGAGGAAGGGCTAGTTGTGAGGGGTAGTCATGGTGATCATAGTGGGGCAAAAGACAGGAAGGGATCCAAGTCGTGGTCAAGGAGGTTCAAGGAAAATTGCTTCGAGTGCGGAGAAAAAGGGCACGTGAAGAAGGATTGTCCAAAAAGAACTCGGGATCGCGAGGAAAAAGGATCAGGTTCCGTGAATATGGCCTCACATTCGGACGGGCCAGATGGTGATCTTCTTTATGTTTTGTCAAGTCCAAAGCATTCTGATTCCTGGATTTTGGATAGCGCTTGCTCTTTCCACATGACGCCCAAGAGAGGGTGGTTCGACACCTACAAGTTCGTTGATTCAGGTATGGTGACTATGAGTGATGATTCTACTTGCAGAATTATTGGCATAGGTGATATCCAAATTAAGATGTGGGATGGTGTTGAGAGAAAATTGTGTGGGGTTAGGCATGTTTCGAAGTTGGAGAGGAATTTGATCTCGTTAGAAGCCTTGGATTATAGTGGGTACAACTATAATATTGTAGGCGGGCTAATGGAGGTGGAAAAGGATGCTGTGGTGGTGATGAAGGGTGAAAGGAATGCTAGGAACACCTATAGGTTAGTGGGAAACACGGTTGTAGGTGGAGTCACATCGTTGGGTTCCGATAGAGGAGAGAAAAGCTCTTGTGTGATGGAGCGAAAGCTTGACATGAATGGTTTGAGTGGAGTTGGGATTCGCGGAGATAAAGTTAGCAAGTTCCTGCTATGGTTGTCTAAAGAGACGTGCACGTCAAAGGTGTTGGGTAGGTTTTGCATGGGGAATGCGAAGCCGTTGGTAGCACCACGGGCGAATCGGGTATCTCACTCAAGGCCGAACGGTGGAGTTCGTGGCATGTCGAGGGTTCTACTTGGTAGAACAAAAGGTTGCCATTTGTATGCTATGGCATGTAGCATTGGTATGAGGTAAGAAGGTCCAGCGGAGAAGCAGTTCGAGGTTGTGGAGCATGGGGCTGACCGAAAAATAGAGGACGCGTCTATTGGTCGCAAAGTTGCTTCAGCAAGTGGACTTGCTAGTTGGGGTTCAATGGAGATTGGAGAGAATAGGCCAAGCAAGCTCGAAAGCTCGAGCTTGAGGGCTGACTCCATGTGATTGAACGGAAAAAGGTGGTGAGAAAGTTGAGAAGGTATTATTGATGGCGGTGTATCTATGGTCAATGTTGCTGGTAGAGTCGGTTTAGTTTCTCAGGTTCTCATGGTTCTTCATGTGGCAGTATTTTATCAAGATGGAGTTTGTTGAAGTTCGGATGGAGCTTCATGGTTCGTCCACATGATGATTTCTCGCCAAGGTGGAGATTGTTAGAGATGTCGAGAAATTAAAGAGGAAACGATTTGTGGGCTTGTTTCCTATTCTATTCGGACTAGCTTTTGGACTCCTAATTTGACCTAGATAGCTTACTTGATGTACAAGGGTTTGCCTCTATATAAAGACATGTTACCCTAAGGTTTTGTATAGCTTTGTGACTCGGATCCATCAATAAAATTTTTCCTTTCACACCGTGGACGTAGGCACTAGGCCGAACCACGTTATCTCTTGTGTCAGTGTTCTTTGTGCGATCTTGTTCTCTAGTTGCTGAATTCATAACAATAAAAAAGGTGAATGTTAATAACTTGTAAAAATGGTGAATGTAATATATAAAAGGGTTAATTTTTCAAAGGAGAAAGTTACCGAGTTATTTCATTGATGAATCTCAATTTAAGTCGTGTTAGAAAATTAAGTTATTTTAGAAGTTTTTCACATTATGATATTATAATTTCATTAAACTCGTGTAACTGATTCCTAAAATTTGCATTGTACTAATACTATCTAATCAAGGAACACAAAACAAACAAACAAATAGAATTTTTGAGTTACGAATATTAGAATTTCGTGGAGCACAATGGGGACCATTTTTGCTCTCATAAGACGTGCAATATGAATCATACTTCTCACATGGCACATAAGTGGAAAAAAAGATTCTCTCCACACAACATATATAGTTTATATACACTCACATAGAGTATATAATATGAGTAACGTATGAATAATTCCAACCAGAATAGATAAAATGGTCAAACCATAAAAGATATATACGATTAGATTATGATGAAAATATGACAGACATATACGATTAGAGTAGAACAAATAAACGGTCAGAACAGAACACAATAGAAAAAATTTGAATAGCACAGAACACTCAGATTTCAAACAGAATGATCGAATTCCAAACACAAAACATACATTAATTCACAAAAAAAATTCCACCCGAACAGACTCATGAAAATCCAATATTATAGTAAGAAACAAATTGACTTACCTCGCGTGTTATGAATTCAGCAACTAGAGAACAAAACGCGCAAAGAACACAGACACAAGAGATAACGTGGTTCGGCCTAGTGCCTACGTCCACGGTGAGAAAAGAGAACTTTTATTGATGGATCCGAGTCACAAAGCTATATAAAACCTTAGGGTAACATGCCTTTATATAGAGGCAAACCCTTGTACATCAAGTAAGCTATCTAGGTCAAATTAGGAGTCCAAAAGCTAGTCCGAATAGAATAGGAAACAAGCCCACAAATCGTTTCCTCTTTAATTTCTCGACATCTCTAACAATCTCTACCTTGGCGAGAAATCATCCTGTGGACGAACCATGAAGCTCCATCCGAACTTCAACAAACTCCATCTTGATGAAATACCGCCACACGAAGAACCATGAGAACCTGAGAAACCAAACAGACTCTACCAGCTCCACCTTGACCATAGATACACCGCCATTAATAATACCATCTCAACTTTCTCACCACCTTTTTCCGTTCAATCACATGGAGTCAGTCCTCAAGCTCGAGCTTCCGAGCTTGCTTGGCCTATTCCCTCCAATCTCCATTGAACCCCAACTAGCAAGTCCACTTGCTGAAGCAACCTTGCGACCAATAGACGCGTCCTCTATTTTTCGGTCAGCCCCATGCTCCACAATCTCGAACTGCTTCTCCGCTGGACCTTCTTACCTCATACCAATGCTACATGCCATAGCATACAAAGGGCAACCTTTTGTTCTACCAAGTAGAACCCTCGACATGCCACGAACTCCACCGTTCGGCCTTGAGTGAGATACCCGATTCGCCCGTGGTGCTACTAACGGCTTCGCATTCCCCATGCAAAACCTACCCAACACCTTTGACGTGCACGTCTCTTTAGACAACCATAGCGGGAACTTGCTAACTTTGTCTCTGCGAATTCCAACTCCACTCAAACCATTCATGTCAGGCTTTCGCTCCATCACACAAGAGCTTTTCTCCCCTCTATCAGAACCCAACGATGTGACTCCACCTACAATCGTGTTCCCCACTAACCTATAGGTGTTCCTAGCATTCCTTTCACCCTTCATCACCACCACAGCATCATTCTCCACCTCCATTAGCCCGCCTACAATATTATAGTTGTACCCACTATAATCCAAGGCTCCTAACGAGATCAAATTCCTCTCTAACTTCGGAACATGGCTAACCCCACACAATTTTCTCTCAACACCATCCCACATCTTGATTTGGATATCACCTATGCCAGCAATTCTGTAAGTAGAACCATCATCCATAGTCACCATACCTGAATCAACGAACTTGTAGGTGTTGAACCACCCTCTCTTGGGCGTCATGTGGAAAGAGCAAGCGCTATCCAAAATCCAGGAATCAGAATGCTTTGGACTTGACAAAACAGAAAGAAGATCACCATCTGACCCGTCCGAATGTGAGGCCACATTCATGGAACCTGATCCTTTTTCCTCGCGATCCCGAGTTCTTTTTGGACAATCCTTCTTCACGTGCCCTTTTTCTCCGCACTTGAAGTAATTTCCCTTGAACCTCCTTGACCACGACTTGGATCCCTTCTTGTCTTTTGCCCTACTACGATCACCGTGGCTACCCCTCACAACTAGCCCTTCCGCTTGTTCATCGCCAATTTTTCTTCTTTGATGAAACCCTAGCAGAGAACTTGTGATATCTTCCAACACCAGGGACTCCTTCCCCCAAGTTAGAGTTGTAACCAAATTTTCGTAGGAGCCAGGTAAAGAATTTAGCAGCAACAATGCCTTGTCTTCTTCGTCGAACTTCACATCAACCTTTCTCTAGTCGCTCACAAGTTGACTGAAACTATTAATATGTTGGCTCAAATCCGAGCCCTCCTTCATCTTGAGCCCGTACAATCTTTGCTTAAGATAAAGCTTGTTCGACAAAGACTTAGACATATACATTGCCTCCAATTTCTTCCATACCTCAGCTGGTGACTCCTCATCCATGACGTGATACATCACATCATCCGCCAAGCACAAGCGAATTGTCGCCACCGCCTTGGCCCCCATCCCTTCCACTATTGCTCCTCCATCTTCTCGGGCTTCTTCTCCGAGAGCGCGATGACCATCCCTTGTTGCACGAGGAGATCCTTGACACGCCTTTGCCATAACCCAAAATTCGAAGAACCATCGAACTTCACAAGAGCAAACTTCGCGCCGTCCGTCATCCTCCAACCCAAGCTCTTGATACCAATTGTTATGAATTCAGCAACTAGAGAACAAAACGCGCAAAGAACACGGACACAAGAGATAACGTGATTCGGCCTAGTGCCTACGTCCACGGTGAGAAAAGAGAACTTTTATTGATGGATCCGACTCACAAAGCTATATAAAACCTTAGGGTAACATGCCTTTATATAGAGGCAAACTCTTGTACATCAAGTAAGCTATCTAGGTCAAATTAGTAGTCCAAAAACTAGTCCGAATAAAACAAGCCCACAAATCGTTTCCTCTTTAATTTCTCGACATCTCTAACATCGCGATTATCAACTCCTCTCCCGACTCAACAATCAGCTCCGCTCCTTACAAATCCTATAAAATTCAGATTCCATTTTCACTTTTCTGTCACTAAAATATATAAACGAATTCTACAATAACGTTAAGGGAAACTTGCCCTCGCTTTTGGCTGTTGTCCTATTCCATCCCTGCCTCCTCCTTTGCTCGGTGTCGGAGTCTGTGTTTTCACCTAGTGAGTAAGGTCAGGGAAATCGTCATGTTGGGGAGAGGAAAAGGGCAGCCAACCTACTATTTATATAGACCGTAAAAAAAAACCTACTATTTATATAGAGTTTAAGTCGACCTGTGGTTCAAATTAGGATTCAATTGGTAATTAGGATTAAAACATATTACTTTGATTGACTAATCGGGTTCAAGCCACATTAGTCCTATCAAAGTGTTTGAAATTTGAGTTATTTTAAAGCTTTTGCCATTATGATATTTTCATGTCATTAAACTCGTGTAACGGATTTCCTAAATTTTGCATTGTGCTTATTATCTTCTAAACTCATGTTTTGAGGGAGGGTAAATAATTTTTTTTTAAAAAAAATACTATTTCTTTGACTAATCCAAATTCAAGTTGTGTTGGTTCTAGTGGATCAAAGTGTTGGTCCTAATTTTACATCGTATTTATTACTATCTAAACTTATCTTTTTAAGGAAGGATGAATAGATTTTTTTATGAAATATTATTTTGATTGACTAATCGGGGTTCAAATCGGGTTGGTCCTATCAAATTAAATTGTTAAAATTTTGTTTCAGTTCAAAAAAATGTACATTATGATATTTTAATTTCATTAAACTTGTGTAACTTTTCCTAAAATTTGTATTGTACTTATTACTATCTAAAGTTATGCTTAAACGAAGGATAAATATAAAATTTTAAGAAATTATTATTTTAGTAACTAATTCGGGTTTAAATCATGTTGATCTTATCAGATCAAAGTGTTATTGGAGTTATTTCAAAAGTTTTTTCATTATGATATTTTAATATTATTAAACTCGTGTAACGTATTTTCTATAAATAAAATTATTTTGATTGACTAATAGGGTTCAACTCGTGTTGGTCCAATCAAATTAAAGTGTTAGAGATTTGAGTTATTTTTTTAAATCCATTATGATATCTTAATGTTATTAAACTCATGTAACATATTTCCTAAAATTCGTACTATTGCTACCTAGACTTAAAGGAAGGATACATGAGAAAATTTTAGAATATATTATTTTATTGACTAGTCTGAGTCCATATCGAGTTGGTTCTATCAGATCTAATTGTTAGTTTTTTTCCATTATAATGTTTAATGTTATTAAACCCGTGTAACGAATTTCTTAAAATTTGCATTCTATTTTTTTTATCTAAACTTACGTTTTAAGGAACGATAAATACAAAAATTTAAGAAAATTTTATTTAGGTTGATTAATCGGAGTCGAAGTCCCGTTGGTCCTATCAAATCAAAATGTTAGAAATTTGACTTATTTCAAAAATTTTCTCATTATGAGATTTTAATATCATTAAACTCGTGTAACAAAATTTCTGAAATTCGGTTTGTACTTATTACTATTTAAACTTATGTTCGAAGGAAGGTTAAACACAAAATTTAAGCAAATATTATTTTAATTGACTAGTTGAGATAGCAACGGGCATTTGACCTAGTAGCATAGGCGTTGTTTAACTTTAAGAAGATAAATGGTTCAATCATTGACATTTTAACTAGGTATAATATTTACCTTCAAAAAAAATTGACTAGTTGAGATTGAAGTCATGCTGGTCCTACCAAATCAAAGAGTTAGAAATTTGAGTAATTTCAAAAGTTTTCCCTTATCATATCACTATTTAAACTTACGTTTTAATGAACGATAAACAAAAAAAATTAATAAAATATTATTTCACTCACTAATCCGAATTCAGAGTATTTGAAATTTCAGAAACCCATAATAAAGGGCTGGCCCAATATAAATGGGCTCCCCAAATTGCAAGAACAGAAACCAAGCCCTAAAATCAGGCACTAAACAAGAAAAAATCCCAAATTCCCCCAACCTTTGACCTCTCCCCAAAGCCCGCGCGCCTCTTTCTACCCGGAAAGACGAAAGGGAGGAGCTTGCTTCTCAATTGGAAGGCGGCAATATGGCTAAACGAGAGCTCTCCAATACTTTGAAGAACTTGAAGGTATAGACCCAAAGATGCTTTTTTTTGCCCTATTTAATTGGCAGTTGTTATAATTGAGCTGTTTCTTTGGGTTAATTAGGTTGTATTTGAACTGGGTTTTGCTTATTTTGTTGAGAAAATTGTAAAGTTGCTTCCTTTTTCATGTGTTGGACAATTGGTTGGGTTTTTTTTTTGGGGTGAAGAAGTAATGTGTTTTGCTTCTGGTGGGATTAATAGTTTATGCAAAGGGCATCTAAGAGGGAGGAGAAGGTTGAGGAGATAGTAGAGGAGAAGCCTGTTGGGGATTTTCCTCCTGGTGTCACTAAAAAGTGGTATGTTTCTGAGTTTGTCTCTCTACTTTTATTTTCATGGTTGTTTGGTCATGGATTGGAGGTTGAGCTTAGAACAGAAGTGAACTTGTTCTTGGTGGCCTTTGCTCATGGGTTTGTGGTTCGAAATTAGTTTATGTTGGAGAAATGCGAGGGTAACGCTGGTTACAAATGTGCTTGCCCTTCTCCTACCCTGGCATTCCCTGGAAGTGTTTGTGCACCCGGATGCCATTTTGTTATCTTCAACCCTATTTAGTCACCATTTCTTGTCGTCGATTTGCCCTTTTCTTTAAGAATCAGTTTGAATTCGGGACACTATGTAGTGTTACTGGCAGGCTTTTATTCCCGCTTCATAGTCAGAGTTGGCTGTTTCTGTCAGCTAGAGAATGAGTAGTCCACATTTTCTCAGTATGCTTGCTTGGTGCCCCAGTGTATTGTGCGCCTCGGTTTTTGGTTATTGGCTAAGGAATACCAAACCAAACCTTGTGTTTCCTAGTCTGTGCTCAAGGATAGTTATGTGATATATTATACAAATGAACGGCGATTGTATCACCTTTTGTTTGCTTATGATAATTAGACTTCTGCAAACATGTTTGTATGGGTGATTCGGGTTCTATGTAACTGCATGCAGCATTGTGATAATGGAAGGGGATCCTCATCCTGGAGCAGTGTCAGGCCGGATGTCATTTGGGAGTTTCAAAACTTCTGCTGATGTGAGTATATGGGTCCTGCGACTGCACTTTTAAACCGCCGACTAGTCTCCTCCTAAACTTTGTTTGTTGACCCCTGCTGTAATCCTTTACTTTCTTTTTAGTAATAAAGTTCGTAATTTAGTTTTAAAAAAAGGCTTTGTTTGTTGACCTCTGGTCACTGTGTAAAATCATATATCTTGGTAGAAACCCGATGAAGATGCGGCAGACCTTAATCAGGCTGGAGCATCCGGCATGGATGACACTAACGAAGAAACATCTTTTAGGTTGGTGATTTTGATCTTCCCATTATCTTCGTTTTCTCTATATTATGGCTTTTCTTTCTGTGATTCATCCCTAGTCTTTCATATTTGGTAAGGATTTCTGGATTCAGCATGGACATGGTTTTGGTTCATGGACTTATATTGATACGGAAGGTTAAAAAAGTTATTCAAAAATGTTATCCCATTGGGAAAAGAATACAAGATAAACCTGCCACGAGAATCAATTGTCATGTGAAAACTTTTTTTTTGTTGACAATTTTGCAAACTTTTTTAAATCACGTTATCCTGATCTGCACCGTGGCAATTACAGGGAAAATGGATCTCCCATGGACGAGGCAGAAGGCTCAACCACTCCTAGAACAGATCCTGGATCGAATGGAGACCACAAGAGGAAGAACTCCGAAGTAGCGGCAGAGACAGAAAAGCAGAACAAATCACCAGCATTAGTCCCAGATGGTCAACATTCTTCACCGAGTGGCAGAAAAAGACACTTCAAAAAACCAAAGCACGACAGGCTGGACTGGAACGTCCTGAGACGAAAACCTCAAAATAAACAAAGGTGAGTTCAAAGTAGGATACTGAATTCAAAATCCTAAAAATTTCTTCCCTATTAATTTTAAAGCCTAAAACATTTCCTTCAACCAAATTTTGCTCATGTTGTACCTTATTAGCAGTTCATTCTCTCTAGATATCACTCAATTAAAATAGTGGTTAAGGATTTCGGTCATGCAAACTCGTTAACTTTCAGGGTCTTAATGAGTTGCGTAATCTGTCTGCAGCAATGAATTTCTTTGTAAACTTTAATATGGATATCTCCTTAGCAGTCACTTTGTGCTAGAAACCACTTGTTTTGAGGATACACAACGATGACTTGTTAATCTGAATCATTGTTCACTTACAACACAAAGTGAGCTACCTTTTATTATATCAGCACTTCTCGTTCTAGGGGTTCACGTTCTCTCTCCTAGTGCGCCCTCGAGAACCATGTTGCCGGGACACTTGAGCCACCTCTTTTAAGCGGTGACAGATCCACGGTCTGGATCAAGCTCATCCTTTGCCTTGGATGTCGAAGGCAACATATCGGCTCCTTTGCTTCGAGGGAGGCCGAGGTGTGAAATGGGATCCAGGCTATTATCTTCCTGGACTATAAGTAGCTCTTGCTCTAGAATCAGTTTTCCCTGCCCAACTTGACGTGATCAGCACCTGGGGTGTGGAATTGGCACCTAATTGCCCCCCTGATGGCTCAAAATCATCCGACTCCTGCCGCGATATGGCCGTCACCGGTTTTGTTCATGACAAGTTGGGAATCACAAGCAAGGTATCGTTCGGACCCTTGTTAAGTGCGGAATTTGGATCCAACTTGATTCTAGCTAGATCAAACCAGTTCCAGTTGACATGATCAGGATTCGGAGTGTGGAAATGAAACCTAATTGCCCCCCTTAATGGCTCGGATGCTCGTACCTGACTCGGCTAGAGATGCCTCTAGCCGAGCCAGGTACCATTCGGGCACTTGTTCAGTTTGGAATCAGGACTCTTGACTTGTTTCTTAGACCAAACCAATCTCAGTTATGGACCTATATTGATACCTGCAAATCCATTCATGATTGGTCTAAAGGGCTTGTTATCAATATTTTTATCAAATTAGAGAGAGATTATCAAAAAGATTATTTCAGAGGGTTCTATGTATAACAAACGATCTCACTAGAGAAAAAATTTGAGTTTTTTTGTGGGCTTCCGGAACTTTGGTCCTTTATGGAGATTATCAATTTAAACATGGGATTAATATGTACTTAAAACGGAAATTTAAGTACAGTACATGTATCATACCCGTACATACCGTGGAATAATCTACCAATTCATTTATTTAGATGTCAATTTGAAAAAAATTAACAAGTCCAGATCAGTTAATTAATTTCCCCCTGTATCCAATTACTTCCATAAGCATCCAACCAAATCAAAAAATGATTAATTTTACGGTGATCTTTCTATAAAATTGATACTATTTGAACCATTGATCTTTCAATAAAATTAAAAATGAATCATGCCAAATCCACCCTAAAAAAGTTATAGCCCAACGGCACAAGACGCAATAAATATCTAAGAGGTGCAAAGTTTAAACTTTGGCAGTATCATGGTGTAATAATTTACTTTAATCACTATATCAAATTCAAATCATCATTGTAAAATTTTCCGATCGAAAACAATGAATCCACCAATTGCAATCCATGAATCTTACCAAATTATATGTTTAATATTGTGTCAGGATGAGATCATTCAAGATGTGAGCAGTGAGTTCATCCTTCAATTTTGTGAATTAATTATCATATATACCAACATCTTTCTTGTCTCCCTAAAACACCAGCAATACCTGGCGTATTAAAAAAGTGCATTTACTATTCTGGGTCTTGACCGAATAATACTTGGGATGCAAGAAATGGACGGGGTCGGAGATTCGGTGCACCTGGATAACACATTAAATAGAATTTATTTAAACCTGATATTGTTACGTGGAATTCGAGGAGTTGAATGGACCACAATAATTAATTTAAAAAAATCAGAACAAACAAACATACAGATGGCGACAAGATGAAATATATAAGCGGATACGGTCTAGTCAATGAATCACTAAAATAAATATATAAATGTTGTCTTTACTTTATGAAGTTGAACCCAAAAAACTAGAGCCCAAAAAAGATTTTTACTGAGGTCTAATATCGAGTGTTTGAAAAGTTACAAGTTTGATAGATTGTAGCATAAAATTTTGAGGTTATCGTTTTATTTTCTAATTAAATCTAAATCTGAATTTACACTAGCCGGTCGGATAAGTATTTGGATATTGAGTTTTATCAAAGTTTAAAAAAAATCAATTTTTTCACAATTTTACTTTTCAGAAAGTGCAGCCATCAAAAAATATTTTGGGATGAACTAAATTTGACAAATTTGTGGAGTCCACCAAATAATGTTTGATGCTTCACAAGTCGAGAAGCTACTTACTTAATGGGTGTAGTAAAAGGTCATGGAATTGTCAAAAGGACAAGCAATTTTATGACCCACGTGAACCTTCAAGGAAGGAGACTAGGATTGGGAAGAGCTGGCTTTATTCACATTATAATATACTCGTGTTCATACTATATGCTTGGAAAGCAAACCAGAATTAATGATGTTCAGACATATTATTGTGTTTTTTTTTCGGTTTTCCACGTCTTGGCATACAATATCTCTAATCTCTAGCGGTTTAATTTAGTTCTAACATGAATTAACACGTTCAACCACTCGAATGAGCAACTTGGTTTTGTGATTTTGGAGTATTCGATACTATCTATCACTGTAATCGTTGTTTTTCTATGTACCTTATTGTAAGTCCTCATTAGAAAATTTCCTAAAAGGTGAGTCATCCTGAAATTAATCCAAAGGTATGCAGGTTTAATTTTGGAGTTTTCTCAAAATATTTGTTTGCACCTTGATGATATAAATACTTCAAATCAAATCACTTAACTCTTTCAAAATATATCATTAACAAAATATCACACTTATAATCCAACTTCTTACTTAATACAATGCTTCTAGGTCACACATTTTAAAAAGGACATATTAGAGAAAGTGAATGTCGCCACATATATTGAATATGGCAAACTATACTTTCATCTCTGACATTTGATAAAATTTATGTTTGCATCTCTGCATTTTCAGAAATAGGTACCGTGTAGTATATTTCGCCAATTTAAAGGAGGCCAGTTGTATCTTATCCAATATTTTTTTTGTGTCACCAATTTATTATCACATCGATACTATCTTAGAGTTGAATAAATAACTTTATCTCTCTAAAAAATTATTTGTCCAATTTTAATTGTCTATCTCTATTGCTGTTGAACATTCTTTTATGGTGTCCTCGTTGACCTGACTAGCATCGAGTAAAATTGGACAGCTAGCCATCGCAGACTGCTGGGTTATGGAGGGATTGTTGGGTTAGAGAAGGAATTTTCTGTTGAGGCTTTAATTTTTGTAAGAGTTGTAATAGGATTGTACTATCAGTGCGTCTTTTTCTTTATAAATATCCGCCGTGTATCTAAAAAAATAATGGAGAAATCCTGACTTGGCAGTACGTAGTCAATGTGACGAATTGAGTTAACGAATTGTCTGTTTTTTGTTTTAGTTATTCTTCGTAATTCCGGTGTAATTTCTAGGCGAAGTAGGACGAACCCAATGTGAAAAAAGAAGAAATTGTGTTCATCATGTGAACAGGGAGCTGAGTCCCTGTCACTGAGGTCCCCCATGAAGTCCTTTTTATGGGTGATCACAAAAAGTTGCAATAATTGCTAACCTCAGGTTCAGTTAATGGAGACGGTTGTATGAGTTTTTTTCCTACGGATTGTTAAAAAAAAGTCTTCCATCAATTTGGTGTGCTCGAAAAAAGTTCTACCAATTAAGTGTTGGTCAAAGAATGGCCATAAATAGTTGTTTCGTATTACTGCAAAATGGCAGAATTCTGACGTTCTGTACATGAAAACGGTTAACAAATACCGTTCTTTGGTACAAACTGCGACTCACAATTATTCGCCCCGAACTTCGTAAACGGCTTGGCTCCGGCTTGGCTTACATTCTACGGCCAACAAGGGCCATTTTCTGGTAATCCAGTTGGCTCCAGAATTATCAACATTGTTGGTTGTAGAACGTAAGCCAAGCTGGAGCCAAGCCGTTTATGAAGTTCGAGACGAATAATTGCGAGTCACAGTTTGAACCGGAGAACGGTATTTGTTAACCGTTTTTATGTACAGAATGCCAGAATTCTGCCATTCTGCGGTGATACAAAACGGCTATATATGACTGTTCTCTGATCAACACCAAATTGGTAAAATTTTTCCCGAGGACACCAGATTGGTGAAAGACTTTTTTTAACACCATGTAGGAAAAAAAATCTGAATTATATATCACTAACAATTTAAATCAACTAGCACAACAAAACTCTCAAATTCAAGTCATAAAAATACATCCTTGTTTAAATTTCATTAAAAAAGTTCGCAATTTTTTCTCGTTGTACGTGGTCGATTTTGAATGACAATGTCAAATATCATGTGGTTTTGGCAAAAGAGACCTAGAATAATCTTTGCAAGTGTAGCTGTAATGTTTAATAGTCTAATTGTGCTAAAGCGAAAAATGAAATATCTATTCTGAATGAGTAATTTAACTTTTCTTTAACATATTTTAACAAAAAGACACAAGCTTTAGCAAATGGGTTATTTTCCGCAGTGGAGTTGAAAATTCTGACAATTCTGAAAATGGAGTTGTCAGTTAAAGTATTCCCTGTCTGGGGTTGGTTAGAAACCGCACAAAATATTGCGGTTTTGATTTGCAAAGAAACCGCACAAAATTGTGCGGTTTTTGGCAAAAACACAATTTTTTGTGCGGTTTCTTGCACAAGCTGAACATTTGGCTCCGGTTATCGGCTCGGCTCGTTGTCTACTTTTTTTTCTGATTATTTGAAAAAACTTGTAATTATCTCGATTATTTGTAATGTTTATCTTTATTTTCGGTATTTGTAATAATCTTGAACCCTTCCGTATATACATTTTCTCTGTACCTCGAATAAAAATGCATATTTTTTTGCGTTTTAAGTTTTTAATGTGAAACACACGATTTGTTGAATTTTTTGGCCATATGTTTTTATGCAACATTCTAATTATGGCCTTGTGTTTTATGGGAAAGGGACACTCACTTTTTTCCCTGGTAATGTCGAAGGGATTATTGATGTGGTGAGATTGACCCCAACTAACTATATCATATAAATATTAATTTCATATCTAAAAATTATTAGTCAGCTCA
The DNA here is from genome assembly GCA_963995505.1 of Hypericum androsaemum. Classification (NCBI taxonomy): domain Eukaryota; kingdom Viridiplantae; phylum Streptophyta; class Magnoliopsida; order Malpighiales; family Hypericaceae; genus Hypericum; species Hypericum androsaemum. The sequence goes on from OZ023187.1 coordinate 2,772,346, forward strand.
AATTTAGAGGCTGTAATTGTCATCACAAGATATGAACGTAATTGTCCATGTTTCTTGTACGTATTCGCGAGCATGTCATGGACATATAATTTTCTTTTAAGCATCTGAAAGAATCAAATGCCATACTACTCCATCTATTTTTAGCTAAAAAAGACGCATTTTTATTCGAGGTACAGAGAAAATGTATATACGGAAGGGTTCAAGATTATTACAAATACCGAAAATAAAGATAAACATTACAAATAATCGAGATAATTACAAGTTTTTTCAAATAATCAGAAAAAAAAATAGACAATGAGCCGAGCCGATAACCGGAGCCAAATGTTCAGCTTGTGCAAGAAACCGCAAAAAAAATTGCGTTTTTGCCAAAAACCACACAATTTTGTGCGGTTTCTTTGCAAATCAAAACCGCAATATTTTATGCGGTTTCTAACCAACCCCAGACAGGGAATACTTTAACTGACAACTTCATTTTCGGAATTGTCAGAATTTTCAACACTACTGCAGAAAATAACCCTTAGCAAATTAGTAAATTGCTCCATTGATCACGGGAAAAAGAGACAAGTGTGCTCGAGAGAACTACAGTTACTTGTCAAAAGACAGCCAAGGAAAAGACACTTGGGGAGAAGCTATACCAAAAAATTGTTATTTTTTTTATTCAAATTTAAATTAATCGTAAAAATATCAATTGGTTTCAAAAAGAGTTAGGATACCAGTGTGTGTTTTTGTCATTCTTTGAGGTCCTGCTGGACTAAAAATTTGCTTAATAGTCTAGTGACTATCTAAAATATATCAGTTCATTTTGCAAAAGACAAAAATCTGGACCTATCTAATAAGGCTGTCTTCCATATGCAAGTCAAGTAAAATTCAAGAAATTTCACACAAAAAGAGAGTAAAATTCAGGATAAGCTCACTTATACCATAATCTTTGTTGTTAATCATACTCGAACCGAACCAAAAGACTTCACAATAGGTTCCCTGTCCGACTAAGATAAGCTCGTGTTCTTGATCAAAATACTAACGAACACTTGTATCAACCGAAGTGAAAGTCAAAGACCACATAATCAATTAAGACCACCAATTGATAGAGAAATTGGAAAAAAAGGCAATCCAGTACATTGATATTTTACAAGATTTAAAACCAATCAATTAAGCAATGCCCTTCAGGATCACTACTAAGTGATCCACAGCTACACCTATCTCGGTCTACTGCAACGACTAATCTTCTTCTAAGTACGGAAAGTCTAATACATCATGATTCTAAGTAGGCTAACAAGCAAAATGGTCACTGCTGTATGGGTTTCCAAATAGAAAGTGCATTGGTTATCCTCCCTTTCCAACCCTGCAGCAACCACCGGCCGTCTTCATCGACAACGAAGTCCTTCACGTACTCCGTCTTGATCGTCGTTCTCACGAGGTTCAGGATGTCCCGATCCAGCGGAAGCTGACGGAATCCAGCTCTCAGGTTCCTGGTCTGCCACTGCTTGTATGTCTCTGGCCTCTCGACCCTTTCCGAGCCCTCGCAAGCTATCACATTCAAGATATCCCTCCCGAATAGCTCCCTCTCGAATATCATCCTCTGTTCATCCTCGCGAGGCACGCTTGCTTCGAACATATCAAACAAGGAAGAGAAGTGGAAGAGCGCCTCCCGGAACCGCGTCAGAAAGAAAGGTGCATTGTAGGTTCCATTGATGACTCCGTGGACAAACATGTCGGGCTTGATCTTGTTGATCAAGTTCAGGACCGTGTCCCGTGGGCTGTTGGCAGCAATAGTGTCATCGGGGATGTTCTTCAGCCGGTACAGACAGTTAACAACAATCATCTCATCCCTGTCAATGTTCAGATCCTCATACTCAATGGTCTCCCACTTCTTGGCGATTACATGGTACTCAAATGGGACATTAAACCGCGCACAGTACTTCTTCAACCGTTGGACTGTCTCCTGAACCCTCTCAGCTGGTCTGAACCCAGGCTGAGGAAGTTCAATTCCAGTGATTCTCAACTTGGGAGGTCCGTTGCTCCTTTCAGAGAGCCGTTGGATGAGGCAAGGCCATTGAAAACCATACAGGATTCCGAAATCAATGATGTGAATCCGTGTTGCCTTCTCCGCTTGCTTCAGAATTGTCCGGTTAGCGTAGAAGAACGACATTCTCTTGAAGGGGCAGGCTTTGACATACACCCGGTAAGCCTTCAATATGTCTACCATTTTCGTCTTGTTGCTGACAAGGGGTGAATAGGCAGGTGTTATGGATCCTGCCACCCGCGCCTCGAGGGCAATTGAAAAATAATGTGCCAATCTTTGATTCACATCACCGGATTCCGAAGAGTGTTGCTTAATCTGCTTCAACAGCTCGTTTGTGGTCCGCTGATCGCTGCTTGCCAGGGCTTGAGCACATTGAGTTAGGAGAGTCCATAAATCCACCAGGTCTCCTTTGTTCCCTCGTTTCTTCCCTCTTGAGCTCCTACCACTTGACCCCTTCCTCTGCACACCTCGGCTCGACTCATTCTTAACATTCTCATCCAAAGAGCAAGGTGAAGGTGAAGACCCCTGGTCTCGCGGACAAAGCAAGATAGCATCGAACATCTCCGTGGGAACCTCAGGATCAGCAAGAGAAAACGCCGAATGCTTGTTGCTCCTCTCTTCTTCAACAGAATCATCCTCTTCTCGTCGGTGAATTCTCCCCCCTAGCAGACCCTTTGGAGATTGATCCCTCTCTTCCTCATCCGAAGACACCGGAGAGGAGTTCGCTAGTTGAGCCAACATAAACGAACCCCCATCCGGAAGGATCATCCCGGCTTCCCCTAAACCTCCCCCAACCATCACCCTTGGGTGCCACATCTCACCACCAACATAAGGACCCGAAAGGATACTTTCGGGGGAATCAATAAGGTAAGCATTCAAAGCAGATAACCCGAAACCAGCCTGATTGAAACCCGGATCATACATACTAGCAGAAAGGCTTCTGCTGCTGCTACAAGTACTCTCCACATACGGATTCGAAACACACGAATCCGAAGGCGAGTAGGGATACTTCTGACCAAGCACATCATAAAACGGTTTCTCAGCAGCTTGGAGGGCTAGACAGTCCTGTAACATACAGGTCTTGCCCTCCAAATCCTCCTCCATGAGCATGTCACTTATATACTTAAGAACTGCAATATTCTCCACACTATTATCTGCTTCACGAGAGGGCTGCCCTGGATCATCATCTTCAGGGTGTGGATTGATAAAACCCTTATATGGGTTCCTTTGATTAGGCTCAAACCCAGGAAGAACCAAGTTCCTGGATGAAGAACATGGCTTAGGCCCACCCAAGGAGGTGAAACTGTTGGGGAATTCCTGGAAAAGGGTATCCATTGTAAATGATGGAAAACCCTTCTCAAAGATTGGATCTTTAACCCAAACAAGTCCCAGAAACCAGGAAAGATTTGTTCTTTAGACACTAAACCAACCAAAACCCAGGAATTATGAACAGAATTGAGCAAAGGAAAGGACCTAAAGGCAGTGTCTTTGGATAAGAATACCTTAGGAGATACGACGAGGAGGTTCCAAGACAAAGGCTCAATCTTTGACTCTTGGGGAGATAGATTATTGGTAACTGGGTTCACACACACACATATTTAAAAGAGCAAGTGTCAGAGAAAAAACTAAAAAGGCTCAAACTTCAAACCTAAAAAGTGAAGAGGGGAAGGAAGTTTCTGGGAAGGAAGGGAAGATGGTGTAGTTGAAGCACAAGACAAGTTCAGCCGCCACCCTCATGATAAGGTAATTAAGGTGCAGTTTTAATCGTTGAACCGTAAAATTTCGTATCTTGTTTATTATATATATTTGGGTTAACATATTTTTTGGGCAAATTACTGTAGTGTCCCTCGGATTTAACTAAATTAATAATTTAGTCTCTCATATTTCAAAAATTATTCTCCCGTCTCCCGTATTTATTTTTATTATACGTTCGAGTTCCTGGCTAACGTCAACGACTCTTTTTTTCATTCAAATGACAAAAATGCCATTAGAAACAAAAGAATGTTCATCTTCTTCCTCTAGATGGATCCCTTCTCGTGGCCGGCAAACGTCAAACCGATTCTGACCATAAAATAATAATTCCAGCGAACATCACATCACACCGTCGTACAAGTAAAACCCACCGGTCTTCTTCCTCTGGATCTGCTTCGTACTTGTAATCGATGACCCAAGTTCTTAGGTGAGCTTGTAATTCGCTCCTCACCGTGAAAACCCAGTTCATTAAACTCCATAATCAATTAATTATATAATCAAAATTGGGTTAATTAATGGATGACTTGTACCCTTAAATTACGATTGGGAAGGGGTAAGTAGGGAAAATGAAGATGGCATTTCCAATCGACGACGGGGATGAAGACCAGAAGGACGACGACGACGGTCTTCGTCATCTCCGGCGAAATTGACCTCGCCGAACATCTTCAACCGCCTCTCCGACGACACCCGAGCTCTGACCTTCTCCCTGACCCTGAGAACCCACCCCGACGAGCCTCCTTCGTTGCAATCGAAGATGAAGGTGGACCCGGAGAGCTACCCGGACAAAACCCAACCTCCAGTTCAACTCCGCCCTAAACCAACATGCATCGCTCTCCTCCAAGTCGCCTGTAGTCGAGGAGGAGTGAAACCACGAACGGCGGCACTTGGGAAGCGGAGTTGCGTCGGCTGGTGGGTTCGTCGAAGTGGTCGTCAAAGTCGGTTGGTGGGGTCCTCGGAGGGTTCGGCATCGGTGGGTTCATGGGTACCGACGTTTCAAGGGTACCGGCGTCGGTTGATGGTTGTGCTGCCGACAGGAGGTGTTGTGCTGGCCAATCGAGAGAAGGGGATGTCGATTTTAGGAGGAGGAAGGGATGATCTTTTTGCCATTAATTTTTCTGGGTTTTGAGTTGTTAAGTTGCCGCCGGCGAGAAGAACGATCGGGATGAGGAAGGGATGATTTTTATTTGTATTTTGAGGGTATTTTGGTCATTTCAGTAACAAAAATGAAAAAAAGAGGTGCTGACATCAGCCAGGGATCCGAACGTATAATAAAATCAAACACGAAGGACGTGAGAATAAATTTTGAAACACGAAGGACTAAATCGTTAATTTAGTCAAACTCGAGGAATACTACAGTAATTTGCCCTATATTTTTTAAGAAAGGTTGACATTTCTTTTAGTTATAGTGCATATTTTATGGATAGAGGCAACTCGTTGTACCCTCTCGTGAGTAATTGTAAGAACCTAATTATTCGTTTAGGGCGTGTAGAGATTGTCCATTATATTCGAGAGTGCAACAAGGTGGGAGATAGATTGTCAAACCTTGCTCTCGAGCTCTCTGGGGGTTTTGAGGTGCTAGACCACCCTTTCGAGAGTTGTATCCCCCTCTTAGAAGAAGACCTAGATTTCATTTTACCGTGTAACTTGTTTTCTATGAATGAATGAGTGTTGAGCACTTACCACTTTCACCAAAAAAAAATTACAGTGCATTGGGTTGGAACCGTTTTTTTAAGTCAAAAATGATAAGTTCACTAATTTTTATTAATCATATGCTAGAGCATTAATACGGGTATATAAATTAACCTTTTTTACGATCATCAAAATATACATTTAGGCACATCAAAGGCTGGGTGCGGAACAATACATAATCATGATCAATCAATAATGCAAATTTAGATAGAACATCAACAACACGATTCTCCTATCTTTAGTTTGACAGTTTGGTTTATTTTTTGCGATTCAACATCAAGATAAGTTTTTCTATCGAGATGCTCTTTTCCTACCACACTTTTTTCTCCTCTGGGTTTTGGTGTGGTAGAATTTTACCGAACCTAGTAGTCGCAACCCCGTTTTGTACTATGGCAGGAGGAATACTGCACTTTGTAAGTTGTATATACTATGGCGGCTTTAATATATCTGCCTTAAAAATGATTCTCCTATCTCCATGTGTGCTGAATATGAACGTCCCAATCTCGGACAAGAAGCTCATGTGCTTGTTGTATCAAATTGGATAGCGGGTGGTCACGAGTGGTTGGTCGACCAATACAAAGTAGAGCTACAGAATAGTTCTTATTTACTCTTTAGTACTATTTTTTTTCCAAAATAAGTAACATTTGTTTAATGACACAAAAGTTGTGGTAGGGCTTGTTTTAATTAATTAAAATTGTTGATAGGAAAGTTCATTTACATGTATTATGGAATCCAATTAGCTGAACTAAGGGAAGTCAATGCAACGTGTCAATGTAATAATTTCACTTTAGTACTATTCGATAACTTCTTTAACCAATTATAGTTAATTCGAACGGTACAATTTATTTTACTTGAAGAAAGTTGTGTATTAGTCATTATTTTTAAATATAACAGACGAAAATCTAAAATCTATAAGAAAAAAGTCATATGTTTCTTATATGCATTTCTTTTAAAATTAAATGTTGAATTTTAGAACCTACAAAGTGATAAAAACTTATCAGTTCCAAACTGTAGGGGTGAACTGAAACGAAGTTGAAGTATGATGCATTGAAGTGTAATTCTCTTTGTAGGGACATCGTGACGTGAGAAAGCCAATGAGGAAAATTGTTTACGAGCGGCCATTTTGACTTTAGGACAAAGGTTGAATATTATTTTAATTGTCAATTACTATATATACATTTTCTAATAATTTTCCATATATAATAAGGACCCCAATAATGGTAGTTTATGAGTGAGATTACCTTAGAATAGTTGGAGTTGTATTTGGTCCGTAATAAGGACCACATACATTGTAGTTTCATTTTTGGACCTTTTGACCAATCTTATAAGAAATATTCATAGGTCTGATCTCAAGGACGCCAAATAAGGTAAATAATTCCAACAATTTTTTTCCTTTTTATGATACTACAGAATCAATTATTATAAATGTCGTCTAAATTTTTACAAAATTATCATCGTTCAAAATTTTATTCTAATTAGTCGATTTAATAATATTTGATAAATCTGTTATGCAGATTTGAATACTCCAAATTCAGCATAAAAGCACGGTCAATGAAGACCACGAAATACTGTTTGGCATATCCATTTCCAAATTTATACACCGCTAGCTCTCATCTGCTCAACTACTTATGAATATGATCCATTTGATATCCGTATATAAACAAAAAAAAAAACTAAAAGATAACCATCTACTAACCTGCCATATATATATGTGTATGTCCACTTCTAGAAAACACACGTATTTATCCAATTCAATTGATTTTAGTATATTGGTACAAAGATGGAACATCAAATTCCTCCCTCTACAAGTCATAAAATAAAATAAATTGAATCAATTTAAGGAAGTTTTGCTAAATTTTAATTAAAATTATTAAGAAAATCGTCCGATTGATGATGTTTGACTATGAAAAGAAAGATACTTAGCCTTCATTAATAGTATAAGCTGATACTCAAAGGATGGGTAGCAACATTCGGAGTGAAACAAAGACCATTAATTTAGTATATAGGTCGGAGTGTATATTTACGAGTAGTCTCTTACAATGCTATCAAATAGAAAGACCCTTAAAAAAAATAGAAAGAGAGTTTTCTTTTTATTTATTTTAATCACCGGTTCAAGAGTTGGATATGTCTGCAAACCAAACTCTTTTGACCTTTCGTTTGGTCTAAGAAACTCGTTTGACTTTGACTAATAAAGATGAGAAAATAAAGGTCATCGGCCTTTTTCTGCTCCTCTCACAGAAAAGTCTTTTTTGCTTCCGAAGACATGAAGTCAGACATCAACAAGTAATTAACAATATTCTAATTTCTTGAGACAACAATATTAAACATTGAAAAATCTTAATCTTTTAAATGTTTTATCCGACTAGAATCTCGAATAGTAGGCGAAATGGATTGGATGTCACTAGCGATCCATTTAGTCTAAACGACAAGTTTACACCAATCGGTCGGGATTACTTGTTATTTTCTATTTCATTTATTGTCACTCTTTCAGTCCGAATTCCTACCTCTCCCATGCTGATAGCATGTGATCAGATCACAAGAACATCCTTTTCTTTGCAACGACAGAAGCTACCCTGCATCCCTCTTTATTACGAGTCTGTGATGGGCTACTTTTGGTAAAATGAGAGAAAGCAAAACGATGCTTACACAGGAATGCCCCAGAGAATTCTGCAGAATCCGCGCTCTTCTAGCGGGCGATTCTGCAGAATTCGGGTCCTTTACTCTCTCTCGAAGTGCGATGAACCTACTGGTTCATGATTGATCTGCAGAAAAGAAAACGAATCACGATGACACCAAGAACAAGTGATCATCATACAAAACAAACCTTGATACACTAAAATGGGCGGAAGCAAGCATTAGATTACTACTAAGGTACCTAGAAACTGATATGATACATGGGTTTAGGGGATTTAAGTTTTACATGATCTGCTCAGAATTCCGATTCGACGATAGTCAGAAAGCAGTACAAGTAGGAACTACACTCATAAAACCAAAAGCTATAGCTAGTAGAGCAGCTAAGTGTAGGCATTTGCTCCAAGTTCGGTGCACTGTGGAGTCAGATCGAATCTGCAGCTGGATTAGAACCCGCTGAGCTCGTCGGGATTAGGCCTGTTAAGGACGTCTCAACAGGTTGCTGCAGAAGCTCCCCCTATGCAGGCACCCAACAAGACGAAGCCATTAGAATTCGACCCTTCCATCCTTGCAGCATCCAGTCCCCATCTTGATCAATCGTGAAATCCTTATGGTAATACGACTTCAGTTTACCCCTGAACTTATCCAAGAGCTCCGTATCCAGTGGGACGGGTTTGAATCCGGCTCGCAAGGTCCTCGCCTGCCATTTCTTGTATGTCTCAGGCCTTTCAACCCTCTCCAGGCCTTCACATGCAATAGCATTAATGGCCTCTCGCCCATGGAACTCCGCCTCGACCGTCTCTCTATCTGGGTTGTCACGGGCCAGGGTGCAGTCATACATATCATAAAATGAAGAGAAGTGAAAAAGTGCCTCCCGGAACCTTGTAACGAAGAAGGGAGAGTTGAAGGATCCATTGCACGCAGCAAGGCAAAATATTCCAGGATTCATCTTCCTGATTAAGTTAAGGACAGCATCCCTAGGACAGTCTCCTTCTTCCCCTGTCTCGTCGAGTAGGTTCCTGAACCGGCAAAGAGAATTAACAGCAAGGAACTCATCACTCTTAAGGTTGAGATCTTCAACTCGGATGCTTTCCCAGTTCCGCTCAGCAATAGGATGGTACTCAAACGGAACATTGAACTTCTTGCAATACTTAGCCAAGCGGCGTCCAGTCTCCTCAATTCTTTCTGTTGGCCTAAAACCTCGTTGAGGCAGCTCTATCCCGGTTATCCGCAGCTTAGGAGGCCCTCCAGGTCTTAAGGAGAGGAATTCAATGAGAACAGGCCAATGGTATCCAAATGCGATCCCGAAGTCCAAAATGTGGAGAGTTGTCGCCTTTTCGGATGCATGCAAAATCATTTTGTTTGCATGAAAGATTGCAAGCTTCTTTAATGGAGAGGCAGAAACCATAGTTTGGAAAGCTTTCAGCATATCAGCTGCTGTCAACTTCCTCACAGATAGAGAGTGAAAAAAGCTTTGTGCACCTGTCGTACTACCAGCCAAGCGTGCCTCCAGACCGATGGCAAAATAATGAGCCAGTCTCTGAGATCCATCACCATGAGGAGAAGAGTCTTGCCTAATCTGCTTCAGAAGCTCGCTAGCGGTCCTGAAGTCACCGCTAGACATCGCTTGTGCACACAGAACTAGTAGGGTCCTCAAATCCACTGATTCATTCTTCTTCCCCCGTCTTTTAGCTCGACTCTTTCCACCTTTTGGTCCATTTGTTTGTCCATTCGCTGGCTCGGTCTTTTGGCCTACACCGGGTCCTGTTGCAGCATGTTCATTGCAACCCAGGCCAGCAAAAAGCAGCACCTTATCAAACATATCAGACAAGTCACCGTCCCTTTCGCTAACATTATCCTCCACGCCAATGGCCGACTGCTTTCTGCTCCGATCTTCATCCAAGTCCGAATCCTCCCGTCCATGAGTCTTGCTACTCCTTGGACCATTAAGCACGATGCCGTTATCTAATGTCTCCTTTTTCACCGTACTTTTTGAGTTGTCTTCCTTCCCCGCCGAGGCAAACTTGTAGCTGTCAAGATCAATAACCAGTTGAGTAGGACTGGGGAGGAACTTGCTAGCTTCTTCTAACCCCTTGTTGAACAGCATTACAGAATCGCTGTCACTGAACATATTTTGCACCATCTCACTGGCAGATGTACCAGAAAGCCCACCAGTAGAGCTATAAAAGTCAGTCGGAGCATTTTCCGATGGCTGCAGATCTAGCTGCCAATCATTATTGCCACTGTCACCATCGGGAAGATAGGCTTGCAATGAAGATGGATGCACTCCAACATCATCGGCCGATTTAGGTTCAAAAGCAGGACCGTAAGTGGAGACTGCGTCGGGGCTAATTCCATTGCTGGTGCTAGAAGTGATGGTTTCTGCAAAATCACTACCACTTCCAGAATTACTGTCCGGGCTATCAAGGTTGCTGAAACCAACATTCGGACTAACCGAAGGCGGGTATTGCTGGCCAATTGCATCATAAAGTGATTTCTCCGTGGCTTTCAGCGCAATAAGATCATCAAACATGTATGGCTTGTCTTCTATGTCCTCCTCCGAAAGCATATCGCCTATGAACTTAAAGAGTGGGTCGGAAGAGGAGTCACTGTCAACAGGAGAGGCAGCCTCTCCCTCTGCACTCCAACTCAACCCCAACGAGAAGTCAGACGAATCTCCCCCACCCGGACTTGGATCCACGACCGCAGTGTTGGGATCAAAAGGGCCATCGCCGGTGTTCGAGGTGAAAGATTGATCAAAATGGTTCTGTTCAGGATCAGGAGGATCAAAAGGAAGGTCCATGAAGTTGAGGTCAGGGGAAGGTATGTTGGGTACATATCCGTTTTCGGCATACGGGTAAAGATCATAATTGGGAAAGTTTCCATCCACATCAATCTCATAACCGTTCTGGTAATCAGTGAATCCCTTGTACTTTGAGTCCATGATCCTCCTCTATAAAGTTTCCACCTTTCCTATGAAACAAAAGAAAAGTCAACTCCTTGAAGGTTCTAGCTCTAAAATGGAAAGAACCCAGATATAACATAAGCTCAAGACGCTCAAAGATCAAAACTTTCCAAGCTAAATAGCAATTATAACCTAAACCCATATAGCAAGATAGCAAGATTCAGTCAATACTTAACCAAACAAGGTAAAAAGACAGTACAAGACTTAAAATTGAACATTCTTAACAAGTTAACAACACCCAACTGGCTAAACCCTGGTAATAAAAACAAGACAAGTACCTGTTAAACTCTTGAAACACAGAGGAACAGGGCTGTCTTTAGTTCCTCCTTTCCTTTTGTCTCTCTTCTTTTCTTGAGGTGGGTTCTTCTTAGTTCTTCTTCATGGGACACACACCCAAGAGGGTTTTTGTTTTTCCTTGAGCAGGTGGCTTTTGTGTGTCTTTGGTTATATAACTAGGGGAGAGAAGACCAGTTAGTTAACCAGAATGGTCTAACATGTTTCAAGGCACTACAAGTTGAAAGGAACCTTCCAGGAAACATGAAAGTACACGAAAAATGATAAGTGAGAAGATATTCACAATCTCAAAGAAAAAGACAAGGTGAAAAAAGTCCAACTACCTGTGGATAAACACCACTTGTTTTGTTGGGTTCTTTTCCAGTATTAATACTCAAATTTATGTGTGATTTGGTTTTTTTAATATGTTTTTTCGTACATTGTTGTAGTTATATGCCACGTTAAAATTTGAGCAATAAAATTCGATAGAAAAAAATTACACCGCGGAAATAAATATATGAGTTCACTCTGGCGTAGACATAATGCCACACTCTATCCCACCATACATCCAACTTTGCCTAGCTTAATCATGGAATTGCTATAGATTGATAAAAGAGCTCGATTTTGAGACAATCGGTTGTTAACGACTAACTAGCTTGGGTGGAAACTTTTTGACATAATAAACTTATTTTAAATAGTTAGTATGGATTGACTTACTTGTTGGAAGAACTTTGACAATTTTTAAAAATTTTATTCAATTCGAATCTAGATTAGTTAACTTATTAAGTATCTGATATAAAAAAATTGTGACACTTTTTAGATTTATGACACATGTTTCAGAATTTAGCCTATCTATTTTAAATATTATTAAATTGTTTTTAACTCATGAATCTTGACTAGTAATCCAAGTTCTGCATGGTTGTTGGTCATGTTACCTTGTTGGCGCACCATGTATTGGGTTTGACTAATAATAATAAACATTTTAAAAAAGGAGACCAACAATAAATAAAAGAGGCATATCTTCGGTTTGACTAGTCTAAGCTTCTTTTTAATTAGCGAATACCAATTATACTTTGTAGTCAAAATTTATTCATTGTTTTGGAAATACAAATTTGATTCGATGTGGACTACAAGGTGCCATAAATTTATGATCTAAATTTAAAACATCTTGCTCAAATAAAAAATTATTTGGTAGTACTAGTAATACAGTATCAGAACAAATTAATCATGTGACATGTTGTCTTTATACGACTCGTGTTTCATGTCACTTTGGTGATGTCAAACTCGTACAAACTTTGATATAGTAATTTGTGCTTGAATGAGCATCGTGAGATTTCCAAATACATCGCAATCTCTTATTTAATCTTATCTATAAGTGCTAGAAAAGTACATTACCACAAATTAGTTTAGCTTGAAAACGAAGTTTGTTAAATATCAATTCTATAAATCATTTTGTTGTAATATTATCTTTATTTACAAAATTTCAACCAAGAAATATTGTCCAAATAACAAAAGTACAAGTTCCTTCATCATTCACATCAACTCATGTCGGTAGGCGGGGAATCGGCAATTTGGCACTACAACTTTTGCTTGTGGGACAATCAATCCGAGGGTGTCGAGACGTTTGATCTGATATGACGGCTACTGGAAACTGCAATTCCTTTCGGACAGAAATGATTTTTTTTTGAAGGTTTTCGGACAGAAATGATTCGATTAATTGGTGTTCACACCTCCATAGAATATACAAAAAAATGTTCCATTCTATTAATACGTCTCTTATCGATCTCAGTAAAATTACTCCGGATTTGGTGGTAATAATGAGGGAAATGCTTACTAGTAATCTGCAGTTTCCATCAGTTAGTCTCAAGAGTTTTAGATAAAATAATTTAGATCATGTATTTTTGTAGATTTTTTGTTAGCACTTGTAGTTCTACTACTTAGTTGCTTGTGTGGCTTACAACATAAACAAAGTCCGGTAAGGGGTAGATTTGAATTCTTTGAAAGTTTAAATTTTACAAATGAAATTAGTATCATTTAGAAAATTATTCTTAAATAGAATAAAAATGCTGACTATCAACAAGAAAGGTTTAAAAAATTCTTCTTGCTATCACTAAAAGAGAATGAGGGGGCATAGAAAATTCGAAACATCAAACACTACATTTTAAAAGCAACTTGACTATTATTTGAGGTCAATCAAGACCCATTGCTTTCCTTGGGCACCAATCCATCCACTTTTTATAATAACAAAAAAATCATCTTAACTTTGACATTTTTTTCTAGTTGATTATCGATTAAACTTTCCATTTGAAAGTTACAATATAATTCTTTCGATTCATTGATAACACAACAGTGTTAAATAATTCTTGAATAATTTTGTTATCATTAAAAAATCTTATTCGATTTAAATTTGAATTAATTAACTATGTAAGTATGGAGTTATCCATATTATCAACAACAAAAAGTTCAAAATGCCTTTCTCGTCCATCCCTCAATCTCCCTAGTCGTACTTGGGAAGCAAGTCTCTCCTTCCCAACTCTTCATCAATTAATAACTAATTAACAATGGCAAATAGGATAAGGGTAGTCTAAGTCTGTGATTCAATAATGGATTTTTTTATTTAATCAACCTAAGTGGTTGATTAAATTTCAAAAAAAAATCAACCTAAGTGGTTGAACTTCAGGATCGTGGATGTAACTAGTTCGTCAAAGAAATGTTAATATTAGTAAAATGGTTATTTTTTTTTGGAAAAGGTAGAATATATTGTTATATAAAGAGTATATACATGTAATATGTATTAGTAAAATGGTTATGGATGGCATATTTCGTTAATTTTAGTTCAATTTAAACTCCTAAAAATATAACTGTGATAAACTTGGTAGAGAAACTATCGGAACATGAGTCCCCAAGTTTTGGTGTTCTAATTAAATCACCAAACATAGGTATTATAAATCAACAATTTCATCAAATCATGAATGAGTTATTCTAATTTAACCAAGATATATCGAATTCGAGGCACTGAAAATACAACAGTGTTAAATAATTATAGAAAAAACTTTGTCATCATTCAAAAGTTTTATCGATCTAAAGTATAGATTAGTCGACCCATATGATATGAACCAAAAATTATAGGTATTATAAAGTGAATAAAAAATGTAACGTACAAATCTTGCAGAAAACAAGAAGAGGAGTGGAAAAACAGATCAATGACAAGAAATTGGTCACATTCTTCCTCGTCAAGTCCAATGATACTAACAAGAAAGCTGGACCAAGTTGGCTCTTTTTTGCCGATATTCAGAGTCGTGTAATATCGGGCCCAGCCCCTATTTTAGGTTGCTGCAGAATCTTCCCTATGCAGCCACACAACAAGACGAAGCATACAGAAAGCATCCACTGCCCATCTCGATCAATCATGAAATCCTTATGGTAATGAGACTTCATTTTATCCCTGAACTGACTCAAGAGCTCTGCATCAAGCGGGACGGGCTCGAATCCCGCGCGCAAGGTCCTCGCCTGCCACAGCTTGTATGTCTCAGGCCTCTCGACCCTCTCCGAACCTTGGCATGCTATCGCATTGATAGCCTCGCGGTCGTAGAACTCAGCCTCGACGATCTCCCTCGATGGATCATCACGGGCCAGAGTGCAGTGGAAGATGTCATAAACCAAGGAGAAGTGGAAGAGTGCCTCCCGGAACCTCGTAATGAAGAAGGGGGAGTTGTAGAAACCATTGATCACAGAAAAGTAAAATATCATAGGGTTCATCTTCCTGATCAAGTTCAGGACAGCATCCCTGGGGCAGTCACCTTCTTCTTCTGTTTCGTCGAGTAGGTTCCTGAACTGGCACAGAGAGTTAACAGCAAGAAACTCGTCGTTCTTAAGGTTGAGATCTTCGATTTAGATGTTCTCCCAGTTCTGCTCAGCAATAAGATGGTACTCGAACGTAACATTGAACTGCTTACAGTACTTAGCCAGGCGGCGTCCAGTCTCCTCGATTCTTTCTGCTGACCTAAAACTGCGCTGAGGCAGCTCTATCTCGGTTATCCGTAGCTTCGGAGGCCCTCCGGGCCTTGAGGAGAGGAATTCAATGAGGATAGGCCAACGGTAGCCATATATGATACCGAAACTTCTCCCCGTTCTCTCAATTGAACCTTCTCCCTATCCCTCTCTCTCTCTCTCAACCCTTCCCCGTCGTCTTCTGTCAAACTTCTCCCACAGAGCAGGCGGCCACCGGTGCTCCTCCACCCTTCTCCCGTCGTTCGACGTTGCACACCATCACTGCTACTCTGACGTCGCCGTCCGCCGAGGACTTGTCGAAGAAGATTCGGAAGCCGTACACCATCACCGAGTCGGGGGAGAGCTGGACGGACCCGAGCACGACAAGTTCCTCGAAGCCCTCAAGCTGTAATTATCTCTCCCTTTCTCGTTCAATTAGGGTTTCTGCTTCGGATTTGTACCGTTTCTTGTGGTTAATTTGTTGGTTTTTGATGAATTGATTGACTTAAAATGAAATTTGTAGATGTGTTTAGTTGAAACGATATGCAACCATGGCAGAGGAAGCTGCATGTTCTGGGATTAGTGGATGGATTAAAAATCAAAATGGGCCAAAGTAAAAAAAAAGTCAAATTTGTTCACTCGGTTAACCGCCACACCGATCGTATAAAAAATCAACCCACTAGCCTGATACACTGTCGAAAAAAGTGGAAGAGTAGCAAACGTCGGCGTCATTGCTAGGAAATATTGTCCATCGGCGTCGGTGACAAATTTAGACAAAAAACCATGAACCCGAACAATCCTCAGCCCTACTCCTTGGACCATTAACTGAGCTATCTTCATCTAATGTCTTATCTTTCATAGTACTTTTGAATTGTCTTCCTTTTTCGCTGAGGCAAACTTGTAGCTGCCAAGATCAACAACCGGTGGATTAGGACTAGGGAGGAACTTGCTAGCTTCTTCTAACCCCTTATTGTACAACAATATCGAATCACTGTCACCGAACATTTTTTGCACCATCTCACTAGCAGAAGTACCAGAAATACCACCAGCAGAACTATACAAGTAAGTTGAAGCATTCTCCGATGGCTGCAAATTTAGCGGCATATCATTATCACCAGTGCCACCATTGGGAAGATACGCTCCAGCACCACCAACCAAATTGGCTCAAAAGCAGGGCCGCTGGTGGAGGCTATGTCAGTGCTAATTCCAATGCGGGTATTGGTGCTAGAAATGGTGTTGAAATCGACATTTGAGCTAACCGAAGGCGGGTATTGCTGGCCAAGTACATCATAAAGAGATTTCTCCATGGCTGTCAGCGCAATAAGATCATCAAACATGTATGGCATTTCTTCTATATCCTCCTCCAACAGCATATCACCTATGTACTTCAAGAGTGGATTAGAAGAGGAGTCACTGTTGCCAGGAGAGGCGACCTCTCCCTCAGGACTCCAACTCAACCCCAATGAGACGTTAGACGACTCTCCCCCAACCGGGCTTGGATCCATGGCCTCGTTGCTGTGATCAAAAGGGCCAACGCCGGTACTCGAGGTGAAAGATAGATCAAAATGGTTCTGTTCAGGATCAAATGGAAGGTCTATGAAGTTGAGATCAGGGGAAGGGATATTGGATATGGATCCATTTTTGGCATACGGGTAAAGATCATAATTGGTAGAGTTGCCAACTACATCAATCTCATAACCCTTTTGATTTGAGTCCATGATCCTCTATAAAGATTCCACCTTTCCTATTAAACAAAGAAAAGCCAACTCCTTTGAAGTTCTAGCTCTAAGATACTACATAAGCTTAAAAAACTCAAACTTCAAGCAAAATACTGAAATAGCAAATTCGTAACCTAACCCATATAGAAAAATCCCTCAAGTAAGGCAATAAGTCAACCATCTGATTCAAGTAAAGATCCTCTAGAACTAAAGAAAGCCAAGCAACCTCAAGCCTAACTATAAAAAAAAGCCAAATAATAGGCATGAATGATGATACTGGTACCAAATTGTGATACCCCGCAAATGATATGTATTGTTTGAAATGCTTAAGTGATTTGATTTGACTATCCATATCAATAAGGTGCACCTTCTTTTCCGGCACACATCTTGAGAGAACTCCAAGGTTAAACGCGTTTGGCTGGGAGTAGGATCATGATGGGTGACCTCCTGGAAAATTTCTGGGATGTGTGTGAGTGAGAACAGAACACGCTAGAAAAGACCAGTGTTGGTCTGTGGAGACAGTCGGTCGGATCACGGGGTGTTACATTTAGTATCAGAGCATCACCTCGGCTAGTACGGTGTGGTTTGGGGATCGAACGCACCAGAAGACGAGGGATTCTGGGACTGACTGATTCTGGCGCGACGAGGTCGTCGCATATTTAAGGAGGGGTGAATGTGATACCCCGTAAATGATATGTACTGTCTGAAATGCTTAAGTGATTTGATTTGGCTATCTATATCAACAAAGTGCACATTCTTTTCCGGCACACATCCTGAGAGAACTCCAAGGTTAAACGCGTTTGGTCGGGAGTAGGATCAGGATGGGTGACCTCCTGGGAAGTTTTCGGGATACGTGTGAGTAAGGACAAAACACGCTGGAAAAAACCTGTGTTGGTCTGTGGAGACAGTCGGTTTGAGACCCGGCTCAAGTAGCAAGATAGTTGTTCTAAATTAAACAAGAGCTCGAGTTCGATTTATTGGGCGAGAGCTTTTGCTACCCGGCTCAAACCTGAATTAGTCAGCTACCAAGTGTTCGGATATTATGCGGTATCAACCAAAAAAAGTGGCAAAGGGTGAGGCAGAATCCGTAACTGTAGCCCGGAACCGGGTTCAAACCTTCAAAACTATTGTTGTGGGAAAAAAGAAGTAATTCTCACCTTAAACATCTATAATAGGAGTAAATTTATCTACCTATATGGAAAACTCTTACCGTACAAGGTAAAAAAAAGTACAAAGGTTTAGAATTCAAGATTTTTTTCACTTTGGAATTGCAGAAAAGTACCTCTGGAACGCTTCACCAGAGAAACAGGGCCGTCTTTGGTTCTTTCCCTTTTGTCTCTTATTTTCTAAAAGACGAAGAATCAGAATGATCTCCAAGAAGAAAGAAACATGCAACTACGTGATAAAAAGTCTTGGTCCCGAGTCGGGACCAGTGTTAAAATGTGATAACCCCTCTATCGTAATAACTGATACTTTTTCAAAAAAAATTAGTGTAAAATTTCGGTCCCAATTTTCGCATAAAGTGATATTTTTGAATAAATACATATATTTTTACGTACTTTGCAAATTTGCAAATTATTTTAAGATGTTAATTTATGCTAGATTTTCTTGTTTGATAATTTTTACGTCATCATTCATCTTTTAAATTATTTTCAAATAGTTCTTTTGATCGATGTCTTGTTTATAAAAAAATTTCAATCGAGTGTAGCATTTGAATAACGCTATAAACTGAGATTTAAGGTATCTCGTGACTTTTATTTGCACTTTTATTTGATTGATTCAAAATTGCATCAACAATATCTTGTTCGTTCGGAGTGTAACAGATAGACAGGTCTTGGTCAAGTGAGAATTACACAATCATTTTTTTGTAATAATAAAATGTAAACCTCTTTTATATGATAACCTCTCTAAAGTGATAATTTTCTCCGGTCCCAACCATATCACTTTAGAGAAGTTTTACTGGAATCCAAATTCCACGTGGTCTCGTTGCTCCTCTGACTCATCAGGACAAAACCAGTCTTCTTGTATGGAACAAAACCATGTCTTGTTTTGGTACAAACAATATATTCAGTTTGACTAATCTGAGTTTTTTTTTCATTTAGCAAATATACAAAATTTTCAAAAATTAATAATTTTAGATCATAAAATAACCATGCAACTTATTAATTTCGGACTTAAGAGTGTCCATTGAGGCGGCATGATCGGAAATGTTTGATTTGCTATCTACGCGGTGATGATGTGGGGCATTTGACTTCTCCAAAACCAAATGATCTTTTAAGAAGAGCGAAGCAACCAAGAGCTTCTCATTCATGCCATCATGCCATCATACTCCGAGTCTAAGAATAGTTAAGGTGGTCAAATTCAGTGAAGAATTTGACCGGTCAGAATATAATTTTGTATATTGATTCACTTTGTGATAGAGTGAACTAGAAAGGACAGTTTTGTTACGTCCATAATCGATTGCTTTTGTACTCTGTGTATACCTTTTCCTCTACTAATACAATATTTTAACTTATCAACAACAAAAAAAAGGAGTGCCCACTGAAAAATCTACGCATTGTTCCAATCAGACTAAAAGAGTGGTATTCTCAAAATTTGAATCCTAAATCTTAGTTAAACTAAAAAAATTATTAATTAATTGATTTGTTTGCAACACTTTATGATAGTAACTAGCAAAAAAATTATATAAATTTTCAAAGAGATACCACTTATGTAGTGGTATTATTATATTTATGCCTGGCCACTGCCAATTAAGTATTTACGATTTTTGCACTACTTTTGTTAGTGGGACAATCAATCAGAGGGCGTCGAAATGGACTGTCAACTTCGTTGATCTCTGATATTCCACCTTTTTTTTCCAGAATTATTGGTTATTAATAATAAGGCAAATATCCAGTTTGAACATACGTAATTTCGACCATTTCATGTCAGAACCCATGAATAAGTTGCCTAAATTACGTCATAGTATCGGCATCGCTGTTCATGCAGCTTTTCTTGAATTTGCTACACCAGCAACTAAGCCCCTAATGCAGCATCCGTTACTTATTTACTCGTTGGAAGGAAAAAACCTGTTATTTCTAGCTCTTGACTATATGTTAGAATCTCCATATCCAACCCAAAACACTAAGGCAATGGCTTGGTAGATTTTTCACACTTATAAACTTACCCCCACTCGTGTTTTAATCGATGTGAGATTCTCAACACGCCCCCTCAAACGAGACCCATCTCGGATCGAAGATTGCACTGGCTTTGACTTCACCAAAGTGCGGCACGGGCTTTGACTTCACCAACGTGCGAGAAATGGGGGTCGTGCGAGTTCAACAATGGGCACGGGATCAAGCCGCTCTGATACCATGTTAGAATCTCCATATCCAACCCAAAACCTTAAAGCGATGGGTTGGTGTATTTTTCACACTTATAAACTTGCCCCCCACTCGTGTTTTAACCGATGTGAGATTCTTAACACTATATCAATAAGTGGGTCGAAGGCCGGATCGGTCAACAGTCGTGTTCCGTTGTCTAGATAGCAGACTGGAATATCATCTCCGTGAGTTCCTGCAATGCGAACGACAGAGGTCACAGTCGAGAAGACAACAGAAGACGGCGAGTCCGACGATCGCCACCCGAGGCCGCCAGGAGAATGGGGAAGCTAAAGGTTGATCTACTTAACCGAGAAGAAGACAACAAGCGATAGAAGTAGATGGACGAGATTAAGACAGAACAAAAGTGAAATTGATTCAGATTGAAGCAAAAACGAGCAGATTATGCAAGAGAAACACCAAGTTTTCTCTCTTTAAGGACGAGTGAACGATTTTTCTTTAAAAAAATGTTCGGGATAGGTAGGATTAAAAGCGTACCTGCTTTACGGATGCAACCTTGGGCTCGCCCCATTCCATGGCTTTCTTCTCGAGCATTTCAAAGTCGCCCTTTCCAGCCTGCCAATATTTGCACAACCAGCTTAAGATAAATATAGAAGGGAAATGCGAGAAGAGCCAATTGATCGGTTGGATAAAAACACACCTCTATCTGTGCACCAAGTTCCGTGTCAAAACTCGGATACCTCTTCCGAACAAGCTCAGCAAGGGAACCATCCTTCAATACGGAACCGTTTGTGATCACAATCAAGAACATGTCTTATGTATGCAACTACAGAGAACGCAACGAGATGTGATCTCACCTCAATCAGCTTGGCAGCATTTCGCAGACCACGAGCCAGAGTATCCATGCCACTGATATGAGCGATGAATAGGTCCTCAACATCTGTGCTCTCTCAGCGTCTGTCATAGCAAAGACGATATTTAGGATGTTGGGTGTCTTTAGACGATATTCACAGTAAGCATATGAGTGGGTAAACTTACAATTTTGCATCAAAATTGAATCCGCTTGGTGCTAGTCCTCCCTGTTTCATACCAAAATAGATATTACCATTTTAGAAGTAGGACGAAAAAGGAAAAAACAAACACCGAAGTTCTTACACCTAGCTCCGGACTAAGAAAGAGAAAAGAGGGTATGAAGTCAGATCCACAAATCGCGATAGCTGATACATTGAATCAAGCTAGATGACTATACTACCTGGTATGCATGTAACGGGGATGTACAAATAACTGAGCTGTGCCCCACAAGGGATGGATCTTGGTTCCCTGGAAGGAACAGACTACAGAGGAATCAAAAAAGAGTAGCGACGATGGTTAACCAATGAAAAATGATATAGGCGTTCGAAAAGGGAAAGAGGCGAACAAAACAGTTTGATAACAGATAACCTCCAATTCATTTCACTAACATATACTCAAGCACACATTGAAAAGTTTGAAATAAGTGGCAGTTAGTCATCATTCCTATGATGAACAGATGGATTGAACTTGCAATGTTTGGCAGACAAGTAAACAAGCAATTTATGAAAATTTCATAAGCTTGCCTGAAGCTCTTTAGCAAGTGCAACAATTTCATCCAAGTATTTATTTGATTCCTGTGGGAAAGAGATATGATACATCAGAGTTGGATATACTTCAACCACAATATAAATAGTTTAAGATGGAGAAAGGGGAAACTGCACTCGCCTCAAGAGTCGTTCCCTCTGGAGCAATATCCCTATCATGAAAACACCATAGATCAACTCCAAGCTTGTTTATGAACTCGAAGTTCGCTCTCACTAAAATCACAGATTAGGAAGCAAAGGACGAACGGAGATCGGTATACAAATATCAATGAAGAAATATTTGTTGTTGTCGGAGGTGTTGTACTTGTCGATTGATCCATCTGCTTTGTATTTCCTTTTAAGGATCCACTTGCAACCTAAAAGTTTGCAACCTGGTGGGAGATCCACGATTTTCCACGTGTGATTTTGCGTGATGAATTCTATCTCACTATTGATAGCTTCTTTCCAAAGAGGAGCATCTGGACTTGATAATGCCTCTTGGATTGTCCCAGGTTCATTTTCTAACATATAATTTAGAAAATCTGGACCAAACGACTTGGCTACTTTGGTCTTCTTACTCCGTCTAGGTTCCTCAGCACATTGATCAGAGCCTTGTGTAGCTTCATAACTTCTATTGTTTGAGCTTACTTCTTTCGTTTCCTTTTTAGGAAAGATATTCTCAAAGAATGTTGCATTCCTTGATTCCATGACCATTCCCTCGTTGATTTCAGGATTTTCAGACTTGTGCACTAGAAATCGGTAGGCGCTACTGTTGTAAGCATATCCGATGAAAATGTAGTCAATGGTCTTGGTAGCTAAAGGGTTCAAACAGAAGGAAGGATATGATTTCTTTGACACGTATTCGCCGGTCACAAGAATCACATCTATTAGAGTGCTCATAGCTGTTGCAGCACTCTATAACCTCAAGATACATCAGATGGATGTAAAAACAGCTTTCCTAAATGGAGAACTGGAAGAGGAGATATATATAGGACAACCTGAAGGGTTTGTTGCCCCCGGACAAGAACATAAGGTATGCAAGCTGGTCAAATCACTGTACGGGCTGAAACAGGTGCCGAAACAGTGACATGCGAAATTTGACAGAACAATGATGTCAAATGGCTTTAAGATCAATGAGTGTGATAAATGTGTATACATTAAAGGCACACCTGATGCTTACGTAATTGTATGTCTGTATGTAGACGACATGCTAATCACGGGAAGTAGTAATGATCTTATCGTAAAAACTAAGAACATGTTAAAGAACAACTTTGACATGAAAGATATGGGTCTAGCTGACGTCATACTAGAGATTAAAATCTCTAGGATAACTGAAGGAATTGTCTTGTCACAATCTCACTACGTTGAGAATGTACTCAAGAAATTCGATGCTTTTGACAAACCTCCGGCTAAGACTCCGGTAGACCTGAGTCTACACTTAGCTAAAAATAGAGGAGACCCAGTATCTCAACTAGGGGTGAGCATTCGGATAATCCGAATCCGAATTATCCGAATTTTTCATTATTCGAAATATCATAAATTACTATTTTTCGATCCGAATCCGAATCCGAATAAGGAATTATCCGAAATCCAAAATCCGAATTTATTTCGGATTCGAACTCGGATTATCCGAATTATCAGAATTTTAAAATCTCTTCACAAACCATCGCCCAAAATGAGATCCCAGATCGAGAAGATCCCCATCTAATTAAACCAGATCCCTAAATTAGACGTAAATCAAAAAGAGAATCAATTGAAAATACTTAAATTGACAAGATCCCCAACTAATTAAACCCAGATCCCCAAATCAGGTCTCGCCGACGATGATCGGTACGAAAATGAAAGAAGTAATTAGATGTAACCCAACAAGAGAATTAATATTAAAAAAATTCAACCTCGTTTAGAACCCAACACACCAATAGAAACAACAAAAGCAAAGTGCAAAAAAGCAACCAAAAGACTTGTGATCGGAGCAGCCAAAGCAATAGAAAGCAACGAAAAGAAAGCTGTTTTTTTATGGGGTAGAAAGCTGATTTTAGGGTTTCACTTTTGAGAGTGATTTTGATTTTAGGCTACTGGAGTTGCTCTCAGGGTAAAAAGGGGAGCGGGCCGTGAGCCTAGGAAATTTAAAATTTTTGGGTCACACCTTATTTAGTGAACAAATCGGCCGAGCCCATTAGACTAGGACTACTAATTTTTAAGCATATTTATTTAAAATTCGGATATTCGGATAATCCGAATATATATTTTTCTATCCGAATCTGAATACGAATCCGAAATAAAAATTCCGGATAATCCGAATCCGAACATAAAAATATCCGAATCCGAATCCGAAATAAAATTCGGATATCGGATTTTTTGCTCACCCCTAATCTCAACTGAAGTATGCAAGAATCATTGGGAGCCTGATGTACTTGACAAATTGTACACGCCCTGATATTGCATACTCAGTTAGCAAGCTTAGTAGATTCACGAGCAATCCAGGACCAGACCACTGGCTAGCTCTGGAAAATGTTCTAAAGTATCTAAAACATACCATGAACCTTGGCTTACTTTATACTAGGTATCCAGCTGTATTAGAAGGATACAGTGATGCGAATTGGATATCGGACACTAAAGACTCCAAATCCACTAGTGGTTATGTGTTCATCATAGGTGGAGGAGCTGTGTCCTAGAAATCCTCTAAACAAACGTGCATAGCTCGCTCCACCATGGAGTCAGAGTTTATAGCATTAGACAAAGCTGAGAAAGAAACTGAATGGCTTAGAAACTTCCTAGAGGATATTCCATGTTGGAACAGGCATGTGCCTCCAGTATTGATACATTGTGATAGCATGTCAGCAATCGGGAGAGCACAAAGTACTATATACAACGGAAAGTCTCGACACATCCGTAGGAGACATAACACCGTTAGACAATTGATCTCAAGTGGAGTAATAACCATTGATTATGTGAAGTCCAATGATAACATAGCCGATCATCTGATGAAAGAAATCAACAGAGATCAAATGTATAACGCAGTAAGGGGAATGGGGTTAAAATTCACACATTAAAGAACGTTCATAGCTGTAACTCAACCATGATGAGTGGAGATCTCATAAACTTGGTTCAATGAGACAACTAAGTTATGGATGGTTCAGATGATTACTTGGAACCCATCCCATTCTCAGAAGCTGCCCAAGTACGAATCTGCAGAGGTGTGGTAAGGTTAAGCGTCTACGCTTTTAATGATTCCTATACCAAGAAAAGGTGGAGTATGTCAGTATACTCTTGATGGGAGATCACTTATATAAGTGTGAAGTGAGGCTGCTTCAAATGGAAAAATACTTATGAATCCAAGATAAAGTCCATGGCCTAAACGGATACAACGTGAGAACCAAAGGATATTAGAGATATCATTGTATAAATGTTATTGTCTAGGTTTACGTAAAAAAACTGACCAGTTCAAGACATCGCGTTCACTGAGCAGCAAGTAAATCGGATAGCATTTTACTAGGGAATGTTCAAAGCCGTAAGCTACCTTTCTCGATGCAATGATAACTCGTCGAAACTTTCTTAAAAGTGTCAGCATGCATTAATCATCATTCGTGTGGGGGATTATTGGGAAGTTGAATGAAAATTCAATGCAAAAAAACCCAAAGTGGAAGGCCCAAAAGTGGATATGAAAAGGGTAATCCCACATTGAAAAGTGCTACAAAAAATTTCCTAGTATATAAGGAGGCTTTCCTTATTGACTAGGAAATAAGTTGACCACCTGGATAGCCAACTCGGACCACGGCGATGCACCATCCGAGCATGAGCACAAGCACGCACTCGCGCACGTGCATGTGCGCATGGCACATTGGACGCATGTCACAATGGGCGCTTTGTGGCGCACTTCGCACGTGCGCATCGTCGCGAGGAATTGGAGGAGCCTTAAAGTTTTGCTGAAGCTCGAATGAAGAGGCAGAAGGACTGGAACGTCCCGAAGACTTCCAGAAGGTCGAAGGGTTACGAGCGAACCTGAAGGGCACACAGGCGAATCCAGAAGCTCCCAGAACACCAAAGGGACGTGAGTGTGCTGCCTGCCTGCCGAAGGGGTGCCAACGACCTCCGAAGAGCCACGAAAGAAATTGGCTGGAGAGGCACCTGAAGGGCAGTCTGCTGGCCGAACGAACGCGTCTCCTCGGCATTGCTTCGTGCCCCTTCGGAAGTGCCTGCCTCCACTCCATCCAGCGCCTATAAATAGGCCCCTCCCCCTCATTTGCATCTCACCCCGAAAACTCATTACATAACCATTCTTTAGCAATAGTTCTCTCTCTCTCTCGCTCTATCGGAAAGTTCTGAATGTCCAAGGTTCGCCTGAAGCTTCGAGGGTCGTTGTGCTACGAACTCGGAAGCAGCCTAGTCGTTGTATCTTGGGGACGATTGTCGTAGTCCGTAAGCACTGAATACGGGGCAATCTCGTCTTACGGAGAAAGAGTCAAACTCTCTTGCCTCGACTAAGCCAGATCCTAATCAAGTACATCACCTCCGACAACAACAACTGAGAGCTTGACTTCTTTTTTTTTGAAAGGTAGCTTGACTTATTTATTTCAATTACTTCTTCTCTTGGCCATAGCCAAAGAATTGGTCCCATCTTCCCGGGGCCAGAATTTGGTAGGAGCACCAAATGGGTCGACTCCTGTCCCACGGAATGTATGCCAAAATGCAACACTGAATCTCATCCAATCCTGTTTTCATCAAGTATGCATGATCAAATTATGGGTATTAAATAGTAATCACGGAACAATAAGAGAATATAAGAATGAGAAGTAACCTTCATTTTCTTCCCAAGAATCTCCTCTTCGGCATTGTACCATTTGAAGGCAAACGGGTTCTTGCTAGCAGGTCCCTAAAAATTTGTCAAAAGTCAGAACAAGTCAAGAGAAACCAGATTCATTGCAATCACAAAATGGGAGAGTCAAAGGAATCATCACAATCACCTCGTATTTAATCTTCGGTATACCAGGGAAGAACTCCCCGTCCCAGTCATTGCAATCACCAACATTAGCAGGGCATGTTTGGGGAGCAGCAGCCGCCTAGAAACAGCAGAGGACAAATGAGCAACGGACAATCTAGAAACAAGGAAGCGAAAAGACGAGATACAACAGACTAGAGTTGTGCCTGAGGTCTTACCACAGCCAAAACCGTAACATTCAAGCATAGAAATAGAGAACATATATTCCGAAGCTCCATCTTCCAGGACAAACTGCAAAATGCCGGAAAAAGTAAGAATTCATGCCAATCAACCATGCAACTAAACGAAGTGGAAAGCCATCCCCGGGAATGCTCGACTCTGGATATCAGAGCTTTCACTAAAACAAAACGAAGTGGAAAGCTTATATGGCCTACAGTAATCCCATTCAACGAGTGATCTATATCTTTTTTGTAGAAATACCAGCAATCTATAAATATATGAAACGTGATCACCGTTCACCATTATATGACATGACACAAACCATCTTTTATATGTTTGATGAATAGAAACATTAACGATTTAAGAACAAACTAAAAATGTAAAATTTACATCAATATATCTTTCTTTTTTTTATCATACAAACAAATCCCAATTCCTTACCAATGTGAACTAAACATCACCCACAAAAGTTGCAATCTTTTCTTTATATTCAAAGTCGGGCCCTTAGTGTAACCCGAACTTCTTTAACCGAATCCAAGCCTCTTACTATTTGGACCCAACAAAGTTACAATTTTTACACCTAGGATGTGGAAGTGAGCGTGAAGCAAATCCTTCTAAATCAAAAACAAGTAATCTTCCAAAAAACCCATTAAGGGTTAGACTCCCCCCGAAAGATGATACCTAAAGATGGAAACTTTTCATCCATTAACTCAACTTGAAGCACCGAAATTGAGCTGGGAAAATGGTCAAAACACAAATGAAAATGGAAAATAAAAAAAAAGGGAATACCTTTGTAGGCTTCAGAGAAGAGAGTGGACTTTTGGAAGTAGAAAAAGAAGAAGGAGAGGAAGAAAGGTTACGGAAATGATTTTTCTCCGCGTATTTAAAGGAGGGGAAGGTTAGGATTTTGAATTTTGGATTTATTTGGAAATAAGAAAGCCGGTAGAAGAAGAAGAAGAAATATACTTGGAAAACACGTGTTTAATCTTATCCGACCATGCATTTTGGTTCCATATTTATTTATTTTGATTTTTATCTCTTCATCGCTGTTAATCTTATCAGCTTTGAAACGATGAGAATGGTAAAGAAATTGAGTTGGCTTAAAATAAACTCTAAATAGAACGTGATAGTATTCGACTGTAACAAAATAGAGATTCTACCAAAACAAAATTTTATGTTGATTTAGAGTCGAGCATGTACTTTATTTAGAAAAGATTTATGATATTTTCATTTATAAAACTTAAGTTTAAAATTTTCTTTAAAAAATCATCTCTTAAATGAAATAATACCTATTTGTAATAAATAAAGTTAAGCAAATAATAGTTTTATTCCATCGTGTAGCGATAATGAGAATCAAGAAATTCTAACAAGAGTTTGAAGGCAAAATGAGAGACAAAAGAGAGAGAACGAATTTGAAAACATTATCCCTAAATATATGAGATAAAACCTAGGAGATAAAGATAAAATATAGATAATGCATGGAAGATTAATAATACATAAGAGTATAATATTCGATAGTGAAAATCCAAGTATCTATTGTTTTTTGTTGACTCTCTGGTAGGGGTGAGCAAAAAAACCAAGAACTACATAACCGATCCGATCCAAACTAAAAAATTCGATCCAGAATTGTTAGAAAAAATTGAATGAAAAGTTCAATGCAAAGTCCAAAGTGGAAAGCCCAAGTGGAAATGAAAAGTGCATTATCACATTGGAAACAACAAGGAAGATTTTCAAGTTTATAAGGAGATTTTTCTTATTGACTAGGAAATAAGTTGACCACCTGGATAGCCAACTCGGACCGTTGCGAGGATGGTGCGTAGCACTATCCGAGCACGCGCACGCGCTCGCGCTCGCGCACGTGCGTGTGCGTGTGCGCATGGCGCATTGGACGCAGGCCGCAATGGGCGCTTTGTGGCGCACTTGGCACTTCACACGTGTGCATCGTCGCGAGGAGCTGAGGAGCCTTTAATTTTGGCAAATTCCGGAAACTTCTAGACGGCCGAAGGAGTGCGAGCGAAGGCTTGTCCACCGAATGGTCACGAAGGCAACGGCCAGGCAAAGATCCGACGGGGCACGACCAAAACTTGGACTGAATGACGAAGGGATGCGAAGCAGCAACAGGCGCTCCTTCGGCCTACAGGCAGGCCTGAGATGCCTCTTCGAAAGGGATGGAGTCCCTTCGGAGATGCCAGGCAACCCCTCGGATTCCAGCCTTCCACAGCTTATAAATAGACCTCTCCCCCTCATTTGCAACTCACTCTGAACACTCATTGCATTAGCAATAGTCGTTCTCCTCTCTCCCTTTCTCAGAAAGTTCCGAATATCCAAGGTTCGCCTGAAGCTTCGAGGGCGTTGTGCTACGAACTCGGAAGCAGCCTAGTCGTTGTATCTTGGGGACGATTACCGCAGCTCGTAAGCACTGAATACGGGGCAATCTCGTCTCACGGAGAAAGAGTCCAACTATTGCCTCGACTATAAAGATCCTAATCAAGTACACCACCTCCGACAAATAACAAAATCAGATCCAAAGTGAATTGGTTCAGATCGGTTCTTTGTTTATTCAAAAAATGGTTCTCGGATCTGGTTCGGATCTTTCTGAAAAGAACCATGGAGAACCAGACCAAACCACAATTTCTTGAAATAAGGAAAAAAAAGATTATGTGTGCACTAACAACCAACTTATAATTCTCAACATCCATTTATGACAACTTTAAATGTCAAATCTTGATTGGCATCTCTCCCAAGTCCCACATCTAATGAAATAGGAGCCTCGTTGTTTTACACCTTTGACTTGGAACTCTTTGTCGTATCTCGTCACCCTCCTCAAGTTTATAATCACCCATTTTTTATTTTATTTATCAATTATGGATTTTTTGGGTCAGAACCAGGCCAGACCAGACCAAAAAAATTGGTTCGGTTCTGGTCCAGAACCGATACACAAAAAGGGTCTAGTTCAGATTTCATTTTTTCCTTAAAATGGTTATCGGTTCTTATGGTTTGGTCCAGATGGTCCGGTTCGGACCATTTGCTCACCCCTACTCTCTGGTCCTAAAAAAAGTTATCTCCAAATATATTTTTATTGTTTATTTAAACCTACAAAATTCTAATTACTTGGCTATTTTCTATATGATTTTTTCCATGTTTGTGATCATAGAGTTACGTGTATTTGTATCTAGCTAGACATCGCAGTTGTAACATAGAATAGTATAATGATTTAATACTTTCGTTTTGGAAAAATAATAATATATGAATATAAACATAACCTAATAATAATGTAATAATTATTCTTCGTTATAGTATAACAAAAGATTTAGTTTTAACAGTTCAAATGAAATATTAATATATTCTTACACTATTATTAAAAGTTGACAAAAATTGCAAATTCTATCATCTATAGAGTCATGCTATAGCACCAGGGCTTAGCAGAGCACTAACATCCTATAATATCAGATCAAGTACAAGATCACTACTCTCCTAATCATCTGGGGCAAATCATACAAAGGGGTCAGAAGGATCAAACTTCGGTCAGAAAGTTTGCTTCCCGGTTCGATCGGATCAAAGACGAGCTCGAAGATGGCGGGCTTCGAAGTACAATGTCCGCATTTCAGCCAAGACCATTCAAAGATCTGCAGGTTGAAACAAGTTTATGCAGCAGCAACCCATGCAGAGGATGCACAAATGATCCGCCCCTTCCAACCTTGCAACAGCCAGTTGCTATCCTCGTCGATCACAAAATCTTCGTGGTACCTCGAATTCAGCTTACATTTTAAGCTCTTCACCATTTGAGGGTCCAGAGGGAGCTTCTTCAACCCAGCCCTTGTGTTCCGGACCTGCCATTGCTTGTATGTCTCGGGCCTCTCCACCCGCTCCGTGCCCTCACATGCCAAAACATTCATCACCCACCGTCCGAAGAATTCTTTCTCATACTTCAGCCTTATTGGATCTTCGCGTGACGTGTTGTTATCCAGGATATCAAACAAAGCAGAGTAGTGGAACAGCGCCTCCCGGAACCTTGTAACGAAATACAAGGCGTTGTACGAACCATTCATGATGGAGAAAACAAATATGTTGGGGTTTGTCTTTCTGATCAGGTTCAGAACAGCATCTCTCGGGCTGTTAACTGCAACAGTCTCATCCAGCAGGTTCTTGAAGCGAAACAGACAATTCACTGCAACAGTCTCCCCAGGTCTGATGCAGAGGTCGTCAATTCGGATGGTTTCCCATTTCTGCGCGATGCCACTGTACTCAAAGGGGACGTTATGCAGTTCACAATACTTGGCCAAGCGGCGACCTGTCTCCTGGACTCTCTCCAAAGGCCTGAACCCACTTTGGGGAAGCTCTATCCCTGTAATCCGAAGCTTTGGCAGTCCACCTTCCCTCTTG
Organism: Hypericum androsaemum; assembly: GCA_963995505.1. Taxonomy (NCBI): domain Eukaryota; kingdom Viridiplantae; phylum Streptophyta; class Magnoliopsida; order Malpighiales; family Hypericaceae; genus Hypericum; species Hypericum androsaemum. The sequence goes on from OZ023187.1 coordinate 2,803,843, forward strand.
GATAGTCGATAAATGAGAGCCGGCCACTGGAAACCGTAAAATATCCCAAAGTGTATAATGTGCAGTGTTGTTGCTTTCTCAGCCACCTTGAAAATGTTATTGTTTGCAAAAATTATGGCCAATTTATTAAATGGGCAAGCCGAGAGGTAAGCTTGATAAGCTTTTAACATATCAGCAGCTGAGGTTCTCGCTGCAGACAGTGCAGTATAGACCTGAGTTCCAGTGCCTGCTAGACGTGCTTCGAGGCCAATAGCGAAGCAATGAGCCAACCTCTGAGAACCATCCCCAAAAGGAGAAGAGTGCTGCCTGATCTGCTTCAGTAGCTCAATGGCTGTCCGGCGATCATCCGAGGATACAGCTTGAGCACATAAAATCAGGATCTTCCTTAAATCAACTGCTTCATGCATATTCACTTGTCGCTTAATCCGAGGTTTAGCACCATTGGATCCATCTGGTTGCCCATTCTGTTGGCTTTGTCCACCTTGGAGAGGCTTGGTTTGGCTACATGCTGGAGGCCGACATCTTTCAGTACGTACTAGAAACTTATCGAACATCTCCGCCAGCTCTGTTTCATACTCATAAACTGCCGAGTGCTTGTTACTTCGTTCTTCCCCATCCTCGCGCTCACGATTCTTCTTCATGTTCAACCAATTAGGGAAATACTCTGTCTCTTCGTTCTCTGTCTTCACCTCCACCTTTGGAGCCTTTCCCTCCATCCCAGAAGTCAATGTGCTGGTGTATGAGTTAATATTTAGTTGATTGCCCTTAGGAAGAAACTCGTTAGCCTCCTCTACACCTCTCTTGAACTGCAATGCCAATTCACTATCTGTGAAAGGATTTGACACCATGAAGTTACCAGCATATGAAGACGTCATGCCACTATCGCTTGAATGCAAAGTGGACATGTGGATTGGAAAACACAGTTAGCGGGAAGAGGCAATTGCATAAATGACGATTTGGGGTCTCCAAACTCACTGCTCAGTGGATGATCAACCAAACCGCTAGTATTCGAACTAGAATTGCTCTGGCTACTAGAATCACTGAAATTACTTGACATCCCATCATCTGGACTATCAACCAAAAACTGGTCCCCGTAAGAGAGAGAGTGATTTGGCGAAGGCAGCGGATGTTCCTCCTCAAGAACTTCATATAGGGACTTCTCTGCAGCTTGAAGAGCCAATGGGTCATGAAACATGAAGGGTTTCTCCTCCATGTCTCCCTCCAACAGCATTTGATTAATGTAATTGAGGACTGTCTCAGAGAATTCATTATCATCTGTCGGCGAGTCTCCTTCAGTTGTTTTAGGTGATGATTCAGCAGATAGACTTTTTTGAGGTAAAACTAGAGGATTCACCGAGAAGTCAAAATCGGGACCAATAGAAGGGTCATTAAACTTGACTCCATTGGAAAACTCCGGGTACAAGATTGATCCAGGAAAAGCCATCTCATCCTCAAAGTTGAAACCCTTCATGGAATCTGAACCCATCTACAAGAATTGAAAATCAAGTTAAGATGAGTTCACCGAAGCTCAGCACACCTCAACAACAGTTCAAGAGTTGGGCTACTTTGTTGAATCCCACATTGAAGAGAGCACAAAAAACATGACTACTTAACATCTGCAAATTAAATATCTCACAAGCCAAAGTTTTTGGATTCATATATAGTTCTTTGGTCATAGACAAGCCAGGCGAGCCTGATTCTAACATATCGAAAAAGAACAAGTCTTGTGGAGCCAGACAAGGATCATCCAAAATTCAACTTAAAGAAAAAGTCTCTAGGATCATGTTTTGCTTCGCTAATTGTGCATATATGGTTGGAACTTTGTTGGTATTGCTACTCCAAAAATACAATGAATCATTACATGACATGGTAAACGAGGAGTCCCTAGATCATACAAAGACAAGATCCCACCTCATATAAATACAAAATAAAAATTGAAGGAGAATATAACCTTGAACCAAACTCAAAAGGTAAAAAAAAAAAACTGTACTCCAATCCACACCTTCCATCATCCAAAACAAGTAATACCCTCTAAAAGTAACAGCCTTTACGCTCAGCAACCCAAAGTTCATGGGTCTAAAATATCCTTCCAGATCAAACCAACAACTGAATATCAACACCATGAGAAGAACCCTCAAAGGGTTAGGCTCCACAAGCAAGATAAGACCTAAAGACTTCCAGCTTTCAAGCTAAGAAATCCCAGAACAATCATAAGAAGAACCCACAAAAAAAAAAGAACCCACAAAGGGTTAGTCTCTACAACCCTAAAGACTTCAACTTTCAAGCTAGAAAATACCAATACAACCATAAGAAGAAGAACCCACAAATGGTTAGTCTCCACAAGCAAGATAAGAACTAAAGACTGAAACTTTCAAGCTAGAAAAATCCAAATGAAGAAGAACAAAAATTCAAACTTTTAAGCACCAGTAAAGTCAATTATTAAAAAAAAACCCCCAAAATGAACTGGGGGAAATCGTAAAGGAAAAGAAAAGGGCATACCCGGGTGGTAGGCTTGAGGAAGGAAGAGAAAGAACAGAGGAGCAACAAATGGAAATGGATTTCGCTTCTAAGTCAAAGGGACCAGATAGAGAGAGAGACATAGAGTCTTCCTTCCTCTCTCTCCCTCCCTCCCTCCCTCCTCCTGACTTTCCTCTGGTTCTTAAATTGGTGGGTCCCACGGAAAACTTTCGCTAATTGCAATTTGGTAGCAGTCAAAGGAAACTTTTTTGTACATTAATCGGCGGCTATGGTTAAGGTTGTGTCATTTTGTAAAACCGTGAAATCGGTGGCTCCAACTGTAGGTACAATTTGCAGGTTCGGTGCCAATTTCGGAAGATAAGAAAATTATGTGACTGGCTCTACGAAGATAAGAAAAATATGTGAACTTTGATTCTAATGCTATGTAGACAACTAAATCAGCTAATGTTTTGGGAATCGTCCGTTCAACTGCAATTAGCAGTTCCAGAATCGTCATTGAACAATGCACGATTCTCGTTAAGGTTCCACATTTTTTTTGGAAAATTGAACATGCGATTTTCGAACCATAACTGGCTGCTTGAAAAAAAATATCACTCCTATATTATTTTAAGATTTTAAATCGTATACAAACATTTTTATATAATCCATTGTGGATTAATTTCGTCACACTTTATTCCAACGACCACCGGTGTCATTACTTTCCATTTATCCATTAAGTTACCATCTTGTCTTATCAGTACTTGTGGTAACCGTCCTAATTCTGCTTGTTTACATGGGGTCTGGATTGGGCACGGAATGCTCAGATTCCGAACCGTTCGGAATGAAGACACGCGGGGACTTTTTTGCAAACGCGCTAAAATACGGGGACCAAAATGAAAAAAACCATGCACAAACGCAGGCCGGATACAAATGCCATTATCACACAACTGTGTATGCCAATATCACACAACTGTGCATGCCACTATCACATAACTGCGCATGCCAGTGTGACCTTTTTGCAAAAATGCTAAAATATGGGGGACCAAAATGGAAAAAACCACGCGCGCCATTATCATCAACGGGGACTTGCCACTATAAAAAATACACATGCCATTATCACATAACTGCGCTTGCCACTGCGGTCCCCTTTCACTCCAAACCGTACGGAATCGATTCCTTCACTCCGTGCTCAATCCAGAGCCGTTTACATGGGCTGTCCGCAGAGATCATGGATCGCTAAGAAGACGTAATGGACAACGGAACAACTCATTGTCCATTCAATTCATGTCCCACACTTCCAATACTTGTGATGGACATTACCAATCTCAATGGACATTTTCAATTGGCCCAAAACAAGAACCCTTCCACGAAATTAGGCACCGCTACAGTCTCGAATCGCCAGTTACAATTCTGGAAAGGCGAAACCGTATTGATGAAACTGCCTGCCATCTTTTGTTCAATTGCAAGGCCGCTTGGTCATTGTGGAATGTGTTCGCCAAGAAATTGGGTCTATCTTGGTGCATGGGCAACTCTATCCTTGATTTTCTAATTTGCTGGATGAATCTTACAAGGGGAGGTATGCTAAAGAAGGTGTGGTTCATATTATTTGGGGCGATAACGTGGACTATTTAGAACTAAATTAATGTACCAAATTAAATTGTCAAGACCTTTACGGAGAGATAATACTTATAAAGATCAATTAATTAATATAGATTAAATATGAATTGAGAATGAATAGTATAATTTTTGAAGAATATAATGAACTACTTATAGTAATTTGAAATAAAATTTACTTTATTAAAAAAATTAGGAAAAGCAATGGTTGCAAAACCTATGGTTAAGGTTCCAGAACTAGAACCACCGGTTACGGTTCTGGAAAATTACAATCCATAATCAGAACCATCTTAGAAGTTTCTGAAATGATTTTTGGAACCTTGACAATGGTTTCGAATTCGGTTACTAGAACCATCGATTCCGGAAGGTCCAGTTTCACGGTTCGAGTAGAACCATGGTCACCCCTAGGCACGACATATCGGTCGGATGTTGCTATTAATCTCCTTATCTGATACTCATCAAACTTACTAATTCAACTTCAGAAAAGTATAATCATAAAATGACAGAGTGAACTAGAGTTTGTGCACGTTTTTGTTAATCCATGAGCGGATCTATATAAATACCTAGGTTCGTGGAGCCATACATCTCGATCAGAAAAGAATCAATACTAAAAGGAAGAATCGTGAATAGATTGCTCTATTTTTAGAAATAAAGTAAAGAGAAATGAAGGTCGAAACTTACTCGACAAAGAATTCTGTTATCTTGGGATCGTTATAGTTACGGCCGCCATTCACGAGTCTTTGGTCGGTGGGGCATGGTGACTTGACATTATTTTTGCCTTCTTCCAGCTTATCACCGAAAGTTTGCTCAAAATTCCAAATTTCATGGTGGCAACTCAACACGGAAATTGCGCTCGTTGCAAAAAGGAATAGATTTTTTATCGCTTCCATTTAAATCGAGAATAAATCTTTTATATTTCAAAAAAGTAGAACTTAATTCATACATAAGAATTCTGACATTAAGATATGCTTTGCAATGTATGATTCTCATAACCAATAAAACTCTATTTAAAGAATTTGTTGATTTAACCTTTGAAAGTGGTAAGAATGTATTATTGGGGATTTACATAAAAGGATAATAATACACCAAACAAATAAAACCGTAATATTATGTGGGATTCCTAAAAACAGAAATGAAGAAAAGCCCAAACAAAATAAGAAATTTGGGCTTCAATTTGGAGTCCCCATGGCTTTTATTGTGGATCTTGTTGGGCCGGGCACAACTTTTACCCGTACGACGATGTTTTCTTTTTCTTTTGAGAGAGAGAGGGGGGAAGGTTATGCGTAAATTATAAATTTTTAGGAGCACGCACAAGTATTAAATTACAATCAAGAAAATGGATCAGGACAGCTAATCCCTCCAAACACTTGGGAAACCCTTTATATTCTAAATCTGAATGTTTATAGACTAAAAGTCGAGACGGTCAAATCCTATTTTAAGAGATGATACTCTCTCAATAAAAGCAAAACACGTTTAAAGCAATCCAAAGTCGGATTACCACTTGAATAACTCTCGTTGAGATCGCTTTAATATTTTGATATTGAAATCATCTCCACATTTCTATATATATTCTCTTTAGAAATAAAAGAACTTAAAACTGCATCACCTATAACTATAAATCCGTGTGGCCACATGATTATAATAAGTAACAAGAAAGAGACATCAACCCACAATAATAAGGAAAATATCTAGTTTTGAACATACGTAATTTCGACCAGTTCATGTCAGAACCCATGAATAAGTTGCCTAAATTACGTCGTCGTATCGGCATCGCTGTTCATGCAGCTTTTCTTGAATTTGCTACACCAGCAACTAAGCTCCTACTGCAGTATCCATTGCTTATTTACTCGTTAAAAGAAGAAAAAAACCTGTTATTTTCTAGCTCCTGACTATATCAATAAGCGGGTCGAAGGCCGGATAGGTCAACAGTCGTGTTCCGTTATTTAGATAGCCGACTGGAAAATCATCTCCGCGAGTTCCTGCAATGCGAACGACAGAGGTCAATGTCGAGAAGACAACAGAAGAGGCGAGTCCGACGATTGCCACCCGAGGCCGGCCAGGAGAATGGGGAAGCTAAAGGTTGATCTACTTAACCGAGAAGAAGAAGACAACAAGTGATGGAAGTAGAGGGACGAGATTAAGACAGAACAAAAGTGAACTTGATTGAGACTGAAGCAAAAACGAGCAGATTATGCAAGAGAAGCACCAAGTTTTCTCCCTTTAAGGACGAAAGAACGATTTTTCTTTGAAAAAATGTTCGGGATAGGTAGGATTAATGCATACCTGCTTCGCGGATGCAACCTTGGGCTCGCCCCATTCCATGGCTTTCTTCTCGAGCATTTCAAAGTCGCCCTTTCCAGCCTGCCAATATGTGCACAACCAGCTTAAGATAAATATAGAAGGGAAATGTGAGAGGAGCCAATTGATCGGTTGGATAGAAACACACCTCTATCTGTGCACCAAGTTCCGTGTCAAAACTCTGATACCTCTTCCGAACAAGCTCAGCCAGGGAACCGTCCTTCAATACGGAACCGTTCGTGATCACAATCAAGAACATGTCTAATGTACGCAACTACAGAGAACGCAACGAGATGTGATCTCACCTCAATCAGCTTGGCAGCATTTCGCAGACCACGAGCCAGAGTATCCATGCCACTGATATGAGCGATGAATAGGTCCTCAACATCTGTGCTCTCTCGGCGTCTGTCATAGCAAAGATGATATTTAGGATTTTGTCTCTTTAGACGATATTCACAGTAAGCATATGAGTGGGTAACCTTACAATTTTGCATCAAAATTGAATCCGCCTGGTGCTAATCCTCCCTGTTTCATACCAAAATAGATGCTACCATTTCAGAAGTAGGACGAAAAAGGAAAAAACAAACACCGAAGTTCTTAAATGATTGGAACTGAAAGTGAGTCAGCAGTTTTACTTACATTTCTTATGACACTGGTCATAACCATAGTTGCCTCAGCAACGTCCGTCATAAACTGATCCGTATCCCATCCTATACCAACAAAAAAATGACCAATCTATGAATCCAAACCCTGTAATTATATACTCCCAATTGCTTTAGATGGTTCCAATGAAAGACCAAGAAAATTAGTGGACGATTTGGATGATATTTTGGACGCCATGTATCACTTGGTAAATTTCCTGCAAATTCAAGTGCGGTGAGACCTCGAAATTACCTGTCTGAGGGTCTCCAGTGTTTGCATCAATATTTCCAAGCAAACCATTGATTCTTGCAGTTTCAAGCTCATGATGACAACTGCAGAAATAACTCAGCGTTACATATGATGTAAATTTTTCCTTGCAAACATGCATGTCCACTGGCCACATAACGCGTACCTGTGACCAGAAAGAGTGGCATGGTTGCACTCAATATTGAGCTTGAATTCATCTGCAAAGGAAAGACCAAATGTTTTTAGTTTTCATCACAATTTTGTAATGCAGCTGCACTGCAATCTATTCAGTAGGCCATAACAAGCAAAGCAAAATCCCGGTATATAGGGCAGAAAATATGTCACAGATACTTTTGCTCATAACAGTTGTTTCTCAAATTGTGTAGATCACCGTTCGAAGCAAAATGCTACTGCGATAATGTAAAAGATTTACACAGTATGATATAGAGAGAGTATCTTCTTATATGCAGACACGGGAAATTAAAATCGCTGTTTCGATAATCCAAAAAGAATGCTTACAAGACTAAATATTAATCGAAACCAGGAAAGAAGCCTCGTCCTTCAAGCAGTAGCAGAAACCCAGAGAAAAGGTAATAAGAAACAAATCACCTATAAGCCCATATTTTCTTAGAAAGTTAGCTGCTGTGGCCGCATCCCAATCGTACTGGTGCTTTGTAGGTTCTTGTGGTTTGGGCTCAATAAGCAGAGTCCCTGAAAGACAAATAAGTTGGAACTATAGCTCGAAGCAGAATGCTCAATGAAAAAGAAATAACTATCAAAAGAATTTGCCTCAATTAAAAAAAGAGAACAGAAAGAAATATCTGTGTGGTTCTTTCAAGCTATTGAAAAAAGTCATTCAAAGGACTCCTTTGGTTCCATAAGAAAATTACCATTAAATCCGATCTTCTTCTTGTAGGCAACAGCAGCTTCAAGAAATCTAGCCTGTGGGGGCAGATAAGAAGTGGTAGCATCACGAAGAAGAATAACCATAGGGTAAATTGGTAATCGAACTCTTGTTCAGTTGCAAACTCTATGGACAAATAATAAAAGGCATACCATATGATTAAGCTCTCTTTCCATATCGGTGTTAAGAAGTGTCTGGTAACCCTCACGACCACCCCAGAATACATAATTTTCTCCACCCAAGTAATGAGTAACCTGAAAGAACGTTCAAATAATGCATCCAAAACAAAATATGAGTGCTAAAACCAACACGTCATTAATACGATTAACCAATTACGGATTTAGCGAGACATGGCCGCTTACCTCAATTGCCTTTTTCACTTGTGCAGCAGCATATGCATATACACCTAGCTCCGGACTAAGAAAGAGCAAAAAGGGTATGAAGTCAGATCCACAAATCGTGATAGCTGCTACATTGAATCAAGCTAGATTACTATACTACCTGGTCGCACCACCATGCATGTAACGGGGATGCACAAATAACTGAGCTGTGCCCCACAAGGGATGGATCTTGGTTCCCTGAAAGGAAAAGAGGAATCAAAAAAGAGTAGCGACGATGGTTAACCAATGAAAAATCATATAGGCATTGAAAAGGGAAAGAGGCGAACAAAACAGTTTGATAACAGATAACCTCCAATTCATTTCACTAACATATACTCAAGCACACAGCATTGAAAAGTTTGAAATAAGTGGCAGTTAGTCATCATTCCTACGATGAACAGATGGATTGAACTTGCAATGTGTGGCAGACAAGTAAACAAGCAATTTAGGAAAATTTCAGAAGCTCACCTGAAGCTCTTTAGCAAGTGCAACAATTTCATCCAAGTTTTTATTTGATTCCTGTGGGAAAGAGATATGATACATCAGAGTTGGATATAATTCAACCACGATATAAATAGTTTTAAGATGGAGAAAGGGAAAACTGCACTCGCCTCAAGTGTCGTTCCCTCTGGAGCAATATCCCTATCATGAAAACACCATAGATCAACTCCAAGCTTGTTTATGAACTCGAAGTTCGCTCTCACTGAAATCACAGATTAGAAAGCAAAGGACGGAAAGAGATCAGTGTACAAATATCGATGAAGAAACATTGAACTGAGAGCTTGACTTATTTATTTCAATTACTTCTTCTCTTGGCCATAGCCAAAGAATTGGTCCCATCTTCCCAAGGCCAGAATTTGGTAGGAGCACCGAACGGGTCGACTCCTGTCCCGCGGAATGTGTGCCAAAACGCAACACTGAATCTCATCCAATCCTGTGTTCATCAAGTATGCATGATCAAACTATGAGTATTAAATAAATTAATCGTGGAACAATAAGAGAATATAAGAATGAGAAGTAACCTTCATTTTCTTCCCAAGAATCTCCTCTTCAGCATTGTACCATTTGAAGGCAAATGGGTTCTTGCTAGTAGGTCCCTAAAATTTTGTCAAAAGTTGGAACAAGTCAGAGAAAACGGATTCATTGCAATCACAAAATGGGAGAGTCGAAGGAATCGTCAGAATCACCTCATATTTAATCTTTGTTATACCAGGGAAGAATTCCCCTTCCCAGTCATTGCAATCACCAACATTAGCAGGGCATGTTTGGGGAGCAGCAGCAGTCTAGAAACAGCAGAGCAGAAATGATCGACGAGCATTAAGCAGACAGAGAGACCAGAAACAACGGACTAGAGTTATGCCTGGGATCCTTACCACAGCCAAAACCGTAACATTCAAGCACAGAAACAGCAAGCACATCTTCCGACGCTCCATCTTCCAGGACAAACTGCGAAATGCGGGAAAAGGTAAGAATTCATGTCAATCAACCATGCAACTAAAAGAAGTGAAAAGCTTACACTGCCTACAGAAACCCCATTCAACGAGTAATCTATATCTTTTTTAAGATACACCAGCAGTCTATAAAGGCGATCACCGTTCACCATTATATGACATGACAAAAACAAGGGTCTCCTCGAAAAAATTACACAAAATCCATCCATCTTTTATATGTCTTGTGAATAGAAACATAAAGATTGAAGAAAAATATGATCTTAAACCAAACTCAAAATGTAAAATTTACATCAATATATCCCTTTTTTATTATACATTACAAACAAACCCCAATTCCTTACCAATGTGAACTAAACGTCACCCACAAAAGTTGCAATCTTTTCTTTATATTATTCAAAGTCGGGCCCTTATTGTAACCCGAACTTCTTTAACCGAATTCAAGCAACCGAATTCAAGCCTCTTACTATTTGGACCGGTAAAGTTACAATTTTTACACCTAGGATGTGGAAGTGAGTGTGAAGCAAATCGTTCTAAATCAAAAAAAGTAATCTTCCGAAAAAACCCATGAAGGGTTAGGCTCCCCCAGAAAGATAAGACCTAAAGATCGAAACTTTTCATCCATTAACACAACTTGAAGCACCGAAATTGAGCTGGGAAAATAATCAAAACATAAAAGAAAATAAAAAATAAAAAAAGTGGGAATACCTGTGTAGGCTTCAGAGAGGGAAGGAAGGAGCAAAGAGCAAGTAATTAAAGAGTGGACTTGGGGAAGTAGAAGAAGAAGACGAAGAAGAGAAAGGTTACGGGAAAGGACGTATTTTAAGGAGGAGAAGGTTAGGCTGGAAGATTACGTGTTGATTTGGAAATATAAAGCCGGTAAAAACACGTGTTTAATCTTATCCGGACCATGCATTTTGGTTCTATATTTATTTTATTATTTTGATTTCTATCTCCTTCATCGCTGTTAATCTTATCAGCTTTGGCTTTGAAACGATGGGAATGGTAAAGAAATTTGATTTCGCTTAACGAAATTTAGAATTTAATGTTTTGGATATAAAAAATATCGTCGACAGAGTTGTCTATTTAAATAGGACGTGATAGTATTTGGTTATAACAAAACGGGGATTTCACCCCCCAAAAAAAATTATCAACTTTATGCTCGTTTTGAAGGAAAATGAGAAAGAATTTGAACTCATTATCCATAAAATAAATGAGATAAAGCCTAGGAGATAAAGATAAAATATTGATAATGCATGAAAGATTAATGGTACACAAGTTATATATTCGAAAGTAAAAAACCAAGTAACTACTGTTTTGGGTTCACTCTGATCCTAAACAAGTTAAACTCTTACTAAAATTTTATTGGCTATTTTCTATATGATTTTTTCCATGTTGGTGATCATAGAATTATGTGTATTTGTATCTCTATCTAGGCATATGGCAGTTGTAACATAGAACAGTATAATGATTGAATACTTTCGTTTTGGAAAAATAATAATATACGAATATAAATAAACATAATACGAGAGCTGGGTTTTATCAATTCAAATGAAATATTAATATATTCTCACACTATTATTAAAAGTTGACAAAATTGCAAATTCTATCATCTACAGTGTTATGCTACTAGCACCAGGGCTTAGCAGAGCACCAACATCCTATAATATCAGATCAAGTACAAGATCACTACTCTCCTAATCATCTGGGGCAAATCATACAAAGGGGTCAGAAGGATCAAACTTCGGTCAGAAAGTTTGCTTCCCGGTTCGATCGGATCGAAGACGAGCTCGAAGATGGCGGGCTTCGAAGTACAATGTCTGCATTTCGGCCAAGACCATTCAAAGATCTGCAGGTTGAAACAAGTTTATGCAGCAGCAACCCATGCAGAGGATGCACAAATGATCCGCCCCTTCCAACCTTGCAACAGCCAGTTGCTATCCTCGTCGATCACGAAATCTTGGTGCAGCTTACATTTTAACCTCTTCACTATTTGAGGGTCCAGAGGGAGCTTCTTCAACCCAGCCCTCGTGTTCCGGACCTGCCATTGCTTGTATGTCTCGGGCCTCTCCACCCGCTCGGTTCCCTCACATGCCAATACATTCATCACCTCCCGTCCGAAGAATTCTTTCTCAAACTTCAGCCTCATTGGATCTTTGCGTGGCGTGTTGTTATCCAGGACATCAAACAAAGCAGAGTAGTGGAACAGCGCCTCCCGGAACCTTGTGACAAAATATGGGGCATTGTACGAACCATTCATGATGGAGAAAACAAATATGTTGGGGTTTGTCTTTCTGATCAGGTTCAGAACGGCATCTCTCGGGCTGTTAACTGCAACAGTCTCATCCAGCAGGTTCTTGAAGCGAAACACACAATTCACTGCAACAGTCTCCCCAGGTCTGATGCAGAGGTCGTCAATTTGGATGGTTTCCCATTTCTGCGCGATGCCACTGTACTCAAAGGGGACGTTATGCAATTCACAATACTTGGCCAAGCGGCGACCTGTCTCCTGGACTCTCTCCAAAGGCCTGAACCCACTTTGGGGAAGCTCTATCCCTGTAATCCGAAGCTTTGGAGGTCCACCTTCCCTCTTGGATAGTCGATAAATGAGAGCCGGCCACTGGAAACCGTACAATATCCCAAAGTGTATAAGGTGCAGTGTTGTTGCTTTCTCAGCCACCTTGAAAATGTTATTGTTTGCAAAAATTATGGCCAATTTATTAAATGGGCAAGCCGAGAGGTAAGCTTGATAAGCTTTTAACATATCAGCAGCTGAGGTTCTCGCTGGAGACAGTGAAGTATAGATCTGAGTTCCCGTGCCTGCTAGACGTGCTTCGAGGCCATTAGCGAAGCAATGAGCCAACCTCTGAGAACCAACCCCCAAAGGAGAAGAGTGCTGCCTGATCTGCTTCAGAAGCTCATTGGCAGTCCCGCGATCATCCGAGGATACAGCTTGAGCACATAAAATCAGGATTGTCCTTGAATCAACTGCTTCCTGCATATTCACTTGTCGCTTAATCCGAGGTTTAGCACCATTGGATCCATCTTGTTTCCCATTCTGTTGGCTTTGTCCATCTTGGAGAGGCTTGTTTTGGCTACAAGCCAGATGCCGACTTCTTTCGCTACATACTAGCACCTTATCAAACATCTTCGCCAGCTCTGTTTCATCATCATAAACTGCCGAGTGCTTGTTATTCCGTTCTTCCTCAACTTCCTCGTCCTCACGCTCACGATTCTTCTTCATGTTCAACCCATTAGGGAAATACTCCGTCTCCTCGTTCTCTGTCTTCACCTCCACCTTTGGAGCCTTTCCCTCCATCCCAGAGGTCAATGTGCTGGTGTCCGAGTTAATATTTAGTTGATTGCCCTTGGGAAGAAACTTGTTAGCCTCCTCTACACCTCTCATGAACTGCAATGCCAATTCACTCTCTGTGAAAGGATTTGACACCATGAAGTTACCAGCATATGAAGACACCATGCCACTATCGCTTGAATGCAAAGTGGACTTTGATGTGGATTGAAAAACAAAGTTAGCGGGAAGAGGCATTTGCATAAATGACGATGATTTAGGGTCTCCAAACTCACTGCTCAGTGGATGATCTGCCGAACCACTGGTATTCAAACTAGAATTGCTCTGGCTACTATAAACACTAAAATTACTTGACATCCCATCATCTGGACTATCAACCAAAAACTGGTCCCCGTAAGAGAGAGAGTGATTTGGCGAAGGCAGCGGATGTTCCTCCCCAAGAACGTCATATAGAGACTTCTCTGTAGCTTGAAGAGCCAATGGGTCATGAAACATGCAGGGTTTCTCCTCCATGTCTTCCTCCATCAGCATTTCGTTTATGTATTTGAGAACTGTCTCAGAGAAGTCATTATCATCTGTCGGCGAGTCTCCTTCAGTACTTGTAGGTGATGATTCAACAGATACTGTTGGAGGTAAAACTAGAGGATTTACTGAGAAGTCAAAATCGGGACCAATAGAAGTGTCATTAAACTTGACTCCATTGGAAAACTCGGGGTACAAGATAGAGCCAGGAAAAGCCATCGCATTCTCAAAGTTGAAACCCTTCATGAAATCTGAACCCACCTACAAGAATTGAAAATCGAGTTAAATACCTCCTTAACAATCTTCAAATTAAATACCTCACAAGCCGAAGTTTTTCAATTCATTTGGTCATAGGCGAGCAGTCCACCTGACCATCATCGTATCCAGGATTCTAACATATCAAATGTAAGACTACTTCTCAAGCTACAGCTAAGTCAAGACAACAAGTATCATGTTGATATACTTGGGCCTGTAACTTTCAAGTTTAAACCAGAAAAGAATCATCCCAAAAGCAACTAAAAACAAAAGTCTGTAGCAGCATTTTTTGGTTACTTTCCGAATCTTTTATGGTTCACTAATTGTGCATGTATAGCGAGGAACTTCGGTGGTATTGCTACTCCAAAAATACAATGAACCATTACATGACATGGTAAACAAGGAGTCTCTAGATGGCACAAGACAAGATCCCGCCTCATATCGATAAAAAAAATAAAGATTGAAGGAGAATATAACCTTAAACCAAACTCAAAAGGTAAAAACCTTTACACCAATCCATACTTTCCGTCATCAAAAACAAGTAATACCCTCTAAAAGTTACAATCTTTATGCTCAGCAAGTGGAAGTGTCAGTTAAGCAACCAAAAATTCATGGGTCTAAAACATCCTACCAAATCAAACCAACAACTAAGTTTATCAACACCATGAGAAGAACCCACAAAGGGTTAGGCTCCACGAGCAAGATAAGACCTAAAGACTTCAATTTTCAAGGTTGGAAATCCCAAAACAACCGTTAGAAGAACCCATAAAGGGTTAGTCTCCACAACCCTAAAGACTTCAACTTTCAAGCTAGAAAATACCAATACAACCATAAGAAGAAGAACCCACAAAGGGTTGGTCTCCACAAGCAAGACAAGACCTAAAGACTTCGGCTTTCAAACTAGGAAATTCCAAAACAAGAGTAAGACCTAAAGACTTCAGCTTTCAAGCAGAAGTAAAGTCAGTTTGAAAACCGAAAATGAAGTGGAATGGAAAGAAAGAAGACATACCCGGCTTCAGAAAGGAAGAGAAGGACAGAGAGCAACAAGAGGAGGAGGCTAGAGAGAGAGTGGACCCGGAATCCTCTTTACTGGATTTGGCTTCACAGAAATGGAAATGGTATGGCCTTTAGGGGTTCTCGTTTACGGGTTCTAGAGAAGGAGATGGGGAATGGAAAGAGAAATAGGTAATAGTAATACCTTGTTTTCTAAGGGACCAGAGAGAGAGAGTCTTCCATCCTCCCCCCCTGCTAATTCTAATGGTTCTTAGATTGGTGAGCCCAGCCGAGCACTCACTATAAGAAGACAAAATTAAAATAATAAAAAAATAGATAGAAAATGTATGGATTTTGGCCGAGCCGCTCGGCGAACCGAGTGATGTCGCGATTTTTTTTCTTTTGTTCTTAATCTAATTATAATAATATGTGGTACAATATTATTCGTTGAAATATATATTAGTTGATATTATTTGTTTGGTTATCATAATTAATATTATCTGTTGATAAAAATTTGTCCTCGTAACTCGCTCGACTATTGACTTCAAACGTATTTTTGATATTTTTACACTCTGAATTTGAAGAAGTCATAAACTAAAAAATTGTAGATATATGTTTCATCTTCGCAAATCAACTTGAATCAACTCAATCGGACTCAGGAATAAGAAGTTGTGGAAACTCGTATCTCGCTCGACTATTGACTTCAAACGTATTTTCGATATTCTTACACTCTGAATTTGAAGAAGTCATAAACTAAAAAATTATAGATATACATTTCATCTTCGCAAATTAACTTGAATCAACTCAATCGGACTCCGGAATAAGAAGTTGTGGAAATTCGTCTTCGTAACTCGCTCGACTATTGACTTCAAACGTATTTTTGACATTCTTACACTCCGAATTTGAAGAAGTCATAAACTAAAAAATTGTAGATATATGTTTCACCTTCACAATGCAACTTGAATCAACTCAATCAGACTCCAAAATAAGAAGTTGTGAAAACTCGTCCTCGCAACTTACTCGACTATTGTTTTCAAATGTATTTTCAACATCCATTTGTAGCTCAATTTATTTCTTTCTAATTTTTTATTCTAACTTTTGTAATCTTAATTTTGTTATTTTATTTTAATTTTTTTCTTATTATAATTATGGACGTATAATTATATATATTTATTATAATTTATAAGTGAACATAAATTAAATTATATATAATATGTGAATGAGAGAACAATTAATTGTTTATTTGGTGAGCGGATTGGATGAGATTACCAATAAAGATGGTAAAAGATTGGGTTGGATTGAATAGTAGTTTGATGAGAGAGAAATTAATTGTTTATTCCGTGAGCGGATTGGATCCGCTCACCAATGTGGGTAGTCTTAAATTGGTGGGTCCAATTTTGGTTGGGATGGTAATGGATAGGGTAAAGTACGATATTTAGGACTCAATATATATCTTAGTATTTGGAGTTGGACTCAAACTCTACCCTCGATCCTACAAATTTTTTATTATTAGAACTATACCATACTCTCCAGGAGACCCGGAGTTTACAGGGTCTGCAAGGTACGACATTTTAACGTTCTATATTTTTTTATAATTACTTTACAACGTACTTGTATTATTTCAATATAATCCAAATATAAAGAAAAAAATCAAAGTCTATGTAATAAAATGATAATCTCAAGTTAAAGTTGAGAGTAAACTATAAATCAATTGGTTCAAATGGATAATTGTTGACCACAACATAAAATGAAACACATACGACTACCTCGTCAATCAAAAACTAAAACTTATAAGTGTTCTTGCATAATATAAAGTTCCAACTTCAAAATAATTTATTTCTACGGCTGGATGTGCGCTTATTCTTTTTACGGCTGTATTATAATTATCTTAGCAATATAATAAATATGGATCTACGTAGGGTCTAATTACGGTCTAACCAAGATATGGTCTAATTAATAGATCTATGGGTATGGTCTGGGTCTCGGTTTATATGGACCCTATCCAGACCCGGACCCGGACCCTATCTAAATAGATAAACTCAAATCCATACCATACCCAAGACCCATAGACCCTAAGATTCATAGGATATGGTAATGGTCTGATCAATTGGGTCTGGGTCTATTTATCATCCCTAATTTTGGTAGTTGACTTTTATAGCTTTTCGATCACTCATCACTCATACCCATATTATCGTGTTATTCTGTGGACTTCGGTTTAGTTTTATTTTTTTATTTGGTACTATCATTATCTGTCAAAATATTTCCCTTTTGTGTTGTAATCCGTTTATATAAATATATTCTTCGCACTATTTTAAAAAAAAAATTGGTGGGTCCAACGGAAACTTTCGTTAATTGCAATGTTGCAGTTGGTATGGTTGATTTATTTATAAAAGAAATTTTGTATTTACATTAATCGGCGGTTATGGTTAATGTTCCTCCATTTTACAAATCGTGGATTTTTTTTTAATTCTAACTGTAGGTTTAATTTGCAGGTTCGGTTCAAATAGGACAAGAGTGTTTGACAAATTTATAAGTATAGAAAATCTATTAACTCATTGTTTTACAGTTTTGGGTTGAATATAGAGATTCTAACATCGTATTAGAATAAGTTGTTTTCGTGCACATTATTGTGCTCATACAACCTCTACTTGTTGTGGTAACTATAAGTATATTGATCAGATATATGACTTTTGAAATAGTATCACCCCTACTATTTCCAAGTTATGCACTTTGAAATGTATCCAAATTTTTATTTCTCCAATGTCTAATATTGAATTGTCTTTTTAACTCTCATACATAGGTGACAAATATATAACTTGTACCTTAAGATAGAGTTGTTTTCAATCAAGACATTGATTCTATCGGTAATAGCCCCATACCTCGCTTGACCTTTTTAATCTTATCTCCCAATAATGATTGTGTTAACGGGTCAACTAGCATTTGATTCATTGGAAGATATTCAAGTGTGACCTTCCCTCGTTTAACCATACATCTAATATGATTATATCGCATAGCAATGTGTTTGCTATGGTTCGATATCCTCTCGTTCTTTGCAACTTTCTGGCTTGGAATCTCTTTATTGCTAACCATCTTTGTCTCTCGAGGCCTTGATGTCTCCTCACACACAGCCTCTCCCACAAATGCGGAGAACTCTTCCACATTCCTTGATCCCGTTGGAACGGATATGTCATTTTGTATGGCTTTACAACTAAATCACTTTGTCACGCCAAGATAACATCCACAGGACCTAAGTCCTTGATGTCAAAAACTTACTTTAAAAAATCTTTGATTTCATTAACACACTTTATGTCCGAACCAAAAATAAGCAAGTCGCATATAAGGTCGCCACTACCTTATATCGCATGTTTTTTTTTATATACCGATCACATGGTAGTAATTTTATCCTTTATTTAAATGCATAGCAATTATTTAATAAATGTAACAGAATAAAAAATCTGCATAAAAATTCTTCATGCATATTCACATGTTACGCAGCAAATAAACCAAGCAGAAAACTAAAAGCCACTTAGTGATTATTGTATCAATCCTTGCTTTCGTCTTCTTCTTGATTCTAAAGGTAAATATTATCCTTCTGTCGTTTTTCCTTTAATGCATGTTGGTTTTAATAAACCATGGCCACAATCTGTAGCAGCAACCCATGCAGATGATGCACAAATGATCCGCCCCTTCCAACCTTGCAACAGCCAGTTGCTATCCTCGTCGATCACGAAATCTTCGTGGTACCTCCTATTCAGCTTACATTTAAACCTCTTCACCATTTGAGGGTCCAGAGGAAGGTTCTTCAACCCGGCTCTCGTGTTCCGGACCTGCCATTGCTTGTATGTCTCGGGCCTCTCCACCCGCTCGGTCCCCTCACATGCCAAAACATTCATCACCCCCCTTCCGAAGAATTCTTTCTCATACTTCAGCCTCATCGGATCTTCGCGTGGCGCGTTGTTATCCAGTACATCAAACAAAGCAGAGTAGTGGAACAGCGCCTCCCGGAACCTTGTAACGAAATATGGGGCGTTGTACGAACCATTAATGATAAAGAGAGCAAATATGTTGGGGTTTATCTTTCTGATCAGGTTCAGAACAGTATCTCTCGGGCTGTTAATTGCAACAGTCTCATCCAGCAGGTTCTTGAAGCGAAACTGACAATTCACAGCAACAGTCTCCCCAGGTTTGATGCAGAGGTCGTCGATTCGGATGGCTTCCCATTTCTGCGCGATGCCATTGTACTCAAAGGGGACGTTATGCAGTTCACAATACTTTGCCAAGCGGCGACCTGTCTCCTGGACCCCCTCCGAAGGCCTGAACCCACTTTGGGGAAGCTCTATCCCTGTAATCCGAAGCTTTGGCGGTCCACCTTCCCTCTTGGACAGACGATAAATGAGAGCGGGCCACTGGAAACCGTATAATATGCCAAAGTCTATAATGTGCAGTGTTGTTGCTTTCTCAGCCACCTTGAAAATGTTATGGTTCGCAAAACTAATGGCCAATTTATTAAATGGGCAGACTGAGAGGTAAGCTTGATAAGCTTTTAACATATCAGCTGCGGGGGTTCTCGCTGCAGAGAGTGCAGTATAGATCTGAGTTCCCGTGCCTGTTAAACGTGCTTCGAGGCCATTAGCAAAGCAATGAGCCAACCTCTGAGAACCATCCCCCAAAGGAGAAGAATGCTGCCTGATCTGCTTCAGTAGCTCAATGGCTGTCCGGCGATCATCTGTCGATACAGCTTGAGCACATAAAACCAGGATCGTCCTTAAATCAACTGCTTCGTGCATATTCACTTGTCGCTTAATCCGAGGCCCATTCTGTTGGCTTTGTCCACCTTGGAGAGGCTTGGTTTGGCTACATGCTGGAGGCCGACATCTTTCAGTACGTACTAGAAACTTATCGAACATCTCCGCCAGCTCTGTTTCATCATCATAAACTGCCGAGTGCTTGTTACTTCGTTCTTCCTCAACTTCCTCATCCTCGCGCTCATGATTCTTCTCCATGTTCAACCAATTAGGGAAATAATCTGTCTCCTCGTTCTCTGTCTTCACCTCCACCTTTGGAGCCTTTCCCTCCATCCCAGAAGTCAATGTGCTGGTGTACGAGTTAAAATTTAGTTGATTGCCCTTAGGAAGAAACTTGTTAGCCTCCTCTACACCTCTCTTGAACTGCAATGCCAATTCACTCTCTGCGAAAGGATTTGACACCATGAAGTTACCAGCATATGAAGACGTCATGCCACTATCGCTTGAATGCAAAGTGGACTTTGATGTGGATTGGAAAACAAAGTTAGGCAATTGCATAAATGACGATCTGGGGTCTCCAAACTTACTGCTCAGTGGATGATCTACCGAACCGCTAGTATTCAAACTAGAATTGCTCTGGCTACTAGAATCACTAAAATTACTTGACATCCCATTATCTGGACTATCAACCAAAAACTGGTCCCCGTAAGAGAGAGGGTGATTTGGCGAAGGCTTTGGATGTTCCTCCTCAAGAACGTCATATAGGGACTTCTCTGCAGCTTGAAGAGCCAATGGGTCATGAAACATGCAGGGTTTCTCCTCCATGTCTTCCTCCATCAGCATTTGATTAATGTAATTGATGACTGTCTCAGAGAAGTCATTATCATCTGTCGGCGAGTCTCCTTCAATTGTTGTATGTGATGATTCAACAAATAGACTTTTTTGAGGTGAAACTAGAGGATTCACCGAGAAGTCAAAATCGGGACCAATAGAAGGGTCATTAAACTTGACTCCATTGGAAAACTCTGGGTACAAGATTGATCTAGGAAAAGCCATCTCATCCTCACAGTTGAAACACTTCATGGAATCTGAACCCATCTACAAGAATTGAAAATCAAGTTCAGATGAGTTCACCGAACTTGTTCAAGAGTTGGGCTACTTTGTTGAATCCCACATTGAAGAAAGCACAAAAAAATGACTACTTAACATCTGCAAATTAAATACCTCACAAGCCAAAGTTTTTGGATTCATATATAGTTCTTCGGTCATAGGCGAGCCAGTCGAGCCTGATTCTAACATATCAAAAGTAAGACTATTTCTCAAGCTACAACTATGTCAAGACAACAACTATCATGTCAATATACTTGGTCCTGCACATTTCAAGCTACAACCAGACAAGAATCATCCAAAATTCAACTAAAAGCAAAAGTCTCTAGGATCATGTTTTGCTTCACTAATTGTGCATATATGGTTGGAACTTTGTTGGTATTGCTACTCCAAAAATACAATGAACCATTACATGACACGGTAAACAAGGAGTCCCTAGATCATACAAGACAAGATCCCACCTCATATAAATACAAAATAAAAATTGAAGGAGAATATAACCTTGAACCAAACTCAAAAGGTAAAAAAAAAAAAAACTTTACTCCAATCCACAACTTCCATCATCCAAAACAAGTAATACCCTCTAAAAGTAACAGCCTTTACGCTCAGCAACCAAAAGTTCATGGGTCTAAAATATCCTTCCAGATCAAACCAATAACTGAATAATATCAACACCATGAGAAGAACCCACAAAGGGTTTAGGCTCCACAAGCAAACAAGATAAGACCTAAAGACTTGCAGCTTTCAAGCTAAGAAATCCCAAAACAATCATAAGAAGAACCCACAAAAAAAAATCATAAGAAAGAACCCACAAAGAGTTAGTCTCTACAACCATAAAGACTTCAACTTTCAAGCTAGAAAATACCAATACAACCATAAGAAGAAGAACCCAGGAAGGGTTAGTCTCCACAAGCAAGACAAGACCTAAAGACTTCAGCTTTCAAACTAGGAAATTCCAAAACAAGAATAAGACATAAAGACTTCAGCTTTCAAGCAGAAGTAAAGTCAGTTTGAAAACCGAAAATGAAGTGGAAATGGAAAGAAAGAAGACATACCCGGCTTCAGAAAGGAAGAGAAGGGCAGAGAGCAACAAGAGGAGGAGGCTAGAGAGAGAGTGGACCCGGAATCCTCTTTACTGGATTTGGCTTCACAGAAATGGAAATGGCATGGCCTTAGGGGGGAAGAGGAAGAGGAATAGGTAATACATACAGTGTTTTCCGAGTCCAAGGGACCAGAGAGAGAGAGAGAGAGAGAGATCTTAAACTGGTGGGTCCCACGGAAACTTCGCTGATTGCAATGTAATACCAATTTACCAGGTACGATTCCTACTATTGCTCCTGGACGGTGTGTACAAATGTTATTGGGTTGTTTTAGTTACAAGCAGTAAAAAAACATCATAATTACAGGGTGTAATTGAAGAAAGCCTTCCAAATAAGATGGCCTCTATCTATCGGGGAATTTGAGGCCAAAGTTAGTGAACCAACACAAGGTGGGTATGATGGTAACATGTCCTGTCTCGTTTTTTAAGAGTCGGTGGGTCATTTTCACTCCTTACAAAATTGGCGAAACTTTATTTGTGAGGAGAACAAAACCCAATACCGTTTAGAGCCCCGAGATTTAGGTTAACCTGCCAACATTTTTTCTTGGCAAAAAAAAAATTCAGAGTAGTGACGTTGCACTAAATGTAGAATTTTTTGCATATTCATGATCTAACTCAAACATAGAATTAGATGGAAAAAGCCTAGATGAATTAACTGTACAGACATGAATATATATATATATATATGGTAAATTATTCTCAGGTCCCTAATTTATAATTTTATTACTCGCAAGTCTCTGACTTTCAAAAATAGTGTATGAGGTCCCTGCTTTTTTTAAAAATTACAAACCAGGAACCTGAGGTAATTTGCCAGAGAGAGAGAGAGTGGTATTATTTTTCCCAAATTGATACCACTATAAATTATAATTATTATTAAAAACAAGGTCAATGAATTGACGAGGTCGACCATCGTGTACTATTTTGGTTGCATTCTTAAATGGTGGCTTTTGACCAAGCTCCCTAGATTGGCAGCCGGGTATACTAATTTATTAGGTTTTTTTGAAGGACTAATTTATTAGAATTCGTCCCTTGCTTTATGTAATTATTAATTAGTGATCTAGCTTAGTTGGGAGTTGAGCCACTTGCTAGTAATACGCTTTTACTTTGTTTCGGTGCATTTACGCCTCCAAATTCTTGGACGTATGTCCGACTCAGATTTCAATGCTGTCACGAAACAATACTCTACCTAATTTACAGGTGATTTTTTTTTACGGAAATAAATATTCGGGATAGAACAATATCAGCGATTCTCTCAATTCTATATATTCGATTTGTAACTCATGAAGTTTGGAATTTTTCGTTACAACCACAAGACCACAGCCAAATTTATCCAAATAAATAATTTGGACAACCTAGGATAAAATAAACCTTCAAAAAGAAAAAGACGGGCATAAAATCTGAATAAAAACCTTAATGACATGTCAATTATTGGTTTACAAACATCAAACCTAAAAACGGAATATTTAAGGCATAATCAAGCAGTTAGTTGTACATGAAACTTCAACGGAAAGTCATCGAGCAAATCCATCTTGTCAACGTTCGCCTGCTCCACTCTCATAGCCCGAGCTGGATCTCTCCAACAAGAGACAAAAATATAAACAGCAAAAAAATATTGTAGGTTAGTTTTTATTTAATTTTCTTTATTAAAAAAGAACCTTTTTTTTTGGGTTGTATATCGAGAGCTTGTGCCGCTTTAAACATCTCCTTGATAGAATCCAACTCCTCCTCGGATGGGTGATCCATGGCTTTGACTTTCTGGAAAAGAAATTAAATATTAGTTAAACCACTAGTATTATTATGTAAGTAATAAAAAATTTTAAAATATTAGCTGAGCTATATCTAGACAGAAATTAGCCTTTTCCATCAAGTCATCGTACACAATTAGCCATTTCTGGAATAATTCAGAAGCAATAATAACAAAAAGAACCTTAGGGCTGCTGCGTTTGAGTCAAGAGGAACAAAACACACTAAATTTTGACAAAGTTTAGTGTTTGGTGTGAAACAACAAAACTTAAATTCAGTTTTGTCCTAAGCCTAAAATTTAATGATATTGATTTTCCAACAATACCCTTCCTCTCAAATGCCTCTCTGTCTCTCCTCCTCTTTTTTAAAATTTTTTTTTTTATGAATCAATTCTCTCCTCTTCAATCAAACAATAGAACTGATTTCTAGTTCTTCATAAATCAATTCTCCTCTATCTCTTGTTCGATTCGATCGCCACTTTCAATCTCAATTCTGAAAGTTGAGAATTAATCTAGGCAGAACAAAAAGAAGCGTTTAGGGTTTTTTGGGCTGAATCATTTCCTCTCTTTTTTTAACATTGTCCGGCCCACCAGGCCCGTCACAGCTAATTTATCGAACATCGTTCATTCGTACGTACGCACGCCCCTAATCCCATTCCGGCTTAAACTTGGAATAATCGGCCAGATGATGATGATGTCTGATACCAAACAGCCTATACCAAAATATCCAGCGAAGAAAAAATTGAAATAAATATGAGCAAAAGGAAACTACAAAAAACACTAATCTCTTTCTATTGAGATTTTATTTTACTTAATTAAGTCTGTACAATTTTATTCCTCACTCTTAATTGGACGCTAATCTATAGAAAAATTCTTCTCCTTATGCCCTTTTTTGTATAAGTAATTAATTTCTGTTGTCCCCAATTATGTACACCAATATACATACTCCGTATTGGACTAGCTGGTGAGACTATCCAATTTACAGACCAAGGGTACAAAAAATTTAGGGTACACATGTAATTTATGCTGTCCCCAGTTATGTACATGAATAATTCAATTTCGAACAAGTAGAATCATACAATAGCATAGTGAACTAGAGCTTTTGCAAAATTTTGTTAATCCATGAGCATGATCTATATAGACACATAGATCCGTGGAGTTATACATCTCCATCAGAAAAGAATCAATAGTAAAGAGAGAATTGCAAGTAGATCACTCTATTTTTCAAAAATAAAGTAAAGAAGAATGAAGGTCAAAACCGACAAAGAATTTAGCTACCTTGCGACCATTATAATTATGACCGGCATTTATCAGAGCTTGGGTCGGTGGGACATGATGACTTGACATTATCTTTATCTTCTTCCGGCTTATCACCGAAAGTGTGCTCAAGATTCCAAACTTTATGATGGCAACTCAACACAAAGATTGCCCTTGCAAGGAATAGACTTTTCTTTGCTTCTATTTAAATACACAATATATCTTTTGTATTTCAAAACATCCAAATATAATTCATACCTAAGGATTGCTTTATCCAACTTTCTTATATTAAGATAAGCTTTGGCATGGATGATTCCCATAAGCAATAAAACTCTCTTTAACGAATTTGTTGATTTAACCTTTGAATGTGGTAGAAGTTTATTGTTGAGGAATTACATAAAAAGATAATGATATCAAACAAATATAACCCTAATATTATATGTGGTATTTATAGAAATGAGGAAATGGGCTTCACTTTAAAGTCCATGGCATTTGTAATGGATCTTGTTGGGCCGGGCACAACTTTTACCCGTGCGATAAAGTTCTCTCTCTCTTTTTGAGAGAGAGATGAAGGGATGCGGAAATTATTAAATTTAAGGAGTATCAGAGCGGATTGAGTGAAAACTAAATAAAATTTGTTCTCAGGTGGGGACTAAATTTTGGACCGTCAGATTTGATTATCTTTAAATCTGATGGTCAATAACCTATCAGGTGATAATGGTTTGCATATGAAGTGATATTGGTTTGCATGTGAAATGATATTGGTTTGCATGAGGCTGGTTTGCATGTAAATAGGGATGGCAGAAATACCCATATCCTGAGGGTCGGACTCTACACTTACCCTACGTGTCTAGGGTATGTTGACTTTGACTAGGTTTAGGGTAGGGTATGGGTATGAGTCCATGTTTAGAAGTGGGGTCTAGGGTAGGATATGAATCCATAGTTAGACCATGCGGATCGGACCATACCCATACATTTTTACCCTATTTGTGACCCTATCCTAATTAGACCCTAGTTAGACCATAATTAGACCATAATGATAATATATTTAATATACTTTATGCTTAACTTTAACATATTTATTATGTTATTACACAACCAGCTTAGAAGATGTCATGAATGATGGATTACTAGAAGCCGACATTCTATATATTTCTTTTGTTGAATTGTTTATGTACTTCAAATTTGAAAAAAAAAATTGTACTATTGAAATTAAATTGTAAAATTTGATGTTTCATCAATTTTCTATTGAATGTTAATGTGTAACATATTAGATATCTTGAATTTGTTTGAATTTTATATAAAAATTAACTTTTGATTAAAAAATATCAAAATGTAGAACGTTAAAGGGTCGGACCCTGAAGACCCAGGGTCTTGAGGAGGGTAGGGTATGAATCTAATAATAAAAAATTTGTAGGGTCGAGGGTAGGGTATGAGTCCAACTAAAAAAACTAGGATATGGGTAGAGTCCTACCAATACTCTACCCTACCCTACCCATTGCCATCCCTACATGTAAAGTGATATTAATTTGTGTTAGTCCTCATGGGTGGGGGACTAGTCCGGTGCTCACCAAATCTGTCCCGCATAAATATTAAATTACAATCAAGAAAATGGATCAGGACAGCTAATCCCTCCAAACACTTGGGAAACCCTTTATTTTCTAATCTGAATGTTTATACGCTTAAATCGAGGACAGTCAAATCCTATTTTAAGAGATAATATTTTCTCAATAAAAGTAAAACACGTTTAAAGCAATCCAAGTTGATTACTACTTGGATAACTCTAGTTGAGATCGCTTTAATATTTTGATATTGACATCATCTCCACATTTCTATATATATGCTCTTTAGAAATAAAAGAACTTAAAACTGCATCACCTATAACTATAAATCCGTGTGGCCACTATCTACTAATATTAATTCCAGCCACATGATGATAATAAGTAACAAGAAAGAGACGTCAACCCACAAAAATTAGCAAATGTAATTAATCTCTCTCTCCCTACATTTATTGGCCTAATGGCTACATGTCCCATACCTATATTTTCTTGATTAAATTATGAAAACGAAATCTTCAAAAGAGACAGCCTACGTGATTGTGGCCATATGGACAGGAATCTTTTTCTTTCATTTATTTATCGTCAAAAAGAGCATTGTGAAATTAAATTATTGCGAACATGGACAGCGATTGTCCTTCCTACTTTTTCTATTTTATTGATTTGTTCGAATACTTACTAAACTAACTAATTATGGTTCGAATCGAATAATATTTATAACTAAGGACAAAATTCTCTTAACAAATATTAATTAACAATTGTTACATTTTTGAAAATAAATTCGAGAAAGATTCACAAAGAAGTCATATAGGATGAGAAAAGAGCACATTGTCCCTTATATGCCGAGGAATCTATTTTATATGCTACTTTCTGAGATAAGCTTTCCAATCAAATACCATCGCTGCTCCTTTATTCTGACGTTTAAGAAGTGTAGCATATTGAAAGAGAGATTTCAATTGCTGCATAAAGAAAATAACAAACATTAAATTTAGGATGACAATACAATGGGTAAGATTCGGATATAATTTATAGGACTCATATTTTTATTATTCTTTAGGGTGAATTCATATCATTATCTTCTTTCGAATTGTGCCCTCGTTAACTAAAAAACAAAAAAGTTCACTTTAATATGTGTAGTCTCGAATCATAAAAAAAATACACGTAGTCTCGGCTATTTTATTTCAGAGGTCTATGAATTGATATCTCAATTGCTTATTAAAAAATTTCTAAGAAGTTTTGGTTTACGGAATTTGATCAACAGATTTTGAGAAGAAAAATCTTAAACCATGTGACACTATAGTGAATTTTTCGGGAAAAAAAAGGCCACATAGCTCCAATCAATCCCCACTTTACTCTGCCGATTGCAAAACAGCGAGGATAACTTCCTCCCACTAAAATATTAAGGGAACCACTCTCCTAATCATTCATTTCTTAAACAGATAAAGTGATCAAGATGCTAACTAGATTCCAACTCAGGACCTAATTTTTTCGATAAAGCCACTCGCCACGTAATCCAAGATCATCTGCCACGTGCTAGGATTTGGATTTTTTTGAGGAAAAACCAAGATCGAAGAGTAACTATGAATCAGGAAGAGGATTAAACTTGTCTAATACAAGGAACGAAAATACAACTTGTTGGGACATCTGTTGCGTACACTAATTTAACAAATTTTGTTAGGTCCGGATCTGTATTAATAAAACAAAAAAATAATAGTAAAGATCTCAAGTTTGACTGTGAAGATATTTGTGTTACAATTTAGTAGAGCAAACTGAGATTTTTAACTTTTTTTGGGGGATAATTAATTGTTCACTAGATTTTTTAAATGGATGTAAACTAACAAAATTCTCAAAATGAGTAATTTTATAAAAGATGAGAGACCAATATCGAAATTGGAAAAAAAGTTATTTCACCCAGACAACAATCCAATATATATCTTTTTTTTAGAAAGTATATATCATAGGTAACTAGATACCATATAATTTCGAAAAGAGAGAAGAAAGGAAATGAGCAACGAGAACCAACACTTTTAGTGGGGAACTAAGGTACCAGAAGGCTCTTTTTATTATTATTCAATAATGTACAAATCCGCCGAGGTCTCTTCTCCAAGCAGGAAAAGATTATCAACATTGGCTAAACAAAGTTAAAAAAAAAAAAAAAGAAGGTAGAGACAGGAAATGTTAGAATCCCCACTTTGCTCCCAATCCTCTTGAACCCTATTCTCTCCCTTTTTGTCATCAACTTTTTACATGAAACAACACTAAACCTTAATGCACAGAAAAAAAAAATCATAATAGTAATAACAAGTTAAAGCTAAGACATAATGGTACTCTCTTTTCTTCCTCACCCTTTTTAGATCTAAGACTACTATGACCACCTTTTGCCGGACGGAACTTGGCGGTCCGTCCGCCTTAGAGAAGAAGGCAAGTCTCCGGCTGAGACAGGTGCTCGTGGTGCTTCACCTGTTGCTGCTGCTTGGCTTGGTGCTGGGACCAGTACGCGTGGGCCGTGAGGACCCTGTCGAGGAGCTCCTGCGGCACGGGCTCGCCCCTCCTCTGCTGAGGGGATATCCGCGCCGTGTGCACCAGTGTCTTCCATTTATCCTAAAATAAACCAGCAAGGGCAAGAGACCATGTTAGAGCACCATCACTGGGAAGAATGTTGACAAGACGAGTTAAACAAGGTAATGTCAGCCGTGGTCCTGCATTCATCGGAACAACTGTCGGTTTTCATTTTTCTCCCTTGAATCAAATCGGATAGGAGAAAAGGCGGTAAGAATGACGTTTCGCTTTCTCCAGCTCGTATTGAATGATGTTTTGCTTTCTAGGGAAGATGCAAATGCAAGTAATCAAAACTAAAATACTGAACGGAACATGTAAAGGGTATGAATAGGCAAATAGCATGTGGAAGAGATGTGTAACTAATCATTTGCCTCTTGGACAAGCAACTACTTTGCTGTACGGATCAAGGCTGTCCTTGCGAAAACACAACTTTTGGAATCATTCTTTTGGAAAAGCAGTGAATCACTGCATATGAATGCCACCCAACAACCAGCAAGGATAAAAGTAATATGGGTTTTGGCTTAGAGTTTACCTTGAGATCGACATAGGTACGATGCTTTGCGTTATCAAAAGCTCGCAACTTAACATCACGCCACCTGCAGGGTGAGAGACCCAGTGAGATTTTCCACCATCTTAATCGGAAGGCAGGCACCAGAAGATACTATATCGAATCAATCATCATTATAATGGACCATGATATACCTTCCAGTTCCAAGCTTCTCAACAGCTTGGACCAATGCCTCGACTTCAGCAACAGAGAAAGGTCGACGAATTCGGCGCTGTACAATCTCAGACCGCTTAGACTTGCGGTGAACCGGAACCATAGCTAGTGATTCTACATTAACAGCTGGTACTGCAACCAGCGCCTTTGAATCGGTTGCGCTCTTGTCAATTGACATGTCCATGGGAGAGGGTGCAGAATCATGATCGCTTTCAACATTACCCGGGTTGTTCACGTGCGGATCTGGAGAAGTACAAGTTCCATGATGGACATTAAGTGGGGAGGGCGGATACCTGGTAGACAATATATTAAGTCAGATTGGTGATCAGAATTCATTTGCCTCCAAACAAGCCAAAAGAATTTCGGCATTGCATGAAAACAAATCTGAAACACATAGCACCATAGTTTCACATGAACACTGAAGGTGCGTGCAAGAAGACTGTATGCGTAAAACCGGTCACGGAAAATGATGTCGTGCAACGTTGAGTTTCAGATAGATAAATTAACTATCTCCAATTACCTGCTCAAAGGCTGTGGCGAGTCAGAACGGAGAAGAAAATGTGACACTCCACGGCACAAAGAAGGTGCAACTTTAGAAGGATTAGGCTCCAAGCTAAAGCCCACGGAATCCAACTGATTGTTGTGAGAGATTCCAGACTGTAACAATGTTTTGTTGTCATCCCTAACCTTCTTTCCTTGCAGAAGCACACCAACGCGTAGTCCACCTCCGAGTATAGCAGTCACAGCTTCCATAACACTCCTCTGCACAGAAATTGCACGATCAGACTGCATATTGGAGCCATAATATCTAATGATGGCTAACCCTGTCCGAAAAAGATGGTAATGCACATAATCACACAAAAAGATGGATAACATAGTACGTAGCCTAAGTGTCAGAAAAAAAAATTGAAGATAGATATATATACCTTCAGTGAACCAACAGTTGCACTTTCTGGAATCTCAATGAAAAGCTCCGGCACTCGGAAGGACTTTATCCTAAGTTTCACTGAGTAAAAGGAAAGACACCTTCGCGTAAGAACCTCTTTGAGCGTTAAACACCGAAGTCAAAGAGTACATATGAACCATTCCATCAAAGGTTCTCATACCGTGAGAATCCCTAGGTTGAAACGAAGTGTTCTCCGCTGTGATTGAAGACGAAGCCCTGGTGCCTGCAAAATCAGTTAACTCACTTAGGAAAAAAAGCTTTTTGAACATACACAGAAGATTGAAACGGAAACCAACTATTAAATAAAGGAAGGAAAAGATAAACATACCTTCATGCATCTTTGGACAGCAACCAGAAGTGTCTCCACCACTGCCCTTTCGAGGAGAACCAGAAACAAACCCGCTACTTATTGCTCCATCAGAAGTTGACGGCGAAGGTGAACTGTATTGGAAGTATTTCCTTTTTTTCAAAGGATATATCTTCTCAGACCTCAGAGGCTTATAATAATTCTTCCTGTTGTGGTAAACAGGCTTCATCCCGTCTGCATTAACCGACAAGATCGCTCAATACGACTGGAAACATCTAATACTGGTGATTATAGTATAAAAGGGCAGTGTAACAGTTGGCAAATGTCAACTTACCACCGTTAGCAAGTGTTGCTTCCTTCAACCTTGGAGCTACTTTCCAGTATCTAGAGGCCAGAATTTTCTTTATTCTTCGGTCACCAATACGTGGTGCTGGCCTGAGGTGCTTCTTAATAGTCCTGGGATATGTACGCCCAGAGGAGTTTTCGTCATCATCTCTACTAACTAAATTTACATCACCCCGAATAGCAGGGTACAAACTGGGGGAAAGGCGCTTCCCATAAGAAGGCACCTTAGGATTATCATCGGATCCAAATGGTGCAGTAGGTTTTCCATTCCAGACCACTGGATCCTCCACACTAGAGGTGTTAACTAGAGCACCATTTGGCACCTTCTGAGACTTTTGGTGCCCGTCTTTAGTTGGTCTATTCATTTGAAACCCAACCTTATATTCACTAGTCTTCTTGTTAACGGAAGGTCCTGCCTCCACCTTACAACCAATCATTTCTACTTCATTCTTGCTAGCACCACTCTCCAACTTCAATGCGTTAGATTTCTCCTGTAAGTCAGATGTTATTGCAGAAGCTAAACCTAAGTTGAGGTCATCTTCACTGTACACAGATTCCCTTGGACTATGGTTTTGCTCCTGAACTTGTGATATAAGGTCGGGAATGACAAAGCTTCCACGGGGGCTTGGAGGATCGTGAGTTTCCACTTTCAGAGGCTTTTCTTCATCCTTTATATCCTCCTTTACAGAATTGTTGTTCGCAACTTCAAGCTGACCCTCGTTGGCTGGTTCTTTCTCGAGCAACAATTTTCCAGCTACGAGGGCCAATAAATCAAATGCACAAACTTGATCGTGTTTCTTCTTAAAGGAACACCTCCTCTGAACAACGGGAGAGGGACAAAGATCAGATCATTGTCAAAGGCAGAACAAGATGACCAAACATTGACCAATTGGCAAACAGAACTAAATGATAATTACCCTAGCAGATCTTGCAGCTCGCGGTATAGGAGGAAATTGATACCCGTGAAATCCGTAGTCTAGTCTCTTCTGCAACACCATATCTCAGAGATCATATCAACAATGAGACGTCAGAATCAGGAAGACTGAGTCTCAACGAACCAGCAGCCACACACCTTGCTCCAACCACTTGGCACCGACAGAAGGCAACAAAGAACCTGAGATAACATGAACAGATAGGTTAGACGTGATCCAATGACAGGATTTGTTTCATCAAGAAAATAAGACAATCTTCAAAGCTCGGGAAGAATTAAAATTATCAATGTCACATAAACTTTCTACACCCATTAACACTTGAAAAGAAGTTTAGGAGACCAAAACATGGAATGGTTAAGTTAAACCCATCAAACGGTACCAAGAGAAGCGGATCAAAACCGCATCATGTCAAAGGCCACATAATTAGACTTAAAACCTCCAAAAATAAACAAATGGAACAAATGAACATGGAATTGCAGAAGATCCAATTGAAGCAGTGGGGTCTGATCATTATCGTTTAAGGCCTCAAAAGTCAAAACCTTGCTACCAAACTTAAGCTACAGGTTTCATACCAAACAAACAAGCAGGAGAAGGGAAAAAAAACCTAACATGAGGACTCAGAATCAGATCGGATGATCTAATTGAACGCAAGATAGATCATCACATGGGAGTACAGAATGATCATGAAAAATCCAAAAACCAGGTGATGTCATGTTTGTGGTTGACAATAAAAGGAAAAAGAGGTGATAAATGTCAACCAGAATCACAAAGCTGAATTTCAGGCAGAAAAAAAAAATAGAGGTCATTTAACTAAAACCACAACAAAACCCTGATGTGAAAAGGGAATCCCAAGAAAGTTTTGTCATAATTCAGACAAGATGGCCAAAAACTGAGGGATCCAAAATCCTTGACAAGGATCAACCTTGAGAGAAGCAAAAATTGAAAAATAAAAATCATTACAAAATGCCAAATCTGAATATGTTTAAAAAGGTGGCTTTTGAGGAAAAATCAAAATGGAAACCTGAAACCACATTTGCTAAGACCAGAATTATGGTCTTTAAAGTCAAACCCATGAAGAAAAGTGGGAAATGAACTTGAAACAAACCCTCTTGTCAACTCGGAAGAGAGAGATAAGATCAAAATGGGTTTGGAAAGCTTATATTTTTAGAATTTTAAAAGGCCTGTTTCTCCCCAAGAGAAACCCACAATTGCAAGAACCCAGAAGGGGAGGAAAGGGATGAACAAAGAGGAAAGAAGAAAACCCCAAGTTTTAGTTTGAAGTTCAAGCACCAAGAAAGAAACCATAAAAAATTCCCATAATTCTCACCTCTTAACAAAGTAACCAAAGATCTCTCCTCTCCTCTCCTCTCCTCTCCTTCCAAAGTTCACACCTTTTCCTCCTCTTCTCCTTCCTCTTGCACCAAAGATCAAACCTTTACAAAGAAATCCCAACACCCAAAGGCAAAGAAGAATAGAAAGAAAAAAAAATAGATCAAAAAAAAAGATAACCCAAAACTATCCCTACCCCATTTCTTTCCCCCACCCTATATTAAAAACCCAAAAAAGATAATAACTTTGTGTTCTAAACGCTACCAATTTTCCAATTTCCTCTCTCTACAAACTTAAAAAACACATCTTTCTTTTTTTCTCTCTCCTAGTTGTTGTTTTTCTTTTCTTGTCAGATGGGAAGATTGCTTAGACAAAACCCTCTAAAACCACCCCAACCAACCTTTATGGCTTAAACCCCCACAGGGAAGCTCCTGTGGTTTTCCCGACCGGCTACACCCGGTAATAATAGATTAGCCCCCTCTCTCTACCCCTAAAGACCGGTTCTGGTGGGGGCCCCACCAGTGGTTTTTAGTGGCCGGGTGTTGTGATCTGGACACGTGGAGGCTCACTTTGTCCATCCTGTGGTTTCCTGTCACCCCTCCGACTCGAGAAAAACGTTGAGTCACTACAAATTCTTTTTTTTATTTATCTTTGGGAAAAGTCCACTTAAGTACTCTGTAGTATCGCAAAAAATCAAGTCAGTATTCTGTGATTTAAAACGTATCAATTGAGTCGTACTTATTCTAATTAAAATCAATTAAAAGTCCGGGCAGCTGCCCGAACCCTGCCCATCTTGCCCAGACCTTGTCCTGCCACTTGGACCAGCCATGTCAGCATTTATTAATGACGAGGTGCCACGTGGACTTTCCCTTCCAACTTCACCTCTTCTCTTCTTCTTCTTCCCAAAACACACGCACCCCACCCACCTTCAACCCTTCCCACCCAAAAACAATACCCAGAAACTCAACAACCAAAACTTAAAAACCAAATCTTTTCCAATTCCCACAATTTCCTTCACGCCATAATCTACTCTCTTCCTCCTTTTCCAATTTCCCTATCCCAAAAAGTCAAATCTTTCTTATTAGATCCACCCACCTAACTGCTCCTCCTCCCTTCTCCTTCAATGGACGAGTTTGGTGTTCTAACAGAGCGATTCAGTCTGAAGCCGCAAGGGAAACCAGCCCCGATGTTTGCCTCCAGACCACCGCCAGTCCTTTCCCCCGCCGGCGCCTTTGATTTCAACGCTTACTGCGCCAGAGGCCGGTCGCCCCCTTCCTCCTCGTTCGACTACTTTGACTCTGTCTTCTCCGCTGCGAAGCCCTCCTCCGCGGACGACGACGTGTTCGGATTCTTCGTTTCGAAGCCCGCGCCCGTGGTGGACAATCTACTGGGCGATTTTGGGCTCCCTCTAAGTCGAAGCCTCCCGCGGGGCAAGGGACAAGGCGAGTCAATGGCCAGATTCGATAATTTGATGCCCGGGTTTGGGTCTTCTAGTAGTGGGTTTACTTCGAACTTCTAATGTATGTTGATTTTTTTTTCTTTTGATTTATGTAGCTAATGCTTTCGTTTGTTTGTTGGAGATTGAGTGGGTTTTTAGTTTTCGATGTTATATGTTAATGCATTGGTCGGAGGTGTTTATATGATTTAGGCTTTTTGATGTTGAATTGAACTCTGTTATAACTTTGCTAATTAGGAAGGGTGATATAATTTTGGTTATTGAGTTTCTGGGTGGGAGAAGGGTTGAAGGTGGGTGGGTGCGTGGGTTTTGGGAAGAAGAAGAAGAAGAGGAGAGGAGAAGTTGGAAGGAAAAGTCCACGTGGCTGGTCCACGTGGCTGGGCCCGGGCCTCTAATTGATTTTAATTAGAATAAGTATGACTCAATTGATACGTTTTAAACTACAGGGTACTGACTTGATTTTTTGCGATACTACAGGGTACTTAAGTGGACTTTTCCCTTTATCTTTTTTTGGGTATTTTTAGGACACAACGGTTATTAGTATTGTTTAAAATTAAATAATTTCTTAATCAATTTCTAAATAGAAATTACGATCATTTTAATCAAAATTACACCGTTTGAAATATGATTTTAAAAAATGTGATGGTCGACAGACTACGACTCAAAGCCAACCATGAGTCATTTTTACCTAAAAAGTCGAGTTTTGTTGGATCGGCCGGTCCAATCTTTTTTTTTTGCATTTTAAAATTTTAAGGTATTAAATAATAATTTTGATACTTATACAATAAATTTTTTCAATAACATTATATATAATTGATAACTATTTGCTATTTTAATAAAAATTATAATAAATAATATATTTTAAAATTTTAAATAAATCCCATATCCGACTAGCCAATCGACCGTTCGAATCTGTAGACCCAGAGGATGGAAAAAATCCTCTGTCAAGCTCTATATATTATTTTTAAAACTATGGTTTAAAATATAGAAAAATTCGTAACCCTTCCCAAAAATTACAAAATCGCCTGGTTGGTGGTGGGATCCGTAGGTTGGGCGAGACCGGATTGAGTGGGGACTAAAGAAAATTTGTCCATAGGTGGGGACTACATTTTGGGCCGTCAGATTTGATTATCTTTAAATCTGATGGTCAATAACCTATCAGGTGTTATTGGTTTGCATGTGAAGTGATATTGGTTTAGAAGACGCTGGTTTACTTATGAAGTGATATTGGTTTGCATGTGAAGTGATATTGGTTTGAATGTGTAGTAATATTGGTTTGAGTTAGTCCCCATATTTGGGGACTACCCCAGTCCCCACCAAATCCACTCCCTAGGTGGGCATCTACTGTTTAGCCAAAGTGACAAGACATTTTGTCGAGTTTTGTTTCCCGAAATTGGTTTTTTCTTTTATTAAATGTTTAGTTTTTTATATAGAAATGATCTAATGTTTAGTTTTTTTTATGTTACGTTGTTGTGACATGCACATGTTTTAATTTTTTTCTTTCAATTTCAAATCTTGGAGAAAAATGTAACTATGTTTTCCACCTGATAGGGAAATAGATAGGAACATAGTTAAATCGCAATTTTAAAATATTCCCAAAGTTTTTAGAGTTTTCAACATTTCGTACATTAGGAAGTTTAAAATGTTGCAACTCCGCCGCTTTACATCCTCTTTCTCGTACAAGTCAAAATCGGCTCAAATAGGAATGTATGCATATGTTAATTAAATGATTTTTTAAATAATTTTTATCGCAACGGTCATTCCTCATCCCACTATGCCAGCCTCTTATACCATTAGAGTAATTGATTATTGGTTAATTAATGAAAATTTATCTAAGTGTTACGAATTTGAATTTATTTTAAAAATATTTAGTTCAAATTTTACAAATAAAAAATAAATTATCATGAAAATAATTTTTAATATGGCTCGACGATATTCCACTTCAGAATTCACCGAAAAAATCTACGGACGAAAATAAGCAATGCATCTCTCTCGGAATTAAATGAGATGTTCATTCTTGTTCAAACGGAAAACATTAATTTTGTTCAACTCGGCCACGCAAGCCATCTTTTTCTTTTTTTACTTTACGTGCCCTGGACTAAAGCTTGGAATTAATGTCCGCAGTTATTTATGGGATGTAATGATATTATATAAATGGTAAGGCGATTGACAGGGAATCGTGAATATGGTAAGTTTTTAAGTTGAAGTCAGAAACATAAATGTTGACTGTCACTAATCTTAAATAACGGATCAGTGTTCAATTATTATTTTTGAAAGAATTTGCCACGATTCAAAATTTTATTTAGCTCAAATTAGTATTAGTCGGTTCAATAAATATATTTATATCAATTAATGTGTGAATACTATATAGTATAAACTAAAAAAATTCTAGATCAACCAGTATTATGATTGTGCGATGGTGAATTAGCTAGTGATTCAGCTAATTGTCTCAAATAATCAAAAATAAAATCAATCTAATGCACAAGAAATTATTGTATTTGTTGTCATCTTAAACTACAGCGAAGAACATGGAGTCTAGCACTACTAAAAAAAAGTGATTACTTTATTTTTTTTAAATCATATATGAAAATTTCTCTCTTAAATAATTCATATCTAATGCTATCCGTACTTAAAGTACAAAGATTTAGTATAATTACACAAAGTCTACTGATGTCCTCGCTTGAAAGTACAAAAGTTTGTATAATCACCCTAAAGCTACGGATGTCCTTATTTGGAAGTGCGAAAGAAATTAAGACCGTACAATTTAGAAATATCCAAGGGGATCAGATTCGGTACTGGAACTCCGTTTTCAGGACCGTCCTGGACCATATTTTGGGCGAACTATTTTATTATAATTAGGCAAACCATATGATTATAACTAGGCGAACCATTGTATCATAACTAGGTGAACCAGCGTGTGTTCAGGGACGGTGTATTCATTTTATTTGGCGAACTTCGGGCAAACCATTCCATCATAACTGGTCGAACTATTGTATCATAACTGAACAAACCATTCCATCATAACTGGGTGAAACATTGTATCATAATTGAGCAAACTATTACACCATAACTAAGCGAACCAGTGTGCGTTTCGAAAAAAATCGGGAGCGCTTCGGGGCGACCCATTGTTGGGTTTGTTGAATGCAAAATGAATGCATTTGGCCCAAAGTGGGAAGCTCGAATATGGAATAGAAAATGGCAATCTCACATTGGGAAGTGC
Source organism: Hypericum androsaemum (assembly GCA_963995505.1). Lineage (NCBI taxonomy): Eukaryota > Viridiplantae > Streptophyta > Magnoliopsida > Malpighiales > Hypericaceae > Hypericum > Hypericum androsaemum. The sequence goes on from OZ023187.1 coordinate 2,842,233, forward strand.
AATAAGATTTTTCTAGTATATTAGGAGATGCTCCTTGTTAGCTAGAAAATAAATTGACCATCGAGAAAGCCAACTCTGACCATTGTGAGGATGGTGCGAAGCACCATCCGAGCACAAGCACGTGCACGCGCGCATGTTGCATTGGACGCAGGTCGCAATGGGTACTTTGAGGCGCACTTGGTACTTCGCACGTGTCGCGAGGAGCTGAGGAGCCTTAATTTTTGGCAAATTATGGATGGGTCACGAAGGACTGGAATGTCCCGGAGACTTTCAGAAGGTCGAAGGATTACGAGCGAACCTGAAGAGCCACGAACGAATTGGCTGGAGAGGTACCTGAAGGGCAGCCTGTCTGCTGGCCGAACTGATGCGTCTCCTTGGAATTACTTCGTGCCCCTTCGAAAGTGCTTGCCTCCATTCCATCCAACGCCTATAAATAGGCCTCTCCCCCTCATTTGCATCTCACCCCACTACAACTTGCACAAGCATTCATTAGCAATTGTAGGCTCTCTCTCTCTCTCTCTCAGAAAGTTCTGAATATCCAAGGTTCGCCAGAAACTTCGAGGGTCGTTGTGCTACTAACTCGGAAGTAGCCTAGTCGTTGTATCGTGGGGACGATTGTCGCAGCCTGTAAGCACTGAATACGGGGCAATCTCATCTTACGGAGAAAGAGTCCAACTCTAGTCTTGACTTGAAGATCCTAATCAAGTACACCACCTCCGACAAATAACAATCGCAAGACGAGATCAGTGTACTTAAAGATGGCATCATCAAGCTCCGCACCAACACCAGTGCCAGCGGTCCCAGAAATTGTCCACGCCGAAAGGCCAGCCAAGTTTAACGGTACCAAATTCAAGAGGTGGCAACAGAAGATGTTGTTCTACCTGATGACACTCAACTTGGTCCGATTCTTGAAGGAAGAGGTTCCAAAGGTGGCAGAAAATGAGGCTGATCCACAGAAGGTCAACGCCCTCAGTGCATAGAGTCACAGCGACTTCCTATGTCGTAACTATGTCCTGAATGACTTAGACGATGCCCTTTACAATGTCTATGTAGGTACAAAGATTGTGAAAGAATTGTGGGACTCCCTAAAGAAGAAGTACAAAGCGGAGGATGCCAGGATAAAGAAATTTATCGTCAGAAGATTCCTTGACTTCCAGATGGTGGACTCCAAGAAGTTCATAGACCAAGTCCAAGAACTGCAGCTGATTCTACACGAGATTCATGCCGAAGGCATGCAACTCAGTGAATCCTTCCAGGTGGCTGCTCTAATCGAGAAGCTACCCCCCTCTGTGGAAGGACTTCAAGAACTACCTCAAGCATAAGAGGAAGGATATGGGGCTGGAAGACCTGATCATGAGACTAAGGATCGAGGAAGACAACCGAAAGTCCAAAGTTAAAACCGGTAGGACCAACTCTGAAGCTAAGGTAGAAGGATAATTGCCAAAGCCTAGAAACAAGCAGGAGAAGCAAGAGCCAAAGCAAAAGAAAGCTAAGAAGATCAAGGATAATTGCTACAACTGCGACAAGCCCAGTCACATGGCAAAAGATTGTCGCCTGCCAAAATGGGATAATCGAGAGAAGGCAAATCTGGCCGAAGACCTGTCTGAGCTAGACTTATCCACCGTGGTGTTTGAAGCCAATCTGGTGGTTAACCCAAGAGAGTGGTTCGTTGACACAGGAACGACCTGACACATCTGCTCAGACAAGGAGATGTTCTCGACCTATATTTCAATCAACGGACAGAAGTTATTTATGGGAAACTCCGCAACTTCTCCCGTAGTCGGATTAGGCCAGGTGGTGCTGAAGCTGACCTCCGGAAAAGAGCTGACCCTCAAGGATGTGCTACATATCCCAGACATTCGTAAGAATTTAGTATCCGGCTCACTGTTAAGCAAAGCTGGAATGAAGCTAGTGTTTGAGGCTGATAGGTTTGTTCTGACCAAGGCCGATACTTTTGTAGGAAAGGATTACCTCGAGAGGGGGCTCTTTAAAATGAATGTAATAACTATGAAATGCGCCTTTGAAGGGCCTAATAAAGTTATCAATTCTTCTTACTTGGCTGAGTGTTCTAATTTATGGCATGATAGATTAGGACACATAAATTTGAGCTCACTAAGAAAGTTAGTAAGTTTAAACTTATTGCCTAAAATGGAGCTTGACCCATTAAATGTGAAGTATGTGTAGAGGCAAAAATGACCAAAGCACCTTTTTATTCAGTGAAAAGAAGTACTACACCTTTAGAGTTAATTCATAACGACATATGCGATATGAAACAAGTGCAAACTAGAGGTAGAAAAAAGTATTTCATCACATTTATTGATGATTGCACAAGGTACTGTTATGTACACCTCTTGAAAGGAAAAGAAAAAGCTCTATAAGCTTTCAAGAGTTATAAAAATGAGGTTAAAAATCAACTTAGCACTAAAATCAAAATGATTCGAAGTGATAGAGGGGGAGAATATGTAGCTCCGTTTAAGAAATTATGCCAACAATATGGCATTATTCATCAGACAACTGCTCCATACTCACCTCAATTAAATGGCGTAGCTGAGCGCAAGAATCAAACTCTTAAAGAGATGATGAATGCTATGTTGATTAGATCGGGCTTACCATAGAACTTGTGGGAGAAAGCTGTGCTCTCAGCTAATCACATTCTAAACAAATTGTCACACGAGAAAAGGGACAAAACCCCATATGAATTATGAAAAGGAAGAAAGCCTTCCTACGGTTATCTTAAAGTGTAGGGATGCCTAGCCAAGGTAGAAATACCTCTGCCTAAAAGGGTGAGAATAGCACCCAAGACCATTGACTGCATTTTTATCGTATATGCTTTCAACAGTAGCGCCTATCGATTTCTAGTGTACAAGTCTGAAAACTCTGAAATTAACGAGGGAATGGTCATAGAATCAAGGAATGCAACATTCTTTGAGAATATCTTTTCTAAAAAGAAAATAAAAGAAGTAAGCTCAAACAAAAGGAGTTATGAAGCTATACAAGGCTCTGATCAAGGTACTGAAGAACCTAGATGGAGTAAGAGGACCAAAATAGCCAAGTCGTTTGGTCCAAAATTTCTAAATTACATGTTAGAAAATAAACCTGGGATAATTCAAGAGGTATTATCTAGTCCGGATGCTCCTCTCTGGAAAGAAGCTACCAATAATGAGATAGAATCCATCATGCAAAATCATACGTGAGAAATCGTGGATCTCCCACCAGGTTGTAAACCTTTAGGTTGTAAGTGGGTATTTAAAAGGAAATACAAAGCTGACGGATCAATCGATAAATACAAAGTTTGGTTGCTAGCTAAAAGGTTCAAACAGAAGGAAGGATATAATTTCTTTGACACGTATTCGCTGGTCACAAGAATCACATCTATTAGAGTTATAGAGTGCTGTTGCAGCACTCTATAACCTCGAGATACATCAGATGGATGTAAAAATAGCTTTCCTAAATGGAAAACTGGAAGAGGAGATATATATAGAACAACCTGAAGGGTTTGTTGTCCCCGGACAATAACATAAAGTGTGCAAGCTGGTCAAGTCACTGTACGGGCTGAAACAGGTGCTGAAACAATGGCATGAGAAATTTGAATGATGTCAAATGGCTTTAAGATCAATGAGTGTGATAAATGTGTATACATTAAAGGCAGGTGCTGAAACAATGGCATGAGAAATTTGACAGAACAATGATGTTAAATGGCTTTAAGATCAATGAGTGTGATAAATGTGTATACATTAAAGGCACACCTGATATTTACGTAATTGTATGTCTGTATGTAGATGGCATGCTAATCACGGAAAGCAGTAATAATCTTATCGTAAAAACTAAGAACATGTTAAAGAATAACTTTGACATGAAAGATATGGGTCTAGCTGATGTCATACTAGGGATTAAAATCTCTAAGATGACTGAAGGAATTATCTTGTCACAATCTCACTACGTTGAGAATGTACTCAAAAAATTCGAAGCTTTTGACAAACCTCCAGCTAAGACTCCGGTAGTCCTGAGTTTATACTTAGCTAAAAATAGAGGGGGTCCAGTATCTCAACTGAAATATGCAAGAATCATTGGGAGCATGATGTACTTGACCAATTGTATATGCCCTCATATTACATACCCAGTTAGCAAGTTTAGTAGATTCACGAGCAATCCAGGACCAGACCTCTGGCTAGCTCTGGAAAGGGTTCTAAAGTATCTAAAATATACTATGAACTATGTTATACTTTATACTAGGTATCCAGCTGTATTAGAAGGATACAGTGATGCGAATTGGATATCGGATACTAAAGACTCCAAATCCACTAGTAGTTATGTGTTCACCATAGGTGGAGTCTAAACAAATGTGCATAGCTCGATCCACCATGGAGTCAGAGTTTATAGCACTAGATAAAGCTGGGAAAGAAGCTGAATGGCTCAGAAACTTCCTAGAGGATATTCCATATTGGAACAAGCCTGTGCCCCGTGTATTGATACATTGTGATAGCATGTCTACAATCGGGAGAGCACAAAGTACAATGTACAACGGTAAGTCTTGATACATCGGTAGGAGACATAACACCGTTAGGTAATTGATCTCTGGTGGTATAATTTCCATTGATTATGTGAAGTCCAAGGACAACATAGCTGATCTTTTGACGAAAGGAATCAACAGAGATCAAATGTATAACGCAGTAAGGAGAATGGGGTTAAAACCCGCATATTAGAGAACATTCATAGCGGTAATTCAACAATGATGAGTGGAGATCCCACAAACTTAGTTCAATGAGACAACTAAGTTATAGATGGTTCAGATGATTACTTGGAACCCTTCTCATTCTCAGAAGCTGCCCAAGTACGAACCTACAGAGGTGTGGTAAGATTAACCATTTACGCTTTTAATGATTCCTATACCAGATAAAGGTAGAGTATGGCAGGATACTCCTGATAGGAGATCACTTATATAAGTGTGAAGTGAGGCTGCTTCAAATGGAAAACTACTTATGAATCCAAGATATGGTCCATGGCCGAAACGAAAAAAAATGTGAGAACCAAAAGATATTAGAGATATCATTGTGTAAATGTTATTATCTTGGTTTACATAAAAAAGCTGACCAGATCAAGACATCGCGTTCACTGAGCAGCAAGTAAATCTGATAGCATTTTACTAGGGAAGGTTCAAAGCCGTAAGCTACCTTCTTTGATACAATGATATTTCGTCAGAACTTTTCTTAAAAGTGTCACCATGCATTAATCATCATTCACGTGGGAGATTGTTGGGTTTTTTGAATGCAAAATGAATGCATTTAGCCCAAAGTGCAAAAGCCCAAAGTGGGAAGCCCAATATGGAATGGAAAATGGCAATCCCACATTGGAAAATGTAACAAATTTTTTCTAGTATATAAGGAGATGCTCCTTGTTAGCTAGGAAATGAATTGACCATCGGAAAAGCCAACTCGAACCATTGCAAGAATGGTGCAAAGCACCATCCGAGCATGAGCACGCATGCTCGCACATGCAGATGCGTACGCACACGCGTATGCACACGTGCGTGTGCGCATGGCGCATTGGACGCAGGTCTCAATGGGCGCTTTGAGGTGTACTTCACACGTGCGCAACGTCGTGAGGAGCCTTAAATTTTGGCAAATTCTGGACGGGTCACGAAGGACTGGAATATTCCGGAGACTTCCAGAAGATCGAAGGGTTATGAGCGAACATGAAGAGTGCACATGCGAATCCAGAAACTCCCAGAACACCGAAGGGAAGCGAGTGTGTTGCCTGCCTGCCGAAGGGGTGCCTACGACCTCCGAAGAATCACGAATGAATTGGCTGGAGAGGTACCTTAAAGGCAGCCTGCCTGCTTACCGAACGGACGCGTCTCCTCGTAATTTCTTCATGCCCCTTCGAAAGTGTCTGCCTCCATTCCATCCAGCGCCTATAAATAGGTCTCTCCCCCTCATTTGTATCTCACCCTACTACAACTTGTACAAGCATTCGTTAGCAATTGTAGGATGTCTCTCCCTCTCTCAGAAAGTTCAGAATATCCAAGGTTTGCCTGAAGTTTCAAGGGTCGTTGTGCTACGAACTCGAAAGCAGCCTAGTCGTTATATTTTTGGGATGATTGTCGCAAACCGTAAGTACTAAATATGGGGCAATCTCGTCTCACGGAGAAATAGTCCAACTCCTGCCTCGACTTAAAGATCCTAATCAAGTACACCACCTCCGACAAACAACAATCGTAAGACGAGATCAGTGTACTTGAAGATGGCATCATCAAGCTCCGCACCAACACCAGTGCCAGTGGTCCCGGGAACTATCTATGCCGAAAGGCCGGCCATGTTCAACAGTACTGAGTTCAAGAGGTTACAACAGAAGATGTTGTTCTACCTGACGATGTTTAACTTGGTCTGATTCTTGAAAGAAGAGGCTCCAAAGGTGGCTGATCCACAGAAGGTCAACGCCCTCGATCAGCGACTTTCTATGTCGTAACTATGTCCTGAATGACTTATATGATGCCCTTTACAATGTCTATACAGGTACAAAGACTACAAAAGAATTGTGGGACTCCCTAGAGAAGAAGTACAAAATGGAGGATGCCGGGATGAAGAAATTCATCGTCGGAAGGTTCCTCGACTTCCAGATGGTGGACTCCAAGAAGGTCATAGACCAAGTCCAAGAGCTGCAGCTAATTCTACATGAGATTCACGCCGAAGGCATGCAACTCAGCGAATCCTTCCAGGTGGCTGCTCTAATCGAGAAGCTACCCCCCCTTCCCCTTGTGGAAGGACTTCAAGAACTACCTCAAGTATAAGAGGAAGGATATGGGGCTGAAAGACCTGATCGTGAGACTAAGGATCGAGGAAGATAACCGAAAGTTTGAAGTGAAGACCGGCAGGACCAACTCTGAGGCTAAGGTACACCTTGCTGAAGGTGGCACCGACAAGAAGAGGAAGAAGCCCAGAAACAAGCAGGAGAAGTAAGAGCCAAAGCAAAAGAAAGCTAAGAAGATCAAGGGCAATTACTACAACAGCGACAAGCCCGGCCACATGGCAAAGGATTATCGCCTGCCAAAGAGGGACGATCGAAAGAAGGTAAATCTGGCCAAAGACCTGTCTGAGCTAGACTTATCCACCGTGGTATTTGAAACCAATCTGGTGGATAACCCAAGAGAATGGTTCATTGACACAGGGGTGACCCGACACATCTGCTCAGAGAAGGAGATGTTCTCGACCTATATTCCAATCAACGGACGGAAGTTATTTATGAAAAATTCTGCAACTTCTCCCGTAGACAGACTAAGCTAGGTGGTGCTGAAGTTGACCTCCGAAAAGGAGTTGACCCTCAAAGATGTGCTGCGTGTCCCATACATTCGTAAGAATTTAGTATCCGACTCACTGTTAAGCAAAGCTGGAATGAAGCTAGTATTTGAGCTGATAGGTTTGTTCTGACTAAGGCCGGTGCTTTTGTAAGAAATGGTTACCTCGAGAGGGGGCTCTTTAAGATGAATGTAATAACTGTGAAACACGCCTTTGAAGGGCCTAATAAAGTTATCAATTCTTCTTACTTGGCTGAGTGTTCTAATTTATGGCATGATTGATTGGGACACGTAAATTTGAGCTCACTAAAAAAGTTGGTAAGTTTAAACTTATTGCCTTAAATGGAGTTTGACCCAAACAATAAATGTGAAGTATATGTAGAGGCAAAAATGACCAAAGCACCTTTTCATTCAGTGGAAAGAAGTACTACACCTTTAGAGTTAATTCATATCGACATATGCGATATGAAACAAGTGCAAACTAGAGGTGGAAAAAAGTATTTCATCATATTTATTGATGATTGCACAAGGTACTATTATGTACACCTCTTGCAAGAAAAAGACGAAGCTCTAGAAGCTTTCAAGAGTTATAAGAATGAGGTTGAAAATCAACTTAGCACTAAAATCAAAATAATTTGAAATGATAGAGGGGGAGAATATGTAGCTCCGTTTGAGGAATTGTACCAACAACATGGCATTATTCATCAGACAACTGCTCCATACTCACCTCAATCAAATGGAGCAGCTGAGCGCAAGAATCAAACTCTTAAAGAGATGATGAATGCTATGTTGATTAGCTCGGGCTTACCATAGAACTTGTGGGTGAAAGCTGTGCTCTCAGCTAATCACATTCTAAATAAATTGTCATACAAGAAAAGGGACAAAACCCATATGAATTATGGAAAGGAAGAAAGTCTTCATACAGTTACCTTAAAGTGTGGGGGTGCCTAGCCAAGGTAGAAATACCCCCGCCTAAAAGGGTGAGAATAGGACCCAAGACGGTTGACTATATTTTTATCGGATATGCTTACAACAGTAGCGCCTACCGATTTCTAGTGTACAAGTCTGAAAACTCTGAAATCAACGAGAGAATGGTCATGGAATCAATGAATACAACATTCTTTGAGAATATCTTTCCTAAAAAAGAAACGAAAGAAGTATGCTCAAATAAAAGAAGTTATGAAGCTACACAAGGCTCTGATCAAGGTGTTGAGGAACTTAGACAGAGTAAGAGGACCAAAGTAGCCAAGTCGTTTGGTCCAGATTTTCTAAATTACATGTTAGAAAATGAACCTGGGATAATCCAAGAGGCATTATCTAGTCCGGATGCTCCTCTCTGGAAAGAAGCTATCAGTAGTAAGATATAATCCATTGTGCAAGATCATACATCGAAAATCGTGGATCTCCCACCAGGTTGCAAATTTTTAGGTTGCAAATAAATGTTTAAAAGGAAATACAAAGCTGATAGATCAATTGATAAATACAAAGCTCGGTTGGTAGCTAAAGGGTTCAAACAGAAGGAAGGATATGATTTTTTTTTATACGTATTCACCGGTCACAAGAATCACATCTATTAGAGTACTCACAGCTGTTGTAGTACTCTATAACCTCGAGATACATCAAATGGATGTAAAAATAGCTTTCCTAAATAGAGAACTAGAAGAGAAGATATATATGGAATAACCTCAAGGGTTTTTTGCCCCCGGATAAGAACATAAAGTATACAAGCTTGTCAAGTCACTGTACGGGCTGAAACATGCGCTGAAACAATGGAATGATAAATTTGACAGAACAATGATGTCAAATGGCTTTAAGATTAATGAGTATGATAAATGTGTATACATTAAAGGCACACCTGATATTTACGTAATTGTATGTCTGTATGTAGACGGCATGCTAATCACGGAAAGCAGTAATGATCTTATCGTTAAAACTAAGAACATGTTAAAGAATAACTTTGACATGAAAGATATGGGTCTAGCTGATGTCATACTAGGGATTAAAATCTCTAAGATGACTGAAGGAATTATCTTGTCACAATCTCACTACGTTGAGAATGTACTCAAAAAATTCGAAGCTTTTGACAAACCTCCAGCTAAGACTCCGGTAGTCCTGAGTTTATACTTAGCTAAAAATAGAGGGGGCCCAGTATCTCAACTGAAATATGCAAGAATCATTGGGAGCATGATGTACTTGACCAACTGAAATATTGCATACTCAGTTAGCAAGCTTAGTAGATTCACGAGCAATCCAGGACCAGACCACTGGCTAGCTCTGGAAAGGGTTCTAAAGTATCTAAAATATACCATGAACTATGACATACTTTATACTAGGTATCCAGCTGTATTAGAAGGATATAGTGATGCGAATTAGATATCGGACACTAAAAACTCTAAATCTACTAGTTGTTATGTGTTCACCATAGGTGGAGGAGCCGTGTCCTGAAAATTCTCTAAACAAATGTGCATAGCTCGATCTACCATGGAGTCGGAGTTTATAGCACTAGATAAAGATGGGGAAGAAGCTGAATGACTCAGAAACTTTCTAGAGGATATTCCATTTTGGAACAAGCTTGTGCCCCCTGTATTAATACATTGTGATAGCATGTCTACGATCGGGAGAGCACAAAGTATAATGTACAATGGTAAGTCTCGACACATCCGTAGGAGATATAACACCATTAGGCAATTGATCTCTGGTGGTATAATTACCATTGATTATGTGAAGTCCAAGGATAACATATCTGATCCTTTAACGAAAGGAATCAACAGAGATCAAATGTATAACGCAGTAAGGAGAATGGGGTTAAAACCCACACATTAGAGAATATTCATAGCAGTAGCTCAACCATGATGAGTGGAGATCCCACAAACTTGGTTCTATGAGACAACTAAGTTATGGATGGTTCAGATGATTACTTGGAACCCTTCTCATTCTCAGAAGCTGCCCAAGTACGAACCTGCAAAGGTGTGGTTAGGGGTGAGCAAGTCAACCGAACCGGACCGAACTGGAAAAAACCAGACTGGACTGGAACCGGAATTTTAGGAATATTACGAACCGGACCAAACTGTACCCACTTCGGTCTGGTCTGGTCCGACCAAAAACCAGACCAGATCACCAAAAATAGAACAAAAACTGGGTTTCTGACCGGATCAAACCGGACCGGACTGGACCAGAAACCGGATTTTGGGTATTTTTACAAATCGGACCGGACTATTTTTACATTTGGTCTGGTTTGGTCCAGTTTGGTCCAGTTTTTTTGGTCCGGATTGGTCCGGTTTGACAGTTTTCAGTTTTTTTGCTCACCCCTAGGTGTGGTAACGATAAGCATCTACGCTTTTAATAATTCCTATACCAGATAAAGGTGGAGTATGGCAGGATACTCCTGATTGGAGATCACCTATATAAGCGTGAAGTGAGGCCGCTTCAAATGAAAAAATACTTATGAATCCAAGATATGGTCCATGGCCGAAATGGAGAAAACGTGAGAACCAAAAGATATTAGAGATATCATTGCGTAAATGTTATTGTCTTGGTTACATAAAAAAGCTGATCAGTTCAAGACATCGCGTTCACTGAGCAGCAAGTAAATCCGATAGCATTTTACTAGGGAAGTTTCAAAGTCGTAAGCTACCTTCCTCGATACAATGATATTTTATCAAAACTTTTCTTAAAAGTGTCAGCATGCATTAATCATCATTAATGTGGGGGATTGTTGGGTTTTTTGAATGCAAAATGAATGGATTTGGCCCAAAGTGGGAAGCCCAATATGGAATAAAAAATGGCAATCCCACATTGGAAAGTGTAACAAAAATTTTCTAGTATATAAGGAGATGCTCCTTGTTAGCTAGAAAATGAATTAACCATCGGAAAAGCCAACTCGGACCATTGCAAGGATGGTGCGAAGCACCATCCGAGCATGAGCACGAGCACGAGCACGTGCGTGTGCGCATGACACATTTGACGCAGGTCGCAATGGGTACTTTGAGGCACACTTGGCCTTTCGCACATGCGCAACGTCGCGAGGAACTGAGGAGCCTTAAATTTTGGCAAATTCCGAACGGGTCACGAAGGACTGGAATGTCCCGGAGACTTCCAGAAGGTTGAAGGGTTAAAGGCGCACAGGCAAATCCAGAAGCTCCCAGAACACCGAAGGGACGCGAGTGTGCTACCTGCCTGCCGAAGGAGTGCCTACGCGTCTCCTCGGAATTGCTTCATGCCCCTTCGAAAGTGCCTGCCTCTATTTCATCCAGCGCCTATCAATAGGCCTCTCTCCCTCATTTGCATCTCACCCCACTACAACTTGCACAAGCATTCGTTAGCAATTGTAGGCTCTCTCTCCCTCTCTCAGAAAGTTTCGAATATCCAAAGTTTGCCTAAAGCTTCGAGGATCGTTGTGCTACGAACTCGGAAGCAGCCTAGTCGTTATATCTTGGAGACGATTGCCGCAGCCCGTAAGCACTGAATACGGAGCAATCTCGTCTTACGGAGAAAGAGTTCAACTCTTGCCTCGACTTAAAGATTCTAATCAAGTACACCACCTCCGACAAACAACATTCATTGTATCTTAACTAACGAACCAGTGTGTGTTCCAGGACGGTTCTCGACGAAAATACACGTCCAGAATCAAATCCGGTGCCAACTAATTGTGTCTTCGACCAAATATAATAATTATGTCTTCGACCAAGAAAACTAATTATTTTTATCGAATAAGTTTAAAGACCAACTAATAACATGTCTACAAAATTATGAAAAAAATTTAAAGAACAAGTACATGGTGTGTTCTTTCTTTTTATAAATATTAAACTAATCAACTAATTCACATTGAAATAGATCTCAAACTGTAAAGAAAATTAATAAATTTGAACACAACCATATTTTTAATTTTTGAATAACAACTATTGTATTAAATTAGAACAATATGCCTTTTAAAAAAAATAACACATACAAACACTTAGATCAATTAGTAAAATTAGAGAAGTCGTTGTTCTAATTTAGCCAAAATGTCTCAGTTTCGAATCCTTGAGAATAAAACAGTGTTAAATACTTCTTTGAAGAATTTTGTCATCTTTCAAATTTGACACACAACTCTAATCTTAATTAATGAGCATAATAATATATGTATACCATTTGGTCGAAAAAATATCAAAAATAACGGAATAAAGAGCGAGGGTACAAAATTCATTTCCTAGTTGCCACGAGCAGTTATGCCGATAATAATGTAACGCACTTTTTGTTTTTGCTGTTCTTTTTGAAAGAAGCTTGTGGCCCGTCGTTTTGGGTCATTGCCTAGTAGGATAAGCCAACAAAAAAAATTAACTTAATTTCCGACGTGGCAAATCAGGAGGCTCCTATTGGTCCTTTCTCTCTCATGTATTATCTACGAACGAGGACACCATCGAACTCAGACAAAAAAGCAAGAAATTAGCTGAAAATGAAAAGCGCATTCGATGTTCTTCACGTTTTAATTAACTACTTTTTAACTTACAGCGAGGGGGATGGGAGAGAAATCTCCATTACAGATGAGGTGAGGTTGATGGAGTATTGCAAGAGATTTTAGTTATTTTAAAGAGGTGTACTTTTGAGAGAAGCGTCCATAAAATAAGAGTACTGGTGAAAAAAAGTCACTTCATTAAATAAGGTATAAAAAATCTTCTATTCTTAATAAAAAATCACTAAAAATAAAAAACTGCATTTTGAGTAATTTTGAATACAAAATAATTAAATATATAGTTTTTATTTTATCAAACTAGTATTTTCAAATAATTAAATCCTAGATTAATCGTATAAGATTAAGATATTCAGTGGGTGATAGTGATACCAAATGATTTCTACAATATTCTACCAAAAAAACAAAAAGGAATTGATTTCTACAATAAAAGGTGGATAACTGCGTTTTCTTCGGGGGTTTGTCGCCAGGTCACTGATGGGCCCCGTGATAAACTGACTAAATTCGGACTTCAATATTAATATATTATGTTGTAGGGCAGTAGATAGAGAAGTTTATTAATTAGTGAGAGACACTTATTGATAATATATTGTTCTATTTTTATGGCATGCATACCCCATTTTGGCAAAATGGCTGTACTAAGCTAGATGACAATGAAAATTTAATAAAAAGATAAACTAAGTTGATATAATTCAAGTATTTTTTAAATATTCGCAGAATTCAGTTTTTGCATTTATAGAGCCTGAAAGTTCAAACTAAGATTATAAATTAAGAATTTTAAAATCTCTTACCATTATAAAGTGATTTTCTGTAGAATTAATAATTAAATATTTACTTTTTATTTAATCAAACTAGTATTTTCAAATAATTAAATCCTAGATTAATAGTCTAAGATTATTTGAAAATACTAATTTGTTTAGACTTTATTGTTTGATAAATTTTGCATCATAATCCATATTATAAATTATCTTCAAATGGTCATTGTGATCGTCGTCTTATTGTAAAAAAAAATTTTAATCGAGTGTAGCATATGAATAACGTTATAACCCGAGATTTTTGGTGACAGGATTATAGACAAAGTAATTTTTTTGTTATTTACGTATATATTGACCAAAAATCAATTTTAATAATTTTGAAGATAAAAAAACATAAACCTCTTTTGTGTTATAACCTCTCTAAAATGATAGTTTAGTCATAACAATATTACTTTAGAGAAATTTACTCTATACTAACTCTTATTTGTGCATAGTTAGAACCATTTAAGATAGGCAAGACATATCACATTATTATTGTTCAAACAATTCAATGCAACTTGGAAAAAAATTTGTCATTGAAAATTTATAGATGTTTTAGTTTAGGAAAGATTAAAACATACACAAGATCTATCACCAAATATCTTTCTTTTTCTTCCAAATAATTTTTCTCAACCTACTTCATTCACAATCTCTTTTATTCAAAATTGAACACGATCAAATTCAGATTAATAATCCATTCTTTCGGCAGTATTTTTTAAACCCGTAAGCCGACATGTGGCAAGAAAATTTCGGGTCACCAAGGGAGGATAACTTGTTTTAAGAAGATTTTGGGTTTTAATTATCGCTTGGTTTAGATCTAATCCCGCAATTAATTCACAGGTTTTCGCCAATAATTAATCCATTACTTAGCATGATTAGATCGTTGGTTTTAAGACACAAAAACGGAGGGGACGTGGGGGATTAACGGGACACGTGGTGCGATCAGACAGGTAGTACAGAGGTTTCCGTGTTCGTGCCCATTGGTTTAGCGAAGTGGTAGTTATGGACGTGGGAAATTTAAGTTGGTTGGAGGTGTGGATTTTACAATGTTTTAAAAATTATGGGCGATTGGTTGGACTGCTATCTGAGATCAATTCCGAACTTATTTTTAACTAAATTTGTAAAGCGATTTGTTCAAAGTTTGATCGGTCTGCCTAGTCAAATATATTTAAGTGAATCGGTTCACCAGAAATAGGAAAAATTAATGTTTATTTTCTATTTTACACGATTTAATTTAGAACAAACACCTCAACTTCCATACTCAGAGAATGTGTACCACATTTGGATCACAATAAATTTATCTTTTTAACAATTTCGATAATATGTCAAACAAGTCAAACAAATTTGAGTAATATGTTAAACAAGAAAACACATATCATCATCTTCATATACTTTTAGGTTGCGTTTGTTTTCGTGGCTTGGACATAACTTGACTTTGATTTTTGTCTAAGCCCATGTTTGGTGCAACAAATGACATGCACAAATACACATCTAAATTCTTGTCTCATCTTTAACCATAGGCCAGAAAATTATGTCCTAGGACAAAAATATTTTCTCATATTCTTTTACCTTATTACCCTAAACTATTTATCTTTTTAAATTTTTTCACCATATTTAACCCAATAAAAATGCTCATTTTATCTAATATGTGATTGACGTAACTAATATCCATTTCTTTAATCTGGAATCAAAAACATAAATATTTAAATACAATTCAGATTTTCTATATTTTAGATTTTCAAGAACAATAATATGTAAAGATATTTTATTTGCTATAAATAATTTTGGATGATATTTCATTTGAAAAAATGGCACATAACAAGTTGTTTATTAAATTAGATAATTCATATTATTCGTATCTAATTTTTTGGATATTATATAATTTCTTTGTCAAATATAGATGCAAAAAAAGGAGAAAAGTCCACATAAGTACTATGTAGTTTCACGTTTTCACAACGGGGTATCCTGTGGTTTCAAATAGGTAATTCGGTCCCTGTGATTTTCGAAAAATTTATTGGACAGGTCCGGAGCAACTGCCCGTCCATATAGTGCTCAAACGATGTCATTTTTTGTCCGACGTGGCGGATACGTGAGTACCGAGTTGGATAAGTTATTGCTGACTTGTAATGCAGTTAATTACATATTTAGTCCCCTATTTGTTTATATTTTTTAAATAACCCATTATTTAACCTCCCCATCCTCTCTCCCGTCCTCTTATATATTTTTAAAAAATATACCTCACCAAATATTAATCGCCTCCCCCCTCCCCCCCCCCCCCACCCTCTCTTCACGAAATAAAACGTTTAGCTTAGCATGCTCACAATTCCCAAATATATTCACGAAGAACACAATAGAGATCCATCAGCTAATTGAAAATTAAAATCAGGGTAATTACAGACGATGAGAGATCCCGTGCCCCTCACTTCTTCGCCCTTCTCGCAGCTGTCTTCTTCGCCGGCGACTTGACGCTCTTCGACTTCGCAGCCCTAGCCGGAGCCTTTTTGGTGGCGGCAACAATGGCAGCCTTCCTAGGCGCCGCCTTGGCCGGCTTCTTCCCGAGGGAATTGGAGGCGACAGGCTTGGGCTTCGAATTGGGCTTGGAGACGGCAGCGACAGACTTCTTCTTGGCTTGGCAGGGGATGGAGGAGCGGCGGCGGCGGCCCTAGGCAGAAGGTAGCTTAATGGAGCCCTTGACCTTAATGATCTTTCTAGATGCGATGAGCTTCCTCAAATGGGAGAGTAGGAGCTTCCTCAAATTGGTTGGCAACTACTTTTGCTTCTCTTTGACGATGGTCAATTTCTGATTTTTTTTGTGGTGATTCGATTTGGTGTTGTTGGAAGGAGGAGGAGAAAGAAGAAAGAACAAGAGGAGAGGAGAGGAGAGGAGAGAGAACGAGGAGGTTAAATAATGGGTTATTTAAACAATATAAATAAATTGGGGACTAAATATGTAATTAGCCACATTATAAGTAAGCAATAACTTATCCAACTCGGTACCCACGTGCCCGCCACGTCGGACAAAAAATGACATTGTTTGAGCACTATATGGACGGGCAGCTGCTCCAGACCTGCCCGAGAAATTTTTCGAAAACTACAGGGACCGAATTACCAATTTGAAATCACAGGGTACCCCGTTGTGAAAACGTGAATTCATAAGGTACTTATGTGAACTTTTCCCAACAATGATTGTTCAAATATTTGAGAATGCATTCTCGATTGTTTCTTTCACGGGTAATTTTGTCTTTCACAAAATTTTAGGTTGAACTATTACATGAACTAAATAAAAATTGTATCAAATGTATTGAAATACCAAACACGGAACATAACAGGTAGAACAAATAGTTCTGTCTAGTACTGTTCTGTTCAGTTTTTTAAAGTCTGTCCAGAAGAGGTACTAAACACATCCTTAGACTTGTTAAATTAATTTTTAAAGATTTTTTTAGATAAATTGTATACCAAAATTGATGAATATTTGAACTTATTAGATATTTTATCATTTTTATGCTAAATTAAATTTATTTTACATTATTTAATTATAATTTATAAAAAAGAAAAAGTCCCAGTTCAACAAATGATCCGACCGTATGGATCAAAAAATTAAAAAATTTTGGGTCATTTAGCTATATTCTATGTCGACCGCGACGTTGCACGTGACCACACTATGCCGAACCTTATTCACTGCGCCTGGGAGTTATTGGCTTGTGATAGGGAGACTAGATTCATCATGATTAGAGAGAAAGTAATCGCGTTTTGGATGGACTCTCAAATATGGAGTACTGATTTTTTTTAATTATGTTGTTGTCTAATGTTCCGTTGTTATCCTATTTTGATGTATACTTAGATAATCTAATTATGTTAGCTTGTTCGATGTACTCGCTCTTTGCTGCCTAATACTTACACATACACCCTCGTTTATATAATTTTTTTAATAATTATGTTAGTTTTGTTGCCTAATACTTGATGAATAAAAGTTACATAAAACCCTCGTCTATATAAAAAATAAGATGTACGAGAGAGGAATTTTTTTTAAGAGTGGCGTGAAGACTATATTATATTACTGTGTTACAGAACAGATAGAGGAAATACATAGACATAGACAAATAACGATAGTACTAGATAGAAAATGAAGACCAATCCGTAGTCAACAGAGTGGCACGAGTGGAAGCGAAGGACGGTCGAGAGGCTACGAGAGCCAACGACCAAAGTGGAGTTCTGCCGAGACAAGCCACGACTTTAAACCACAAGGTAATGTCATAGAAGCCACGTCGTGAGCATTTGAATGCATACAAGATGCACACAAATGAGAGCTAAGGTCGAACGAGTTCAACCGAGATAAATTTTTCCACCTGCAACCACAGGAAAGATAATGAGATCTACATAGATGTTGGATCTGACCTAAGTCGATCCAAGCAAAAGACACATGACAAAAGAAAATAAAACATGATCCCAAAAGACCCATTAAACAGAAGTGGTTGGATCAGTTTGGACAACAACATGATGCAGTCATCAAGCACAAGCAGAACACAGCAACTAAGCACATGAAGCAAGAAACTCGATGACCACAAAAACAAGCCGCAGCAGAATGGACGAAAATATGAAATAAAGCAATGAAATACATATTCTTCCGGGGGGAGGACTAACACGACCAACCCTCCGGTAACTGTGAACGGCTCACTCTGGCTTGCCGGAGAGAAGGCCAGACCCTGGAACGGGACTAAGGGCTGATATGGATGGACTCCAAAGACGCCGGAAGGCCGAGGCTAAGAAAGCCTTAGTGGACGGTCAACGAAGAGGATACTGGAAATGTCGAGGAAGATGCGAGAGCGGCTGTCACTAGTAGATCTGAGAGGGAGAAACCAGAGCAAATCGATAGAATCGGAGGAGATGGCGGTGAGTACGAACTGGAGCAAGGTAGGCTACGGTGGTGAGCTAAGCCAATGGCTGTGGAAGGGGATTGATGCAAGGGTGATGGTGGGCGGCGATGGGTTTCAACAGTGACCCTAAGAAGAAAGAAAGGAAAGGTTGTTGGGTTGAATGCATATTTAATGCATTTGGCCCAAATTGGAAAGGCCCAAGTGGAAGACCCACAGTCAAGTTAAGGAGTGGATGTGTACCATATTGAATAGAGCAAGGAGGATTTCCTTGTTTATAAGGAATTCCTCTCCTTACCTCTCAACTTGGTTGACTACCCAAAGGCTGACCCACCGCTAGCTGCGAGGACGGTGCGAAGCACCGTCCAAGCATGAGCACGAGCACGAGCATATGCCCGCGCCTGCGCCCGTGCGTGTGCGCATGGCGCATTGGACGCAGGTCGCAATGGGCGCTTTGTGGTGCACTTGGCACTTCGTACATGTGCATCGCGAGGAGCTGGAAGAGCCTTAAGTATTTTGCCCAGGTTCGGAGAAAGCTGCGCAGCTACCGAAGTGACGAGGAGCTGCGAGCACCTTCCAGGATGGCCACCAAAGAGGTACGAAGGGCTGGAATGTCCAGGAGATTTCCAGAAGGCCGAAGAGTTGCGAGATCCTTCGCGAAAGGGTGCCAGCACAGGCTGTGCGCGCCTGGAAGGATCCAGAAGCCACCGAAGAGCCACGAGCGCAGCCAGCCAATCTGCTGGCCGAACGGACGCGTCCCTTCGGGGTGGCTGCTTTCCTGCCTCCTCCAGCCTAAAATCCACACACTAAAGAACGTCCATAGCGGTAACTCAACCATGATGAGTGAAGATCACACAAACTTGGTTCAATGAGACAACTAAGTTATGGAGGGTTCAGCTAATCACCTGGAACCTATCTCATTCTCAGAAGCTGCCCAGGTATTAACCTGCAGAGGTGTGGTAAGGTTAAGCATTACGCTTTTAATGATTCATATACCTTGATAAAGGTAGAGTATGGCAGGATATTCCTGATAGCAGATCACCAATGTAAGTATGAAGTGAGGCCGCTTCAAATGAGAAAAATACTTATGAATCCAAGAAACAATCCATGGCCGAAATGGACACAACGTGAGAACTCAAATATACTAGGGTTATTATTGTGTAAATGTTATTATCTTGGGTTACGCCAAAAGTTGACGGTTCAAGACATCACGTTCACCGAGCAGCGAGGATAACATATTACTATAGAAGGTTCAAAGCCACAAGCTACCTGTCTCGATGCAATAATAACACGTCAGAACTTTCGATTAGAGTCTGCATGCATTAATCATCATTCATGTGGGAGATTGTTGGGTTGAATGCGTATTTAATACATTTGGCCCAAATTGGAAAGGCCCAAGTGGAAGGCCCAAAGTCAAGTTAAGGAGTGGATGTGTACCACATTGAATAGAGCAAGGAGAATTTCCTTGTTTATAAGGAATTTCTCTTCTTACCTCTCAACTTGATTGACTACCCAAAGGCTGACCCACCGCTAGCTGCGAGGACGGTGCGAAGCACCGTCCGAGCACGAGCACGAGCACACACCCGCGCCCGCGCCCGCCCCCGTGCGTGTGCGCATGACGCATTGGACGCAGGTCACAATGGGCACTTTGTGGCACACTTGGCGCTTCGCACGTGCGCATCATCGCGAGGAGCTGGAGGAGCCTTAAGTATTTTGCCCGGGTCTGGAGAAAGCTGCGCAGCTACTGAAGTGACGAGGAGCTGCGAGCACCTTCCAGGATGGCCACCGAAGAGGCACGAAGGGCTGGAATGTCCAGGAGATTTCCAGAAGGCCGAAGAGTTGCGAGATCCTTCGCGAAAGGGCGCCAGCACAAGCTGTGCGCGCCTGGAAGGATCCAGAAGCCACCGAAGGGCCACGAGCGCAGCCAGCCAGCCAGCTGGCCGAACGGACGCGTCCCTTTGGGGTGGCTGCTTCCCTGCCTCCTCCAGCCTATAAATAGGCCTGTCCCCTTGCCATTCAATCCATCCCAGCAACAAAGTGCATTCCGTAGCATTGTTGTCTTCTTCTCTCCCCCGTTCTTCACTTACAAAGAGTCTGAAAGTTCTGGGTATATAAGGGTTCGCCCGAAAGTTTCGAGATACGTGTGCAACGTTCTTGGAAACACCCGAACAGTCGTTGTATCTTGGAGACGATTGCCGTAGCTTGTACCGCACTGAAATATACGGGACAATCTCGTCTTACGGAGAAAGTGTCCAACACTTGCCTCGACTGCCGTAGATCCTAATCAAGTACACCAACCTCCGCAAACAACAAAGGTACGCTCCCATTGAGAGGAGAGAGAGAGTCTCACGAGAGAGGGATTCGAACCATTAATTGTTCGCAAAAAACTATACTAGTTTTCAAGATCGGAACTATAAACTATTCGGTCATCTCTCCCAAAGAGACTCTCTTTTAATTAAAAAACGATTCCCAAATTATTTTTTAATGATTTTATTTAATTTGGTTTAACGACATCCGAGAGATTTTTAGAATCCTCTAACTCCTTCTCCTTGAATATAATTCGTACCATGAAATAGAGTACAATATCAACATCAAACTTGATGAAATTGGTGTGCTGGTCCTATAATAATCTAAGTACGAAAATGAACAACCGTTGATCAATTAACTACTGTACTTTCCAATTAAATTTTCTTCCAACCCTCTACCCTCAAGAATTTGACTTTTTTTTGTAAGTAAGAATTTGACTTATCTACGGGAGAATTTGGTTTTTCATAAATATCTTTTATACAATTTAAACCTACGACAGATTAAATTTTGGATCTAGTTAATTTCGATTATTAGACCAAATTTTACCGTGTTTGGGAGAATTTTGTTTTGGGGCTAAAAGTGAACGATAGATAGTTGAGTGGTGGGATACGTCTTTGCAACTGCGAGTGCTTATCTACTTATCTTCAAAGCTTGCCCTACATAATACTCGTTTTATTTTATTCAATTGTCAAATTTAACTGAATATTTTTGTCCGAGGCAATAAGGTGATGCCAAATCCTATTGGAACATTCAGGAAAAGCGTTAGGATCGTATTTACACTAATTTATTTTAAGTGATTGGAAATCTCGAAATTTAATAATGATAGGTTTCAAATGACTAGAATTTGAGAACTTTTTGTTAAACTAGAATAATTTTGTTGGTAGTTGATGTAAATGGTGTAATGAACTTATATGTATTTTTTATTAAATAGTGGTGTACTGTTACTTGACGAAATTAAACGCTTTCCTTTCTTCTTTAATTATATATTCAGTAAGCTTGAAATCTTTTCCTTGGGCCAATGTCAGGTTACGTGAATATTTTCCTTTATTTTTCCCAGATCTCTCCTCCCTAACATCTAGAAAGATCGTACAAAAAATACGCTACTATCGAAGCTTCATGTACGCCTTTGAGATTGCTAGCTCCATTTCTACCTATTTTCTACGATTAGGAAAATAACCAAATTACCGGTAAATGACTTGTTAAATTTTTTGATAAGTAAAAAAATGAGTTGTTATACTTAATTTAAAGGTTTGAGTTTGAGCTATTAATAACACATCATTGTCAAATATTTTTTGGAGAGCCTTACCACAATTCAAGTAACATATTCAATTCAAATCTGAATTAATTAGTCTAATAACTATTCGGATACTAGCATGTATATCAGCCAAAAAAATATATTTTCTACTAGTATGAAGTATTCAAACGAGCCCTAAAAGTTTTAAGTATAGCTTGAATCAAGCCCGAGATCAAAACAGATAAGCCCATATATCTACCAACAATGTAGTCCATAGCCCAAAAGCAATTCTTAAACTGTGTCCGGTCCAAAGTTATTCCAAAATTGTTTACCAAAAAAGGAGGGGTAAAACCGACTCATGTATGGTCTGATGGATATAGTGTCAGTCTTTAAGCATGAAGTAGGAGGATCGAATCCAATGACCGTCTAAGATCCGAAATTGTAGAAACAATTTAAATCACACCCAAAAAAAGAGGAGTAAATTAAAATTACTGCTACAAATATTCAAGTTGAATAAAACTTTTTAATGATAATAAATTTTATTAATAATTATTTAACACGACCTTTTAAGATTTAAAGCGGGACTATCTTGATTGAAATAAAATATTATATTATCGGTTGATCTAAATTTTTTTTGGGAAAAGTCCACTTTAGTACCCTATGGTATCGCCCAAAATCACTTTAGTACCCTGTGGTAAAAAATCGATCAATCGAGTCATACTTATTCCAATTAACATCAAAAAGGTCCTCGGGCAGCTGCCCGGACCCGCCCGAATGCTGCCCGGACTACGTGGCCAGCCACGTCACCAAAACTTGACGACGTGGCGCCACGTGGAGGAGGAGAGGAGGAGGACGAAGTGGAGGAGGAGGAGGAGGAGGACGAGGAGGAGGAGGACGAGGAGGAGGAGGAGGAGGAGGAGGAGGAGAGGAGGAGGAGGACGACGAAGTTGAGGAGGAGGAGGACGAAGTGGAGGAGGAGGAGGAGGAGGAGGAGGAGGACGAAGTGGAGGAGGACGAGGAGGAGGAGGACGAAGGGGAGGCGGAGGAGGAGGAGGAGGAGGAGAGGAAGAGAGGGAAGAAGATGGTTGTCCACGTGGCGCCACGTCATCAAGTTTTGGTGACGTGGCTGGCCACGTAGTCCGGGCAGCATTCGGGCGGGTCCGGGCAGCTCCGGGCAGCTGCCCGAGGACCTTTTTGATGTTAATTGGAATAAGTATGACTCGATTGGTCAATTTTTTACCACAGAATGCTAAAGTGATTTTGGGCGATACCACAAAGTACTAAAGTGGACTTTTCCCTTTTTTTTTTAGCTATCGGTTGATCTAATTAGTTATTTGAGTTGTGTCAAAAATCTTTTGGATCTTAAGTTGTATCAAACAAATCCAGTGAACCAATGTCTTTAGATTAATCAATAATATCTCCCAATCACTGCAGATCTACAGCGAAGCAAAAGCCAATTAATTAATTACATGCTTCCCTGTCAATTAATTAACAAATTAATAAGACAGAAAATTTCAGAAATTCCCAAAACCTCTAAACACCAAAGAAAAACATTGGAGCCCCCACAACAACTACCCAGAAGAAAGAGGCAATAATAGAAAGGGAAGATAGAAACCCTAAATTTGAAATTGAGAAAATCCCCAAATAGAAAGTTGGCTACTTTGGGACAAGAAGACGAAAAAGTTGGCGACTTTGGGAAATTGAGGAGGAGGAGATGAAAGAAGGGAAATCCGCGAAATTGAACAGCAACCAGCACCAGCTAAAACACGAGCTCCACCAGCAACACCACCAAAACGGCGGCCACTTGTCGCCGTTTAAGTTCACAAAGTTGTTGGATCCCGAGGCCTCCTGGGACAAGGTGGGGGGTGTTTGTGTGTGTTCCCCAGTTGAGACCCAGTTCAAAGTTTGGATCTTTTTGGGTGTTTGATTTGTGGGTCTGAAGTTATTTGGATTTCGGATTGATGGGTTTGTTTCCTTTTTTCTTTTTTTGTATTTGCGAAGGATCAATTGGGGGATGTGTTGCATTGGATAAGGCAAGTGGTGGGTCTCCTTTGTGGGTTGCTATTTGGAGCCATCCCAGTTGTTGGTGCCATTTGGATCGTCGTGTAAGTTTTATTTCGGAGCTTACTTAGTTGTTACTATTGTATTGAGAAAGGTAGAGAATTGACTAGGGTGCGTTGTGTGTCCTGGAGGATCTTAGAAGCATTGTTAGTTGTGATGATTTCGGTAGCTTGCACGAAAAGAGAGCCGTGGAAGTCCTTCCATTATTATGCGGAACATGTTAGAAGTTGGAGGTTTAAAGATTAAGGCATCCTAGATTGCGTGATTATACTTCCATTATGTTGCTCGTGTTGTCATTTGACTTGGAGCGTTAATAAAATTTCTGTCCTTTTATATATTAGAATGTGCCTGCATAGTGGATTGATGGTAGTTGGAAACTTCGGGTTTAATGCGAATCTTTCCCATGAAGTTTGTTAGGTGTTTGTGGTTGACATATAACTCCTTGTTTTCTGCCCAAGGAAGTCGTGGCAGAGTGCTTAGAGTGGAGGCATTGATAGGTTATAAGTGTCTATGAAGTATGCTGATGCTAAACATGCTGTGTAGTAGTGTAACATTATTTAAGTTGATTACGAGCGAACTGATTACAGAGATCTGACTCCACCTGAAGATTAAAGGTCTTGATATGGTGCATCTCGACTTTATACTCTTGTCATTTTGGCAATCTTAGTCTGGCTTCACAGTAGTTTTTATTAAGGTTTCCAGTCTTTCCTTAAACTGTGAGTTGGTCCCCAATTATTTGCCAGAAGTTGGTTTCCTTAGCCAAATTAGATTTGGATCCCAAAAAGATGAGCCTAATTAGACATTCATAGCGGTTAGTAGAGTTACATATGTCCTTCCTTTTTTCATCTTCACTATTGGAGCACTTGAAAACAAGCGGAGTGGCTTCAGCTCTGGCAGGTGTAACATAAATTGACGGAGGTCCAGGGTTCAATCCCTGATAGGTGTCTCTATTGGTTCACATATTTACCTTACCAAAAATAAAAACAACCGGAGTGGCTCCAACTTGATCTGATTCTTTCTTTTGGCATTGATTTAGTAGCTCTTGGTCCAAATTCTCTGCAAGTTTATGCAAGTATGATAATCATTTTTATTGCAAGTACCTCTTCTGGGTTAATAATAGGTCAGTGCATAGCCATGGCTGTGTCATGCTTCTTAGTTCTATGTTCTTGGTGGTTAAATCCCTTCCTGACGTTCTTGTTTCCGATTTTTCTTCACAGGTTTCTCTTGATATCCTCTGCAATAGTATACGCGTATTATGGATTGGTACTAAAGATCGACGAGGAAGATTTTGGTGGCCATGGTACTCTCCTCCAAGAAGGGCTTTTTGCCTCCATCACTCTATTTCTGGTATTTGCATTTTTTTTCCTTTTTGGAGATTGTTGTTAGAAACATGGAATGATCAAGGGACTACCTTCCTTAGTTTGGCATCTGACACGCCCCTGTTTCTTGTTGTGTCTTCAGTTGTCATGGATTCTAGTATACAGCTTGGCGCACTTCTGATCAGCCCGGTCACAAATTTAGCTCCCCGGAGCAAGACTAGCATTGTTCCCACCATTTCTGTCATTCTATGAAACACGGTTCTGCCTAAAAACAATGGTAGGCCCCTTGTCAGATTACTGAAATTATCCGTCAGTCGTCGGTGCGGCATCCTGATTTTGCAGATCATGAGTGTGTCAGCAGTTACATCTAGGATTGATGTTCTGGTTCAACTTTGTTCCGGGAAGTCACTCAAACAAGCGTCGAGAATCTAGAACTGATGTTCCCTCTTTATTTCATTTAATTTTTTGTTTTCTCAAACTTTTCTTGGCTCATACTGACAGAAGACAAGTTGTACCATAGCTTGCAGTGTATCGATCGAACTTCTACTAGTTCGAGCATTTTCCTATCACATCTCATTAACATACCAAATCCAAGATTCATCGATTAATAATAGGTTTAATAAGCTGTCTTCTTTGTTTAGTACACGAAGCTCACCATGAAAGAAATAATCATCGACCTACACAGCTGAAGAAGTTGCACATGCCAAGGTGGTGCCTCGCTTCCATGTCTGTTGTCTCCGCGACACCAGGTATATGCGGCCGTGGACCCATCGACGACCCAGTTCTGAAATGGTTTTCTGCACACACAATGAGTACAAGTGAGGGAGATGACATGATCAACTTAGTAATGAGACTCTGACATGATGTTTATGCTGAAAATCCAACCTTCAGTGGCACAAACCAAACAATGTAGCAATCAGTTCTTCACATTAGCAAATCATCGTACCTCGGCTTTGGTTCGAAACTCCAAATGAGCTTTCACATACATGGCAATCTGCTCTGTGTGCAGATGCATTGGACTGGTCTGATTTGATAAATGCAAAAACCTACAAGGAGAGGAGACGCTAGACTCAATGGCAATCTTCTGCACGGTGTCGTTTTTGAGGCAGAAAAGTGAAAAAAAAACGAAGCAAATGCGTCTGCCGGGAGTCGAACCCGGGTCTATTGCTTGGAAGGCAATTATCCTAACCGTTGGACTACAAACGCTGGTTGATGGGGATTACGTTTTATTAATACGCTTCCTTTGTTTATTTTTGGGACTACACTTCACATAGACTTGGATCTACGAGGACCAATAAACACTTGTATCAATTGGTGAGAGCGAATTTGAACCATCGAAAATGTATTGTGTTGAATATTTGTTAGGAGAATTTTACTATTTTTCAAACGTCTTACTCAACCAATTTTAATTAGTTGGTTGAGTGATATTCGAATACTAGGTAATCCATTAAAAAAACTTCATTCTACGAGAGAGAATAACGTTCTCTTCGGTAACTTTTAACATAATTTTACAAAGAACGGCTCGAGTAATTTTTCGCGTTGATATGTTCTCTGCAGTACTCGAAATAAAATTACATGGTACTGAACTGAAAATTTCGCTCAAAATCTTCATTTTTAATGTCTGAAACTCTACTATAGGAAGAGTAGTTGGTGAAGAATTCACCCTTGTTGTAGCTTCAATATGTGCCCAGGAAAAAAAACTAAATCTTATTTGCCAGAATGTGTTTTAATTTTTTAATAAAGGTTGGGCAGAAAAAAAAAACGTTACTCTGTAAATGACAAATAATGAAGTCAAATATTCCAAAGTAGGTAGGCCATTTGCCTCGTTTTCTACAAATTAATTGCACGCCTTTCTAAAACTTATTTTTTCTCAATATCGCGCAGGCGATTATATATAAATATATATATATATATATATATACCTGAATA
This sequence comes from Hypericum androsaemum, assembly GCA_963995505.1. Taxonomy (NCBI): domain Eukaryota; kingdom Viridiplantae; phylum Streptophyta; class Magnoliopsida; order Malpighiales; family Hypericaceae; genus Hypericum; species Hypericum androsaemum. Next base: position 2,869,488 of record OZ023187.1, read on the forward strand.
TTTGGTAAGGAAGAATGAGAATCGTTTTATTATTGTAGGAAAATATGGTATATGTCAGAATGACACCTCGTCGGATCAATGAGAACCAACACATGCACGATTAAAGATATGATAATTTCAACAGATAGATTAGTTTTCCGGGAGTCTGCTATGTCAATTTTCCATCAGATCTTCATTTCTTTAAATAACGAATTTGTACTAGTTGGGGATTTTTTCTGAAATAGGTAAAAAATATACCTATTTTTCCTAAATAGGTAAAAAGTTATACATATTCCCTAAATAGGTTAAAAGATTATTTAATATTAAATTTTTTTGAAGAAGGCGCCCATGTGTCAGGGCGCCTCCCTTCAATTATTATTTTTTGAATATTTCAGTACTAATATAACTCGATATATATCCTAGTACTAATATAATCTAATATATGTTACAAATATATTTGAAAATATATCGATTATATTTCGATAGTATATTTGATAAGATTTTGAATTCGTAATATTTATCGATATATTATCGAATATATTATCGATAAGGTTTTTCAATGGTGGGTAAATGGTGGATAATATATATTCGATAATATATTTGAAAAAAACTTATCGATAAATTTGTTGATATATATTATATTAGTATAATGATAATGATTGAATTATATTATAGATCATTTAGTATTGAGATAAATTTATGATACAATAATTAAATTTATCGATGTATAAATTCAGATCATTCTATAACCAAATATTTTTTTTTGGTGACCAAATAAAGTTGGCGCCTCCAAGTTTTTTTTTTTGGATTCGTAAATTTATCGATATATGTTATCCACCATTTATCGATAAGTTTTTTTTGGATTCGTAAATTTATCAATATATGTTATTTTAGAATAACGCGAGTAGAGATAAATATTTATCCATGAATTTAGACGATTAAATTTATGGATAAATATTTATCTCTACTCGCGTTATTCTAAAATTACATATATCGATATATTTGGGGATAAATTTACGATACAACTATTAAAATTTGGTATCGATAAATTTTCAAAAAAAAATTATTTGGTCATAGAATGATCTGAATTTATACATCGATAAATTTAATTTTTGTAATTTTAATTTATTTGAATTTATTGATATATATTATATCAGTATATTAGATTATATTTGAATTTAATATGTATAACTTTTTACCTATTTAGGAAAAATATGTATGTTTTTTGCCTATTTCAAAAAAAATCCCTACTAGTTGTCACCACCGTCTAGCTTCTGGATCGGCCATAACATGAGGAATTTTTTATTAAAAAATGGGGAAGTTGTGATTTGTATTTATGATGCCCGAAACTATAATATTATTATAAACCACGTGATTTGTACATATTTCGAATAACATATAAAAAATTGGATTTAGCACAAAAAAAATCTCCCATGTCTCCAACTCCAAACCAAAAATTAATAATTAAAGAAAAAAAAAGGTATAGACAAGATGTCAAGAACCATCAATTTCACAACCCTCTCTTACATTATTTGCTTCCTAACAATTAATTAATACAAATTCGAGTCGAGTACGAATAATCTTGCATTACATGCCATCCAACATCCAAGGAAAAGAAAGGAAAGAGGGCTTTGTTTTATTACAACATCCAAAGTTACCTAAAACAGACGACATTTAGATTTCGGACCAATCAAAATCTTCCTCCTTCCACCTTTGGATCTCTCTCTTACATATTTTCCCATAGAAGGTTAAAAAAATCCCATGAGGGGGATGAAAGGGAGGGACCCACCTCCTCAATCCAATTCAATGGAGATCAGGGTCCACCCAGTTGGGCCACCTCCCCTCCCCAGCAACCACCAACGCCACCGTCCGCCGCCACCGGAGCTCCGGCCGTTCAGGCGGTGGTTCCCGTGGCTTGTCCCGTCCGTCGTGGCGGCCAACGTCGTGGTGTTCCTGGCGGTGATGTTCGTTAACGATTGCCCGAAGAATAGCCCGAAATCTTGCGTCGCGCCTTTCTTAGGGAGGCTCTCTTTCCAGCCCATCAAGGAAAACCCCCTCCTTGGCCCTTCCTCTGACACGTAAGCACCACTTCTCCCGGTGTTTCCAGCTTCTGGGTCCTTTAGTTCTTGCTTGTTTTGGGGTGAAAGATTGGAACTTTTGCGGTTAAAAGTTTGGTGGGTTTTTTATGTTTGGTTGTGGAGCTTTGTTTGGATTTTGTTTAAAAGACTTGGGCTTTATGTATGGAGTTCTAAGATTGGATAAGTACTCCTCCTCTGAGGGTTTTAAGCTTGCATTTGATCGACATTGTTCGTTCAATCTTGCATCAAGTTTATCGGATTCTTGATCGGTGCTCTTTTGAGCTCACATTAGGGGAAGTACATCATTGACTAGCCATGTATCGATGGAGCTTCGTTTTGGGGATTTTTGGGGTTTTCTGCTCTTGTTCTTTGGTTTAGTTTGCTTGGAGTTGATTGAAAATGTTGGACCTTTTGTTCTTTCATTGGTTCAGCAGTGAATGTGGTTCTGAGGGTTGATTTATGGGATTATCTTTTCTCTTTATGTTCGTGGTAAGGTTGGACAAGATGGGTGCTTTGGATGTGACTAAAATCGTAAAAGAGAACCAGGAATGGAGGCTGATCTCTTGTATATGGTTGCACGCTGGAGTATTTCATTTGCTGGCCAACATGTTGAGCCTTATGTTTATCGGGATCCGCCTTGAGCAAGAATTCGGATTTGGTATGTGTCCCATCATGCTCATGTTCAGCTTTGTTCTTTGCAAATCACAATTATTCGCCAAATAAGCTTTTAGATGCATTGCGTTTCTGTAAACATAGCAGTAAACCGGCTCTTACTTCACAGTTTTCCTCTGTATCTTTGGCAAAGGATGTGGTGCTGCATAAACTCATTGCAAGATATTAGTTTCAGTTTATGCTATTGGTACAGAAATGCTGGTTCTTGGTTCTCATTATTGGCCACACCAACAGGTTTCAGCTGTCTGAGCCTAAGAATATAGTCGAAAGAATGAAATCTCGAACATGCTGGGCTTCTACGTGAATTAATAAAGATTTTTTCTTTCTTTGCTGAATGGGAGTGCTTAGGAAAGCAGATTCTATTCATCTGTTGACGAGTGTGGGATTGCTGATTGTGGAATCATATGAAGGTTGATTTTCCTATCTTCTGGAGGCAATTAAGTGGTTGAACCTAGAGAAACTACTTCAATTTGTCGATTGCGAAAACAAATTTGAATCTAAACGAGTTTATGTTCAAGGTGCAATGGGTTTAGATTATTAAGTATCTGGTTCTGTACCACTTATCTTCCGCAATATGGCATAAATAGATTGACACATGCTATTGCTAATGATTACTGGAAAGCTATCTGTTTTGGTTGCACGGTTCTGACTTCTTTGTTCCGCCTTAAAATTTAAGTTATTTAACTGTCTTTCTTAACAGTTCGGATTGGATTGGTGTACGTTGCTTCGGGATTCGGTGGGAGCTTGTTGTCAGCTCTTTTTATTCAGTCAGGTATCTCTGTTGGTGCATCTGGTGCACTCTTTGGTTTACTAGGAGGCATGCTTTCGGAGTTGATTACGAATTGGACAATGTATGCAAATAAGGTAAACTGGAATGGTGAAAAATGCTGCTCTTTCCCTTTTTTTCTCTTAATATTCTAGCTTAGCTCTGATCTCTCTTGTGTTTGCTTTTTATTCAATAATTTCAATCGCCTTCGACTGACTCAGCGTTTACTTGCAGTTGGCAGCACTGACAACTCTTGTTCTGATCATCGTACTGAATTTAGCAGTCGGAATCCTCCCGCACGTGGACAACTTTGCTCATATTGGTGGATTTATTTCTGGATTTTTTCTCGGATTTGTGTTCTTAATCCGCCCCCAATTCGATTGGGTTGACCAAAAAACTTACCCCTCGAGATATGATGGCCCCCCTGTTAAATCTAAGCACAAGCCGTATCAGTATGTCCTGTGGATTGTCTCTCTGATTATACTCATTGCTGGGTAAGTTGCTTCACAGTTTAAATTGGTAATTGTAGCATGCCGACTTAATTGGGTGTAACCTCCTGATTATAGGATAATCTTTTTCTTCTCATACGTTGATGTGGTTTTTTTTGTAAGACCGAGATAGATGAGTGTCAAACGTAGGATCTCTGCTCAAATGGAATACGTTTATGATTCTTCGTGGTCGTGTGATGTCCAGATACACTGTTGGGCTAGTTTTTCTACTCCGGGGCAATAATATGAATGATCACTGCTCTTGGTGTCATTATTTGAGTTGCATTCCAACATCGTTATGGAGCTGCAAATCACAAGGACAAGTATACTGCGAGGTAAATGATTCAACCCCTCCCCCCTAAATGTTCATCTTAACTGTTATTGTGCAAGAACAAGACCTTGTAACTAGTGGCATAATTTTAAGCATGCCGTTCGTATGGCATTACTAGAAACATACAAAACTGTTCTTGCACGACTAGATGGTAGAAAACCGAACGCTTTGCATTCATGTTTCGGACTTTGTGTCGCTGTTCGGTGTCCTCATTCCATCAATCTGAATCTGTTCTGCAGTCCACCGAGTTCGGGAACCAGCTCAACTTGACATGCCTGAGCACCGGAAAGAGCAACACCTATCTCCTTGCGGGCAGCAACAGTTCCCAGAGTCAGATACAGCAATTGTGTTCTCAGCTTTGTGGCTGATGCTGGTGTCTATGGAATAGAGAGGAACTGCACCAGGTGTACCAAACAAATTGTTGTACATGATTCATTTGTGTTTCTGTGTAAACATTCTTTATAATAGAGTTTGATATATCAATCCATTAAAAAATGGTAATTTCCAATTTTCCATTGTTGTTTAATGTGCTTTTATGTCTTTTTTTTACTTAGGTTTTTTTTTGGTTTAACCAATTGGTATCCGGGTCCATCGGGCCGACTAATCCAATTTCGAGCTGGGTAGAACCCTTAAAAAGTGGCAAAGCTCTTCCAAAAAGTATTTAACACTGCTTCGTACCCAAGGATTCGAACGCAAGAGCTGGTTAAATTAGAATAATTTTCTCACCAGTTGATCTAAGTGTTTGTTAGTTTTTTTATATATTTTTACTTAGGTTCCTGCTGTTAGAAATACATGATTTTATTATATCATTTGTTATAGACCGGATGACAAGGATTATTCGTGACTAACGACTACTTTTGACTAATTTTTGAAAAAAATAACCCAAAAATTAACAGTTGAGAAAACAAAGATAAATTGACATCGGACAAATCCAATGCGCATAACTTTTTTTTAAAAAAAGAATAATTAGTACAAGGACATATTTATCTCTACTTAGTGGGTTGGATCGGTGGGTGTCACTGGTAGAGTGAGCTATACCATTTCAGATGCGGTCTGGACCGTTGTATGGGAAAGATGCACGTGGGTTTAATCAGATGGTTGGGATTAACAGGGGTGAATACATAAGCATTTTCAGTATTTCACCTTAAAAAAAATAATCGTACAACACGCAACATATAATGGTGCAATATGAGATATATAGTTATGCAACTTCGAGGTCAGAGTAACATGCTTTAAATATAAAATTACAAAATTGTCCTTGTCTAATATTTAATATTACAAATTTGTTATCACGTTCATAGACCCTTTAACGTTATCCATACTATACTGCTGGGCCCCAGCAACAATGAATTAGAGACCCTACTAGTACTTCACTTTATGGTCGAGCTTCCTATTTCCTATTTGGATGCGCGCTGGAATACTTTAGGTATTTTTTTCACCTACTATTCGAATATCTAATAAGTCATCTGATCCAAGTTCGAACGAGATGTCCTACTTTAGCTTACCTTGTTCCTACTTCTTCCTCTGGTCTATCTTTTTCTTCCTTCCTCTCAGTCTGTTGTTCTTTTATTTCTCACCCTAGTTCGTTCGTTCACAGTCACTCCATTGTCACAGCAAGATCCAACCAGCTCAAAATTCGATCCGTCAGCTTAATAGATATCCGGATAATTTTACATCTTCCCAGAAAGAAACACGCGCGACAGAGAAACACCAGCCCTATGAGCTAGGTGGACCCATCTCCATCGTCTTATAAATAACAACGGTTATTTTCTCCCCCTCCACAAACTCGTGCCGTTCCCGATCCAAAAATAAATAAAAAATTCGCGACGCTGTGAACGGTCTCTCTCTCTCTCTCTCTCTAGCCCGGGGACTGATATTCCTCGACGGAGACCAATCAAGGGGAAAAGGTTAGTCCTTTTATCCTTTATTTTACCCAATTACCTCTTTCTGATCACATTCAATTTGCCCTAATCTTATCCGATTACGGATTCCTTGTTCTATGTGATTGATCCTGTATTGGGTATTGATCGGCCCGCTGTTTACTTGCTAAAGATTCGATCTTTTCTGTTATTTTTTTCGATTTGCCACTTTTTTTTGCTTGTGAATTGGGTGAGGGATAGGGTGTTTGTTGATGCTATGGAATTTGACCTTCGAAGTTGGCGATTTGGTGGGGTTTATTGAAAAGGGTTTCTCCTGGGAGGTTGTTTTAGGGTTGTGTGTTTAACGCTTGCGACTTTCGCTGATTCGGCTGGTTCTCGTATTATTGGGAGGATCATGTGGTTAGGTACTCCGTAGATAGAGTGTTTGCTGCATGGTTTGATGAGTTTTAAATTTGGATCATGGTTCAGAATTTTGAATTTTCGGTTGATTAGGTAGGTGTATATGATTTGACTCTGTGATCGGGTTTTAATGTGGTGGTTGTAAGAGAAAGTTGTTTCCACGCGCGTGTTAGTGCGGTGGCAGAACCGGTGGGCCAACCAGAGGCCTCGCACGTCAAGTAGTTATTGCACCCTGTCCCAACGAATTGGGAGTGAATCAATAGATTCCTTTTGGGATCTCTTTCCGTTCAGATGAGTTTAGGTTACATTAATAAGTTATATTTTTTGGATTATGGTTCAGAATTTTGAATTCTTGGTTGATCTGGTAGGAGTTTATGATTTGACTGTGTGATTGGGTTTTAATGTGGTGGTTGTAAACGAAAGTTGTTTACACGCGCGTTAGTGTGGTGGCAGAACTGGTGGGCGAACCAGAGGCCTCGCGCGTGAAGTAGTCATTACACTCTGTCCCAATGAATCAGGAGTGAATCAATAGATTCCTTTTGGGATCTCTTTCCATTCTGATGAGTTTAAGTTATGTTAACAAGTTCTAAATGTTGGATAATGATTCAGAATTTTGAGTTCTTGGTTGATTAGGTAGGTAGGTGTATATGATTTGACTGTGTGATTGGGTTTTAGGGTTTTAGTGTAGTGGTTGTAAAAGAAAGTTGTTTACACGTGTGTTAGTACGGTGGCAGAACTGGTGGGCCATCCAGAGGCCTCGCGCGTGAAGTAAATCATCGCACCCCTGTTCCAACAAATTGGGAGAGAATCAATAGATTCCCTTTTGTAAGAGATTCACCCTTCCCAAATGCCTCATCCAACTCTCCGTTGTATTGTGCTCTCCAAGTGTGCTTGTTCCCCCTCCCCCTCCTCTTCTTCCTTACCATGGGAAGTCCTTTCGTTGCGATGGTTTTTTCCATCTTTTTGTGCTCACAAAGACAGTTCCCCTCCTTCCTCGTTACACGTCATCAAGCAACTGAACATGATCATCTTTTTGTTTCCATAGCTTCTTTTCTGGTTATCTTCTCTCTTGGGTTGTCGAATATTCTCTTTCCATTCAGAATCCCTGTTGTTTGTCCTTACAGGATAATGGATGACAATGGCGATGATGATTTTGCAAGGGTTTTAATGACTTATAACACTATTGTTAATAATAGTGTCAAAGCTGAGATAACTTCATCTCAGCCAATTATGGCTCTGGATGGTGAAGAATCTGCTTTGATTCTTAATGGTAAAGAGAAGGACATTCATGCGACAACACTTAAGATCTGTGCAGATGGCACAGATGAAGTAGAGATTGCAAATGAAGGAGAGGAAGTTCGAAAAGAAGCTCCGATCATCACTGAAGATACTGTAACTGGTGGAGAGGAAGTGGGTGCAAAAGGTTCGAATGCCCGTGTCGAGGAGAAAGAAGGCAACAGTCGAGCAGTGGACGATAAGGAGAGCAACATTAATGTAGTTGCAAAGGAAAAGGGTTCTCCAGCTGAGATGACAATGGAAACTCACACAGTTGGAGATCAAGAGGATGCACTAGAAATGATAGGAGAGGAAGGAGAAGAAGGCGTAGCTCATGGAAACACCCTAGAAAAGAAAGCAGAGGTGAAGCAAGTGAAAGCTAATATAAAAAACACTGTAAATAAGGTGAAAAGAAAAATAAAAGTGATAAAAGTAAAGAGCTCAACTCTGAGTAAGAGCTTGAAAAGTAAAACTGATGCGGCTGCTGATGGCAAAACTGATAATGAAATGAATAACCGGGTGGTGGACAATGGTGGAAATGAAAAAATGAGCAACGAGGAAGAAAAGAAGCTGAGTAACATAGAAACTGGAGAAGCAAAGAAGGGAGGAGACGTGGAAACGGCAGGCGAAGAGGTGGCAAATGCTAATGAAGCGAAGGAGGAGGTAGATAATGGAAAACAAATTCAAGCTGCGCCTAAGAATAATGTTAAGCAGTTGCAGAAAACCAAACTTATGAGAAAAAAGAAGGAAGGTGGCTTAGTTGCTGTGGATGCTAACGTTCCAAGGAATATGGAGGAGCAAGCATCTCCACAAAAAAAGGCGGACAAGGAAAGTAAGACGATGGGGATGATATTCATGTGTAGTTCTAAGACAAAACAGGACTGCTACCAGTACAAGATCTTGGGGTTGCCTGCAAGCAAAAGAGATCTTGTTCTATCGATTTCGGAGGGGATGAAGCTGTTTCTATTTGACGTCAATTCGAAGTTGTTGTATGGCATATACAGAGCTGCTGGGCCTGGGGGTTATAACATTGAACCTAAGGCTTTCAATTCCGCCTATCCTTCTCAGGTTAGCTATCAACTGTTCATCAAAGCTTTTACGCTAACATGAAATACTTGATGCTAACCTCCGTGGAAAATCCTTCTGATTTCCTTTGAGCTTCACTTGACAGTGTCCGTAAACAAGATTATCTACTTAATATATAGTTTTCCAAAATTCCAATTAGAATAGAATACAGCAATCTGCAGACTGGCTAGAGGATCAACGCAATCTAGTCTGGCTTCCAGCTGTTTTTTTGTTCCTTTTTTTTTTCTTTTACTGCCCACTTGCTATCTCATTCTTCTAATAATCACAGTTTGTAATCTCAACTGTCTGTTGGAAAATAAAGGCCACGAGTGGTAATGTGTAGCTATGAATTGTTGTGCTAGGTGCGATTTGCTGTCGAGGAGGATTGCTTGCCCTTACCAGAGGAGAGGTTTAAAACCGTAATCAAAGACAACTATTATTTCAAGAATAAGTTCAAGGGTGAACTAACCTCAGACCAGGTAATTATTATGTTTATTAGCAATATAGACAATGAACAGGTGCAGGGATTTGCTTTGATTCGGACCTTATAAAACTTGTTTTGATGAATAGGTGAATGGTTTATGCAAGCTCTTTCAAGATGCTAGCAAAAACTCAAACTCAAAGGGGTTGAAGAAGAATGTTCGGCAACCACCCCCTAAATCTGCAGAGAAAGATAAGAAGACGAATTTCCAGCGTGCTAAAGCCCAGAACAGCTTGGCTGAGCGAGACGGGAACAAGAAAAGACACAGGGAGGTCGAAAGATCTGGACCCCAAGCAGCTGCTAATCAGGCTAGGCCAAAGAAAAGGCGCAGGAAGGATGATAGGGCTAGACCCCATACTTTTATTGGCCGCGACAGGCCTAGGCAACAGCACTTGGAGCTTCAGAGGCCCCCAGTTTATGTCGGGGGCGTGCCCTACAGAGATGCCCCGGCTTCATATGACAGAAGAGCGGATGCATATTCTGCGGCACCTCTGAATTTGCATCCACTGCTACCCGCCCCAGCAGTTCCTCCCTCGTATGCATACGATTGGAATGCCGATATGAATGCATCTAGAAGGCCTACTCTCTTGGAGCATCATGACAGATCATTTGTAGAGAGAGACTGGAGGCGCCAGGAGGGTATCGAGTATCAAAGAGCACTAACTGATTACGAGGGAAGGCTGCGAGACTCGGAATCTAGGCTCTTTGGCGCTGAACCGTTGCATCACGGCGAGCGCCCGCCATATTATGATCGAAGGTATTCGACTGGACTGTCTGCTTATTATGATGCAGGGCGGGGGCAAAGAGATCCGGCTGCTCCGCCGCCACCGGACTACGGATCTCTTCGATCAACTTATCGTTACTAGGTGCTGATGGGAGCTGCAGAAAGATTTCTGCTAAAAGTTGCAGAATTATTTCTCCTTTGGTTAATCTTCCCCTGAAACTTTAGAATTATCCCTCCCTACCTCCAATCCCTGTGCAAGCATGGGATCGGAGAAACGGACCACATAAAAACTACAAGGAATTGAGTTTGTGGGATTTTTTATATATTTTAATTAGACTATATCTAGACTGGTTTTAATTTGCATTTTTTAATATTTTAATTAGACTATATCTAGACTGGTTTTAATTTGCAGACTTTTATTTTGAGATGTGGATTTCACTTTGGATCGATTTTTTTTATAGTTAAAACCAAGGTTTCGAAACTGTGCAATTATTTTGCCTAATTAAATCCGTATTTTAAGGGTCTATGGACCCGGTGGGTCCATGATAACTTGTTCGGATCCTATCTGAAATTTTCAGTGGCAAATGGTTTATTTTGTTTGAATATTTGAGCAGAAGATCTTAATTCACGTTGATGCCATAATTTTACTCTGTCAACTAATTCGTGTTTGAATATGAAAAAAAATCAACTTTTTTACGATAAAATTCGTAGGAATTTTCTACCCCAATAGGGCACATCAAATCATTAGTGAAAATTCAAAAGAAACCATAAGTGAATGTATATTATTTGTCTCCATGCATGCACGTGGTCGGTGACGATATCATTATTTCCATCAATTACATTTCTTCGGAAATATTTTGTCTCCGTTAAATTATCATAGTTGTCTGTCTTTTTTTGTTTTGGCTGTCGGATTGAGAGAGGTAGGATCTTTACACTTTCGGACCATTAATTATGCAAGTAGTTGAAAATTTGAAATGGTTGTTGAGGTAGTTGGCTTTTTTCCACAAATATAGCTTTTTCTCATAAAAGAGTTTTTAAATAGTGCCAATTATATTTATACTGTTTTGCTTGGGCCATAAAACCGCTTTTCTTGGAGTTCTATTGGACCAAAAAGAAAAAAGGAAAATTGATGTCAAAATTAAACCTTCTAAACTATCCACATCATTTTTCTTATGTCACCTTTTCTTTTCTTTTCTTTTGATTTTAATAAATTTGTTTATTAAGCAAACTATCCACTTCATTCAACTATTTATCTACTTACATAGAAATATTTTTTGTATTCGAAACTAACTCGTATTCGGATATATATTGTGACAACTAATCACCATTTGATGTATGTGTTGGAGACATTTTCTTTAGACGCAAGGATTGATACCTAAACTAAACTTCTCCTTACTTTTGGAAAGGGAAAACAAAAATATTCTTCGGCACCACTTTCTAGTACAAGATTAATACACTGATGAAGCTGGAGATATAAGGTTCCCAAGATAGGATTTCATTATTTTTGCTTGCTTGCTTATTAAACATCGAAGTGTTTTTTCTTTTCTTTTCTGGGTAAGAGAGATTGCGTGAAACTGCAAAATAGTTTCCTTAGGCTTGCAAATGATTCGGCAACTTTTGGTCCCCAACATTAGTAAAGTTGCACCTCACAAATCTGGCTCGACAAACATAGATTAACCGGTAAGAGAGTTATTTCAGTTTAATCAATGATTCCAATATTGCCGAACTTAAGTTAATCAACTTAAAATTGTCTGGATACCATATGGTATAAAAAAATTGACGGCAATATCGGTTTCTAAAGCATGCAGCATCCTTGCTAGTTTACCTAGAATAATTGCACAAGATAATTGCTGTCTAGAGGTAATTTGTCTGGCAATTATTATCCGATTAGATTAGGTTTTTTCCTCTGATTCATCTTTTGCAAAAGGTTAAAAGTCAATTGATAACGCAAAAAAAAAAACCAACTGATCTTGTAAGAAACCAATAGCTGCATGAAAAATCAATATGCCATATGATTAGGTAGTAATTATTTTTCCTTGGGCAATTAGGTAGTAACTAATTTATAATTGCCAAGTATTAGAAGAGTTATCTCTCTTATAGAATTTGGAATTTAAGTACCGAATATATAAAAATATTAAAAGTTCTTAATAATAACTGCCATAATTTGAGATCTTGTCCAACTAAACTTGATTTATGTAATCTAGTAAACGTTGAAAGATTCGGTTTACCTTCTGGTCTGTTTTTAAATTTTTTTTAAAATAATCTCTCATTAGAATGTCGATAAATTAGTATGAGAAATATCATAGTTTTAACAATGCAATTTTTCACCCCTTGATTCTACGAAAATTTTGGACTTGTGCCTGAACCAATTAAATCTTTTCCAAAAAGTCTGAACCAATTTTAAAAGGTATGTTAGCTCCATATTCAACATTATGTTTTTTCTACAAGAGAATGCATGGCAGACTCGAGCAAGCTGTCACCCAAAAATAATTGAAAATTTTCCCTCCACTCACATTAGGAATTGGACTTTGAGTGTCCTCCTAATCGGAAGCCACCTCTTACAATTTTTTAAAAATATCTTGTCAAATATTATTTTAAAATTGTTTAACACAATTATGTTTTTATATTTGGTAAAATTTAAAATCAAGATCTTCTTAAATGAATCTAATTTTTTTACTACTTCGAATACGACTGTATTTACATATACTTTATTAGTTATTAATGACACCCAGCTCTCTGTCTCGTCCTCCCAATAATATAGTCTCTTCCTTTCAGTCAAACTCATTATAAAAGGAAGCCATGTCCCTATCCATTTATTCCAAAAAGTGTGAGAGTTGGTTCCAGAAAATCTGTCCTCTGGTTGGCTTTTTTAGCCCAACACCTCAACAATAACGTAATTTGATCTCTTTCTTCATTAGTCTTTGCCTACTCTTCGGTACCCTTCATTGACGGAAATTTTCAAATTTATATTACTCATCTAATTTAACCAGTCTTCTTGGGACACCGAGTGGTTTTTTTCACAAATCAGGTAATGTTTTATTAACAGCTCACAGTTATCTGGGAAAGATCACATGCACGGGAGTGAATTGAAAGCTCCCATGGATAATAATGGATCACAGAGGTCCTATTCGCCAAGTTATCCCCCGCTCACATGCACTTCCAAAAAATGTATATGTTTTCGGAAAATATGAATTCGAATATTACTATATCGACTAATCTGTGACCGAGAGAACGAAATGTCGCTACTCGATGGTCCATTTCAAGGAGGATTTCCTTTATCCGCCATGAATATGAAGTTGGACGCCTTCCTTACCCGGTGGCCCACGTTGTTGAGAGGCTGATATACATCACTCAACCGGAAATTAGTTGGTTTTTTTATGGTTAGTACTGAGTGCATGTAACGTGAAGAGGTTATAAACAATTATTACTTAGATCAATCGGTGAAGACGTTGTTCTAGTTTATCGAAGAGATCTCAAATTTGAGTATTTTGGAATGCATCAGGGCTAAATACTTATTGGCAAAGTTTTCACCCGACTCAAAGCTGAATTAGTCGGCACAATAATGTACAGACTTCTGATAATTTTAAACAAAAATTTAAAGAGGTTATAATCTTATATAGGTTCTATATTTTTTTTGTTCCTTGGCGCTAGAATTCATTGAATATGGAGAGTAGGATTTCCTATTTTTGAAGGAGTAAGAAATCACACAGGGCTGATGCACATCAAATGTTACTACTTTCAAGGTGGTACGTACCGAACTGACAATCGATTACATCAAACTGATAGAATGTTGTCTTAGATTAAACATAATTTTTGAATCGATTTCTGAAAATACATTAAATATTATTAATTGATACGTAAAAATTATCGTAAAATTACTCGGATATGATGACTTAAAAAACAAGTAACCGAAGTAACCACTTTGCTTCAAGCTTCCAACAGTCATGCCTAAAGTAGTGTCAATTTTATGACAAAAATTCCCACCTTCCCCACTTGCAAATGACTAATCTCGTTATCATTCCTCATTTCTGATGTTTGGTGTGAAAAGTGAGAGGCTTGGATGTTGAATATTGGCAGCGAAAAGGGCATTAAATAATAGAGAAATATTAAAGTCAGCGTTACAAGGGACATGCACCAAGAATTAATGATCTAATTTCCCCCAGAAAAAAAAGAATTAATGATCGAATTAAATAGTTAATATTCCACAAGTGACTTTTTCTTCAATCAGATAAAAGAGAACCGACAATCCCATGTGTTGTAAATGAAGACCTTCAAGCAACTCGAACCCAAGCTCGCTAAGGTGTGAAATTGAAGCATGATCAAGATGGAAAAAGAATGTAATGTGAAATTTTGCATTGATAAGATGCTTCGTTTATAATTAATTGATATTGCGTACACATTGTCTTGACTTAAGATTGTTTCGGCTGCATACAGAGACATGGTGACTTTAACTTGAAACTAGAATAGGTTATCTTAATCTGACCGATTATTCTATATACCAACCCGAATTTTTTCCAGCATGTTTTGTCCTCAGTCATCTTGATAATTTTTTTACTAAGAGATAACTTATAATAAAATTACTTCATGCTAAATTCGTTTAACTTTGAAGTTCTCTCGTGATGTTTGTCATAAAAAAAAGTGTACCTTATTGATATAGATTACAATCAAATTACCTAATCTTTTCTTAACAAAACATCGTATTATACTTATAATCTATATTCTTTGATAAAGTGACTCGTTATTCTAGATTAAGCAAAAATTAGTTAACATATGTGGTACTAGGCATTGAATTGAGAGCTACAAATTCTGAGCAAAGAAGCCAACAAATCAATGGGTTAATTGGACACAACCAAACATAAAAGAACAAGGATACTGACAAATATTGAAAAACAAAAACAGAAAGAAAAAAACGATGACATAACATACCAATTGTTGGGACTCGAAAAAGCCTCGACTTTGGATTAAGCCAGACTTTTGGTTTCGTTCGTCACTCTCAACTTGTGTGCACTTTGCTTGCCTCGCTTGGTCGGTATGCTCGGTGTCTGCTCAGTACTGCTCGCTCTGTACCGCTCGCTCGGTGCCACTCAGTCGCTTGGTGTCGCTCGTTCGCTCGGTCGCTCGCTCGGTGCCGCTCGCTCCGTCACTCGGTGTCGCTCGCTCGGTCGCTCGGTGATGCTCGCTCACTTGCTCGGTGCCACTCGCCCGCTCGCTCAGTGCTCGCTCGTACGTTCGGATTTGGTTTCGATAAATCCAACTTGGTGGACAATGTTATTTTGGCAGAAACGTTCGAGATGAGCCAGAGCAAAGTCGGTCCTTCAATGTGACTAAGGCAGTTTAGACATCGATATGACTAAGGCAGTTTACATTTTTCATCTTGAACCGAAGCCAAGTTGGCGTCATCGATATGACTAAGGCAGTTTGTGTTTTTCATAATGAGCCGGAGTCAAGTTGGCATTGTCTAAAGGCGGTTTCGGTTTCCATCATGAGTTGGAGTCAAGTTGGCATCGTCTAAAGGCGACTTCAGTTTTTATCATGAGCTGGAGTCAAGTTGGCGTCGTCTAAAGGCGGCTTCAGTTTCTATCATGAGCCGGAGCCAAGTTGGCATCATTGATATGACAAAGGCGGTTTTGGTTTCCATCATGAGCTGGAGCCAAGTTGGCATTATTTAAGGCGGTTGGCATCGTCTATATAAGGATGGTCCGGGCATGAAACCAAGATCATCAATCAACCACACAACCAACTACTTTTCTTTTACTTGTACCATTTTCCTTTTCGTAGCATAGCTCTTTTTTCCCCCTCTCCCTTAGACCGAACGTCTAAGATTCGTAGAACTTTTTTCACCCATTCTGTTGGACCGACCTTGGGATGATCATTCCGGACCGTCTCGGAAAGTCTTGCGTTCTTGTACCACTTTTCCCACAACACCAATATTATTCCACCAAAAAGATAACATACCAATTTAAGTTTATTTATAAGTGGAAAAATTTAACA
This sequence comes from Hypericum androsaemum, assembly GCA_963995505.1. Lineage (NCBI taxonomy): Eukaryota > Viridiplantae > Streptophyta > Magnoliopsida > Malpighiales > Hypericaceae > Hypericum > Hypericum androsaemum. Next base: position 2,885,617 of record OZ023187.1, read on the forward strand.
ACCAATTGTTATAAGATTAGGAATTAATTTTGAATTGCATATGTAAACTTTAACATAAGATCGGAGTTAATTTCTCCTACAAAATTCATAACTCATTACTGTTTTAATATTATAAATTAAATATAGAATCGTAAGGTGTAGAACAACAAGACTAAAAAGGCATTTTGTCTTTATAATACCCAAGTAGCGATATTGCAAATGAATAGGCTCCGGTTGCCGAGTCATAACATGGTTAGCATTTGACCGCACCAGGACAAGAAAAACCCACCTCTTCAGCTCCTTAAATAATTAATATTTTTAATTAATTGGAACCAATTTCATACATATGGCCAGTAGGAAAATTACAAATGGATGCCAAAGAAGCAGCAAATTTGATTACGACTTTTTGATTGGTAAAATGATTTTATAATTAAAGTTCATTTATTAATAATTTACTTTGGTATAGATAAACAATTACAAGAGAAAAATAGACCATGCCTTCATAATAGGAGGCAATGTACTTATTAAGTTTTTTAATATCATTGTATATCCAGACACTACCCGAACGTTTAATCCAAATTTGAGCAAAGTAAGATTTTTTATGATAACATCTCTCACAACACCCATTTAACATTGTTACTTTTTCAATAGCTAAAACTAAAGACTAATTAATTAAGCTATAATAACTCTCTTTCTAGTTGATATAAATACTTATAAAAATAGTTAGTTGATACATGTGTTTTGTTTCAAAAAAAAAAAGAAGATACATGTGTTTGTTGGTTAGTATATTTCTTAAGTCGCACATATTTACATAACAAATCACAAGTATATTTTCCGAAACCTAAGTTGACTTTTCAAGAAGGTAAAATAAATGTAGAGTAAAAATGATTGGAAGTCACATGGGTTGTGATTTTTTTTAATAAAGCACCGAAACAAACCACGCCCTAATCGGAGGTAATCATGAGATCTCTATCAGGCTGGTCCCTCTTTATAATCACACTAAACCTTTTCTTCACTATTACGTAGCTAGGCCAGGCCACATACTACTACTAATCCTACTCATGTGTAAGTTTTTTAAATTGATCAAATAGTTCGAATCATTATGTTATATATTTATGTAAAATTTTATAAACTTTAAAATTTCTTGTTTAACTTGGATTGTGTATTATTTGATCTAATGCATGTCTGAATACCAAGTATTTCTTATGACTTATTTCGTGAGTTGAGTATCATTTTGGCGGGAACACGAGGAGCTCGAGAATAAATCACGGGCAAGTCGGCGCGACCATGCACTTCTACATGATTAATCGGTGCACTAATTGGATTTGTGCTATGCTTGGCGTGCGATTCACCTTAATAATCTTGTTAATCTAATTCACGATGTATTGAACCCGAAGCTGCCTTTTCCTTGATTATAGTCTTCGGGATATAATCATATAATTAACTGCCAAGTGGTTGTAGTTATTAGAAAGTACAGGTGTGGTGGGTGTAGCAGGCTGTTTGTTTTTTTATTGCCTTTGCGTGGTGATTTTTATATGGGATAAAGATACTTTAGTACCATGTATTACGTGTAATAGATATTTTACTATACACTTTATTTTGTTATTCTAGATGACGGTGTAGTATTGTTTTTGCGATGTCTAACGTCAAGATAGATTTTTCTATCGGGTTATTCTTTCCATATTACACCTTTTTTACTCTTGGATTTTGATGTGGTAGGGTTTTGACGAATCCGACTATCGCAACCCCGTTTTGGTCAATGACAGGGAAAATACCATAATAAGTAGGTTGTATATACTATGACGATTAATAATATATAATTTTCAAAAATAAGTTATTAGCAAGTAGATATATTAATTTTGGGATACGAAAATAATAAATAATACATTAAAATTGTTAGAGAAAAAACAACTAAATAAAGAAAATTACATCTCGAGAATCATAAATTAACCTTTTATAATAGGCAACCCCTTGAGATTAGAATGTTCCTAGGTACATATGCGGTGGATTTTAAGTGTTCAAAATCTAATAGCTCATTTTCTTAAATATTTTTATAATTTTTCCATCAAAAATTACACAAAGTGTACTTTACGCACAATTCTCCTGAGATACACACATAAGCTCGTACAATGTTGCATAGCTCATTTCCTCGAAGATTCTAATATATAATCAAAATGTGTTAATTCCGTACTCATTAGTTTACTTGCATGATGACATCGCTGGCCCAACTTACGAAAATTCGAAAGAGGTTGCATCAAGAAGTCAAAAGAAAGAGTAACCGGTAATAAGTATGTTATTTCGGCGAGTAATAAAAGAAGTTGAAGACGAAGGGGTCATTTTCTTATGTAGAGTGAAATTTTCCGACAAATTCTAGAATGGGGTTGTCAGAAATTTTTTTCCCTGTCTGGGGTTGTGTTTGAAACCGCACAAAATTGTGCGTTTTCATTTGCAACAAACCGCACGATTTTGTGCAGTTTTTGCACAAAACCGCACGATTTTGTGCGATTTTATGCAACACAGCAATTGATTTATTCCACTTGTAACTTATCGACTCTTGACTTTTAAATAATTTTTTGATATTCTTAGACACCAATTTGGGAGAAGTAATAAACGCACAATTTTCCGACAAATTCTAGAATGGGGTTGTCAGAAATTTTTTTCCCTGTCTGGGGTTGTGTTTGAAACCGCACAAAATTGTGCGTTTTCATTTGCAACAAACCGCACGATTTTGTGCAGTTTTTGCACAAAACTGCACGATTTTGTGCGGTTTTATGCAACACAGCAATTGATTTATTCCACTTGTAACTTATCGACTCTTGACTTTTAAATAATTTTTTGATATTCTTAGACACCAATTTGGGAGAAGTAATAAACATCAAAGTTGTAGATATATATCTGAACTTCACATAGCAACTTGAATCACCTCAAACGGACTGCGGAGTAAGAAGTTACGGTCCTCCAATCAAAATTAAAAGTGATTTCGGTTGGGGAGCCACAACTTCTTACTTCGAAGTCTGATTGAAGTGATTCAATTTGCTATGTGAAGCTGAGATATATATCTACAACTTTTTATTTTATAACTTCTCCAAATAAGAAGTATAAAGGTGTCAAAAATTTATTTGAAGTCAAGAGTTGACCGAGTAATAGTCGGGTAATTTCGATTGGGGAGCCACAACTTATTACTCCAGAGTCTAATTGAAATGATTCAAGTTGTTATATAAAGTTAAGACGCAAATCTACAATTTTGAAGTTTATAACTTCTCCAAATTCAAAGTGTAAATATGACAAAAATTTATTTGAATTCAAAGAGTTGACCGAATTGCATCGACTGATTTTTGTTGGGGGACCGTAACTTCTTACTCCGCAGTCCGTTTGAGGTGATTCAAGTTGCTATATGAAGCTGAGACATATATCTACAACTTTGATGTTTATTACTTCTCCTAATTTAGAGTCTAAGAATGTCAAAAAATTATTTAAAAATTAAGATTCGATGAGTTACAAGTGGAATAAATCAAATAATGTATCAAGTTGCTGTGTTGCACAAAACCGCACACAAAACCGTACAAAATCGTGCGATTTCTTGCAAATAAAAACGCACAATTTTGTGCGGTTTCTAACACAACCCCAGACAGGAAAAAAAATTTCTAACAACCCCATTCTGGAATTTGTCGAAAAATTCCACTCCACATAAGAAAATTACCCTAGACGAAGACATTTGTGCTGCGATATTTAATATTGAAAAATATATAAGTAAATGTCTTTAGAAAGACGCATTGGACTTTCTAAATGTAAGAAAATGCATATAAGACATTTTGGGTTGTGTAGTCCAAGTAAAATAATTCCAGTTTTTTCTATATTTTTTTAAATTCTTTCTTTGCGATGTTAATGACATTTTTTTTAATTATATGTTAAGTCTTTGCTCGATTTTTTCAAATTTGGAAGAGGTGGAAGACAATGCTTTTGCAGAACATCTCAAGGCTAAGGTTTGACGTTTGACGGTACTTATGAATTTTTCTTGGGATGAAGATTTCTCTTTCATCCTCCACAAAATCAAGGCCGTAGTTTGGGATCCTTTCAGTCTCATTGCTTTTGATCCTCACTAATACAGGTGCTCTTGGTAGGTTTTTTTTATGAGAATCGGTGCTCTCGGTAGGTTGTTTGGTGAATCTTGTTCTATTTTAGTGTATTTTGGTTTCGTTTTGGGTTGATATTTGGGATGGTGCAATCATACTTTTGGTGATCACCGAGTATTGTACTTAAATAGCGATTATCTTGTTTTTACTAAGATATACATTATCTAGTAGTTTGGATGAGAATGATAATCTATGTACCAATGATGTAATTAAACTTGAGGTTCTTGAGTGGCGGTACAATTTACTTATAAATAAAAAATACAATGTTCTTCTCCGAAAAGTGAAGGTACTTCTATTAGAAAAAAGAATTAGCAGCTTTAATAATAACAAAAAATTACATTATGAGAAATCTGAACATAAATTCAACGATAATAGAACGAATTTTATCAAAAAGACATTAAAATGTTGACAAATAACAATGCCACGTTAATAAAAATTCAAAATAAAGATACTTAAGTTATGTTAGAATACAATCGTAAGAGTTGGAATTGTATAGGTCCGCGTGGCGCTCGAGGATGGTGCATATTTCCTCTAATCGTAGTAGCTCTTTTAGGACTAATCACGATCATCACGGGTATTAAGTGGGCCCCAACCCACGTTGGATTCCTTTTCTCCTCCTATTCGTCTTGGTTTTAGTGTGGGGCCCGCCATGCGGGACCCACTTTGACCCGTCCAATCACGGCCGCTGATCACGCCTCGAGTTATGCTACTAAACGCTTCGTACAAATCTTAACACGCGCCACCAGGAAACAACTTTATATAATAATAAATACTAATTAATTAATAATAATTATCCGTATTTTCATAACGTATATAATATTAGAATATGAAAAGAGTGTCAAAACATGTGTTATTTAACGATGATTTTTTCGTTTATATCTTTATCATTTGTAAATTTTGAACTCAATATTTTATGAAGTATGTTCAAATTTCTTACTATTTAAACTAATTTTTTTATTGTTTGTATTTTTACGTATTCTTATTTTTCTCTTTCAAAATTGTTACAAATGAATTTTCTTTAACTGAAAATTCATATTTTTTATTTCTTTATGAGCTTATGTGAATCACGTTAGTTGGGTGCTTGGTTGCTATTATTTCGGGTTTTTTTGTATAGCTTTGTGACTCGGATCCATCAATAAAATTTTCCTTTCTCTCCATGGACGTAGGCACTAGGCCGAACCACGTTATCTCTTGTGTCCGTGTTCTTTGCGCGTTTTGTTCTCTAGTTGCTGAATTCATAACGCTCTCGAACAGATTACTGAAAACATATTTGTCTCATACAATAAGACACATCAGTTTGGTGGTAATTAGATGTGTTTTGTATTAACATCATGATGTAGGAAGATACTAATCTCATTATTAGTATTGGAAGCTTAAATTTCGAATTTAGAGGTGTCGGCAATCATATATATTACATCCCTCTAATAAATTTACTTGTTGATGTGATATGATTCAATGCCTCCCTGAAAAATGATGAAAATTAATGTTTTGATTAGCTCTATTTAATTAAATTCCGCACCATTGCAAACAATTAGACAATGTATATCCAACCCCTTAAAAAAATTGTTTAGTAAATTTTTTGTCTTTATAAATTATCATATCTCTCATTATAATAAATATACTAACATTTGTACAAATTTTGTCTTCAACAACGTGACATGACATGGGGTACAAGACAACAATGGGACATAAAGTAGGAGCAATCAGCTGTGACTATCATATTATATGCAACCAAAACCCGAATAAAATTATTTAGTATATTTTGTATACCTACAAACAAATCAACAATACGCATAATATATATCCTCAAGGTGTTTACCATTTGCATTTTCCATTAAAATGCCATTTTGTCGCCGGTGATGTCATTTTTTATCTCAGCATGAGGTACAGCGGCTCAAGGTAATAATGTCTAATTGGGCAAAATATGAACATCTATTAAGAAGATTTGTTGTGAACAACACGAGTGCCCTTTCCGCTCTGGCCCAATTACCATCTCTCGTTTCTACCAAATTTTATTTACTATTTCTATTTTTTTAGGGGAAAAATATTACTATTTCTCGTATCCTCTTTTAAGACACAGCTTAATCTTTGCTTTCCTGCGAAGTGGGCAGATCATGTGTGCTCATATGTCCAATTGAATATTTCGGTCACTTAAGTTACACTCGAATTAATTTTGTTTTTGTTTTTTTTTTGAATAGACGTAATGTCGACCAATGAAAAACAATATCACCCGGACGATAGAGAATCACAAAAATTCGCTACATAGAGATTTTAATCCTTCAGGAAAAAAGGGTAAAGGATTCGCATAAATTTTTTTAAATGATTTTAACTTTTATTATAAGAAAAGAGAGAGCTTCTCTAATTAGAAGCCGTGAATTTGGGATATGATTCCGCTTTCCTTCGTTAAGAAGCGGACCCCACGCGTCTTTTCCAATTCTCCTCGCCAAAATAAGGCCGTGCATTACACGTACCACCGAAAAGAGAGTGCCGGAAAGGCGTAATTTTATGCAATTCTAACTACCCAATTATAAATTTCCCGACAAAAAAGACCAATATAAATACAAAGAATTTGCCACAATGGACCCAAGCTAAAAACGAAATTGCACAAATAAGACAGTTTCAAGTTCATAAATTGCTAACATAAAATTGTTAAATATTAATTAAAACAGTTCCAATATTTATTAAATATTTATTGAATCTAAATTAGACGGTTCATTCCCCCCCCCCCCCCCCCCCCCCCCCCCCCA